>QLOH01000290.1:0-600000 GCA_026901365.1 Sesbania bispinosa | reverse complement strand
AGTTTTAAAAATATTAATAAAATTTTAATATATTTAGTTAAAGAGGTCATTTATTCATATAACAAATAAAATAACGTATGCAACACACTTTGTTTTTCTATCTCTCTTCATTGTATCACTTATCACATCTCACACTTCTCTTTATTCTATTTCTATCTTTTTTTTATGGTTGTAAACAATGTGACTGTACAAATATAATTTCTCTTAGTTAAATAGGCCTAGAGCTGGCAAAATGGGCTACTCAGCCAAATATGAGCCATGGACTATAGCAGGACAATAAAAAGTGTCTGATTTAATTTGGGTTTCAAAAAGAATATTCATACCCAATTATATATGTGCGCGTTTTCACTATTTTAGTTGATTTTGTGGGTTAAGCCCATTTTTATAAAATAGGTAAAGCTAAAAAAGTACAAATTTAATTAGTGATCAAAATTTAAAGCATAAACCCTACATTTTATTCGGTATATTTAGGTTGAGCTAATATGCTTAAAAACTTTTTGAATGGCCAAAAGCATAAGCCTTTTAAAAATATCTAGACCTCATTTATTTAATAAATGGACTTCACCTAATTAATTTGGGCATGATGTAATCTATGTTATAAGGACAAAAGTGAAAAAAATAAAATTTATGAGAAGCAAGGTAAATAAACAAAAGGAATAAAATTAAAAAATTATTATAATGAAAAAATTAGAAATATATTGCTCTTCGTATAGCGACAAATATTATACTTCTGAATGAATATTGTTTGATTGGAAAACAACAAAACATAAAAGTGGAATTCTACAAGGAATCTAAAAAGGCGAATATAAGGGTCCTGCTGAAAAGGTTTTTATTGGAAAGGAGAAAATCTACCAGGAATCTAACGAGTGTTATATATTCTGAATAAAACATTTATTAAAAATTACCATAATAATTATATTTATAACATTAAATTAAATACTATACAATTTAATAAAAAATTATACTTTTTCGTTAATTTATAATATAGTTATCATCTCATACTCAAAAGTCAAAATATATATAAAAAAGACAAAGAAATCCACAATTTTATTAGGTATTTTATTTGAGTTTGATAGGTATATATATATATATATATATAAAAGTTTTAATTATATAAAATTTAATGATTTGCTGTCACATTATTTATTAAATATATTAATATAATAATATGATTGGTTTAAGTATATATGATTAATTTATCTCAAATAAGATTTTACATTCGAGTCTTATAAATGAAAAAAAAATTATTGTAAAAGTTAGTGCCACATCATGTAGATATTAAATTTTGTTTCAAACGAAAACCAACAAACTCTAATCTAGATATGAAACTGGATGGTCTCCATTCAGATTAGTTTTTGTTAATTTATAATTTCAATGAACGCTGAGGAAAACGAGAAATAATTATCAAATTAAATATATTAACATAATAATATGATTGGTTTAAGTGATATATGATTAATTTATCTCAAATAAGATCTCATATTCGAGTCTTATAAATAAAAAAAATTAGGCTTAATTGCACTTTTGGTCCCCCTATTATCATCAATTCGCGATTTTGGTCCCCTACTTTTTTTCGCGATTTTGGTCCCCCTATTATTCCAAATTCGAGATTTAATTCAAAATTTTAGTCTCCTATTTTCAAAATCTATATGTTAGAGGGATCAAAATCGCGAATTTGGAATAATAGGGATCAAAATTGTAAAAAAAATAGGGAGACTAAAATCGCGAATTGAATAATAGGGGGACAAAAATATAATTAAGCCAAATTTTTATTGTAAAAGTTAGTGCCACATCATGTAGATATTAAATTTTGTTTCAAACAAAAAGCAACAAACTCTAATCTAGATATGAAACTGGATGGTCTCCTTTCAGATTAGTTTTTGTTAATTTATAATTTCAATGAACACGCTGAGGAAAACGAGAAATAATTATCAAATTACAGTCACTTGTGGCGGCAATAATTGTCACTAGTAGACAAAAGCAACCTAAGATCCATAATTTTTAATGTAACCAATTGCCATACAAAAACTATAAAACAACAACTAACTAACTAGTGATAGCAATGAAATATGTTCATTGTCTCATTTCTCCGAATTTAATTTATTTCAACTTGCAAATAAATGGAAATGAGAAAAACAACAACTAAGTACCAATTACAACTACCAATTAGTAGTGTTTAGTAAGTCATTTTTCAGCTGGTTGGAAACTGAAATTAATAGTTGAAATCATTTCAGTTGTGTTTGATAAGATAACTTTTTTGGATAGCTAGTAGTTTTTCTTGAAAAAGATATTTGAGATAGCGTTTTGAAAAAATAATTTTAAAATAAAAAACTTTTATTATGTAATTTGTAAATATTTGTCAATTTAAACGTTGAAAATAGGAAAATCACAACTAAGTAGAAATAAAAAATGTCATTTACCTTAATTTTTTATCTTTTTTTTCATCTTGATTGTTGATTAATGATTAACGAGGAATTTCGGGTAGGTGAGAGTTTAATATTATTAGTAAAAATTTAAATTAAGTTCAGATTTCAATATCATCTGTCGAAACCGGGGTCGCGACGGGTCGGCGAAACATATTGGAAAAAATTGAGTTTCAATGGAGTCGCCACCAAAGTTTATTTTAAGGGAAAACATTTGGAAAAAAACTTTAAAAAAGAAAAAATGGTCTTCAAAACCAGATTTGGGTTCGGGAGTCATTTATGTGTAGGGAAGGTATTAGCACCCTACAACATCCGTTTAAAAAACGATTACCTCTAATTAATTGTGCAAAACTTTTTAACTTTGAAAGTATTCGTTTTACCCCTTTTTTATGAAAATAAAAATTATTTTTGTTTTTTTTATTTTTATTTTTTTGTATTTTTTCTAATAAATAACCTAAGTTAAAAAGAATTGAATTTGGATTAAAAGAGGAAAAAACATTTTTTTGTTTATTTTGGCTTGACGGGTCCGGTTCCCGCTCCTACGTATCCCCAGGTGCAATGGAGAAATCAAAGCTACGTAGTTCTGAAATGTTGGAAAAAAGATTGACTTTGTTTTTGAAAGAAATTGATTTTTTTTATTTTTAAAATAAAGGAAAATGAGGAAATTGTTCTTGGAAGTTTTTTTTCAAAGAAAGAAGAAAATTTATTTATTGTCATTATTTTTAGCAGAGTCGATGCTAGCAAATGGCTATACAACGAACCCTTGAAATTGCTTAGACGACATTATTGATAGAAATGCTATTCGATAAACGTCATTTATTTTGAGAAGAAAACATTTTTGAGAAAAGATTTGAGATTTCGCATTATTGAGCAAATGGCTATACTCGATATTTTTCCCTTTTTTACGTTATTGATAGAAATGCTATTCAATTAACGTAAAACTTTTTAGAGAATTATTTTTGAAAAGAAATTTGAAATTTGAAATTTCACGCATTATTGAGCTAGTAAATGACTATACTCAATATTTTCCTTTTTTACGTTATTGATAGAAGTGCTATTCAATTAAAGTAATTTTTTTAGAAAATTATTTTTTGAAAAGAAATTTGAATCTGATCAAAACGGCCAGAATCGATATGGTGCCATCAAAGTTTCAATCAACTTAATATCATCAAAGCCTAGCATCGGCCTGACAACTTTGAACCTAAGCCCAACACCAGCCTGGCATCCTTCAACCAAAGCCCAGTACCAGCCTAGCAACTTTCATTTCTAAGCCCAATATCAGCTTGGAAACTTTTACATTTTCAATCAAAGCCCAGTATCGACCTGACACCCTTTTCCTTTCCGCAAAAGTTTGGTCCCGATCCAGCACCTTTAAATTCCTGTCAAAGCCCACTATCCAATCTAGCACCTTTCACTTTCTTGTCAAAAGTCAACATTGGTCGAATAATTGGTCTTCCGGACAAAATGGGAGCTCTTGTCTTTACTTAATTTTTACTTTAAAAATATGAAAAGTTTAACTATTCATATTCTCTAGTAAAAATGTAAGTAAGAGGCAGCTGTCAGCACCCAATTTTTGTCCGAAAATTTTATTTTATTACTATTTTTCATTTATATAGTTGCGGTATTTAATTCTTTCTTTTATGACTTAATAAAAACCCAAAAAAAATTAATACACAAAATGAATTAATTAATTATCTACTTAATTAACTATTGGATGGTTAATTGGTTGATTAATTATTAAGCATTTAAAAATTGATTTCAAGTTAAAATATGCGTGTTTCAAAAAAAAAATATAAAAAGAATTTTGGATTGGGCTAAACTGGCCCATTGTTTTTTTTATTTTTATTTATCAACATGAAAAAAAACTAAAAAAATGTGTGTGATTGGGCCAATTTAGCCCATTGTAGCAGTTGGGGGGTTGCAAAAAACTAAATAAATAAAAAATAAATAAATTTTATTACTTGGAGAACAAGTTGCATTTTACCTATAAATAAGGGAGGAAGGATGAGGTGAGGGACATATTAAAAAGTCTCAATTCTTGGAGATTCCAAATCTCAAATCTTTGAGAGAAAGAGAGGAAAGAGTCGTGAGACTCTAAGAGTGGGGGGAACAAAATAGCCTAAGAGCCTAATTCAGTTTTCTTTAAAAAGAGTGGAAGTTGGGCGCTGGAGGGTTCATCACAAAGAGGGGTTCATCACAAAGCAAAGAAGCATACAAAAATCTTATTTTTCGAATCCTATTTCTTTTGGTATTGACATTTATTTTTATGATAATTCCTTCATGTAATCACTCACATAACAATTTCAATCAGCATCCAGCAATAGAGTTTTAATCAAATGCATACAGTACCATTACATCAGAATAAAAAAATAAGAGAGAAAAATCCAAAATTACGAAAAAACAGCACCATGTGCACCCAAGGTTATACACTGTCTGTCTGATTACCCCTCCTTCAGTCATGCCCGCGGCCACCAGGGCTACACCACCATTATCACCATAAAGCTCAGCCTCGCTCTGTCGGTGTTTCCTTTCCCCGCAAACCACTCAACTAATTACCATGCCCATTGTTACACCAATAAACAAAACAATCATCAGGACAAAAAAGAGGGATAGTAAAAAAAATCAAACAGAAGAAAGGGAGAAAGAGAGAACCACTGTTCTCACCACCGTGAGTCGCGGCCTTCGTAGCAACCACCACCTCCCTCTTCCAGCAGCCACCGACGCGGCTACGCCAGCCACCGTCAAAGTGCGCGAGATCACGCGGTCCACCGTACAATCCACCGCTGTGCGGCTGTGGGTCACCGCGCCATTCGCTCCACCGGACGAATCCGCTGTCGTCGTGCCGCGAGGCGATGACTCCCTCAAGTAGTCGCGGCTCTGCAGCTGCGCATCTCCTCCATGTTGCCTCCCTGCTGCTGCAGCACCACCGTCGATGGCGGCTCCCGCCCCTGTGCCCAGCTACAGCTGCGAGTGCTGCTACCACGGCTGCCCCATGGGCGCCGCTATTTGGGTTTCCCTCTCCCTAACTACAAACCCTAGGAGAAAAGAAGGGAGGAATGTGTTGTGAAATCTGATAATTTTTTTTCTACCCTTTCTTTTGTATTAGTTTTTTTTTGTCGAAAAAACAATATATTACTGAAAACGGGCTAAAGCCCAAAACAAGCCCATCAGGTAAGTCACAAAGGATGAACTGAGTAGACAAGACCTCCGGGAAAGTCAAAGAAACAGACAAAGCAAATCTACTTTAGATCTAGAGATTAATGGTTCTAACACGAACCTTACAAAATAAGGAACCTTAGATACTGCAAAAGCTTTTAAGCAGAAGACATAAATGGCTAATCTTCTGATGGATCCGGTTGGATCCGAGAGCTCTCAGCAACAGAAGAAAGAAGCTAGTCTCGATATGGTGCCTTAGGACGGTAGAGGGAGGAGTCGCCCGAAGCTCGATCCCGAGCAAGAATACTCTCGAGCCAATGAGGGTGAGAGGAACTCCAAGAGAGGGGAAGGGAGTTCGTGGACTCAGCTTTAGCGACACAATGAGCTACCTCGTTTCCGTTCCGCCGAATCCAGGTAAAACCACAATAAATTAAGCCTGAAGCTACAGAGAGGATATCCAGAACTATGAGATGGATTTCTCCTAATGATTTTTCCTTTCTGCAGGCTTCGATAAGGGGGAGGCAGTCAGATTCCAACACCACTCTAGACCAACCCAAGTTATAAGCAGCAGTAATCGCTTCACGGAGAGCCAAAGCCTCGGCCACTAAAGGGGAAGAAGCAGGGACCTTCTTGGCGTGGCCTGTGATGAGAAGCCCATAAGAGTCTCTTGCAACAAAGGCAATAGAGGCAATGTTCTTTGTGGCTGACCAGGTAGCATTTGTGTTGTATTTGACAACCCCATGGGCAGGAGCCTTCCAGCAAGTAGGGATATTGTGAGTAGAATTCCTCCCTTGACTATGTATTTCCTGATTAGCTTTTGATTGCACATATTCTGCTGTAAGAGAATTAGCATGAAAAATAGTTGCAGCAGGGTTGGGGTTTTTGTAATTGAACACATAGTTATTCCTCTCCTTCCAAATCAACCATAATAAAGTGGCTAATAAAGAGAATAAATAGACGCTGTTATCAGAATTAAGCTTTAAGAATTCCAGTTTGGCAAATAGCCATCTATCAAACCTTGAAATAGTGTTGATGTTGGGATCCCATTGAAATATTGAATCGAACCATATAGGGGAGACCCACTAACAGAGAATGAGGGTATGCTCTATAGTTTCCTCCTCTTTGTTACAGATCGGGCAGGCCATAGGGATGGGTAGGCCTCTCCTCATCAGGTTTAGATTAACAGGTAATGCATTGAGACATGCTCTCCATAGAAACATCTTGATTTTTTCTGGGACCTCAATCTTCCAGATGTAACTCCATAACTCTGTTGGGCGGGAATAGGAAGTGGTGATTCCTGTTTTGAATAGGGGGTTTCTGCAACAGCCACATGGTAACCACTCTTAACTGAGTAAGAGCCATTCTGGGTATGAGGCCATATGAGAGTATCCTCTTGCTAATACCAACTAATGGGAGTCTGGTATGCTGATATGGCCTGGGCTGGGGGTAGGACCTGCTTCAGTCTTTGAGTATTCCATCTTCTGTTTGTTGTGTCAATTAGTTCCTTTAGGAAGGGAGCTTCCTCTCTTTGGAATGAATAGAGGGATTCTCCTATATGGAGCCATCTGTCTTGCAAAGTTCTGATTCTTTCCCCATTAGCAATGAGCCACTGCCCATTTCTTACAGCAAACTTTTTTCCTTCCATTAAGCTTGACCAGATCCAAGAGGGTCTGGGACCTTTTTGTTCCTGCAAAAAACTGTGGTTAGGAAAATATAAGCTCTTAAGAACCCTAACCCATAGATCCTCTGGGTTATGCATTATTCTCCATGCCTGTTTGGCCAGATGGGCAAGGTTTAGACTGAGAAATTCTTTGAAGCCCAGACCCCCTGCTTTTTTACTTCTAGCTAGAGTATGCCAAGCCCTCCAATGGATACCCCTATCCTTTCTAGAGCCCTGCCACCAGAATCTGGCCACTAGAGAGTTTAGTTTAGTGCAGAAAGTCTTGGGGAATTTGAAAACTGACATAGCAAATGTAGGGATAGCTTGGATCACAGCTTTAATGAGGACTTCCTTCCCTGACAAGTTTAGGAGAGACTCTTTCCACCCCTCCACCTTAGACTGCACCTTTTCCAAGATCCAAGATAAGGTGTTGGTTTTGGACCTTGCCCATTCAGCTGGCAGGCCCAAGTATTTGCCTGGGTGATCCTTCTTTTGTATTATTAGTTGTTTTAAAATTTGGCATGTGAATTGGGCTGGTATGCTCTCTGCCAGCCCATTTCATTTTTTTTCTTCCTTTTCTAACCTTTTAAGTCATGGAAACGGGCTTGTTGATTAATAACTGACCCATTTTACTTTCTTGTGTCTTCTCTGTGTCGGTTGGGCTTATGATGCACAGCTGAGGCCCATACTACTACTGTTATTACTATTATTGTTGTTGTTATTATGGTGTTTTGTCTATTATATGTGCATGTTTCACTTCATATTATCATTCGTTTCTGTTAGTGTTTATTCTATTATTTTATGTTCGTTTAATTTATTTAATTTATCCTTTTGTGATTGTAAATATTTGTTTATCATTGTGCAATATGGCTTTTTTTAAGTGAAATTCCATTAAACAAAGTTCTCTTTCCAAAATCTCAAGAAAAACAAAGAAAATATATATTTCTAAAAATTAAAATCTAAAAACCAAAACAAAAATCTTTCCAAAAAAAAAATCACTTTCAAAAATTAAAAAATCAAATTTGAAATGTTTTCAAATTCTCTTTTTTTCAAAATTAAAATCAATTATTTTCTTAGAAATTAAAATCAACCATTTTTCACTAGTTCTTCAAGAACTATGTGGCTTTGATTTCTCCATTGCACGAGATACGTAGGAGCGGGAACTAGACCCGTCAAGCCAAAATAAATTTTCAAAATGTTTTTCCCTTTTTAATAAAAAAACCAATCATTTTTCTGAATATTTTTTTCTCATTATAAAAATACACAAAAATTTCAAAAGTTAAAAATATAAAAAATCAATTTCCCAAGATATTATTCTCCTTTTCATTTATGAAAATCCATCATTTTCAAAAATAAATTCTCTCATCTATCATGAGAAATATTAAAAAAATCAAGTTTGAAATAACAAAAATAATTTTTAATTTCTTGTTAATTTTCTTTAAGAGAGGTAAAATAAATAGTTTCCAAAAGTTAACAAAATTTGCACAATTGATTAGAGGTAATTATTTTAAACGGATGTTGTAGGGTGCTAATACCTTCCCTACACATAATTGACTCCCGAATCCAAATCTGGTTCCAAAGACCATTTTCTTTTTAAAGGGGTTTTCCGAAGTTTTCCGTTAAAATAAATTTTGGTGGGGACTCCATTGAAAACTATTTTTTTCCAATTTTGGTGCGTCGTCTCGTCGTGACCCGGTTGCGACATCATGAAGAGATAGAATGAGTAAAAAGGAGAAAATAGACAAAACCTAAAGTTGTGTTGGAAAGTAAAAAATGGAAATCAAAACGCGTGTAAAAGGAATAGTGTTTTGAGAAGAAGAATTTGTTAGAGAAGAACAAATAGTGTTTAGAAGAAGATTCTCACAATGAGAAAGGGATGAATAAAAAGGATATATATATATATATATATAGGGATGTATCTTGTGAGAAAGCCATTCTTATATGAGAGTGAGAGGGATCAATCTCAACCATTTGATTAAAATGGAGGGCTCAGATTATAACGCTCGCTAAAGTGACTCACGTGCTTTTTTTTTAGCCCTTTCTGATCAAGGTTTTTGCTTTCTTGTAAACCACTTTCTCTGGAAGCACATAACTCCATGATAGCATTTGATCACCTTATTTGGATCTCTCTTAGCATTCTTTTACTTCGTATTTTGGGTTTCATGAAGGCATATTTCTACTTCGTATTTGAAAAGCACATTTATTCTTATTATGCTTTTCCAATTTGTAACATTGACCCGCTACCCCTCAATGTCAAACGGTGACGAACATCTTCGACACCAAGCCATTAGCGTGTGGCACGAAACCATAAGCCAAGAGATAAAACACGACGACGACGGCGATGGCGTTGCATATGCCAAAGTACTTTGCCTCTTCACTGTCTTCTGCGGCGGTAGTAGATTTAGCCGGAGGAACCTCACGGTGGAAAAACACACCGGTGAGACAAACGACGAAGGGGATGATAGCTAGCATGAGAAGAAAGGAAGCAGGGTCATCAACAAAGAAAGCAGAGCAAAGAAGGTCCTCTGTTTCTTTAAGCGAAGAAGAAAGGAAGCAGGTGTTAGAACCACAGGAAACACTAGAAGGGGGGTTGAATAGTGTTTCAAACTTTTTGATAGTTTTTGGAAATCTTTAATTTAAATCATGAAGATGAGCACCGTTAAGAACAAGTCTTAAGATCAGAGATAGTTGAAACATGCGGAAGATAAGAAAAATAGTGTTTCTTCTAAAGCTTAAGATTGTTTTAAACAGAGGTTTCTTAAAGTATCTTCTGAAGATTATTACAAGGAGTATTTTCAGAACGGTTTCTGAAATACTTCAGACAACTAGAAGTTCTCTGAAGTTTGTTCCTGATTTCTGAACTGATCTCTTTCAGACTTGCTTTAGAGAATTTATTTCAGAAGTTCTTCAAGGAACATTCTTTGTAAAGCTTCAAAAGATATAAGAGCCATCTCATGTTTTATACATATGAAAGGTCATTTTATTGAAATATTTGTGTTAAGTTTATTATAGAAAATACTTTTCAAACTCCAACATAAATATGAAAACTGGAAATAAAGAGATTAAAGAAAAGAGAACTTAGGCATTTAGACTTCAGACAGACTTTTACGGGGCTGTCTGAAGTTTTCAGACGGCTTGTAAAAACTATTTTTAAAAGATGGTTTGTGCCTTCAAAAATATCAGATTAATTATTCTGACCCCTTGATTAGTATAAAAAGAATTGATAAGAGATAAGGGTAAGAGAACTTAGCCAAGGAATTTATCCTGGTTCACCCACAAACCCGTGGGCTACATCCAGTCCCAGAGGCAAACCACCACTGGATTTTCCACTATCTGAATCCACAGATACAAGTATTGTTCACAGCCTCTTCAGGCCAACACAAGTGTTATTTTGTTTTCAACTGCCTCTCCAAGCAACATATGCAGTATTCTTTTTCAGTCTAGCCTTTCCAGGCTTTGCAACTCAGTATTCTTTCTTCCACCAAGCCTCTGCAGGCTCTCTGACACTTATTCAAGTGTAGAGTATTCTTTCTTCCACCAAGCCTCTCCAGGCTCTCAGACACATAAAGTGTTTTTAAATTAAACTAAGTTTAAGTTTCCACGAAACATAAACTTAGTCTTTTCCTGTACTAGAGGTTAACTGAGTACTACTCAGGATATAATGGATAAATCTAAGTACAAGGGTAAGACAATGATACAAGTATATAAGTTTAAGTACAATCCCTGTCTCTAATATGAGGAATAACATCCTCTGAGAATTGGCTAGGTAGATACTGACTTTAAGCTCCAGCCTTGTTCTCCAGCCATTGGTTTCCATGGGCTACATTCTCACCCGTATCATTGGAAAAACCAAGGCATACTTGCAGCTTCAAACCATTCTTGGTTCATATGAGATTAAGCACAGCCTGGTAGGTTGTTCAACTGAACAACTACAATTTTGACTAGAATAGTTGATTCAAGTAAGTGTGGTCAACACTGATAGGATTTTCTGATGCATCTTGATCAACTGATTGAACCAAGTGAATGAGTTCAACGTCTTCAAATTCTTCCTTGAGGCTATTTATATGTTCTGTTGGAATATAGCCGTTTGAAGATGATTCATAATACCGTTGAGATGTTGATGATGTGGCTCATATAGCCGTTATGTAATGGTGTCTCAAACGGTTGCTTCTTCTTTAGCAGATATGTGTTCAGACAGTCTTGTTCTGACACTTCTGTAGATGAGCTCTTTAGAGAAATTTTCTTGATATTGTTTTGCATGTTCTCTCTCTTGATATCCTTTTACTTTTCTTCAGCTGACTTCTGATTTTCTCTGCTTTTCTTAGGAGTGTATATGAGGAGGTATCCGTTGAATTTGTCCTCTTGCTTATTTTGTATAAGCTCCTTTTCTGTCTGCTTCCTGACTCCATTTCTCATTTCTTCTTTGAGTGAGGTGTCTTTTTCAATGGCTGTTTCTTGCAGATGATAAAGTATGTTTGAATTAAAATATGTTATTCAAACATTTCTCTTTGTTGCTTCTGCTTAGTCTCCTGAGCTTTTCTTGTGCTTTCTTTTAAATTGGTGATGATGATATTTCCGTTGTGATACCACCCTTTAGAGAAAGCATTGAATGCTATTTAATCCATCGTGAGACACGCTTCTGGGTGTCTTCATAATTCTGACAGAGTACAACGTTGGTGCTGCTATAAAGCTGCCATCGTTGTTGCTGCAATTTCTGCGTTGCAGAGATTTCCTCAGTGGTGTATGAAATTCAAAATCACCAAGAAAGGTCTCTGTATTTCTTGCCATAAACGTGTTTGAAAAAGGTACGTGCAGCAGAGGTTCAGAAAAGTCTTCACAAACTTCAGCATAGGGTGCCACGTCATAAGTGAGACTTCAGACAACACTGATACTTTAGACGGGTTGATCTACTTCAGACAGCTCCAACTCTTCAGACGAGTCCTGCTTCTTCAGACAGCTTCATTTCTTCAAAAGGCTTCCTTGCTTCAGACAGCTTCTTTTCTTCAGAAGGCTTATTTGCTTCAGAAGGCTTCCTTGCTTCAGACAGCTTCTTTTCTTCAGACTGCTTTATGTTGTCTTCATATGGTCTTCACGTCTTCAGACAGTTTGCGTACGTCAGACGAGTTGCATTCTTCAGACTACTTCTTTATATTTGATCCTGCATTTGTTCTTCTGATTTCATCCTGAAACACAATCAACAAACCAATACCTTTCTCAGTAGAATCTGTTTATATAATCTTATTTGTTAATCATTAAAACTACAGGATATTAAGTCTTTGAGTCAAGTTTGAATGCTCAAACTGATTAATAGACTTCACAGCAGGGTCATCAACAAAGGAGGATGCACGTGATTAATTTTAGTGACTCATCTAATCTCCACCCTCCATTTTAATCCAATGGCTCATATTTAACTCTCTCACTCTCACATAAAGATAGCTTTCTCATGTGATACATCCCCTATATATATATATATATATATATATATAAGAATTTGTGAGAGAAGAAAAAAGAGTATTTTGAGAAGAGGATTATGATGAAGAGAAAGAACCAGTAAAAAGAGAGAGAAAAAAAATCAAGAATGGTGTTGGGAAGAGAGGACCCACCTATAGAAAGAAGAGTTAAAAAAAGAGAAAATAAAGTAAAAGAACAATGATGTTTGAGAGGGAAAAATAGTTGACATGTGTTGCTTGAGGGAAGATTTTTTTTAATATAGTAATAAATAAAAAAGAGATAATAAAGAAAATCAAGAGTGATGTTGGGAAGTAAAAAATGGAAATCAAAACACGAGTAAAAAGAATAGCGTATTGAGAAGAAGAATTTACGTAGAAGAATTTGTGAGAGAAAAAAAAATAGTGGAGAAGAAGATTCTCATGAAGAGAAAGAATGATTAAAAAAAGAGAGAGAAAAAAACCAAGAGTGGTGTTGGGAAGAGAGGACTAGAGTTGGAATTGAAACACAAAATATTAGCGCAAATTCAAGGTAATAAAGAGACATGAGTAATTACTTCATAGAGAATAAAGAGAATAAAAATGAAAAAACGGAAAGAGATGGAAATGAAGAAGACACCACATGTCAAGGCAACCCCTCATACTAATAAGTCTCAGTAATCAACTCCTGGAGCTTGATAAGTCTCACAAGGGTTTGAACAAACACCATCAAACTTTCTCAACTTACAAAGAGAAGGAACAAAGCATAAAGTCTTTCTATAAAATTCAAGATTAAAAAGTTACATGAGTGAGAGGCTCTCTATTTATAAAAAAGGAGATACCCGTGAGAGAAAAAATAAAAAGACAATTAAAACTATCCTATGAGTGATGTGAGGCCTAGTCCTAGTGCTAAAAAGGTGCCTCACATGGAAGGAAAATAATCAAACTAAAGTTTTGAGTCTATGACACCTAAGATTCCTTTAAGAAAAATACTAGAAAAATAGTAAAGACTTAAAAATTATCAAATCCTCTACAAGGAAATAGAAGAAATTACAATTAAAATCCTAATTAACTTAAACTATTTAATTCTCTTCAATTGATCTTCAAATTTGAATTGAGAAATTTATTGAATTTGATTTGATCATTCTTTTTTATTGACTTTTGAATGATTTTCACTTTCTTTGAAATAAATCTTTAAACCATTTGCGCTATCACACATATAGAAAAGGAGAGTAAAAAAAGAAGATGAAAAAAAGAGAGAAAAAAAAAACATTGATGTTTAAGTGGGAAAAATAAATAATGATGACATGTATTTTTTGAGGGAAGACTTTTCTAATATAGTATAGTAATATAACATAAATAGACTAAAATAGATTTAAAAGTGCTAATATAAAAGTTGACGCACATGAATTAATGTGACAATTTTATATCTCATTTTCTAAATTTAATAGGAGATTAATATATATACACTGTTAATTTAAAGAAATTTTACACAGACATCCAATTATGTGCTGTCATATTATTTTTTGAATTTAAAAATACATGAGGTGTAACATTTATTAAATGATGTGGCAGCACACCATTGGATGTCTGTAAAATTTGTTTACATTGATAGTGTTTACTAATTAAATTTATTTAATATATATTATAAATAAAATCGGAAAGCCGGCCAACCCAATTATAAGCTAATTTCTACACAAAAACCGTAAAGTTTAACTATATCAAATGAATCCTCTTATCTTAAATTTTTACAACTTGTCATGTGAATTTTTTTAACAAGTACTCATTTATTTAATGCTTACAAAAGAAACAGACAAACAAATTTTTCACACACACGTATGAAGGTTTGAACTTACGCCCGCATAAGTTACATAAATATTAACCAACGGGGCAAATGGTACATGTTTAATTTTTCTTAAGCAGGGTCTCAGGTTTGAGTCTTATAGACGGAAAAAATCCCCGTTGGGAGAGTTAGCCCCACACCAGGATGTGGATGTTTCCGGCTCGAGCAGGATTACCTCCCATGGAGGATACCATGTGGTTCACACCAAAAAAAGTTACATAAATATTAGGCTATTTGAATACTTTAAATTGAATGTGAATTTATTAATTTATTGGTAAAATATGTTTTTGATTCCTATAAATATATGTCCCGAGTTTTTATTTTTGTCCCTATAAATGCATGTTGCCGTTAAAACATCTATGTTAAACTTTGATGTGGCTAACAGAGCTTCACCTAAGCATGCTAATGTGTAAATTCTTTTCCAATTAAGCTCATCATGTGCAGGTCATGTGCCAATCTTCCAATTAATTTCTTCTAGGGTTTTTTTATCTTTTATCACAAAAAAACTAATTGGAAAAAAAATTACACATCAGCACAAACAATAGACACATTAACATGCTTAGGTGGAGCTCTGTTAGCCACGTCAGCATTTAACAGAGGTGTTTTAACGACAGGGATGCATTTGAAAAAGTTTGCATTTGTAGGGACGAAAAAAAACATTTGGGAGGACTAAAAACAAAAATCAGGGCATTTACAGAGATCAAAAACATATTTTACCCTTAATTTATTGATCCAACCGTTGATCATGAATTATAACAATTCATCATCATACATGATTATTTATGTCAAATTTCATAAACTTTCAATTTTAATAATAATAACTTGATAATCAAATTTTTCTTAATTTTTATATATTTTATAAGTATATATGACATTAATCTTGATATATCTTGAAGATATATTAAATAATTTATGATAACTTTCAAACCGACAATGAATTTGATATATAATTATTTGAAAAAAAAATATTAAATTCAGAGATAGCTACATTACACTGTTTTTGCTCACCATAATATTGATGGAAATGATTCCAGATTTTGAAAGACAATTTATTACAGAAAATATGTGTAGAATATGTGTAAAATATATGAAGGGCCAGTTTTTATCCTACCAAATTAAAATACAAAAAATATAACAACTAGCACTGGTGTAAGACTTTTATTTTAGTACCATTAATTACCATAGCGCATAATAATTTTATTCCCTAATCTTTATCTTTATCTTTATCTTTATATATATAAAAGTAAGGTAGTGAAAGTGACAAGTGAAATCTAAAGTGAGGGCACAATAGTAAATTTCTTTAAGCAAAACTTCTAAAAATAGAAAGTATCTTTGACATTTTAAATGATTAATTTTATACATCACCATTAATTAACTATAGTAATTATATTAAAGTAAATATCACTATAAAAATAAAAAATAATGATAATAATAAATATAAATAATAATAATAATAATTTAAAACATATCTAATAATTTTTAAAAAATAAAAAATAATAAGAAATTTAAAACATTCTCAAACACTTTAAAAATTAATTTTTAATTTTGTTGATAGTAATTATAGTAATTATTTCATTATAGTTATTTTTATATAAAAAATCAATATTATCTAAAGCTCATTTTAACAATTTTAATATTAAATAGGAAAGATTTATAACATAAATAAAAACACAATACGAAATTTAAAATATAATAAAATAATTTCAAAAAGGTAAAACTTTGTTGTTAAAAAATAAAAATATAATATGAAATTTGAATCATACTCAAACACATAAATATTGTATTAATTATTTAATTATAATTATCTTTATTATATCAAACATCAATATTAAAGCAAATTTTAACAATCAATATTAAAAAAAAAAGTTTATAACATAAATAAAAATATAATACAAAATTTATAACATATTAAAATAACTTAGAAATGTAATACGAAATTTGAAATATGCTCAAATACTTAAAAAATGTACAACTTTTATCATAACAATTATAGTAAATTATTATATCAAAATATCAAATATCAGTATTAAAGGCCATTTTAATAATTTCAATATATTAAAAAATGGTTTATAAGATAAAAAAATATACTATGAAATTAAAAATAATATTAAAAAAATTATAATTACGTTAATAGTAATTATAATAATTATTTAATTAGTGTTCTTCTGTGGGTTTCCTATTTTTGTTTAAAGGGTCTTTGTGACCTAGGATCAAGAATAACGTTTCTTAGTTTTCATACTTTACAAATGTCAAAGTCCCAACTAAATATTTGAAAAAAATTAAATTTTGATTGATTATGACCATCTTCATTTAGAAGAGTATGATCGAAAACGGTGATGAGACATATTTTCAGTTAGATAAATGGGCTAGGGGAGCAATTATAGGACAAATAGTTATCAACCTTAAAAAAGAGTTAGTTATCCCATTAAAAATATAATATATAAAAAATTCTTTGACAAACTACAAAAAAGAATAATAGTTCCTTTTTTAAAAATGTACTTTTGAAACTTTTAGAATGTTTAGATAACCATTTTTTGTAAAATATTTTGTAACCAATAAATTAAAATAATTTTAAAAGTTACTATAGTTTTTAACTTCTTTTATAAATATAGTTTAAAATAGGATTTAACGGATATACACAGACAATATAAAAAAAATTTATATGTTGAGGTGGAATAAAGGAAAAAGTGAAGTAACTTGAGTTTGTTAGGATATATTGTGCAAATAAAAAATTGAGGCAAGGATAAGAATAAAAGATTAATAGAGAAAAATAATCATTCATATTAATATGTAATTTTAAATTTCATATATTATGAATTCTATTTATTAAAAAATTATTGTATGACCTTTTTTTTATCAAATTATTATTGTATGTCTAATACGATAAAAATGCTCCGTGCATGGCATGAGTATACGACTAGTATAAACTAAAACAAGTTGCACTGTTTTGTTTTCTTTACACGACCAGCCTTTGTAGAATTTAAGGTTACATCCAGGGCCATATCTAGGAACATCGGGACCTTCGCTAAAAATTAAGATAATGTCTCATGTTAATATAGACTAATAATTTTTATGTTATTTTTCTGGATTTTTTAGCTGCAAAATTATTTATTAAAGTTTTATAATCAAGTAATTTTAACATCTCACTCTCAATAGATAATATAGCTAACCCATTCAATCTATCTTGTAGTGTAGTTGATCTTAAATATGATTTAATCAATTTTAATTTTGAAAAACTTCTTTCAGCAGTCGCGACAGTTACAAGTAATGTTAATAATATTCTATAAACAATGTATATATTTGGAAAAGAACATAATAGTTCAATATTTTTAATGGTATGTTAATTTCATTTGTAGAATTTCTTTCAAATAACTTTAATTCTGAAAACAAATCAAGACCATCAATATTAGAATGGTTCTCAAAACTCAAAATCGTTTCAAGATTGATACAATATTTTTTTTATTTCATCTTCCCCTAAAGTTTTAAATTTATTTGAATCAAATAAAAAACCAAACATGTTTTCATATTCTAAAAATTGTTCAAATTGACTCTCAATAGAAAAAATAGATTGATCTAATATATACAAAAAATAATGAGATAGCTCATTCTTTTATATGATGGGCTCAGCAATACTACTGATACAAGGAAACTCACTGTTGAGTGTTGAGTGACTTTTCATTTGCAAAAATTAATAAATGGGTTGTTGACTTTTAGGTAGTTTAAATGATAAGAAAAAAGAGATATAAAAAATGTAAGATATGAGTCTTATAAAATATTGGGCCCAATCTCAAACATTATTAATTTTTTAAAAAATAATTTATATCAATAATACTACTATTAAAAAAAATTGGGGGCCTTATAAATTTTGGGGCTTTAAGCAAAGACCATAATTGCCTTGTTGAATATCGGCCCAGATTACTTAACAAAATTATTTAATTTGGGACCATCTTAGTATATGGTTGCAATAGATCCAAAACAACATAGACAAATAAACTATAAACTATTATCTATTGATGTGCAACTAGTTGGACTGATTAGGCAGAGGGATCTTTATGAAGCTCAAGATTCCTTTCACTAACCAACGAAAAGCTTTACATATATAATGGTGATCCTTTATAACATTTTCAAATATCAAAGCAAACAATCTAATTAAGCCATGAGTCTTACTGCAGATTATGAGATAGTAACTAAGATGGAGGAAGCACCCACTTTTGCTCCATGTGTACCAGTTCCAAATGTTCAAGAAATGGTGAGGAAGAATCCTTTTGAGGTTCCTAAAAGATATGTGAGGGGTGAAGAAGAAGTGGAAAAGAGCAACTATATGCCTCACCTTTCATCTGAGATCCCTATCATTGATTTCACTCTGCTGTCAAATGGAAACAAGGAAGAGTTATTGAAACTTGACATAGCATTGAAGGAGTGGGGTTTCTTTCAGGTTTTTCTTGATCAACAAAAACAGAATTGTGAATTTCTTAACAAAAATGCACATACTGAAACCTTCACAAAAACACACAATACTTCTAAAACAACATAAATAATAAGTGAAATTTGAAAAGTAAGATAGATGTATATATATTTTGATTTTTTATCAGATACTGATTGAGATTGCAATTACTTTTCAGATAGTGAATCATGGAGTGCCAAGAGAACTTATGCAGAGGATGAAAGATATAACAGCTGGGTTTTTTGAACTTCCAATAGAAGAGAAGGAGATCTGGAAAATGCCCCCAGATGACATACAAGGTTATGGACATACTTCTGTAGTTTCTGAGGAACAGATACTTGACTGGTGTGATCAGCTGATTTTACTTGTTTACCCCACTCGGTTCAGGAAGCTTCAATTATGGCCAGAAACCCCAGAGGGATTCAAGTAGGTGTTCCTAACAATTACTACCTTTGTTTCTATATATATATATATATATATATATATATATATATCCCATTTGAAGAATTTTTATTTATTTATTTGTCCCATTTAGTGTCCATTTATTCCTAAACCACGAATACCCCTAAAAAACAGTATTAGAAATATTATTAGGAATAATTTTTTGTTATAGGAATATTTTTCTGTTTTAGCGTTTGTTATATGATGAGCGCGCCACACTTCAGCAAGTCCACCACGTGGCATACGTGGCATATTCCTTTTGTCTTTTCTGATAACAGATTCTTGAGAGATTCTGATTCTTTCTCTTTCTGTTATTCTACTTTAGTTAGTATTATCCTACCTTAGTTAGTTTAGGAATGCTTCTATAAATAATTGTAGTTTTCTTTTCTTTTAGTATCTTTTCAAATCAATACTATATGAGTTTTCTCAATACTCTCTTTAGCTACCTTTGAGATGATCCATGGGAGAACCCATGGTACTCATCCACTGCTCTCTACTATCCTACCGCTGCTATTACACCTCTATCTTATTTTACTAAGAAACAAAGGTAGTAAAAACTATATACATGCATAACATGGGGTTTGTTGATGGAATTCATCTACTAATGCAGGGATATAATAGAGGCATATTCAAGTGAAATTAAACGAGTAGGTGTGGAACTTATCAGTTCTTTGTCTGTAATTATGGGGTTGGAGAAGCATGATTTTCTTGGACTACATAAAGAAATACTTCAAGGTTTACGTGTGAACTATTACCCTCCTTGCAACACACCTGAGCAAGTAATAGGCTTGACTACACACTCTGATGCAAGCACCATTTCTGTGGTTATGCAAGATGATGATATAACTGGGTTAGAAATTCGGTACAAAGGAAGTTGGGTACCAGTGACTCCAATACCTGATGCACTAGTTGTCAATGTTGGAGATGTTATGGAGGTACTTAACTAATACTTTAATTTAGTGAAAATATTTAATTAGAGACTGCTTAAAAAAGGAAGTGATAACAAAAGATAGAGTCCCTTAATTATTCTCATTTCAGTTTCTTCCTTTTGTAATCAATGCAGATATGGAGTAATGGCAAATACAAGAGTATAGAACACAGAGCAATGACAAATAAGAGCAAGAGAAGGACTTCTCATGTAGCATTTTTGTTCCCAAGGGATGATGCAGAAATTGGGCCCTTTGATCATATGATAGATGCTCAAAACCCCAAGCTGTACCAGAATGTCAAGTATGGAGATTATTTGAGGTTCACCCTGAATAGGAAATTGGAGGGAAAAACACAAACTGAAGCAGCAAAGCTAAAGGAATAGAGGAAAAGCAATTTCAGTAAGAGAAATGGCCCAGAAAGATATAATGAGGAAAGAAGAAAAGTTTAAAGTGCTCCCTCCTGTTGCTTTTTCATGTTGTCCTATGTGCTTGTATAATGTTTTAATAATAAATATCATATGCATCAAGTAGGGTAGAGTCTCTGCTTAGTACAATGTCCTTGTCACTGTAATTTAGATTTAATTCTGAACCAATTCCAGTAATCTCTGCAATTATTAAATCTATAAAGCTTGCAATATATCCACTCCACATCATCCCTCTCAAAATAACCAACAATCAAGGAATGAATATAAACGTTACCAATTTTCTGATGACTTTCTAGTTTCATCATGTGCAGCCCCAAAATCTGAATATGGGAGCAGTTTATTAATAAGAACATTGGGAAAGCAATGGATCTCGCAACACCCACACTATAGCTAGCGATGAATAATAAAGCCAGTCTGAATAGCATGCAAACAAAGCTCTCGAAATGTTAGAAGGCAGAGTAATAGTAAAGCAACCAAAAAGAAAAGTCCACTAATATAATAACCATGAAATGCTAATATAGTGACACATATATAAAAGGTCAGGAGGAGTTGCCACTCTTAAGAGGGTTTTACCTAATCACCGTCGACCTAAGGATTAAATCCACGGTTGTAGGGGAATATTCCTGGTCAAAGACAAAAAAAAATATAGAGATCATCCTAAAATACAATCAAATATCGGCCTATGGGGTGAAAGATATAACAAACAATACATCAGTTGGAGCATTGTCAGATCATTAGCACATTTTCTGGTTTACTTTTTCTGTAAATACTAATAATTGTTATCCCTTTTCTATAAATACTGAAAACTAGGGCAGACTGTATTTTTTTGTAGTTATCCATTTGGTAGCATAATAAAATATTCCTTTGTAGTAAGGTGTATATATGGAGCTCCTGTAGCATCACAAAAATTAATGGAATGATATAATTTTTCATCACTCCCAGATATTCTTGTCCTTTTTCTGCATTCCATTCAACTTTATCCTCTGTTATGGTATCAGAGCTTTCCTTCATTTAGAAATGGCCGAAAATTACCAAACCCAAGTGGACCCATCTTAGGACCCCATCTCACCTTACTACCTTCACCCAAATTGGAGGAAATCTGATAAGTTGGTCAAGCAAAAGACAAAGCACTATAGCACTTTCAACTGCTGAAGCTGAATACATTGTTGCTGCATGTTGTTGTTCACAGCTGCTTTGGGTAAAATATCAATTAGAAGACTTTAATATTCTTATGAAATCCATTCCAGTATTCTGTGATAACATGGGTGCAATCAACCTTGCCAAAAATCCAATTCAGCACTCTAGAGCAAAACACATTGAAATCAAACATCATTTTATACGGGACTATGTTCAGAAAGGAGTTATTGATATACAATTCATTGACACAGAACATCAATGGGCTGATATATTCACCAAACCACTTGTTGAAGATAAATTCAAATTTATCAGAGAGAATTTGAACATTCTCACACTTTCTGAAACTTGATTTTCACTAAAATCGTTTTACACAGAAAGTGTTGATATGCACAAGTGGTATCCTGAATCTATTTCCTACTTATCTTTCACTTCTTCAGTAAGCTCTGCTTGCCCTTTTGATTGATGACAAAAGGGGGAGTATTAAGAAACTAACCAAAATATGAAGTTAAGTGTGTTTCAGAAGGAAATTAAGTTTGTTTCAAAGGGATTCTCAGATTCAGGGGGAGCAAGCGAAGAAAATGAAGCAAATGAGGAACAAATGAAGCAAAGTTTTTAAGCAAGTTGCAAACAAATTTTAACAAAGAAGCTCTACATCAGTATCTGAAATAGGGGGAGAAATACTCTAATTTCTTACTATCTTTTTCCCTTCAGATATTTGATTTAGTTCTTAAGAAGATTTGTCATCATTAAAAAGGGGTAGAATGTTGAGTCTCAAATGTTTTAAGTCTCTTAACCCTAAATTTTAATGGATAAAAAATCTGGTTATCATTCTTACGAGAAGGAGCAGTTTCTGCTGAAGGTATCTTTTTAATATTTCAGAAGGTATCAACTAAAGAAATCCTATCCTCTAAAATAATGGAACCTTCCGAAGCAAAGAAACCTGCTGAGAGATCACGACCTGCTGAAGCTGGAAAACCTCCTGAAATTATGAAACGTCTTACTAAAGCCTGTTCGTCTTCAATACAATATTCTCTTATATTCTTTTTGAAGACTCAAGTCAACCGTAGCTGCCTCAATTACTTGTGCCTCTCATTCTTATGGAAAGTCAGAGAAAGTGCTTTTTGGTATATTTCAAATTTCTCTCACCAAAAAGGCAAAGTCTATAGTAAAGTACAAGGTGCTCAGAAAAATTGAAGCCTGTTCAGCTGACTCTACTACCTGCTACTGCTGAGGGTTCAGGCTATGTGTCACAACGAGAGCATTTGCATTAAATGCTATCTCTCAACGGGAAATCGATTGGAGATCAACGGACGGAAGCTTCCCTCACTATAAATACCAGACTCCATGAAGAAACAAAAAGAGAGAGAACACAGAGAAATCAACTTGCTGAAACGCTGCAAAATTTCATACTCATCTGTTTCATTATTTCTTCTATGTACAACATTTCTATATCCTGAGTCTTACTCAGTTATTTGTACAAGTTATCCAAAAGTTTAAGTTTCTTAGAAGCTTAAACAAACCTTTATTGTAAACATTGTTAAGTGTTTGAGATCCTACAAAGGCTTGGAGGAACAAAGAATACTTGGGTTTGAGCCTGGAGAGGCTAGGTGTGTAAAGAATACTTGGGTTTGAGCCTGGAGAGGCTAGGTGTGCAAAGAATACTTGAGTGTTGAGCCTGAAGAGGCTAGGTGTGCAAATAATACTTGTAATCTTGCGGGATTAGTGGAAAATCTAGTGGTGGTTGGCCCTGGGACTGGACGTAGCTCACTGTGTTAGTGGGTGAACCAGGATAAATTTCTGTGGTCAAGTTCTCTCTACCCTTAACTCTTTATATTCTGTTTTAACTAACCAAGGAGGGTTAAGAAAAGTAATTTTATAAATCTTCGCTGCGAAACAAAATTTTTATCACGCTAAAAGTATTTCAAAATCAAGTTTACACAACCTTCTGAGTTGCATCAGCAAGTTGTTGAACTTCCCAGTTTCGGAAGGTTGCTCAAATATTTTAAAATCAGCTTGCTTGTTTTAAAAGGTTTTAGAAAATCAGAAAAGGTTCATTGAAACACTATTTTCCTTTATTTTTTCACAGAAATAAAAAAAGGAGATTTGATTAGATAAAGGAGAATATTTAGTGAGATTTGGCCAAGAAAAGGAGATTTGATGAAATAAAAGAAGATTTGGTGAGATAAAGAGAGAATCTTCAGAGATTTGGTCAAGAAAAAGAGATACTTGCAACTCTTATAAAATGCATCTAAAAGAATCATCAAGGATCTCCCTAATCTATTCACCCTCCTACTCTCTCGTCTTCTTAAAGTGATAGCAGGATAGGTGTAGGATCTAGAATTGAGCAAAAACAACCGATTAGAATCAATTAAAGGCACCAAAATTGTGAATTATAGTGGCTGGAACAGCAGCTATAATGCGCAAGAAAATGATAGAAAATGAGAGAAAATGAAAGAAAAAGTGGAGAGGAAGAAATGGAGGGACGCCACTGATGCAGGAATCCACCCACAGCAGATAAGTCCAATGCCAGACGCCACTAATTCAGGAGAATTAGATAAGTCTCAGTATGGTTTGAGCAACAACCACCAAGCCTCACTCAACTCACAATGGGAGGAGAAAATTTGGCATAATGCCTTTACTTCAAAATTCAATTGTGTGAATTACAAGAGGGGAGGACTCCTATTTATAGGAAAAGAGGGGGAGAGGGGCGGATTTTTTAGGAGAGTAAAAAAGAAAGAAAATAAAAGGTGAGTGAAAACACTCATAAGTGGGTCTTGAACCCATGACCCCCAAGGTTTATGGCTAAGCTAAGTCTTAAGCCAATAAACCTCTCAAAATGGCACCCCACTCATGAAAACAAATAAAAAGATGAATAAAAATTCTATCCTATGTGGGAATTGAACCCAAGACTCCTAAGCCTTTTAGCAAGGCAACCTACTAGCCAATAAACCCATACATGTGGGCGCCCAAGTAGGAGGAAAATAAAAGGAAAATTACAAAAATAAAAAGAAAATACAAAAGAGTCCTAATAAAGGGTGGTCCATAGGACAAGGGTCCTATCCAGGGTCAAGGTGTCCTTCTGTAGGGTAGTGACCCTTATTTTGTAGGGTAGTGACCTTTATTTGTAGGACACTAAATTCTCCAACTCTTCCTTGCTTGAAGTTCTGGCTTGAAGTTGGTGCCTTTCCTCCAATGTAGGTCTTGCAGGTCCAAGCTTCTAACAGTGTGCCATCATTCCCTCCCCCTTGAAAAGGATTTGACCTCAAATCTGAAAAATTCAGAAAGAAGACATAAGTATAATGAACTGGTAGAAGAAGGAGATGGATGACAAAATTCAGGAAGTAAGAAGGTACTTCCCTTAGTCTTTGGAGAGTAGAGTCAGAGATCCACAAGTTGGACATCTCCCTTGAGCCTAGACAACAACAAGAAGATCCATAAGTATTATTCCAAAACAAGCAAAGTGAAGGCTCATAACATAAATACTTGGGAATCATAAAGATTAGCAAAAGAAAAATATATGATATGAACAAGAGGTATTTGAAAAAAGGGTTAGAAAACTCCCTCAATGGAGAATGAACCATCTTGTCCATGTACTCTATGGATTTAGATCCTGGATCAAAGACTAATTTTTTGAAGCCCTCCCTTGCAAGTAAGAGAAGTAAGTGGTCATGGAGAAGGCTTCGGAAATTAATTCCACATAAGTACAAAATGTGTTTCAATGTGCAACATTCATCAAAATATTCTACACTATGTTCCCAAATAAATGCACAAGTGAAACTATGTGGCATGAATGTTTTAATATTTTTCAATAACATCCCAACATTTTTATTGAACATAACACATGCATCTTGAGTATGATTGTAAAAAGGGTAGTGTATATGTTCATGCCATGATGTATTCATGCAAGTTTGTTCACGAGGCATATCCATTCTAGTGCACTTACTCAAGTAATATGACACCTTTTTGCATATTATCATATGTATTCATGTAAGGTGAAACATTAAAAGAATCACTTTGAACAAGCACACTATGAAGCATATCATCATGTAAACAAGTTTTCTCATATGTGATAGCTTCATCCAAATTTTTATCCTTTTTACTAACTAGTTCAAGAGCATAATACACATCTTTATATGAAATAATTATTTGAGGCCCAAAATGTGTATTCAACTTATAAACCCAAACCAAAGGTGCATGCATATTCAATCCAACTTTGTTACCATTCCTATCATGCAATCTAAATTGATCAAAGGAATTGACTAAACATGCATCTCTAGAAAGTTTCATGGTACTCTTAGACTTAGTTGATTTTTCTAAACATGCAATAGGTTTCAAAGCATTATCAAAATTGTTTATTTCTTTCAAACATGTAATGCTTTGTGGCATAAAATTGTGCATAGAGAGAGGCATTTCATGCATAAAGAAAGTAAGTTTAGGAAACTCCCTTTCAACAACTTGAATTGTACTCTTTGCAACACTAGAAGTATTTTCCATCAACCTATTCATGCTTTCACTAGAAGAGTTAGCATTCAAATGATCACAAGATAAACACACTTTCTCTTCTTGCACTTTTAATTCTTTTTCCTCACTTTCTCTTTGTAGTTTTTCTTCTTTTTCTTTTTCTATTTGTTCTCTTTTCTCTTGTTCTATTAACCTCTTAAGTGTGGTTTGATCTTCTTTTATTTCCTTAGAGGTCATAGTCATGAGCGTGAATTTTATTCCTTGGTGGAGGAACCTATAGGTATTGGCAAACCCATCATACTTTACCCTTCTCTCATATTGCCATGGTCTTCTTAGAAGGATGTGAGAGGCTTCTAAGGGTACAACATCAAAGGTCATTTCATCTTGGTAATCCCCAATTTTGAAACTTAAGCTCACTTGCCTATCCACCATAAATTCTTCCTCATCACTCACCCATTGAAGTGTATAAGGTTCTGGATGTGGGGTAGTAGGTAAGTTTATCTTGTTAACTAACCTAAGGCTAGCTAAGTTGCTACTACTTCCTCCATCTATAATCACTAAGCAAACCCTATCTTCAATGTGGCACCTAGTGTAGAATAGGTTCTCTCTTTGGCTCTCTTCTTCACCCAAAGGTGTTTCTAAGGCTTTCCTAAACAACATGGTTGCCCTTTCCCCTTGCCTCCTTCCTTCCATTCTCCTAATTGATTTTATGTTAAAACTTTTAAGGACCTTTCCACTCAACTAAGTGTTTACACTCAAAGGAATGTTAACACTCGTGTATGTCACTCTTTTTAGACTTTTTCTATAATGAGACTCTCTTGCCTCTTCTACTCGGTTGGAGGTTGATTAGAAGTTGCAAAGACCAACGTGAGTCTAAGTCTTAACCCTTACCCTAAATAGAAGCGCACTAACAAAAAAAATACCTACTGGAAGAAGATTGGAAAAACCTAAGACAAAACAAGGAATTGATATGACAAACAAGAAAAGCTGGCACTCAAACAAGCTTATACACAAGAGCAGACAGCAAACAAGACAAGACGGAAGAAATTGCAAAGAGAATTGTTTTTGGTGATTTTTGAAAAAGAGTTACCAAAATTGTCGTTTTTAAGAAAAACAGCAAATATAACTCAATTACAGTATACAGGGAAATGAAACAGAAAAAATTACAGTAAAATGTCACTGTATTGTTGGGATATTTCTTTGATTTTGAATTTTCTATTTTTCTGAATTTTTTTGAATTTTTGACTCTTTTTGGGTGTCTTTTGACTTTTTCTTCCTTGTTGACTTTTGCACCCTTTTTTGCTTTTTACACCTCTTTTTCTATTTTTGGCACGTACGTACTTTTTGTATTTTTCTTGCCTTTTCTTTCTTTTTTGTCTTTTTCCCCAACAGAAAATTACAAAAATTTGTATACAGTGAAAAGAAAATTAACTGTACCTACTGTAATATTTTTGGAATTTTCTGACAGTAAACTGGTCCAAGTGGCCCAGAAAAGCAAAAATAATGAATAAACTGATTTCTAAAAACTGTAAAAACGTGATGGCAACTTGATTTCAAAAATGGCCAAAAAAATTGCTTAGCACTTCCTTGTTGATTATACAAAATCGGTATGGTCACAGAAACGCGCTTGGTTCAATTTTAAGATTGGAATTAAAATTTGAAGGAAAATCAACAATTAGAATTTGTTGATCTTCTTCCAATACTATGAAGCAAAAAAAGATCCTATAGGTGAGCGTTTTGCACAATCAAACAGGGAAATTCCAAGGTAGAGATAGCAGTCAATCCAAATTTGCAATCAGAATGCCAATCAAACAGACATAACAAGAGTAGGAAATTGAACAACACAAGATCCCAAAAATGCGCATAAAATGGCAAAAATAAAGAGGAAAATTGCGCAAAATTAAATGGCAAGAAATTAAAAGGGGAAACTGAAATTAAAAGGATGGGGAGGACAGAAATGTAAATGGCAGAAAGTAGAAGGGGATGGCAGAAAGTAAAAGGATGGGGAGAGCAGAAATGTAAAGGGGGAAGCGAAAATTAAAAGGATGGGGAGGACTGAAAGTAAATGACTGAAAGTAAAGGGGGAAGCGGAAATTAAAAGGATGGGGAGAGCAGAAATGTAAATGGCAGAATGTAAAGGGGAGAGCATAAATTAAAAGGATGGGGAGAAGCAGAAATTAAATGGCGGAAAATTAAAAGCGGAAAGTAAAGAGATGAATATGGGGGATGAACAATTAATGGTGAACGGGAAAAATGTAGGTGAACAATATTTGGAAAAATGAAGACAACAATGCCTCCTCTTACCACACTTCACCACAAACAAGCAGTTATATCAATTAATTTGTAAGAATCACTCAAGAACAAGTATGAGCAATTAAAGAGGCATTTCATCAAACACCTAGGGGGTGGGAATTAGCGGCCCAAAACAGCCCCCAACTAGCAAGAAATCAAGCAATCCAATCAAGACAGAAAAGTGATGATAGCAGCAGAAAGGCACCTCGGGCCCGGGAAACAGTCCAAGTCCAAATTACAATTGAAAAGAGTGATGGAATTACACTAAATGAGTGAAAATTCTGCACAAAATAGGTGCAGTATGCAGCGCCCAAACAACCCCCAAATGGCTCCAAATTTTCTCAAATTCAACAAGCTCTGATGACCAATTGATAGCATGATAGGTGTAGGATCTAGAATTGAGCAAAAACAACCGATTAGAATCAATTAAAGGCACCAAAATTGTGAATTATAGTGGCTGGAACAGAAGCTATAATGCGCAAGAAAATGATAGAAAATGAGAGAAAATGAAAAAAAAAGTGGAGAGGAAGAAATGGAGGGACGCAATTGATGCAGGAATCCACCCACAGCAGATAAGTCCAATGCCATACGCCACTAATTCAGGAGAATTAGATAAGTCTCAGTATGGTTTGAGCAACAACCACCAAGCCTCACTCAACTCACAATGGGAGGAGAAAATTTGGCATAATGCCTTTACTTCAAAATTCAATTGTGTGAATTACAAGAGGGGAGGACTCCTATTTATAGGAAAAGAGGGGGAAAGGGGTGGATTTTTTAGGACAGTAAAAAAGAAAGAAAATAAAAGGTGAGTGAAAACACTCCTAAGTGGGTCTTGAACCCATGACCCCCAAGGTTTATGGCTAAGCTAAGTCTTAAGCCAATAAACCTCTCAAAATGGCACCCCACTCATGAAAACAAATAAAAAGATGAATAAAAATTCTATCCTATGTGGGAATTGAACCCAAGACTCCTAAGCCTTTTAGCAAGGCAACCTACTAGCCAATAAACCCATACATGTGGGCGCCCAAGTAGGAGGAAAATAAAAGGAAAATTACAAAAATAAAAAAGAAAATACAAAAGAGTCCTAATAAAGGGTGGTCCATAGGACAAGGGTCCTATCCAGGGTCAAGGTGTCCTTCTGTAGGGTAGTGACCCTTATTTTGTAGGGTAGTGACCTTTATTTGTAGGACACTAAATTCTCCAACTCTTCCTTACTTGAAGTTCTGTCTTGAAGTTGGTGCCTTTCCTCCAATGTAGGTCTTGCAGGTCCAAGCTTCTAACAATGTGCCATCATAAGGTTTTTCAAGAGCGGTGATTTTTTTTTACAATAAGGATTTGGGAAACTCTTGGAGTGAAGCAATTCTGTCAAAGAAGTTTTTCTCTTCTAGTATTTCCTAGTAGTTATTGATTTCTTAGGAATTTTAGTTTTGGTTGATTTATATTTTATTATGAGTAACTAATTACCTAGCCAAGGGGCTATGGTGGATCTTAAGTTGTAAACTTGTTTTGAACCCGTTTTCCCTTTAGAAGTTTTTGTTTTCTTTTTATAATTGTGTTTTCCTTATCTAGAAAGGAGCAGAAAACTTAGTGGCAGATAATTTATCTAGATTAGACCCCTCAGTTCAACAACCAGTTGTCTGGGAGATAAAGGAAACCTTCCTTAATGAGCACTTATTGTTAATCTCTGAAGCTCCCTGGTATGCTGATTTAGTTAATTTCCTGGCAGGTAATATCCTTCCTTTTAATCTTTCATATGCACAGCGGAAGAAATTTCTTTCTGACGCTAAACATTATATTTGGGAGGAACCTTATTTGTTTAGGATGTGTGGGGACAAGGTAATGAGGAGATGTGTCCCTCAGGTAGAAACTCATGCTATTTTGGAACATTGTCATTCTCGAGAGGCTGGTGGCCATTTTGGTTCTAATAGAACCGCTCAAAAAGTTTTGCAAAGTGGTTTTTATTGGCCTACTCTCTTTAAAGATGCTTTTACTTTTGTTAAATCTTGTGATAGATGTCAAAGGAGTGGCAATATATCAAGAAAGCATGACATGCCCCTTAATAATATTTTGGTATGTGAATTATTTGATGTATGGGGAATAGATTTCATGGGACCTTTTCCCAAATCATATAATAATCAATACATTTTGGTTGTTGTGGATTATGTTTCTAAATGGGTAGAAGCGGTAGCTTGCTTACTAATGATGCTAGAGGATGTTAGGTATATGTACTAGAGACTTATATGTTTTTGAAACATCCATCATATATATCATATTATTTTATAAAGGCAATTCATTCTTTTAAGAATATAATTAATGTCCTTAGAATAGTAAGCTCAAACTTCATAAGAAGTCAAGTAGATGACTTGATCATGAGATCTTATGAAGAATTATTCTTAAAATAGTCCCTAGTCAAGTATCATCTTAGGAAAAAGATGCATTTAGACTAGTATGTGAGTTCATTGATGATCACATCTCACGGATCATGGATATGAGATATCATGTGCTCACATAGGTACACATTAATGGTGTACTGGACAGACCCACCTTAAGAACGTTGCATGGATTATTACATAAGTGTCATGAACGTTTCTTAAATTGATAAATATTATATGAAATCCTTCGACCTGAAATCACTATGATTCCTACATAAGGAATTATATGTTTTAATTATCATCAAACGTTTCCTGTAACAGGGTAATCATAAAGTTGGTATTTGGACATATAATAAATTATGTGGAGGAATGTGAGTGACCTAGATGGGATTTGTCCCTCCTATGTAATAGGAGTTATATCTGTAGGCCCCTTGATAAAGTGAGACTGCAAAATGCATGACCATGCTCAGGAGGATAAACATGAGATGTTTATTTTCTGTACAGTCTACTTGGAGATCAAGAAAACATAAATTGAACTATACAAGGTTGACACAATCCATGCCCTTGTGTTCAATTAGATATTTGGATAAAGAGATATATCATATAAATTATTATCATAAAATAGGATTCGTCAAAGTTGTTGATAATCTTAATATTTGGGTAGTGATGTATTGTTAGATACCACTCACTATTTATGATATTAAATATAAAAGGGTTTTATTTTAATATTATAACCAAATATTAAAAGCCTATTGGGTTACACGCATACAACAAGCCACTAGGAAAGATAATAATTCTAATTTAATTAGAATTATAACCTAATGGGCCAGACCCATATGTGTTAGGGATAAGTGAGTGGAGGGTAAAACCCTAGCCACCATTCTATAAATAGAGCATGAGATGCATTGCCCTAGACACAAATGAGCAATCACTCTTACTCTCTAAGGCTACTAGCAGAGTTGAGGAGGGTTTCCTAGTCCGGCTATTGGCGTGGACACCACTAGAGACGTGGCTGCTATTGCTTCGTTCGCAATCCTTAAGAGGTACGACCTTTTTGTTTTATAGCTTTTATGCCTTAATTTGTGTTTTCTCATTAACGATCATAACAAGGGAGAGAATCCATTTATTCCGCTACACCCTGACCACATGTTTGATTCCCTTCAGAGGAGTCATTAAATTTATAAAGAAAAATATTTTCACTAGGTTTGGCACTCCTAGAGCAATTATTAGTGATGGGGGCACCCACTTTAATAATAAACAATTTGATCAACTCTTAGCCAAGTATGGTGTTAGCCACAAGATTTCTACCCCTTACAACCCTCAAACTAGTGGCCAAGTTGAAATTTCTAATAGGGAGTTAAAAAGAATCCTAGAAAGAACTGTAAATAGCTCTAGGAAGGATTGGTCTTTAAAGTTGGATGATGCTCTTTGGGCATATAGCATACAAAACTCCCATTGGTATGTCCTCTTATAGGTTAGTTTTTGGTAAATCATGTCATCTACCTGTTGAACTTGAGCACAAGGCCTATTGGGCCTTAAAGTTTCTTAACTTTGATTTGGAACATGTAGGTGAGAGCCGCCTTTTGCAGTTAAATGAGCTAGATGAATTTCATCTAGAGGCATATGAGAATGCCAAACTTTATAAAGAGCGCACAAAAAGATGGCATGACAAACACATCTTGAAGCGTGAGTTCTCAATTGGTGAGAATGTTTTGGTTTATAACTCACGTCTTCATTTGTTTCCAGGGAAACTAAAGTCTAGATGGGTTGGCCCATATGAGGTGGTGAAGGTTTTTCCCCTATGGAGTATTAGAACTCAAGAAAGAAGATGGAGAAACCTTCAAGATCAATGGTCAAAGGGTAAAACACTATGAGGATGGGGTTCAAGCTCGAGACGTTAAACAAGTGCTGACAGGAGGCAACCTTGGAGATGGCACGTCAAGCTCGAGACATTAAACAAGCGCTGACAGGAGGCAACCTGTATCCTTACTTATTTATTTATTTTTGATTTTTTTTTCTTTTTTAAGCAGCTTTGACAGAACTGCTTGCACTTTGGATTCCAACAGTCATAGCCAGGAGTTACCCACCATGCCTTCTAATCAGGGGAGTGTATCCTAGTTCCAATTCAGCATTTTATTTACTATTTTTCCTTCCTTTATTTGGTTGCATTGGGGATAATGTTGAGCACTAGTGTGGGGAGGGTGGTACCCCTTGTGCTCATTGAATGCTGAATTGAAAATTGTAAGTCCTCGTTAATAATCTTGTGCTCATTTTAATTTGGGTTATGAATTACTCATTATTAAGGAACCCAATCTTTCTGGTTAACAAATGCATTATTAAAAAGAAAAGGGAATAATTAATTGAAAAGCTAAAAATCAACATAAAATTCCCTATCATTTTATTATGCATTGGATTGGCTTCTAAATATGAGATTTGTGTCAAAAAGGGGGTTTGAAATAATATTATCCCCTCTATTCTTGTATGAGTGATTCTTCTCTTAGATTGTGTACTACAGAACTTGACTTGCAACCATTTTGAAACCTATGCATTTTATTGTATGCTTGAAAATGATTAAGGCACCTTAGGAAATTATTCTTCTCACCTTCAGAATTTGTGCTTTTATATCCCTTAGTTGCCCATTTTGAGCTTATTTGCTATATGCATTTCTTGATACCCTTATAAAAAAAATTATTTTCATTCTATGTGATACTCTTCAGAATGTGAATTAAGCACTTTAGAAAAGGGAACCACTTTGGGGAATTAAAAAAAACGAACAGTAAGAAGAAAAAAAGGGGGCCTTCCTCTCTTTGAAAGAACACGAGAAAAAAAAGAAAGAATAGTAAGAAGAAGAAAAAAAAAGTACCTTCCTCTCTTCAAAAGAACAAAAAAAAAAGAGGAAGAAAAGAGAAAAAGGGGTGAAAGAAAAGAAAATGTAAATGGAAGAATACTTGGAAGGGGAATTAATGTGAATACATTTGTTTGGGCCCCTTTAAAGTTTGAAGAGTTATTGTTTTATTTAATTAGCCCTTGTTTATCTTTTTCTTGGTTACCCATCCTATTATGTTTTCCCCATGACCACGTTACAACCTATAAAAGACCTTTTGATTCTTGCATTCACTAAATGTTGGTTGAGATGTGGTTAATAATCAAGCCTATGACAGTACACTTTCTTTAGAGAAGTTGAGTGAATTTTTCCTACACCCTTAAACACTTTTGAGAGTGGTAAGAAGAGCGCCTTTATTTGATGCAGAGTTTAATTTTAGGGATTCAAAAGCCTTTGATTGGGCTAACATTTAATTGCTCCTTTGGCATTGAAAATTGTGCATTTGTTACAAGTTATTTCATAATGGGTTCCTTGACTATGTGTTTTTTATGACCTATTACTTAAGTTTTAGCTTGGATTATTGCTTGAGAACAAGCAATGCTTAAGTGTTGAGAGGTTGATAAACTGATATTTTATAGATTTATTTTGGGTAATTAAGTGAGTTATTTGACATTTATGGTCATTATTATTATTTGATATCTCACTTATTTTCCTTTATTTTGTTACAGAAATAAAAAAAGAGATTTGATTAGATAAAGGAGAATCTTTAGTGAGATTTGGCCAAGAAAAGTAGATTTGATGAAATAAAAGAAGATTTGGTGAGATAAAGAGAGAATCTTCAAAGATTTGGTCAAGAAAAAGAGATACTTGCAACTCTTATAAAAGGCATCTAAAAGAATCATCAAGGATCTCCCTAATCTATTCACCCTCCTACTCTCTCGTCTTCTCAAGGTTTTTTAAGAACAGTGATTTTTTTTACAATAAGGATTTGAGAAACTCTTGGAGTGAAGCAATTCTTTCAAAGGAGTTTATCTCTTCTAGTATTTCCTAGTAGTTATGGATTTCTTAGGAATTTTAGTTTTGGTTGATTTATATTTTATTATGAGTAACTAATTACCTAGCCAAGGGGCTATGGTGGATCTTAAGTTGTAAACTTGTTTTGAACCCGTTTTCCCTTTATAAGTTTTTGTTTTCTTTTTATAATTGTGTTTTCCTTATTGTTTTATTTTATCAAGACATGATCACCCTTGGTAAATCTTAGTTAGTTGGGTAATAGGCGATCGTACCATTCTCAATTAATGGATATATAAGGTAAACTGGATCTAGGGTTTTGTATGATCAATCTTAATCCTAGGTTTCCAATCAGTTATTAGATTAACAAACTTATTGGTTCTTTATGCTTTTCTTAAGTCATTATCTTGCATGATCATTGGGGATAGTGTTTTAAGGGAAAGATTATCAATATTGCATGATCATTGGGTATTGATAGTATTAGAATAAGTGATTGGCAATTAGCTTGACATAATTTATAAGGGAAAATTGGGGGAAAATCTAGTAAGCACTTAAGTGAAACCAAATGCCCTTAGAACTTCCCTAACTGAATCCTTATTGTTATTGCTATCTTCATTGTTCAACTTCCTCTCTCTCTTTCTTCATGTAAGTTCAACAAAGAAATCAAACCATATTCTTTATTTCTTATCTCATCATTAAAGATTTAATTTAATTTAATATTGTTAATTAATCTTTGTGGGACGATACTTGGGGTTTTAAATACTCCATTTTACTCTAATCGACGGGTACACTTGCCCGTAGATAATACTCACAACAAAAGCATAAAAGGAGAAATGTTGCTGATGGGTTTCTGGCAAGCGAACCAAAAATCCAGTAGTATAATAGTAAGAAGAGTTATCGTATCCACAGGGAACAGTCAACTCGCGTATATTCGTGGTCTATTTACCAAGAGACGAATAATAGATTTGTGAGAATATTGTGCGTGGAAATTATAAATTGCAAATTAATAAGTGATAAAAATAGAAAGGAAGAGTTAGAGACACTTTACTTGGATTAGGATTGAACTTCATCTCATCACACCCCTCATGCATGTAAAAACTATCTATTATTTTAGGTTTACTGTATAATACTGTAGACAAACTATATTGCTAAGACCCCGAGTTACCAGCGGCCTCACACACTCAAAGGTAATCCATGCAGGCTCTCCCAGGCGACAGACTTACCCTCGACTTATTTTGCTTTCTTTTATTCCGTTTGTAAAAGAACTAATTGATAAATGAGGCCTACTCCTCTGAACGCACCTTCGCTAGAATACTGTCACTACCCATCACTCATTATAATACATCCACGTTTCGCTTCCTAGATTGACAATCAACTAATCCTTTACTATCGGTAATTTAATAACCATGCCTATCCTGTAGACGCCCTTCATTAGAGTACTCACACTACCCATCAATCACTAGCAACGCCCATGTTTCGGTTCACTGGCTACCGAGTCCTCTTATTCACTCAGAGAATGGGTTTCTTCAGAATCCACTCCCCCATCCTCAATCCTAGTCGAAACTAGCCTATAACTCCGACGCAAGCGCGGAAGTTAGGAATTAAACACATAATAAGATTACCAATATTATATACAGAGAGCTTAGGAAATAATAATATAGAGTTTACATACACTTTGGGATAGAATCAATTACATCCAATCCTAATGGAGAGTTAACTACACAAGGTAGCCATACAAACCACCGAAGATGCTGTCACCATCTTCAATCCTTGTGAAGCGCTCCTCCTCTCCTACTCTAAAATTAGCTCTGATGCATTATCACTGAAATATCACTGAATTACAATAATCGTGCACACTTGATTTGGTGCAAGAGGTTCCTATTTATAGGCTAAGGAAAGACAAAGAAAATTGGGGAGAAATCTATCTAAAAACGGCAACACGGCACAAATCTTCGTAACTTGCGCTTCTCCCTGCGCTACAATGCAGGCTGCAGCGCAGGATCCGGAGAGCTGTGCTTCACCCTGCGCTACAACGCAGGTTGAAGCGCAGAATGCGTCCTGCAGCTTCAATCTTTCTTTTTTTAACTTGATCTCTCCCCGAGACTGGTTTTGGTTGATTTGTCTTTCCTTGTTTCTTTTTTCTTGATGAAATCTTGCATTTATTGAGCATCTTGGATTTATTTGGGAAGGTTGTCTGCAGAATCCTCGTTTGATTGGCAGAGATATCTTCATTAATGGCTCTCAGATATTCTTCAAATCTTCATTATTGCTCACAAATAATCTTCCAATCTTCATTAATTGCCTTCAACCAAACTTCAAATCTTGCGGATATCTCCCTTATTTAATGCTATCTTTCCCTCAAATCAAATCCTTGCAATATTCTGCAAAAGTCAGCAATATTTCTATCAAAATAGCATCAAATTCAAATCTAAGATTAATAAATACAATTTATCTAATATTTAATAAAAAGGGATTAAACTGGGGCAAAAATACCATTTTATCCTTGATAAGTGAACTAAAAAGTGCTCTAATTTATCAACTAATTTTCACTTATCAAAATACCCCCCAACTTAACTTCTTGCTTGTCCTCAAGCAAGAGACCTCTTTGCAATCAAGAAATCAATTCTATCCCCTGAATAACTAAAAAATCAAAAACAAATTCAAGGAACTCTTCATCATCTCCTTGTTAAGCAACAGTTACTTTCCAAACATAAGAAAAAAATCAGGATTAAGAGATGTTACCAATCCTCAATCAGAATAGAACACAAACATCAATCAAACTTCTCAAAAATAGCAATTAAAGCAGCAAGTGATAAACCAAGGAAATCTCTCATTCTCACGGGTAAGTGTTTCACTCAATCTTTTTCACCACCATTGAACAACTAGAATTGATAGTCATTTCCAACATCTGAACCTGCATAGTCAATATGGATCAAAAGGTCTTTTCTTTGGTTGTAATGAGGCTGGGCTATCAAGAAATCATGGTTTTTCTAGATATGCAAAGAACACTTTGAATAGAGAGCATCTTGTGATTGTGCTTGGGACTTCTCTCCATTCACCAGGTCATTCTTGAATTGTCACCCTTTTTTCAGCTTGGCCTCTTTGTTTGAAGAAGTACTCCCCCCCAACTTATTTAATTCCACACTTTTGTGCAGATTTTTTTTTAATAATATAGAGAATTTATTTGTGGGGGAGTATCCTTCTTTGTGATTTCTTGTGCTTGCTCTTTGAATCTCTTTGACCTTTCAATTCATAAATCTTTTGTCCCATTTTGTTGTGTTGCACCTTTCTCTCTATCCCAAGTGTGAAGGGACATGGTATGATCATTAATCATGGCTGGGGTGTATCAAAAGAAACATTAAAAGCTCAACTGTGCTCTCAAGAAAATTGGAAAAATATAATCAAGGTTGGCTATTTGGCACTGAGCAAAATATTATATTCACAAAATATGCCTTTGTCACTTCCATACCTTCCACTAGCAAGACAAAATTCAGAAACTCAAGAAATAACAATTGACAAGCTGCGGTGAAAAGATCTCAATTTCAGTGTTTGGGCTCTCAGCTCACCAGTTATTGGCTAAAATTCCTTGATAAAGCACTTACTGGTTTTAATTAACTATCCTGATAGGTTCTCCTGAGAAGCATCTTGATCCTAACAAATTATGGAGTTAATCACAAAACCCTATCATCTTTCCTAGTCTGGTTAGTTAAACTACTTAATTACAGAGAATTTGAAAAAGTTGCCTTAATTCCTAATTTCCTAAGTTCCTAAAAAAAATTTTAAAAAATTAACAGAAAAACAAAATAAGTACTGCCTAATATAGATGATGTATCAATGGTATACAGTACATATCAAAAGAAAATAAGAAGCAAAATAAGAAAATAAAATGAAAAAGAAAAAGAAAAAGAAAGAAAAGTACCAAATAGGAAAGAAAAAAATCAGTCCTCATCCTGGTCCTGATCCATGTAAGTTGCTCCATCCTCAGCTTCGGCTGCTCCATCCCCCCTGGGAAAATAGGCCTGTCCCCAGGCCACTGTAAGTAATCATGAAACTGTGCAGGGGTCATGGGGTCCACACGAGCCTGATAATGTCTACTCTGAAAATGAACAGCTGCTTGGTGAAGAGTGGACATCTGAGCCATCAAATAAGTGTGTTGGGCCTCAAGACGCTGGGCCCAGATAGGAGCGTCCATGTCTACTGGTGGTGGTGGTGGTGCCTGCTGCTGTTGCTGCTCCTCAACCTGTAACTCCTCAGTCGGGATACAGTTGGCTTCAATGTATGCTCTGGTCATGGGAAGTGCGATGCGAACCCTGGGGTTCACCTCTACACCCCTTGATCTGCAGAGTGAGGTGATGAGAGAAAGAAAGCCAAGCCTGATCTTGGAGTTAGGGGTCCGGCGCCCCACAGAAGATGCAAAGTCTGATATCTTTTGGGTGATGACTCGTGAGACATCGATAACGGCATCGGTGAGGATAGTGTAGATGAGGTGGGCCATGGGCAAAACTACATCAAAACATGTCCGGTAGGATGAATGTTGGCCAGTATCAACACTGTCCACATCTGAGCTATGCTCCTCATATCTTTCCTGTAGATCCTAGCAACCTCCTGATATGCATTCCTTTCAAAGGAACACCCTTGTAAACAAAGCAGTTGCGCAATCTCGAGATCAAGGGGATCATTGCCATGAAGCCCCACAACCTGCATCCTCTCGTGGTATTGGCACTCCACGAGGTCTCTATCCTCCTCTATGGGATATCCTACAAGTGCATTGATTGCATCGCAATCAAATCTAATAATATGTCCTCGAACATAGGACTCCCTCCTGCAGTTAACGTCGTGTTCCCCGATGGCGTTGGCATAGAATTCTATGACGATGTCTGGATCAAAATAGTTGTCAGGGCGACTGAGGCGGTCCCATCGCCTCCTGTGAATCTGAGCAGAGAACTCCTCACATTCCCCCTCCTAGAGGATGACTGGTCGCTCTAGGATGAACTTGCAATCAACAATGTCAGTGTATGCTTCAAAGGACTTGAGGTCCCTTAAGCGATGAGGGTCGAACTCAGGTTCCCTCTGGGGGGCCTTCCTCTTGGCACCCCCTGTGCCCCTCCTAGAGGAACTAGCACCACTGACATTCTTCGTACGAACCATCTGCAAAGCAAAAGCAACTCAAAATTATTTATGCATCATAATATTTAATTGCTCATAATTGTGAAATAAATGGCCAATAAGTTTCAATAATTAGAGCAATCAATTAACCAAACAAATGTGCATAAAAATTTTGATTTTAAATATTATCAAATAAATACCAATTAATTAATTAAGACATGCTAAAGGGATCAGTTAAAGCAAGTCCTAAACAATTCTAAACAGGCACAGTGAGAACCAAACTCATGCTAAAAAATCATGTCATCAGTAACATGCAATATTGCATAATCATTTATGTATGGAATGCAAAAATATTAGAGCAATTAATTAAGCATACATGCATCAACAAAATAATTTGCAGAAATCATTGAGCACTCAAAAAACTACCACCTAAGCAAACATAAATAATTCACAAAGAATCCTAACCACATGCAATCTAATTTAAAGCACTATGAACAATTATTTCTTTCCTAAAGGTTCCTAGAATCCTAATATTTCCTATCCTAAGGTTATGCTCAAATAAAATAAAAAATCAAAATTTCAATCGGTTAAAAAGAAAGAAAACTATAAAAACATACCTGGTATAAGCTCATAAACTGAAAATGAAGGCTATATGAGTTAGAAAAGGCAAAGCAAAAGTTAGGAATATCAGAGAAAAGGCAAGGGAGAGAACGAAAAGAAGTTCGAAATGAACTCCTACGTTCAAAATGGGGATATAAATATCCCGCTTCCTGTGCTACACCCTGCGCTACAGCGTAGAATGGAGCGCGTACCATCTCAGAAGTTGAAGCGTTCTGCTGTGCTTCACCCTGAGCTACAACGCAGAGTGAGGCGCAAAAGTCAGAGAGTCACTTTATTTTATTTTAATTTTGTGCTTCACCTGGTTGAAGCGCAGATCTGCAGTATTTTTATGCTTATGCTTCTGCTATTCCTAACTGGTTCCATGCATTCCCTTTTGGATCCTTCATTTTAACAATCTCCTATTTAAACAGGTAAATCCTAAAACTAAAAATTAACAAAATGAAAATTAAATGAAAATTAAAACTTACAAAGACTGGGTTGCCTCCCAGGAAGCGCTTGTTTAACGTCTTTTAGCTCGACGCCTGGTTACTCAACCCTTTTATGGTGGCCTCAAGTGGATGATGATGTTTGACTCCATACCAGTTCTTCCTTTGAGCTCCCATCCTCCATGCCAATTTTTGACTCTTCCATCGCTGTCATTGTCTTCCTCAGTATCAGATGTTGATCACCTTCTCCTCTTAAATTTGAACTCCCATATTGACTCTGGATGCTTTATCCTCATCCTAGGCTTCCTCAGAAATTCAGAGCCTGGAAACTTTGTTGCATGTTTGGAAATAGCATCAGTTTGTTGTAACTTGGGCGTACCTCTATGAAATGTAATACTTTCATCTTTTAAGCTCAATTCATATTTTCCTCAATGAACATCAATGATCATCTTAGCAGCTTTCATGAAGGGTCTTCCTAAAATTAGGGGGACTTCAGTATCCTTCTCTTTTGTCTCTGCAATGTAGAAATCTACAACATATGCAAATTTATCCACTTTGATTTGAATATCCTCTAATATCCCATGAAGGCATTGAGCGGATTTATTTGCAAGAAGTAACCTCACACTTGCAGGCTTGACCTTCACATCACTCAACTTGTTAAAATACGATAGCGGCATCAAATAAAAGAAGATTTGGTGAGGTAAAGAGAGAATCTTCAAAGATTTGGTCAAGAAAAAGAGATACTTGCAACTCTTATAAAAGGCATCTGAAAGAATCATCAAGGATCTCCCTAATCTATTCACCCTCCTACTCTCTCGTCTTCTCAAGGTTTTTTAAGAACGGTGATTTCTTTTATAATAAGGATTTGGGAAACTCTTGGAGTGAAGCAATTCTTTCAAAGGAGTTTATCTCTTCTAGTATTTCCTAGTAGTTATGGATTTCTTAGGAATTTTAGTTTTGGTTGATTTATATTTTATTATGAGTAACTAATTACCTAGCCAAGAGACTATGGTGGATCTTAAGTTGTAAACTTGTTTTGAACCCGTTTTCCCTTTATAAGTTTTTGTTTTCTTTTTATAATTGTGTTTTCCTTATTGTTTTATTTTATCAAGACTTGATCACCCTTGGTAAATCTTAGTTAGTTGGGTAATAGGCTATCGTACCATTCTCAATTAATGGATATATAAGGTAAACTGGATCTAGGGTTTTGTATGATCAATATTAATCCTAGGTTTCCAATCAGTTATTACATTAACAAACTTATTGGTTCTTTATGCTTTTCTAATGTCATTATCTTGCATGATCATTGGGGATAGTGTTTTAAGGGAAAGATTATCAATATTGCATGATCATTGGGTATTGATAGTATTAGAATAAGTGATTGGCAATTAGCTTGACATAATTTATAAGGGAAAATTGGGGGAAAATCTAGTAAGCACTTAAGTGAAACCAAATGCCCTTAGCACTTCCGTAACTGAATCCTTATTGTTATTGCTATCTTCATTGTTCAACTTCCTCTCTCTATTTCTTCATTTAAGTTCAACGAAAAAATCAAACTATATTCTTTATTTCTTATCTCATCATTAATGATTTAATTTAATTTAATATTGTTAATTAATCTCTTTGGGACGATACTTGGGGTTTTAAATACTCCATTTTACTCTAATCGACGGGTACACTTGCCCGTAGATAAAACTCACAACAGAAGCATAAAAGGAGAAATGTTGCTGATGGGTTTCTGGCAAGCGAACCCAAAATCCAGTAGTATAATAGTAAGAAGAGTTATCGTATCCACAGGGAACAGTCAACTCGCGTATATTCGTGGTCTATTTACCAAGAGACAAATAATAGATTTGTGAGAATATTGTGCGTGGAAATTATAAATTGCAAATTAATAAGTGATAAAAATAGAAAGGAAGAGTTAGGGACACTTTACTTGGATTAGGATTGAACTTCATCTCATCACACCCCTCGTGCATGTAAAAACTATCTATTATTTTAGGTTTACTCTATAATAATGTAGACAAACTATATTGCTAAGACCCCGAGTTACCAGCGGCCTCACACACTCAAAGGTAATCCATGCGGGCTCTCCCAGGCGACAGACTTACCCTAGGCTTATTTTGCTTTCTTTTATTCCGTTTGTAAAAGAACTAATTGATAAACGAGGCCTACTCCTCTGGACGCACCTTCGCTAGAGTACTGTCACTACCTATCACTCATTAGAATACATCGACGTTTCTCTTCCTGGATTGACAATCAACTAATCCTTTGCTATCGGTAATTTAATAACCATGCCTATCCTGTAGACGCCCTTCATTAGAGTACTCACACTACCCATCAATCACTAGCAACGCCCATGTTTCGGTTCACTGGTTACCGAGTCCTCTTATTCACTCAGAGAATGGGTTTCTTCAGAATCCGCTCCCCGATCCTCAATCCTAGTCGAAACTAGCCTATAACTCTGGCGCAAGCGAGGAAGTTAGGAATTAAGCACAGAATAAGATTACCAATATTATAGACAGAGAGCTCAGGAAATAATAATATAGAGTTTACATACACTTGGGGATAGAATATATTAGATCCAATCCTAATGGAGAGTTAACTACACAAGGTAGCCATACAAACCACCGAAGATGCTGTCACCATCTTCAATTCTTGTGAAGCGCTCCTCCTCTCCTACTCTAAAATTAGCTCTGGTGCATTATCACTGAAATATGACTAAATTACAATAATCGTGCACACTTGATCTGGTGCAAGAGGTTCCTATTTATAGGCTAAGGAAAGATAAAGAAAATTGGGGAGAAATCTATCTAAAAATGGCAACAAGGCATTAATCTTCGTAACTTGCGCTTCTCCCTGCGCTACAGCGCAGGTTGCAGCGCAGGATCCAAAGAGTTGCGCTTCACCTTGCGCTACAGTGCAGGTTGAAGCGTAGAATGCGTCCTGCAACATCAATCTTTCTCTTTTTAACTTGATCTCTCTCCCCGAGACTGGTTTTGGTTGATTTGTCTTTCCTTGTTTCCCTTTTCTTGATGAAATCTTGCATTTATTGAGCATCTTGGATTTATTTGGGAAGGTTGTCTGCAGAATCCTTGTTTGATTGGCAGAGATATCTTCATTAATGGCTCTCAGATATTCTTCAAATCTTCATTATTGCTCACAAATAATCTTCCAATTTTCATTAATTGCCTTCAATCAAACTTCAAATCTTGCAAATATCTCCCTTATTTAATGCTATCTTTCCCTCAAATCAAATCCTTGCAATATTCTGCAAAAATCAGCAATATTTCTATCAAAATAGCATCAAATTCAAATCTAAGATTAATAAATACAATTTATCTAATATTTAATAAAAAAGGATTAAACTGGGGCAAAAATACCATTTTATCCTTGATAAGTGAACTAAAAAGTGCTCTAATTTATCAACTAATTTTCACTTATCAGCTGCTCCACAGAAGTTGCAGAATTCAGAACAATGTTGTAACCTAGTTCAGTTACAGTGGTTGTGTCTCAACGGGATAAAACGCATTTAATGCTATCTCACAACGAACTTCTCAACGACATTCTTCAAGCTGAATGTGTAGAAACCACAGGAAACACTAAAAAGGGGGGGTTGAATAGTGTTTTATAATTTCAAACAGATTTTATGAAAACCTTTTTACAAGCAAAGTGATTTACAAAAGTTTTGAGTAACTTACTGAAACTGGGTTTTTCAGGGACTTACTGAAGTACTTCAGCAGGTCCAAAAGACAGTTTTATAAACTTGTTTTATAAAGCTTTTGAGATAGTTTTAATGTTCAAGCTTATAAAACAGATCATTCAGAACCCTCGAGTTAGTCAAAATAACATATATAATTGAGATAAGGGTTGAGAAGACTTAGCCAAGAATTTATCCTGGTTCACTCACTTCCACCGTGAGCTACGTCCAGTCCCAAAGCCAACAAGCAATGGATTTTTCATTAACTGATCACTGTTACAAGTATTCTTTTATCCACAGCCTCTTCAGGCTAACACCCAAGTATTGTTTTACAAACAAGCCTCTCCAGGCTCAAACCCAAGTAATGTTTAAACACCAAGCCTCTTCAGTCTCAAACACAACAATGTATAAAACGAAAATGCTTAAGCTTTCAAACTACACAAGTTCAAAGCCTAAACTGGGTAAGATGTACAAATAACTGAGTAAAACTCAGGATAAGAAATTGTTGTACAAATGAAACAAATGATTGTTTGAATATCAGAGAATTTGAGCAGCGTTTCAGCAAGTACGTTGTTCTATATCTACTTTTCTGCATGAGACTTCATATATATATATATATAGGGTTGGAAAGAAATCTGTTGAACTCCATATGATTCCTATTGAGAAATAGCATTAAATGCAAATGTTCCCGTTTAGACACATAGCCTTGGTAGCTTGCAGTAGCAGGTGCATCAGGTAGAAGGTGTCAGCAGCACAGACTCCACTTTTTCTGGGCACAGTGTACTTCACAGCATACATTGCCTTTTTTGTGACTAGAAATTTGAAATATGCCAAAAATCAAATGTTCTGACTTTCCAGAAGAATAAGAGGCACAAGAAACTGAGAATGGCTACGGTTGACTTGAGTCTTCAAAGAGAGTTAGCAGAGAAGCACTTTTCCAAAGAGGTACATGTCTCAGTACGACGTCTCTCAACTTCAGAAGGTTCTCTAGCTTCAGTAGGTCTTGATCACTCAGCAGGTTCCTCTACTTCAGCAAGTTGCACTACTTCAGAGAGTTGGAAGATTTCAGAGGGTTGCTGTTATAGACATCTTCTGAAACACAGAAACTACCTTTAGCAAAAAACTGTTCTTTCTCATAAGGAATATTAGCCAAATTTGTTATTCGTTAAAACTCAGGGTTATGAGACTTAAAACATTATTAACCAATTAATAATATTTTGAGACTCAACATTCTCCCTCTTTTTAATGATGACAAATTTGCTTAAACTGAAAAATATCTGAAGAGAAATATAAAGAGTTAAGTTTAGGAATTCTCCCCTATCTCAAATACTTGAAAAAGGAATAGAGAACTTGCTTTGCTTTGCTCCTCCTGAATAAAAGACATCTTCTCTAAAAAGAACTTAAACTTCAGATTTTTGTTAGTTTATTTTACTCCCCCTTTTGTCATCAATCAAAAGGGTGGTCAGAGCATATTAAAGAAGTGAATATGCTTTTAAAAGAATAGACTCAGTAAAACACTTGTGCAGATCAACACTTTTAGTAAAAACAATTCAGTAATTTTACTTTTCAGAAAGTGTGAGAATGTGCAAATTTTATCTGTAACTTTGAATCTATCTTCAGCGAGAGGTTTAGTGAATATATCAGCCAATTGGTGCTCTGTGTCAATGAACTGTATATCAATAATCCCTTTCTGAACATAGTCTCTAATAAAATGATGGTTTATTTCAATATGTTTTGCTCTTGAATGTTGAATTGGACTTTTAGAAAGGTTAATTGCACTAGTTTTATCACAGGAGACAGGAATGGACTTAAAAAAAAATATTAAAGTCTTCTAGTTGATACTTTACCCAAAGCAGCTGTTAACAACAGCATGCAGCAGCTGTTAACAATAGCATGCAACAGCTATATATTTAGCTTCAGCAATTGAGGGAGCTATTGTGCTTTGCCTTTTGCTTGCCAAATTGATCATATTTTCTCTAAAGAAATGGCAGCCTCCACTTGTTGATTTTCTCTCAACTCTATCTCCAGCAATATCAGAATCACAGAAACCTATTGATCTGCAATCCTTGCTCTTCTTATAGCATACACCAAGATTAGTAGTACCATTGAGATATCTGAAAATTCTTTTAACAGACTTGTAATGAGTTATTCTTGGATCTGATTGAAATCTTGCACACAAGCATACACTGAACATAATATCCGGCCTACTTGCTGTAAGATACAACAGAGATCCAATCATGCCTCTATACATGGATGGGTCAACACATTCTTCTCCTTCATCTTTACTTAAGATTGATGAAGGGTGCATAGGAGTTGACATAGGTTTGCAATCATTCATATTAAACTTCTTAAGCATTTCTTTTGCATATGTCTCCCGATGGATCCATATACAATCAAAATCTTGCTTAATTTGAAGTCCTAGGAAAAATTTGAGTTCACCCATTAAACACATTTCAAATTTAGATTGCATAAGCCTTTAAAACTCAGTGCACAGAGAGGAATTTGTTGATCCAAAGATAATGTCATCAACATATATTTGGACTAGAATCAAGTCTTTGTTAGACATTTTTCTGAAGAGAGTCGTGTCAACTTTTCCTCTTTCAAAACCATTTTTTGGTAGAAAGTTGCTCAATCTGTCATACCAAGCTCTGGGAGCTTGTTTCAGACCATATAGAGCCTTTTTCAATTTAAAAACATGTTCAGGAAAAGTCAGATTTTCAAAACCAGGGGGTTGTCTAACAAATACCTCTTCCTCAATGAATCCATTTAGGAAGGCACTCTTTACATCCATTTGATATAGTTTGATACCATTATTGGCTACATAGGAAAGTAAAATCCTAATGGCTTCAAGCCTTGCTACTGGAGCAAAAATTTCAGTAAAGTCAATACCTTCTTGTTAATTGTAGCCTTGTGCAACCAATCTGGCCTTGTTTCTGACTACTTGACCATCTTCAGAGAGTTTGTTTCTAAACACCCATTTGGTTCCTATGATAGTTTTCCCATGGGGTTTAGGAACAAGAGTCCAGACATCACTTCTGGCAAATTGATTAAGCTCTTCTTGCATGGCTAGGATCCACCCTTCATCATGAAGAGCTTCCTCAATATTCTTTGGCTCAATTTCAGAAAGGAAGGCAAGATTATTGACTTCTCTAAGTCTTGATCTTGTTTTTACTCCTTCTGAAGTATCACCAATGATTTTCTCTCGAGGATGATGAGTTCTATATCTCCGCTCATGCCTTTGAGGGAATACATGCTCATTCTGAGACTCAATATTGACTTTGTGAAGAGAATCAGTTTCAGCAGGTTGACTGGAAGTCTGTTTAGCAACCACTTCAGAGGGTCCTTTAGCAGGTGCTTCATTCTTGACTTCTGAAGTCTCTGAAGTAGGATTCAGCTCTATACCTACAAAATCCTCTTCTAGATTTGATAGTTCCCTATCAGTCTCTTTAGCATCATTAAATCTAACATGGATAGATTCTTCAACTATCAAGGTTCTAGAGTTGTAAACTCTATAAGCCTTGGATGTTTCTGAATAACCAATGAAGAATCCTTTATCAGATTTAGAGTCAAACTTACCCAGATCATCTTTGGTGTTAAGTATAAAACACTCACAGCCAAAAATGTAAAAATAAGAAATGTTGGGTTTTCTTCCTCTTCACAATTCATAGGGAGTTCTTTTGAGAATTGGTTTTACCAAAATTCTTTTGAGAATTGCCCAGAAGGATCTTGGTAGGTTGCTTGAAATGAGCATGGTTCTACCCATCTCCTGCAAGCTTTTGTTCTTTCTCTCAACAACCCCATTTTGCTGAGGTATTCTAGCCACAGAGAAATTGTGTGAGATCCCATTCTCATCTCAGAACATGCTGAAGCTTGAGTTTTCAAACTCACCACCATGGTCACTTCTGATTGCAGAGATGCAAAAACCTTTTTCATTTTGCACCTTCTTACAGAATTTTGTGAAATTCTCAAAAGTCTCATCCTTGCTTTTGAGGAATATTACCCATGTGAATCTTGAGTAGTCATCAACAATGACTAAGCCATACTTCTTACCAGCCAAGCTTTCAGTTCTTGTAGGACCAAACAGATCAATGTGAAGAAGTTCTAAAGGTCTTGAGGTAGACACAACATTTTTACTTTTGAAAGAGCTTCTTGTTTGTTTACCTTTGAGATAATTTTCACATAAAATATCAGATTTGAAAGAAAGCTTGGGTAATCCTTTTACAAGGTTATGTTTTGTAAGCTTTGAGATTAATCTCAAGCTGGCATGGCCAAGTTTCTGATGCCAAATCTGTTTTTCATCTTTAACAGAAAGCAAACAAGTCACATTTTGATATGCAAGTTCCTCAAGGTCAATCTTATACACATTACTGTGTCTCTTGGCAGTAAAAATGACTTGGTTAGAAGCATCTTTGACTAAACAACCTTCCTTAGCGAAGGATACAACATATCCACTGTCCAACATATCCACTGTCACATAATTGACTTATGCTCAGTAGGTTGTGATGAAGACCTTGTTGAGACAAACTAACTCCTAAGGTTTTTAATGTAGTCAAACCATTAAGTTGAGATGATCACAAAAGCAAGTCTAAGATACATCTTATTATTTAGTAACTGTGTGCTCAAGTGTATGGCAGAATCTCTAGATTTTAAATTCGCAAAAATTGATCAGAAAAGGAAGCTTAAAGATCATCTTTGAGGATATGAAGCATAGAAGTCAGAATCAAGATATGCCAAAACAAAAGAGTTAAGTCAAAATCATTAAGCAAAGAAGAGATTCAAAGTCAGCTTGAGACGCTGGCTGAAGATCAGACACAGATGCTAAGACATGTTCAGATGCAGACTTAGACCAAGGCTCAGCTTGAGACATACACTCAAAGAAGAGACTCACACACAAAGCTCAAAAAGGATCAATCGTCAGATGCAAGATCTGCTAAGAGATGAGACTCAGTTTTTAACTTCAAAATCAAGAGAGAAGATCAGACCAGAAGTTGATAAACAAAGAAGCACTACGCCAAAAAAGGCTTTTTACCGCGGTTACGACCGCGTTCTACCACGGTGAAATAAAAGGAATTTACCGTGGGTACTTTTCAAAACATAGAGTGTCGTAGCTATTCTGTAGTTAATGTCTAGTTATTTTATTAAAAATCCTAACAAAAAGCAAAATTTTAGGATACTCTCTCCTGCTATACATAAATTATCATAGCATGAAATAATAATAAGGAGGATTAAATTCTAAAATTATTGGAACCAAAATAATATTATTCAATAAGCATTTTAAGTAAAGCAATTAAGCACTATCTTTTGATCAAAGTTGGTAGTTTGATGCTTATCTAAATCATTTGATGCATAAAGAATAACAATTAATACAATTTAAGCACTATCTCATTAGTTATTGCAGCAGCCTAATCAACAAGTTTAGTGATGTATAAATTAAATGCTAAAATGCTATCGGTTCCCATTTCAAAGGATACATATAGCTATTAACTACCAACCTAACAATCATACATAAAATAGTTTGTCAAACTAATTAACTAGACTATAGAGTGAGCTAAATCAGCATAAGCATAAGGTTTGAAATATGATTACCTTGAGTATTGTATGAGAGATACGAAGCAAAGCTTTAAATGGAAACATCATGAGGTTTGAAAAGCACAAATCATTCTGCAACAGGTAAGAACTATGATTACCTTGAGTATTGTTCTAAAGTAGTTTTGCTCAACTCCAGTGGCACATATCTGGGGATTACTTACAATACCATTTCAAGAGAAGGAAAACAAACAATTATTTAAAACATATGAACTGAGAAAAACACAGAAAACATATTGAATGAGAATAGCAATGAAATAAAGACCAAACGCCTTACTTGAATGTTTTTGCATTTAATCTAGGTACAGGTCCACTCAAGTTATTATAAGAGATATCCCTAAGCAAAATTTAGAAGAAGACATATTATTAATGAGACATCAAATTGATGAGGGAGAAAAGGAGCAGGAAAATAATAATAATAAGTAAAGGCCTGGAGAGACTTACAAAAAGGCAAGCTGGGTCATGTTAGCCAAAGAGGAAGGAATTGGTTTAGTGAGCTGTGAGACTATTATTGTTTAGCCGCCTGATTGCAATTCAAATTCCTATTATCAGATTCTTGATAAGTTGGTTACAGCCATTAACAAGACAACAATCAACAAATTAAGAGCCACATCAATCAAAATAATGTTGACAGTGTAATGTTTGAACAAAATAATGTTTGACTTTAGCTAAGTTCCTGTAAGAATTGTACATTTGTAACTAAGCCTCTAATTTTCAGCTTCCTTAAATGGTCTTTAAAACAATTAGTAATGTAAAGCTATTCACTATTATATAGTAGTATATGTGTGATTAATTATAAACAGAAAAGAAAAGAAGATTCTGAATGGTTTAATTACAAACTCTTTAATGTTTTTGGTAATTGGTGAAATCCCAGAAATTGAAGTCGTCATCCATTAATAAAGTTCAATAGGGTCCCCAATATTTGAATGAGCTTCTCTCCCTCCCTCCCTCACTTTGACTACTAGGGGCATCTTTGCAAGTGTATATTTTACCTGATAAACAGTGACATTGCCTCACCAACCAACTTTTCTGTTGCTTAGACACTAATATAGAGTAATAGGCTCAACTAACATATGGTTAAAGGTAGGATCCACCAGAACATTGATGAACTTGTGATTATCCTAACATCAAAATCCAAACCAAAACCATGTGATAATGGTTAAAATGAAAGAATTATGTGTACTAAATAGATTGTAATCCATTAAGAATGATGAAAAAGGAAAATTCAGAACCATTGTCCATTGCCCACTTGATAGTTTTAGATTCATAATTGTTAATTATTCTTTATCATTTAGAGAAGGGAATCTTTCCATGTTATCGGGAGAAAGAAACATAAAAATAAGACAAATTATTATGCTCATTAAAAAAATGAAAGAGCCACAAAAATGATTGAGGTACTCTTAAAACTAGAGCATCAGTTATAATATGACGTAGAATGACATACATTCAATTCATCATTTGTGACATAATAGAAGCATATGAAAATGAACCAATCTACATAGAAACGAAAGCAATGTAACAAAAGTTTTCTAGTCCTACAATTTTATAGTAATTACAGAAACAAAAATCTTCAAATCTTCTAAGTCCAAATCATTATATAAGGTTGTAAACTATTATGACAACTCATGAATTCATAAAGAGCAAGGGGAGTGGAACTTGAGGCGTCTTCCTTAGGACATTCAATTTCCAAAAAAATTATTCTAAAGTGGAACTTAGGAGTTGGTGTTTTAAAAAATTGCAAAAAGAAAACAAAGAAAAGAAAAGAAAAAGAAGTCTGACACATTCAACTCATCAAATCATCTTTCAGGTTCAAAAACATATAAAGAGATGTTCCATCTACAAAAACCTGCAGTTCCTAAACCTGAATGAAAAGGGTTAAAAACTATTAAATTCATTGTGCAGCTTTCTCTCTTCAAGCATATGACCCCAACTATTCAGTAAAAGCATTAGTTGAAGAAAAAAAAATTAGCATATGAGCAGACAGCAAGATCAAACTTTAAAAACAAACCATGACAAAGCAATTCTTGAAAAAAAGCATATATATAAAGATTCATCCTTAGAAAGAGAAGGTAAAAATGCCATGCAAATAGTTAAGTAGAAATCATATAGAAAATTGATGCATGTGTACATAATGAGGGAAGTATCTTACAACTTTATAGGAGAAATGTGCTGGAAATTAATACAGAAAGCCATAGGTAAGTGATGTGTTAAGATCATATGCACATCTGATTTGAGAAAAATTAATCTTTGACTAAAGTAAAGGAAACTGAAGTGTATTTTTCCCTTGAATCAATTTAGTAGAAAATATTCTTAAATATGGGAAAAGAGAGCCTATAAATGACAATAAAATTACAGAAACAAGAAAAAGAGACCTACCCTGCCACATAAAAAGGAAAAAGTTGAAAATGGATAATGCTGGTTTTGCAGACTTACCTGAGGTGCATATACACAACCCAATGCTCCAACAATTAGGCCTCCCAATACAAAGCCACCAACAAAGATACTTCCACTACTTGGCCTTCCACCATCCCCACTGTGCTAGCAAAAGAGATTAAAACACTAAAAAAGTTAACATGATCCCAAAGGATAAACCAACCTATTAAAAAATATTATGCTTGCACCAAGATTTTAGACAAGCAAATGACTCAAACATAAGATACAAATATAAAATCAACAATCACAAGTTCACAAAACAAATTTAATTTATAAAAATGAAACAAGAACAAGAATAGCTGTGAGTAATATATTTGTTGTTTCCACATCATTTTTTAGCCTTCTATACTAATACTCGTGTATAAAAAGGTAAATGCACCAGAAAGTCATGTCCTGCTCCTACCTTGCTCGAACTATAAGTGGCAGGTTCCGAGTTGCTCTAGCCCTAACAGAGGAACCTGGAAAGTCTTCACTAGAGCTGATTTTCAAGAAGCATTTATCCATTGGCTTTGACAAGGAACCTGACATTAAATAATGTGAATATTAGATTTCCTGGAAAGTCCCTAGAAAAGAACGGGTGTTAAATATGTTAAGCTTTAATGAGTTAACATTCATAAGTACAGCAACAAAGATCAATTAACATATTTTATTCCCATGAATTTAGCTTAAAATTGTTATCATTAAGTTGTTCTCCACCAATTAATACAAATGAAAATCTTTGATACTTGGAAGAAGAAGACAATCAAATACCTTATTGAATACATCTCCTAACATCAGGATTATGTGGCTCCACAATCCTAATGAACCGCGTTCAAACAGAATGCCCCTCTTTCGGGTTCAGTTACTCATGTCATTCTCAAACAAAAATAAGCAACGGTATTACAACAAATACCTAGGAGGGAGGCATGAAGGGCGTGTGCGGTTGCTGCAGCAGCGGCGTCACGAAGGGAGGCAAGGCGGCGCGGTGGCGGAGACAGGCGCAACGGCGGAGACAGGCACAACACGGAGACAGGTGGACGTTGGACGACACGCATGGAGATTTGTTCCCAGCAGGCGGACGGCGCGTACGGAGGGAGATAGGCGCAACAGGCGGACGGCGCGAGGAGAGACAGGCGCAACGGCGAACGGCGGCGCGGAGAGAGGTCTGAGGGAGGGAGAGCGGAAGCGGACTTGGGAGAGGAAGACGGGGGTTCGTTTTTCACAGAAAGGGTTTTGCTGGAAGGGGTGGGGTTTTTTAATACCAAAACGTAAATACATTCAGAAATAAATTAAAAAGTTAAGATTTAAAATTTAATTACCACGGTTGCTAAACATAACCGGGTTAATTTACCCTTTCAAATTTTTTAACACGGTTCCGGTTAGGAACCGCGGTAATTTGGCCTAAAACTTAAAAAAAATAATAACACAACTTTATTTATATTACCGCGGTTAGTTTTCGGAATCGCGGTAATATATCAACTTCCTGCATTTCATCCCGGTTACTTATTGTAACCAGGTTAATTTGGGCGCGGTAAAAGCCCAAATTTGGCATAGTGAAGAGACTCTGAGTCAGCTTGAGATGCAAGCCCAGAGATCAGATGTAGACATAAGACTCAGAGGCATACTTAATATGCTTTAGACAAGACTCAGATGAGAGATGCAAGTCAAATAAGCAAGCAAAAGTCAAAGGAAAGGACACTGCATGCTGATACAGTAACAGTGCGCACAGAAGAGCAGTGTACCTCTCAACAGAAGAGCTTCTCTCATCTCTCAACGGCTCTTAACGGCTCCTAACGGCTAGAAACGACTAGTTTCCATTTGAATTAAATGATGGAGCCAACAATAAAGATTTAAGAGACTGTACAATCTATTGAACATCTTCTGCGTCTCATCTTACATCTTAAGTCTATTTCATCTTCAGATCTCATCTCAACTTGAGATCAACTAGAAGTCTCATCTATTTTCTTTTAAGATCTTAACTGTCTATCCTTGTAAAAAGAGAAGTCTTACCTAGCTGTACTCACCGTCTATCCATACTTTGTATGTAGTACGCTAGACTCATCAATATCCTTTCGAACATTGTAACTAGTCTAAACTGAGATAGGAAGAAGCCTGGTCTCAGTTTGAGTGTGAGCGTCCTGAAGAGGCTGTAAGAATACTTGAGACTCGGCCAAGGTAGGAGTGTCTATGCTTGGTGTGAGGGATGTCCTGAAGAGGCTGTAAGAATACTTGTAATTGACTGTGATTGTCAATAGTGGAAATCTCACAAGTTGTGAAGACTGGACGTAGCCCAAGGTGTGGGTGAACCAAGATAAGATATGTGCACATCTCTCTTCCCTATCTCTTTATTTTACAGTGCATATCCTACGTCTCAATTTTGCCTTGATAAGATAAATTGAACTCTCTTAAAAAAGACAAGTTTTAATAACAAAAGAATCATCTTTGCCTTGTCACAAAGATATTGCTAATTAAAATCAAGGCAGCATCTCATCTAACCTATTTGAGACTCCAAGTTATCAGACTTGAGATCACGTCTCAGTTTGAAATTAAGTGTGCTTTCAGGAACAGAATTTTAAAGTCTCTATTCAACCACCCTTTTAGAGACATCCAGCTAACTTCAGTTGGTATTAGAGCTCGACCTCTTTGGGGTTGAGCACACCTACGTGTGGAGAGGAAAAGATCCATGACTGGACCAAGTGCAAGCATTTTCATTCCTGAAGGAGCATCCACCAACAGGCCCCCTGCCTTTGATGGAACTGATTACTACTACTGGAAAGACAGGATGAGATTGGGGCTAAGATCAGCTAAGCCTAGGGAAACGTGGACAGATGTTGAGAAGGCAAGATATGTTCTCAACTCAAGAGCCAAATACCTGCTCACATGTGCACTAAGTCGTAGTGAGTATGACAAAGTAGCAGGATGTGCATCAGCAAAGGAGATATGGGATGCAATAGAAGTTGAGCATGAAGGAACCAACCAAGTCAAGGAAGCCAAGATCAACATACTGGTCAGACAGTATGAGCTCTTCAAGATGAATGAAGATGAAGGCATAAAAAACATGGTGAGATGGTTCACAGTCATCATTAATGATCTCAAGTCTCTGGGAAGGACTTATTCAAATCAAGATATGGAAAGAAAGATCCTGAGAAGTCTACCCAAACCTTGGAGACCTAAGGTCACCGCAATCCAAGAGGACAAGGATCTCAGCACTCTCAGACTGGATGAGCTTCTTGGATCACTAGAGGTCCATGAGCAAGAGCTGATGGAAGAGGACCTCATCAGACGTCTGAAAACAATATCTCTAAAAGCCTCATTCAGCAAATCCAAAGGTTAGAAGGTAAGCTAATCTCAACAGACCTCACTTAACTCATGTCATGACACAGATAGTGAAGAAGATGATGAAGATGATGATGAGACTGAGATGGATGATTAGCTAGCTTACATCTCAAGAAAGATTGGACGCATGTGGAGAGTTAGAGGAAATGGAAGAAGAAGATTTCCTTCAAGAAGAGGAGAAATCAAGGCTCAAAAGAAAGGGCAATTCATTTGCTATGAGTGTAGGAAGCCTGGGCACATTAAATCTGAGTGTCCCCAACTCAGAAAGGAAACAAAGAAAAGCCCAAAGAAGAAAGCAATGATGGCCACATGGGATGACACAAAAGAAGATGAGAGCCAAGATGATGAATCAACAAATCTGTGTCTCATGGCTATCGGAGATTCTTCAGATGAAGAGGTATATGACTCTGACTCTGATCTCTCCTTCAATGAACTTAAGTCTGCCTTTGAAAATTTGTTATATGATTCAAACCTTCTTACTTCAAAAAGCACTTTGATAAAATCTGAGTTAGACTCAGCACTTGAGAAAATCAAATTTCTTGAAAAAGAAAATGAAGGTCTGAATCATAAAAACAGTAGTCTCATGCTGTCTCACATGAAACTGTCTGAACATATCAAGGCCCGGACTCAAGCCCATGATGAGCTGAAACTAAGAAATCTCCTTGAAGAAAATAAAAGACTAAAAATCATAATAGAATTCACATAGATGATCTAGCAAAATTCGTAAATGGTACTAAAAACCTTGAGAGACTAATTGGGTCTTAAAAAGGGATTTTAGATAAAGCTGGATTAGGCTATGAAGAATCTTCAAGTGAAATCTGGTATAAAGATTTCTTTGTTCCAGCAAGAAAAAGAAAGAAGGAAAGATACTCTTGCTATAGCAAATATGGCCATAAGACTTCAGATTGCTCATGAGACAGGTAGCAACAAAGAGAAAGGTGACTAACCATGCAGGACCCAAATACAAATGGGTACCTAAAACTAAATCTCTTTGTGTAACATATGTTCATGACAGCAGCAAGATCAAAAAGGATGTGGGTGCTGGACAGTGGATGTTCAAGACATATGACAGGGGACAAAAGCAAGTTACTGTCACTTGAAGAGAAAGCTTCAGGGGTTGTCCCATTTGGAGACAACATCAAAGCCCAAATTAAGGGCATAGGTAAAATTGGTAAAACAAACTCAGCTCAAATTGAAAATGTGTATTTTGTTGAAGGACTGAAACATAATTTGCTGAGTATTAGTCAATTGTGTGATAATGGTTATCATGTTAATTTTCAACCCACCTTCTGTGAGATCATAGACTCAAAGACTGGAAAAATAATCTTCTCTGGAAAAAGAAACAAAAATCTTTATTCAGTCTCACTTGAGAGCCTATCTGATCTCACATGTCTCATGTCTCATGACCATGAGAAGTGGTTATGGCACAAGAGGGTTGGACATATTAACAAGAGAACTATCAGTCAACTTGCAAATTAGTCTCTTGTCAGAGGTTTACCAAAAGTAAAATTTGACAAAGACATGATATGTGAGTCTTGCATAAAAAGCAAGCATAGCAAATCAAGTTTCAAACTAAGTCTCATGTCAGCACCACCAGACCTCTTGAGATCCTCCATATTGATTTGTTTGGACCAACTAAGACTGCCAGTCTTAGTGGTAAAAAATATGGTTTTGTAATAGTGGATGATTATTCAAGATATACCTGGGTTCTCTTCCTCTCTCAGAAAGATGAGTCCTATGAATCCTTTAAAACATTTTGCAAAAAGATTCAATCTGAGAAAGGATATGGGATTGGTGCTATGAGAAGTGACCATGGAGGAGAATTTGAGAATGCCAAGTTTAAGAATTTCTTTACAAAAATGGCATCACTAATAACTTTTCATGTCCAAGAACACCCCAACAGAATGGTGTAGTTGAAAGAAAGAATAGGACTCTTCAAGAGATGGCAAGAACTTTATTATGTGACTCTGGTGTTGAAAAATACTTTTGGGCAGAAGCTGTAAACACTTCTTGCTACATTATAAACAGAGTTACCATAAGAAAGATCTTGAAAAAAACTCCATATGAATTATGGAAAGGAAGAAAACCTTCAATCTCTTACTTTCATGTGTTTGGATATGACTGTTACATCCTAAACACAAAAGATCAGTTGGGAAAGTTTGATTCAAAGTTTGACAAGGGAATTTTCCTTGGATATTCACTTACCTATAAAGCTTATAGGGTTTATAATTTGAGAACAAAAACTACTGAAGAATCTATCCATGTAGTTTTCAATCAGATGCAAGATAATCCACTGAAGAAAATAGATGAAGAGATTGAAGAAATGATGGTAGAATTAAGGATCTAAATTCAAGAAGCTGAGGAAAGATCCTCACCAGAACAAAAACACATGAGATCTCCCCAATCTGAACCAAGAAGATGTTGAGTCTCAAAAATATCATAAGGAAGATTATGATGATTTAAGACAGCTCAATCCCTAAGTTTTAATGTTTAACAAATTTGGTTTAAAGATTTATCATAGATACATATATGTTTTAATGATCTATCTATGATTTCAGCAAGCCACTATAAGCTTATATAAAGACTATGTGAAGTGCTTTCAACCTGTCTGAAGAGTTAAGCCTTCTGAAGGTTCAACTCGTCTGAAGTGTTGAATCCGTCTGAAGTGCACAACCCGTCTGAAGTGTTGAAGCCGTCTAAAGTCTCATTAATGACGTGGCACCCTTTGTTGAAGTTTGTGAAGACTTTTCTGAACCTTTGCTGCACGTACCTTTTCAAACACGTTTATAGAAAGGAACACGGAGACCTTTCCTGGTGTTTTTGAATTTCATACACCACTGAGGAAATCTCTGCAACGCAGCCTCTGCAGCAACATTTGTAGCAGCTTTATGGCAGGAGCAACCTTCTTACCGTGTCAGAAATATCAGAGCTCTCAGAAGCATGTCTCACAACAGATTAAATAGTATTTAATGCTATCTCTAAACGGTGGTATTTCAACGGATTGAAGATTGGGTATAAATACCCCTCCATGAAGACCATCAAGGGTCAGAAAATCAATATACAAGAAAGCTAAGAGAAACATCACGCTACAAGTTTTTACTCTGTAAAAACTCTCTGAAAAAATTCACTGTACTCATATTTTCATATCCTGAGTTCTACTCAGTTATCTTGTACAATTCTGAGTTTAAGCTCTGAACTTGTTCATAGTTGCTTAGCTTAAACTTATTCCTTGTAAACATTTGGGATTGAGCCTGGAGAGGCTTGCTTGTTAAAGAATACTTGGGTTACACTTGGATAAGTGTCTGAGAGCTTGGAGAGGCTTGGTGGAAGAAAGAATACTTGTGGTAGAGCCTGAAGAGGCTTGACAGAAAAGAATACTTGCTGTAGAGCCTGAAGAGGCTTGACAGAAAAGAATACTTGTTGTAGAGCCTCAAGAGGCTTGACAAAAAAGAATACTTGTTGTAGAGACTGAAGAGGCTTGAAAGAAAAGAATACTTGTTGTAGAGCCTGAAGAGGCTTGACAGAAAAGAATACTTGTTGTAGAGCCTGAAGAGGCTTGACAGAAAAGAATATTTGTTGTAGAGCCTGAAGGGGCTTGACAAAAAAGAATACTTGTTGTAGAGCTTGAAGAGGCTTGACAGAAAAGAATACTTATTGTAGAGCCTGAAGAGGCTTGACTATAAAAGAATACTTGTAATCTTGGTGAAAATTAAGAGAAAATCCAAGTGCTAGTTGGCATTGGGACTGGACGTAGTTCACAGTGGTAGTGAGTGAACCAGGATAAATTCCTTGGCTAAGTTTTCTTACCCTTATCTCTTGTCAATTTGTTTATACTAATCAAAGGGTGTTGAAAAGCTGTTCTAATATTTTAAAAGCAAAGAAACCTTTTAAAATACTTTTTCAGAAGCCGTCTTAAGAAACTTCTGACAGCCCCCTTAAACCTGTCTGAAACTGTTTCAAACTTGTTGTTTGCAAAAAGCTTTCATAAAATATTAAGAAACACTATTCAACCCCCCTTCTAGTGTTTCCCTGTGTTTCTATAGTTGGTATCAGAGCTTAACTCAGGGTTGAGCACCTAACAAGTGTTGAGGACTAAAGATCCAGATGGAAGCTTCCAACAACAACAGGCAATACATCTCTGAAGGAGCCTCTATCACAAGGCCCCCAGCATTCAATGGAGTGGATTACCACTACTGGAGGGATCGTATGAAGTTGTTCATTGAGAGCAACAACATTGATGTCTGGGATGTGGTCACTGATGGAGACTATATGCCTATGCATAATGGAGTGCCCATTCCTAAGGCTGAATGGACCTTGGAGCATAAGGCTAGAGTACAAATGAATGCCAAAGCCAAACTCTATCTGATATGTTCTTTGAATAAATCAGAGTATAAGAAGGTTCATGGATGTACTTCTGCCAAGGAGATCTGGGATACTCTTGCAGCAGCCCATGAAGGGACAGAAACCGTCAAGCAATCTAAGATCAGCATGCTCATACATCAATATGAGATATTCAAGATGGAGGAATCTGAAACCATTTACCACATGTTTGGAAGGTTTCAGACTATAACTAATGGACTCGGGTCCTTAGGTAGAACTTATGAATCTGGAGACAACAATAGCAAGATTCTAAGAAGTTTGCCTAAGTCCTGGAGACCCAAAGTTATTGCCATTCAAGAGGCAAGAGACTTAAACTCTCTTAGAATGGAAGAACTGTTGGGATCTCTCAAGGTCCATGAGCTTGAGCTTGAAGAAGATGACAACAAGAAGAAGTCTCTAGCACTAAACTCCAAGGCCAAACAACCTAGGCATGGCAGCATGAAGGCTATGCAAGCTGAGGAAACTTCAGAAGCAGATGAAGATTCTGGTGATAGCTCAGAAGATGATGATCTTGCTCTTCTAAGTAGGAAGATCAAGAGAATGCTGCAAAATAGAGGAAAATTCAGAAAGAACCAACCTTCAACCTCTAAAGCAGGTAAATTGGGTAAAGACTCTCAAAATGACAAAATTGCTTGTTTTGAGTGCAAACAACCAGGTCACATGAAGACAGAATGCCCAAGACTGAAGAAGAATACCTTCATTAAGAAGAAGTTCTTCAAGAAGAATAAGGGACTGATGGCAACATGGGAGGATCTTGATGAGTCTACCTCAGAAGAAGAGGAGGACACTTCAGAAGAGGCCAACATGTGTCTCATGGCTAGCCTGCCCTCATCAGACAGCTCTGAAGCTGAGGTATTTCCCTTAACTCTTCAAGAGATGTATGATGACCTGATGGAAAGTTCTAAGGAACTCTTTCAAGAGTATAAGAATCTGTCCAAAGCCCACACAGAAATGTGTAGTAAATATGAGGCTCTTGAGATAGAAAATATTATGCTCAAGGGAAAGATTCTTATGACTGAAGTCAGCAGTTCACAAACTGTATCTGAAGAAAATAAAAAACTTCAGAAACAAGTTGAGGAACTAACAAGAGACTTAGCCAAATTTGTCAAAGGAACAAAAAATCTTAATATAATACTTGGAAATCAAAGACATTCCCTTGACAAAAGTGGTTTAGGCTTTTGTGATCACAACATCTCTGAACCTCCTACTGTCTTAAATTTTACTAAAGGCAAAAAGAAGGTGATTGGGTGTTCTCACTGTGGAAAGCCTGGACACAATGTGGCTCAGTGCAAACACAAGAGAAAAGCAAGGCCCAAAGCTAACAAGAAAGGACCCAAAAGAATATGGGTACCTAAAAACTTGATCATTCCTGTTGCAGATGTTTTTAACAGGACAAAGGAAACCCCACAAATGGTACCTGGACAGTGGGTGCTCGCGACACATGACAGGAGAAAGGTCTTTGTTCCAAAACCTTAGACCCAAAGCAGGAGGTGTGGTCACCTTTGGTGGAAATCAGAAAGGGAAGATCACTAGTATAGGGACTGTAGGTATATCTCCTTTATCCCTTATTAAGAATGTTCTTCTAGTAGAGGGACTTCAGCACAATCTACTGAGCATAAGTCAATTGTGTGACAGTGGATATGTGGTCTCTTTTACTAAAGAAGGATGTATAGTCAAAGACTCTCATGATCAAATACTTTTTACTGCTAAGAGACACAACAATATGTACAAAATTGATCTAGAGGAGCTAGCAAGTCAAAATGTAAAATGTTTTATCTCTGTTGAAGATGAAAAACAGATTTGGCATCAAAGACTGGGGCATGCCAGCTTGAGATTAATCTCAAAGTTAGCAAAATATAACCCTGTTAAAGGACTGCCCAAGCTCTCTTACAAATCTGACATTTTATGTGAAAGCTGTCTGAAAGGGAAACAAACAAGACACTCTTTTAAGAGTAAGGATGTTGTTTCTACTAGAAGACCTTTAGAACTGCTACATATTGACTTGTTTGGTCCTATTAGAACAGAAAGCATTAGTGGTAAGAAATATGGTTTGGTCATTGTTGATGACTACTCTAGATTTACATGGGTGTTATTCCTAAGAAGCAAGGATGAGACTTTTAAGAATTTTACAATATTCTGCAAGAAGGTACAGAACGAAAAAGGATTATGTATATCTGTCATCAGAAGTGATCATGGTGGAGAGTTTGAGAATGCAAACTTTCAACTATTTTGTGATGAGAATGGGATCTCACACAATTTCTCTGTGGCAAGAACACCTCAGCAAAATGGGGTTGTTGAGAGAAAGAACAGAAGCTTGCAAGAAATGGGAAGAACCATGCTCAACTCTTGCAACCTTCCAAGATCCTTCTGGGCAGAAGCTATTAACACAGCTTACTACCTTATAAACAGAATATTGGTAAGACCAATTCTGAAAAAGACTCCTTATGAATTGTGGAAAGGAAGGAAACCGTACATATCATATTTCCATCCCTTTGGATGTGAGTGTTTCATACTCAACACCAAGGATGATCTTGGAAAATTTGATGCAAAGTCTGACAAAGGATTTTTCATAGGTTATTCTGAAACATCTAAAGCCTATAGAGTATTCAACTCTAGAACTTTAATTGTGGAAGAATCAATTCATGTAAAATTCAATGACAAGAAAGAGACTGATAGGGAACGATCAGATCTAGAAGATGATTTTGCAGGTATGGAGCTGAATGATCATAACAGCTTGAAGGATGAACATGTGTCTGAAGCACCATCTGTCATTGAACCTCTTCAGACAAATGTTGAGTCTCAGACAGATCAACAGTATCTCAGAAAACTAACTGAAGATACAAGTCACATCATCCTAAGGAGCAAATCATTGGCAGCACTTCAGAAGGAGTTAAGACAAGATCAAAATTCAAGAATCTGAATTCTCTTGCTTTCCTGTCAGAAATTGAGCCAAAGAACATTGATGAAGCTCTGCATGATGAAGGGTGGATCCTAGCCATGCAAGAAGAGCTAAATCAATTTGCTAGGAGAGATGTCTGGACCCTTGTTCCTAAACCCCATGGGAAAACTATTATTGGAACCAAATGGGTGTTCAGAAACAAGCTGTCTGAAGAAGGAAAAGTGGTCAGAAACAAGGCAAGATTGGTGGCTCAAGGGTACAATCAACAAGAAGGTATTGACTTCACTGAAACCTTTGCCCCTGTTGCCAGGTTAGAAGCAATTAGAATTCTTCTCTCTTATGCTGTAAATAATGGCATCAAACTATATCAAATGGATGTCAAAAGTGATTTTCTCAATGGATTCACTGAAGAAGAGGTTTTTGTTAGACAACCCCCTGGTTTTGAAGATATAGCCTTTCCTGATCATGTTTTCAAACTGAAAAAGGCTATTTATGGTCTGAAACAAGCCCCAAGAGCTTGGTATGACAGATTGAGTAGTTTTCTTATCAAAAATGGTTTTGAAAGAGGAAAAGTAGATACAACTATTTTTAGAAAACAGTCTAACAAAGATCTTATACTTGTCCAGATATATGTTGATGACATTATTTTTGGTTCAACTAACTCTTCTCTGTGCAAGGAGTTTTCTGAGTTGATGCAATCAGAGTTTGAAATGAGTTTAATGGGAGAACTAAAATTTTTCTTAGGACTTCAGAATAAGCAAGATTCTGATTGTATATGGATCCATCAAGAAAAATATACAAAAGAAATGCTCAAGAAGTTTAACTTAAATGATTGCAAACCCATGTTAACTCCTATGCATCCCTCTTCATCTTTAAGCAAGGATGAGAATGAAGAACCAGTAAATCAAACTTTGTATAGAGGAATGATTGGCTCTTTATTGTATCTAACAACAAGCAGACCTGACATAATGTTCAGTGTGTGTCTTTGTGCTAGATTTCAATCAGATCCAAGAACTACTCATTACAAAGCTGTTAAGAGAATTTTTAGATATCTTAAAGGCACTACTAATGTTGGTCTATGCTATAAGAAAGACAAGGATTGCAGGTTAATGGGATACTATGATGCTGACTTTGCTGGAGATAGAATAGAAAGAAAGAGCACCGGTGGAGGATGTCATTTCTTTGGAAATAACATGATCAGCTGGTGAAGCAAAAGGCTAAGCACCATTGCATTTTCAACAGCAAAAGCAGAATACATCTCAGCAGCCAGTTATTGTTCACAACTTCTATGGGTGAAGTATCAGCTTGAGGACTTTAATATTCCTATCTCTGCTATACCTGTTTTGTGTGATAATACAAGTGCAATTAATTTGTCTAAAAATCCTATCCAACATTCTAGGGCTAAGCATATAGAAATCAAGCATCATTTTATTAGAGACTATGTTCAGAAAGGTGTTTTTGATATTCAGTTCATTGAAACAGAGCATCAATGGGCAGATATATTCACAAAACCCCTGGCTGAAGATAGATTTAAGTTCATACGCAATAATTTGAACATACATGCATTTTCTAATAATTGATTGTGTATGATATTGTCTGATATGTTAAGAGCATCTGAAATTCCAGGGTGTCTGAAATTGTGACATGTCTGAAATTTTAGGGTTTCTGAAATTTTATATGTGTGTCTGAAATTTCTCACTTGTCTGAAATGACTTGCTGACGTGGCTATCTGAGACGGTTGAATTCCATTTATTTTGTCTCTTCCACTTCGCACGTTACCCAATGTCTGCGCAGCCAGTACTAGCCATCATTGCATCGTGAGTCTATAAATGCAGGAGTAAGAGTGTCGAGGAAGTCTTACACTTTCTCTTAGTACTGTTTGAACTTTTTCTTCTCTCAGGCAACCGTTTCCTCTCAAGTTTTTCTGCAACTTATCAATGGCACCATAGAAGTCTTCCAGTTCCGGTGGAAATGTGGTTAGATCGAAAGGTGTGGACCTTGAGGAGCTTCGAAATCTTGGTATGGATTTGGTTGAGGAATTTGATGTTGTTGGCTGGACTTCATTCTTTGACAACATCTATTGTTCATGGCACGAGCAGAGGAATCCCTAACTCCAAGGGAGTGTATGAAAGGATCAAGGCTACTGTTCTAGGAGTCCCTGTTTTTGTTGATGAAGGGATTCTCTCCACAATCACCAAGGTCAAGGCTGAAGGAGAAACCTTCACTCCTCGATGGGAGTTGAGGAATGGTGGGCAAAAGAAGTACACAAAGATGTTGTATGGTACAGAAGAACCCAAGACTCCTGATTCTAAGTTCTTGCTGGATAAGGACAGAGTACTTCACTCCATCTTAGGGTGCTCCATAATCCCTAAGAGTGGAAGCAGAAACCACGTGTCTGAATTGGAGAGATTCTGCATGATTCACTTGCTGCAGAAGAAGAAGGTCAATCTTCCCAGCATCATCATGTTCCACATGCAGAAGAAGATTAGAGACTCTGGTGCAAATCTACCTTACAACACTCTCATTACAAAGGTACTCTTGCACTTTAAAGTACCTATTGAAAGACTGATTGATCACAAGTCACCTGCATTCTTTGGTGAGGCTAATCTGAAGAGCATGAATCTCACTCTCACCCCAAGACCTCCATCTCCTACTCTGAAGGAGAGTGTCCTCATGGAGAAGGCCTCAAGAAGAGGAAGCACAATAGAGATTCTTGAACAAGAGCTTCAAGGGGACATTAGAAAAGGAGAGTTCAAGGGCTCCAAACCATCCCCTCAACCTAAGATGAAGAAGCTCCCTGTGAGGAGTGCAGCAAAGGTATCTTCAGCAGCTTCTACTCTGCACACTCAGGCATCTGAACCTGTTCAGAAGGCTTTGCAAAAGCCGTCTGAAATAGTGGGTCAGGGTTCTGAAGGTGCAAAACCTCTTAAGCCTACTTCTGACATAGAAGGAAAGGCTCATGAGGAAGAGATTGCTAACCTTGCTGATCTTGAAGTTGTAGCAGCTTCACATCTGGCAGCTTGCCCCTCTGATCCAGAGTTGATTCAAGTGGCAGCCATAGCTACTGCCTTAGAGCAAGAAGAATTGGATAAGAAGGCTGAGAAAGAGAAAACAAACTATGATATTGCGGTGGCCTCTCAGCTAGCCTTGGCTGAAGATGAAAGGCAAGCTACCTTGGCTCAGAGTAATAAGAAGAGAAAGAGGTCTAGTGCTCAGCAAAGGAGGAGAACCAAGAGCAAGATTCTTGAGACAGCTCCTGAACCCACTACTAGGGTTACAAGGAGCATTGCTAGCCAAATGGAAGCTATGGATGAAGCTAGCAAGTACCAGAACTTTGTAAAGGCCAATCTCTATTTCAAGAAGAGAAGAGAAGAAAAACAAGCTGAAAGGGAAAAGGTGTCTGAACCTGAGAAGGTCAAACCCCCTGTGAAAAGACCAAGGGTGAGGTTTGACAATGTGACTCTATCACCTCCTTCCTCACCTGAAAAGAAACAAGAGGAGAAAGAAGAAGAAGAAAGGCAACCTATAGAGAAAGAAGAAGAAGCAGCACCACCATCACCATCATCACCTCAATCATCTTCACCATCATCATCATCTTCAGAGTCAACACAATCTAAAGATCCCATTGTTGAGATTCAGTAAGGAGAAAGCTCAAAGGTGTGGAAAGGGAATATGTTGCCTGAACACATTAGGCTAGGACCTAAAAGTAGGGATTTCTTCACAGAACCCATTTTTTATCCTTATGCATTTCCTTTCACTCAGCATCAGTATGATGAAGAAGCTGAAGTGCCCCATAAGAGGTATGAAGGACCTTTCTTTGAGAGGGAAAGGGTTCCCAAGTTCCCAAACCTCTATGAAGAACTGCAATATTTCAGAGATGCACCCCTATCTCTCTGCACCATGGGCTAGTCAAGCATACTTCAGATGCTGAAAGAGAGATGTATGAAGGAAGCTTAAACCAGATGTACTCAGGGCAACTTGAGAAGATCAGAAAGGGTGTGGTACCACCTGCTCACAAGTGGGCTCCACTTGACCCTTTTTCTGATGTTGATTGTCTGAAGATGAGTAATGAAGACTGGTGTTTTGTCAGGCATCTATGCACAAAAGGTGAACTCTTTGAAAGGGATTATCTGAAGTCTGTTGGCATGAGAGGATACAGGCCCCCTAGAACATTTTCCATCAGGCCAACCACCAAGATTCTAGTGCAACCTGATAGAATTGTTCCTAGGTACCCTCTGAAGGAAGGCCCTACTGATAAGTTCAAGGAACCTAAGGCCTATCCTGTTCCCTTCGAGCCTCTGACTCCAAGAGAATGGAAGGAGCTACTAGCAAAGGTCAAGAGACAAGGTGGAGGCATGGATCACAGTTTCAGAGACAGAGTTTGGTCATCTTACTGGAAGATCAGAGAGGATGTTGGATCCTCTTCTGGGTCAACTGGACCAGATGCTGATTCTATCATAGGGCATGGGAAATTCATAAATGTGAAATATCATTACATCAGAGGCCATTTCCCACCTCTGTCTGAATCATTTCATGAAGACTGGGAGATTATGTGTCCCATTGGAACATTCTTCTTTCCAGTGTATCATCCACAGGAGTATGGTTTGCTTCTAGGTTTTGATGTGCTGAGATTTGTGTGCAGACACATCTAGATTATTCTTTATGAAGCACCACCTGATCCTGAAGAAGAGAGCAGAAAGCTCAGGCTGAAGATAGAGAAGCTAGAGAAGAAGAATGTTGATCTCATTGCTAAACAAGATAAGATTCTTCAAGAGCAACAACAGATTAGAAGTGGCCAAGAAGATATGAAGACTGCTCTCATCTCTCAGATTGACAAGGCCAAGGATGAGCTGATTTCCTTCATGAAAGAAGCTTTGCTGAAGAAGGATGGGTAGTCAATGATGTGTAGCCATGTCTCATGGTTATTTCTGCTAAGGGATTTTTTTTAACAGTTTGATTAATACTATCAGTGTTTCACATCATGCTGTGTTTGTGCTGAGTTTGCTGTTTTCTTTCATACTTCATGATTTTGCTATGATTGCTGTTGTTGTTATGCTCTGGAATTCCCTTTTGATTGATGACAAAAGGGGGAGTATTAAAAACTAACAAAATCTGAATCTGAAGTGATCACAGGACTCAGGGGGAGTAAATAACTGATAAGTATTTTTTATCAAATCAGTTTAAAAGATCACCATCTGAGGGGGAGCTATCTATTCTTTTATCTTTATAACTCCTTTCAGATTTATGTATTTTAAACAAATTTGTCATCATTAAAAAGGGGGAGAATGTTGAGTCTCAAAAATATCATAAGGAAGATTATGATGATTTAAGATAGCTCAATTCCTAAGTTTTAATGTTTAACAAATTTGGTTAAAAGATTTATCATAGATACATAAATGTTTTAATGATCTATCTATGATTTCAGCAAGCCACTATAAGCTTATATAAAGACTATGTGAAGTGCTTTCAACCTGTCTGAAGAGTTAAGCCTTCTGAAGGTTCAACCCGTCTGAAGTGTTGAAGCCGTCTGAAGTGCACAACCCGTCTGAAGTGTTGAAGCCGTCTGAAGTCTCATTAATGACGTGGCACCCTTTGCTGAAGTTTGTGAAGACTTTTCTGAACCTCTGCTGCACGTACCTTTTCAAACACGTTTATAGCAAGGAACACAGAGACCTTTCCTGGTGTTTTTGAATTTCATACACCACTGAGGAAATCTCTGCAACCCAGCCTCTGCAGCAACATTTGTAGCAGCTTTATGGCAGGAGCAACCTTGTACTGTGTCAGAAATATCAGAGCTCTTAGAAGCATGTCTCACAACGGATTAAATAGCATTTAATGCTATCTCTAAATGGTGGTATTTCAACGGATTGAAGATTGGGTATAAATACCCCTCCATGAAGACCATCAAGGGTCAGAAAATCAATATACAAGAAAGCCAAGAGAAACATCACGCTGCAAGTTTTTACTCTGTAAAAACTCTCTGAAAAATTCGCCGTACTCATATTTTCATATCCTGAGTTCTACTTAGTTATCTTGTACAATTTTGAGTTTAAGCTCTGAACTTGTTCATAGTTGCTTAGCTTAAACTTATTCCTTGTAAACATTTGGGATTTAGCCTGGAGAGGCTTGCTTGTTAAAGAATACTTGGGTTACACTTGGATAAGTGTCTGAGAGCCTGGAGAGGCTTGGTGGAAGAAAGAATACTTGTGGTAGAGCCTGAAGAGGCTTGACAGAAAAGAATACTTGTTGTAGAGCCTGAAGAGGCTTGACAGAAAAGAATACTTGTTGTAGAGCCTGAAGAGGCTTGACAGAAAAGAATACTTGTTGTAGAGCCTGAAGAGGCTTGACAGAAAATAATACTTGGTGTAGAACCTGAAGAGGCTTGACAGGAAAGAATACTTGTTGTAGAGCCTGAAGAGGCTTGACTGTAAAAGAATACTTGTAATCTTGGTGAAGATTAAGAGAAAATCCAAGTGCTAGTTGGCATTGGGACTGGACGTAGCTCACAGTGGTAGTGAGTGAACCAGGATAAATTCCTTGGCTAAGTTTTCTTACCCTTATCTCTTGTCAATTTGTTTATACTAATCAAAGGGTGTTGAAAAGTTGTTCTGATATTTTAAAAGCAAAGAAACCTTTTAAAATACTTTTTCAGAAGCCGTCTTAAGAAACTTTAGACAACCCCCTTAAACCTGTCTGAAACTGTTTCAAACTTGTTGTTTGTGAAAAACTTTCATAAAATATTAAGAAACACTATTCAACCCCCCTTCTAGTGTTTCCCTGTGTTTCTACAGAAGAGAAGCTCGGATTGAGACCTGGAGGTCAGCTCAGATAGGGTCTCACAGAAGTATCCAACCTGAGAAGGACAACAGTTCTTCATTGGTTATTCAGAAACCTCTAAGGCATATAGAGTTTACAACGCTAGAACCCTAACTGTTGAAGAAACCATTCTTGTTAGATTTAATTATGCTAAAGAGAATGATAGGGAACTATCAGATCTAAAAGAGGATTTTGCAGGAATGGAGTTGAACCCTACTTCAGAGACTTCAAAGACTAAGGATGAAGCACCTGCTGAAGGACCCTCTGAAGTACCTACTGAAAAGTCAACTCTTCAACCTGCTGAAACTGATACTCATTAGAGAGTTGATGCTGAGTCTCAAAAAGAGCATGTTTTCCCTCGCTGGCGTGAGTGGAGATACAGAATTCATCATCCTCGAGAGAAAATCATTGGTGACACTTCAGAAGGAGTAAGAACAAGGTCACGACTCAAAGAAGTCAACAATCTTGCCTTCCTTTCTGAAATCGAGCCTAAGAATATTGAGGAAGCTCTGCATGATGAAGGGTGGATCCTAGCCATGTAAAAAGAGCTTAATTAGTTTGCCAGGAGTGATGTTTGGACTCTTGTTCCTAAACCCCATGGGAAAACTATCATAGGAACCAAGTGGGTGTTTAGAAATAAACTCTTTGAAGTTGTTAAAGTTTATGAAACAAGGCCAGACTTGTTGCCCAAGGCTAGAATCAATAAGAAGGTATTGATTTCATTGAAACTTTTGCTCCAGTAGCTCGGCTTGAAGCCATTAGGATTTTACTTTCCTATGCAGCAAATAATGGCATCAAACTATATCAGATGGATGTTAAGAATGCCTTCCTAAATAGTTTCATTGAGGTAGAGGTATTTGTTAGACAACCCCCTGGTTTCAAAATTTTGGCTTTCCCTGATCATGTTTTTAAATTGAAAAAGGCTCTGTATGGTTTGAAACAAGCTCCCAGAGCTTGGTATGAAAGACTGAGCAATTTCTTACTCAAAAATGATTTTGAAAGAGGAAAATTTGATATAACTCTTTTTAGAAAAATGTGTAACAAAGACCTAATTCTAGTCTAGATATATGTTGATGATATTATTTTTGGATCAACAAATTCTTCTCTGTGCACTGAGTTCTCAAGGCTTATGCAATCTGAATTTGAAATGAGTTAAATGGGAGAACTAAAATTTTTCTTAGGACTTCAAATTAAGCAAGATTCTGATTGTATATGGATCCATCAAGAGAAATATACAAAGGAAATGCTTAAAAAGTTCAATATGCATGATTGCAAGCCTATGGCAACTCCTATGCACCCCTCATCTATTTTAAATAAAGATGAAGGAGAATAACCTGTTAACCCAACAATGTATCGAGATATGATTGGATCCTTATTGTATCTTACAGCAAGTAGACCTAACATTATGTTCAGTGTATGCTTGTGTGCAAGATTTCAGTCTGATCCAAGAATAACTCATTACCAAGCTGTGAAAAGGATTTTCAGATACCTGAAAGGTACTACTAATCTTGGTCTCTGCTATAAGAGGAGTAAGGATTGCAGGTTAGTAGGATTCTGTGATGCTGATTTTGCTGGGGACAGAGTTGAAAGAAAGTCAACCAGTGGAGGATGTCACTTCATTGGAGGAAATCTGATAAGCTGGTCAGCAAAAGACAGAGCACAATTGCTCTTTCCACTGTTGAAGCTGAATACATTGCTGCTGCATGCTGTTGTTCACAGTTGCTATGGGTAAAATATTAGTTAGAAGACTTTAATATTCTTATCAAATCTATTGCAGTCTTCTGTGATAACACGAGTACAATCAACCTTTCCAAAACCTAATTCAGCACTCTAGAGCAAAACATATTGAAATCAAACATCATTTTATAAGGGACTATGTTCAGAAAGTAGTTATTGATATACAGTTCATTGACACAGAACATCGATGGGTTGATATATTCACTAAACCACTTGCTGAAGATAGATTAAAATTTATCAGAGAGTATTTGAACATTCTCACACTTTCTGAAAATTGATTTTCACTAAAATTGTTTTACATATAAAGTGTTGATATGCACAAGTTGTATCCTGAATCTATTGCCTACTTATTTTTCACTTCTTTAGTAAGCTCTGTTTGTCCTTTTGATTGATGACAAAAAGGGGGAGTATTAAGAAACTAACCAAAATATAAAGTTAAGTGTGTTTCAAAAGGATTCTCAAATTTGGGGGAGCAAGCGATGAAAATGAAGCAAATGAGGAACAAATGAAGCAAAGTTTTTAAGCAAGTTGCAAACAAGTTTTAACAAAGAAGCTCTGCATCAGTATCTGAAATAGGGGGAGAAATACTCTAATTTCTTACTATATTTTTCCCTTTAGATATTTGATTTAGTTTTTAAGCAGATTTGTCATCATTAAAAAGGGGGAGAATGTTGAGTCTCAAAATGTTATTAAAAGATTAATAATGTTTTAAGTCTCTTAACCCCAAGTTTTAATGAATAACAAATCTGGTTATCGTTCTTACGAAAAGGAACAGTTTCTGCTGAAGGTATCTTTTTAATATTTCAGAAGGTATCAACTGAAGAAATCCAATCCTATGAAATGGCAGAACCCTTCGAAGTGTAGAAACCTGCTGAGAGATCACGACCTGCTGAAGGTGGAGAATCTTCTGAAGTTGTGAGACGACATACTAAAGCTTGTTCATCTTCAATACAATATTCTCTGATATTCTTTTTGAAGACTCAAGTCAACCATAGCTGGCTCAAATACTTGTGCCTCTCATTCTTTTGGAAAGTCAGAGAAAGTGCTTTTTGGCATATTTCAAATTTCTCTCACCAAAAAGGCAAAGTCTGCAATAAAGTACGCGCTGCTCATAAAAGGTGAAGCCTGTGCTGCTGACTCTACCACCTGCTACAGCTAAGGGTTCAGGCTATGTGTCACAACGGGAGCATTTTCATTAAATGCTATCTCTCAACGGGAAATTGATTGGAGATCAACGGACGGAAGCTTTCCTCACTATAAATACCAGAGTCCATGAAGAAACAAGACAGAGAATAGAACACAAAGAAATTAACTTGTTGAAACGCTGCTGAAATTCATATTCAACTGTTTCATTGTTTCATCTTTGTACAACATTTCTATATCCTGAGTCTTACTCAGTTATTTGTACAAGTTTCCCAGTTCAAGCTCTAAACTTGTGTAGTTTCAGAGTTTGAGCATTTTCTTTCAAACAGTTTTTACTGGGTTAGCCTGAAGAGCTTGTGTTCAAAGAATACTTGGGTTTTTAGCCTAGAGAGGCTAGGTGTGCAAATAATACTTGGGTGTTGAGCCTGGAGAGGCTAGGTGTGCAAATAATACTTGTAATCTTGCGGGATTAGTGAAAATCCAGTGGTGTGTTTGCCCTGGGACTGGACGTAGCTCACTGGGTTAGTGGGTGAACCAGGATAAATTTCTATGGGTAAGTTCTCTCAACCCTTATCTCTTTATATTTAGTTTTAACTAACCAAGGAGGGTTTAAGAAAAGTTGTTTTATAAATCCACGCAGAAAATAATCTTTTCTTCATGCGAAAATACTTCAAAATTGTTTTTATCCAATCTTCTGAGTTGCATCAGCAAGTTGCTGAACCTCCAATTTCGGAAGGTTGTTCAAATATTTCCAAATCAGTTTGCTTGTTAAAAGGTTTTCAGAAAATTCTGTAAAGATTATAAAACACTATTCGACCCCCCTCCTAGTGTTTCCTGTGATTCTAACAGGACCTTGAGGGATCACAAATGTTCTTCCATTCTCAAGGTGTTGAGGTCCTTTGCCTCTTGAATGGCGGTAACTTTGGGCCTCCAAATCTTTGGTAAACTCCTAAGAATCTTGCGATTATTATCACCAGAGTCATAGGTTCTGCCAAGAGATTTGAGTCCATTAGTTATGGTCTGAAATCCTCCAAACATCTGATCAATAGATTTAGATTCATGCATCTTGAACATCTCATACTGATGAACAAGCATGCTGATTTTGTATTGTTTTACATTTTCAGTCCCCTCATGGCCTGAAGCTAATGTATCCCAAATTTCTTTGGCAGAAGTACATCCATGCACCTTCTCATATTCTGATTTACTCAAGGAGCAGACCAGATAGAGTTTTGCTTTGGCACTGAGTTGCACACGCGCCTTCTGATCACCAGTCCATTATGCTTTAGGAATGGGCACACCATTTTTGGTGGGAATATAATCACCATCTGTGACTACATCCCAGATATCTATCTTGTTGCTCTCAATGAACAACTTCATACGGTCTCTCCAATAATGATAGTCTGTACCATTGAAGCTGGGGGGCCTTGAGACTGAGGCTCCTTCTGCAATGTAGTGAGGATTGCTTGATGAGGTTTCCATCTGGATTATTTCCCTCAGCACTTGTTAGATGCTCAACCCGAGTTTAAGCTCTGATACCAACTGTAGAAACCACAGGAAACACTAGAAAGGGGGGTTGAATAGTGTTTTATAATTTCAAACAGATTTTATGAAAACCTTTTTACAAGCAACGTGATTTACAAAAGTTTTGAGTAACTTGCTGAAACTGGGTTTTTCAGGGACTTACTGAAGTACTTCAGCAAGTCCAAAAGACAGTTTTATAAACTTGTCTTATAAAGCTTTTGAGATAGTTTTAACGTTCAAGCTTATAAATCAGATTATTCAGAACCCTCCAGTTAGTCAAAATAACATATATAATGACATAAGAGTTGAGAAGACTTAGCCAAGAATTTATCCTGGTTCACCCACTTCCACCGTGAGCTATGTCTAGTCCCAAAGCCAACAAGCAATGGATTTTCCACTAACTGATCACTGTTACAAGTATTCTTTTATCCACAGCCTCTTCAGACTAACACCCAAGTATTGTTTTACAAACAAGCCTCTCCAGGCTCAACCCAAGTATTGTTTAAACACCAAGCCTCTTCAGGCTCAAACACAACAGTGTATAAAACGAAAATGCTTAAGCTTTAAAACTACACAAGTTCAAAGCCTAAACTGGGTAAGATGTACAAATAATTGAGTAAAACTCAGGATAAGAAATTGTTGTACATATGAAACAAATGATTGTTTGAATATCAGAGAATTTGAGCAGCGTTTCAGCAAGTACGTTGTTCTCTACCAACTTTTCTACATCAGACTTCATATATATATAGGGTTGGAAAAGAAATCCGTTGAACTCAATATGATTCCCGTTGAGAAATAGCATTAAATGCAAATGCTCCCGTTTAGACACATAGCCTTGGTAGCTTGCAGTAGCAGGTGCAGCAGGTAGAAGGTGTCAGCAACAGAGACTCCACTTTTTCTGGGCACAGTGTACTTCACAGTAGACATTTCCTTTTTGGTGACTAGAAATTTGAAATATGCCAAAAGCAAATGTTCTGACTTTCCAGAAGAATAAGAGGCACAAGCAACTGAGAATGGCTACGGTTGACTTGAGTCTTCAAAGAGAGTTAGCAGAGAAGCACTTTTTTAAAGATGTACATATCTCAGTATGACGTCTCTCAACTTCAGAAGGTTCTCTGGCTTTAGTAGGTCTTGATCACTCATCAGGTTCCTCTACTTCAGCAAGTTGCACTACTTCAGAGAGTTGCATGATTTGAGAGGGTTGCTATTATAGACATCTTCTGAAACACAGAAACTACCTTCAGCAAAAAACTGTTCTTTCTCATAAGGAATAATAGCCAAATTTTCTATTCATTAAAACTCAGGGTTATGAGACCTAAACATTATTAACCAATTAATAATATTTTGAGACTCAACAGAATAAAGCCTATAAATACTAGAAGTCTCCTGAAGCTGTGTGATGTCGTTGTTGAAAGAGAAAAGAATATTTTACAAGCCCAAGCTTCGCGAAACTCTGTAAAAATCCTTCGAGGATTTACTTGTTGTAAAACACTCTTGTACAATCAAGTTTCATATCCAGAGTTACATCTTTGTTATTTCTTGTACACTAGAACAAAGAACTTGTGTTCTTAGTTCAAATTTCTTCGTAAACATTAACTTGTTGTTAAAGTCAGGAGTGGCTTGGTAGGACAAATAATAGTTGTTGTATAGAGCCTGAAGAGGCTTGGTGAACAAAAGAATACTTGTAATCTATTGAGATTAAGAGAAAATCCAGTAGCTTGTTAACACTGGGACTGGAGGTAGCTCACGGGTGGTGTGAGTGAACCAGGATAATTGGCTGAGTACTCTTCTATCCCTTATCTTTGTATATTCAGTTTATTCTAACAGGAAGAGGGAATTTGAACTAAGTTTTTAGAGTAAAATATGTTTTTAGTCCCTGTAAAATTAACGAGTTTTGATTTTTGCAAGTAGTCCCTCTCCTCTATTGACATGTGTTAGGTGATGATCTGGCATGTTTTCTCTCTCCTGTGTGTCAATTATTAAATTTCTGGTAGTCTTAAACCGCTAGAATATTAAGCTTTGAGCACCATAAAACCCTTATGATTTTCCTCACTCCCTCTTCTTTTCACTCGCCGAAAACGACCTACTATTTCTTCTCCCTCATCCCTTGTGATCGACCCCACCCCTCTTTTCCCCTCCAACCAGTGGGGCACCAGTCAACAAATAGGATTGTGTGGTTGGTCTTGATAATTGCTACAGCTACATTAACATATTTAGACACCACATCAATGATAGTGGGCTCAAGATCTACAAAAACTGCACTTGGTACATGCTTTCCAGCTCTAGTTTCACTGAAGAAGGTGTTGAACGCATCATCGCCTCCATAGACGGTCTTGTCATTTGGCATCTGGCTAAAAACACTGAAGTACCAAGCGAATTTTTAAGTCCCCTGCTTTCCACAGGAAATGGTGAATCACGAGGCTGTGGAGTTGACCATGAGGGAAAGAGTCATGATTCGGTACCAGCTATTCTTATACTCAGCACCCTTGTTGCTATCTTTGGTTCTTACATTTTTGGGACTATTGTAAGTTCCCATTTACACCATTTTGGTTTTGCAGATTTATCATAAATTCAAAACTAACTCTCACTTACTTATTTTGCAGGTGGGGTATTCATCCCCTGCTCAATCTAGAATCATGCATGACCTCAATCTTGGAGTGGCCGAGTTTTGAACTTGAGCATTGAATCAAAACCTCTGTTTTTGTCATGCACTGAACATTGATTGAACTAAAGAGATGATGAACATTTTATAGCTTAGGCCTTAGCTATTTGACTGTATGTGTCTCTATGTCAACGTACTCTTTGCGTTCACGCAATATTCACTTTTTGGTTCAATACTACAATTCGAGGCAATAAAGGTTGATGGCGTAAAGATGTTAATGCAACTATAGCAACTATCAAGACCAAGCGCACAATCCAATTTGTTGACTGGTGCCCCACTGGTTGAAGGGGAAAAGAGGTGTGGGATGGCTTACAGGGGATGGGGGAGTAGAAGGAGTGGGTTATTTTCGGGGAGGGGGGATAAGAGGGAGTCGGTAAAATGGTGGGGGGTTTTGTGGTGCTCAAAGCTTAATTTTCTGGCGGTTTAAGACCACTAGAAATTTCACAATTGACACATAGGAGAGAGAAAACGTGCCACATCAGCACCTGACACACACGCTAATTAAGGAGAGAGACTAATTGAAAAAAAATTTGGGAGGACGCTTTAACAAAAAATTATAAGGACTAAAAGCAAAACTCTCTAATTTTCTAGGGACCAAAAACATATTTTACCCAAGTTTTTATAAACAGTTTTGTGAAAATATCTTTACGAAAAGTTTGTAGCAAAACTCTGTCTAAAATCTTTAGACGAAGAACAACGCTTCAGACAGCATCAGAGTTACTGTCTGAAAGCCCTTCAAACTTAGTTTTACGAAAGGTTTCCATAAAAATGCTAAGTTTATAAAAACACTATTCAACCTCTCTTCTAGTGTTTTCAGGTGTGTTCCTACAGTTCTTAATAAAGAGCAGTATCAAGAAGTTTTAGCACTTCTTCAGCAATCACAAATTTCAACCAGTCCTTACGTTTCAAATCAACTCACTTTTGGCTCTAACACTTCACTTTCACAAGCTCCTTACAATGGTAAAACTCCCTTTCTTAACACTTCTTGGGTGTTAGACAGTGGAGCAATGTTGAGATCTTGGCAAGCGTACCAATATCGCAGCAGTATAATAGTTAAAAGTAAGGGTTGTCGTACCCACGAGGAACGGTATAAAATAAATTCTTGCTGCTCACACTTATTGAGAAGAGGAATTTTGAATGGTTGTTTGTGAAGGTTATAATAGTAAATAAAATAAAAACTGAGACAAAGAAATAAAGGTATTGAGCAATAGAGAGAAACAAGGATTGAACTTCGTCTATCGCACCCCTCTTGTATTTTGGAAATCAATGATATTTAGGAATATATAATTATAAATATTGAAGCACAATTAAATATTATTTCATAAAGGTTCCCACAACTATGAAATACTCAGAACAATTCACGCTGGTTCCCACAGTCACAAATTGTCGCGCTTGAAGATCAGTTGTTAAAGCTATCAATTCATGCTGGTTCCCACGGTCACAAATTGAGTGTTTACACCAATCAGATTTCAAAACCCTATTCCTAGCACATTTAAGAAATCGCATCATAACTCTGGTACAAAGACGGAAGCTAAGCATTAAGAATATATTAAAAACACCAATATTATAAAAATAGAGATTCCTAAATAACAAATACAAACCAAAATACAATTGGGGATTGGATCGACTACATTCAATCCTAAAGAGGGATTTAGCTACTCATGGTAGCCATTACACTCTGGAGACTGTCACACTTTTCTCCTAACTCTGTAGCTGCTCAACGGCTCCGTACTCTCTGAATGCCTTCTCAATCCATAAAAGTCCCTTTATAAACTGTTCTGACGGGCTTTTGAGACTCTGATTGCATCCCATTAAAAATTAGGTTATGTTTCCTACGCTCTGCCTGCGCTCAGCGCAGGAAATAGTAATTGAATAGGCATTCATGTGCTCTGCCTGCGCTCAGCGCAAATTTGTCCTCTTTTGAAGCTTGTTTTAAGTTGTTCCTGTCCTTGCTCACTGTTCTCTTGATGCTTCATTCATAACTTAGATTTTTATCTTTAAAAATCAACAGATTCTTCATCAAAATAGCATCAAATTCAAATTTAACTCAAATAAATACAAAAGTTGCAATTTAAGCTAAAAAGGATGGAATTAAGTTATAAATTCAATAATTCATCATCAATAAGTGCTATAATTTATATGGAAATTTACGTAATTTTAACACTTATTAAAATCCCCCCAACTTGGCTTCTTGCTTTTCCTCAAGCAAAAGAATCAAATATATAAAAAGTTAATTACAATTCCCAATTATGAATTTGGTTGATAAGAAAACAAATCTAATATCTCTTGCTAGACAGCTGTCACTTTCCAAATTTCATATTAATATTCAAAACAAAGTAGTGACTCCAATCATCAATCAAAACAAGATAAAAATGCATTCAAATTTTTCAAGAGCAGCAATTGAAACAACAGATGATAAATCATGGAATTTCTCTCATTCTCACGGATGAGTGTTTCCCTCAAATTTTTCACTCCAGTTGAACAACTAAGATTGTTAGTCGTTTCCAATTAATAATCATACACATAATCATCATGGATCAAAAGGTCTTTCTTAGGTTGTAATGAGGTTGGGCTATCATGAATTCATGGTTTTTCTGGATAATTCAAAATACACAACTTTAAGAAAAGAGAGCATATCTACAATTAAACCAGTATTCTAAGTTACTTTCAATCCACCATATCATTCTTGACTTTGAACATTTATAAACAATCGGCCTCTTCTTTGGTAATTCACTCCCTTTTATTTAACTTCATATATAACTATACATTTTTTTTAATAGTTTAGGGAGTGAATTCCAATGCTCAATATGCCTACTTTTTACAATTTCAATCAGCCAACTCATACCCATTCATATTGAATAAATTGCACCTATGCTCTCTATCCCTAAGTGTGTAAGGGACAGGATATAATCATTAACAAGGCTTGGGTGTATAAGAAAAGAAAATTTCATGCTCAAATGGGTTATCAAAAATAGGAAAAATATTCATTGGTTGGCTATTTGGCACTGAACCGTTTATATATTTACAAGATGCCTTAATCACTTCCATGTTTTTCATGTGCAGAATAAAGTTCAAAAACTTAAGCAATAGCAATTGATAAGCAACAGTGAAAATTCTCAAAGTGTTTAGTGTTGAGTCTCAAAAATATCATAATGGAAATTATGATGTTTTTAGATAGCTCACCTCTCAAGTTTTAATGTTTAACAAATTTGGGTTAAAATACTTATCATAGATACATAAATCTGTAATGACTTATCTATGATTTCAGCAAGCCATTCTGAACTTGTAAAGACTGTCTAAAGTGCTTTCAACCTGTCTAAAGTGGAAAAGCCTTTTGAAGGTTCAACCTGTCTGAAGTGTTGAAGCCATCTGAAGTGTTCAACCTGTCAGAAGTGTTGAAGCCGTTTGAAGTGCTCAACCCGTCTGAAGTGTTGAAGCCGTCTGATGTCTCATTAATGACGTGGCACTCTTTGCTGAAGTATGTGAAGACATCTCTGAAATTCTGCTGAGTCAAACGTTCTCTGCTGCACGTACCTTTTCAAACATATTTATGGCAAGGAACACAGAGACCTTTCCTGGTATATTTGAATTTCATACACCACTGAGGAAATCCCTGCAACGCAACCTTTGCAGCAACAACAGTGGCAGCTTTATGGCAGTAGCAACCCGGTACTTGTGTCAGAAAAATTCAAAACTCTCAGAAGCATGTCTCACAACGGATTAAATAGCATTTAATGTTATCTCTAAACGGTGGTATTTCAGCGGATTGAAGATTGGTTATAAATAGCCCTTCATGAAGACCATCAATAGAGAAGAAGCATATACAAGAAAGTCTAAGAGATATCACGCTGCAAGTTTTTCTCTGTAAAAACACTCTGATTTCACATTCATTGTACATTATTTTTATATCCTGAGTATACCTCAGTTTTTATTGTACATTGTCTCTGTTTAAGCTTCAAACTTGTGTAGTTTAAAAGCTTAGACATATCTCTTTGTAAAAATTGTCTTTGAGCCTGGAGAGGCTTATTTGTAAAAGAATACTTGGTTGTAGAGCCTAAAGAGGCTTGACTGTAAAAGAATACTTGTAATCTTGGTGAAGATTAAGAGAAAATCCAAGTGCTAGTTGGCATTGGGACTGGACATAGCTCACAGTGGTAGTGAGTGAACCAGGATAAATTCCTTGGCTAAGTTTTCTATCCCTTATCTCTTGTCAATTTGTTTATACTAATCAAAGGGTTTTGAAAACTGTTCTGATAATTTTAAAAAGCAAGAAACCTTTTTAAAGATCTTTTCAGAAGCCTTCTTAAGAAACTTCAGACAGCCTCTTAAACCTGTCTGAAACTGTTGTAAACTTAACCGTTTGCGAAAAGCTTCCATAAATTATTAAGAAACACTATTCAGCTCCCCCTTCTAGTGTTTCCCTGTGTTTCTACAGTTGGTATCAGAGCTCAACTCAGGATTGAGCACCTTACAAGTGTTTGAGGATTAAAGATCCAGATGGAAGCTGCCAACAACAGACAGTACATCACTGAAGGAGCCTCTATCACAAGACCCCCAACATTCAATGGAGTGCACTACCATTATTGGAGGGATCGTATGAAGTTGTTCATTGAGAGCAACAACATTGATGTTTGGGATGTGGTCACTGATGGAGACTATGTGCCTATACATAACGGAGTGCCAATACCTAAGGCTGAATGGACCTTGGAGCAGAAGGCTAAAGCCAAACTCTATTTGATATGTTCTTTGAACAAATCAGAGTATGAGAAGGTTCATGGATGTTCATCTGCCAAGGAGATTTGGGATACTGTTGCAGCCGCCCATGAAGGGACTGAGACTGTCAAGCAATCCAAAATCAGCATGCTTATACATCAATATGAGATGTTCAAGATGGAAGAATCTGAAACCATAGATCCAATGTTTGGGAGGTTTCAGACTATAACTAATGGACTTAGGTCTTTAGGTAGAACTTTTGAATCTGGAGACAATAATAGAAAGATTCTGAGAAGTTTGCCAAAGTTCTGGAGACCCAAAGTTACAGCCATTCAAGAGGCCAGAGACTTAAACTCTCTTAGAATGGAAGAACTATTGGGATCTCTCAAAGTTCATGAGCTTGAAGTTGGGGAAGATGACATCAAGAAGAAATCTCTGACATTAAACTCCAAAGCCAAACATCTTAGGCATGGCAGCATTAAAGCCATGCAAGCTAAGGAAACTTCAGAAGCAGATGAAGATTCTGGAGATAGCTTAGAAGATGATGATCTTGCTCTTCTCAGCAGGAAAATCAAGAGGATGCTGCAGAACAAAGGAAAGTTTAGAATGAACCAACCCTCAACCTCTAAATCAGGTAAGTCAGGTAGGATTCTCAAAATGACAAAATTATATGCTATGAGTGTAAACAGCCAGGTCATATGAAGGTTGAATGTCCAAGACTGAAGAAAAACAATTTCAAAAAGAAGAAATTCTTTAAGAAGAAGAAGAGTCTGATGGCAACATGGGAGGATCTTGATGAGTCTACCTCAGAAGAAGAGGAAGACACTTCAGAAGAGGCCCACCTGTGTCTCATGGCCAGCCTGCCCTCATCAGATAGCTCAGAATCTGAGGTATTTCCCTTAACTCTTCAAGAGATGTATGATGACCTGATGGAAAGTTCCAAGGAACTATTCCAAGAGTATAAGAATCTGTCCAAGGCCCACACAGAAATGTGCAGTAAATATGAGGCTTTTGAGATAGAAAATATTATGCTCAAGGAGAGAATTCTTGTGACTGAAAGCAGCAGTTCACAAACTGTCTCTGAAGAAAACAAAAAACTTCAAAAACAAGTTGAGGAACTGACAAAAGACTTAGCTAAATTTGTCAAAGGAACAAAAAACCTTAACAGATTGCTTGGTAATCAAAGGGATCCCCTTGACAAAAGTGGATTAGGCTTTTGTGATCATGATACCTCTGAATCTCATATTTTCAAAAATTTTACTAAAGGTAAAGAGAAAGCTATTGGGTGTTCTCACTGTGGCAAGCCTGGACACAATGTGGCTCAATGTAAGCACAAGGGAAAAACAAAACCCAAATCTAACAAGAAAGGACCCAAAAGAATATGGGTACCTATGAACTTGATCATTCCTATTGCAGATGTGTTTAACAGGACAAAGGAGACCCCACAAATGGTACCTAGACAGTGGGTGCTCGCGACACATGACAGGAGAAAGGTCTTTGTTCCAAAACCTTAGGCCCAGAGCAGGAGGTGTGGTCACCTTTGGTGGAAATCAGCAAGGGAAGATCACAGGAATAGGGACCGTAGGTATCTATCCTCTATCCCTTATTAATAATGTTCTTCTAGTAGAGGGACTTCAGCATAATTTACTGAGCATAAGTCAATTGTGTGACAGTGGATATGTGGTTTCGTTTACTAAAGAAGGATGTATAGTCAAAGACTCTCATGATCAAATTCTTTTTACTGCTAAGAGACACAGCAATGTGTATAAAATTGATCTAGAGGATTTGGGAGGTCAAAATGTAAAATGTTTTCTCTCTGTTGAAGATGAAAAACAGATTTGGCACCAAAGACTTGGGCATGCCAGCTTGAGATTGATCTCAAAGTTAGCAAAACACAACCTTGTTAAAGGACTGCCCGAGCTTTCTTACAAATCTGACATTTTGTGTGAAAGTTGTCTGAAAGGAAAACAAACAAGACACTCTTTTCAGAGTAAGGATGTTGTTGCCACTAGCAGACCTTTAGAATTGTTACATATTGACTTGTTTGGTCCTATTAGAACATAAAGCCTTAGTGGTAAGAAATATGGTTTGGTCATTGTTGACGACTACTCTAGATTCACGTGGGTGTTATTCCTAAGAAGCAAGGATGAGACTTTCAGGAATTTCACAATATCCTGCAAGAAGGTACAGAATGAAAAAGGATTCTGTATATCTGCTATCATAAGTGATCATGGTGGAGAGTTTGAGAATGCAAACTTTCAACTGTTCTGTGATGAGAATGGGATCTCACACAAGTTCTCTATGGCAAGAACACCTCAGCAAAATGGGGTTGTTGAGAGAAAGAACAGAAGCTTGCAAGAAATGGGAAGAACCATGCTCAACTCATGCAACCTACCAAGATCTTTCTGGGCAGAAGCTATTAACACAACTTGCTACCTTCAAAACAGAATATTGGTAAGACCAATTCTGAAAAAGACTCCTTATGAATTGTGGAAAGGAAGAAAACCCAACATATCATATTTCCACACCTTTGGTTGTGAGTGTTTTATACTCTACACCAAGGATGATCTTGGAAAATTTGATGCAAAATCTGACAATGGAATTTTCATAGGATATTCTGAAACATCTAAAGCCTATAGAGTATATAACTCTAGAACTTTAACTGTAGAGGAATCAATCCATGTTAAATTTAATGACAAGAAAGAGACTGATAGGGAACTATCAGATCTAGAAGATGACTTTGTAGGAATGAAGTTGAATAATCATGACAGCATCAAGGATGAACAGGTGTCTGAAGCACCATCTGTCACTGAACCTCTTCAGACCAATGTTGAGTCTCAGACTGATTTGATATCACCTCAGAAACCTGACTGGAGATACAAATCACATCATCCAAAAGATCAAATCATTGGAAGCACTTCAGAAGGAGTTAAGACAAGATCAAAATTCAAGAATCTGAATTCTCTTGCTCTCCTGTCTGAAATTGAGCCAAAGAACATTGATGAAGCCCTGCATGATGAAGAGTGGATTCTAGCCATGCAAGAGGAGCTAAACCAATTTGTTAGGAGTGATGTCTGGACACTTGTTCCTAAACCCCATGGGAAAACAATTATTGGAACCAAATGGGTGTTCAGAAACAAGCTGTCTGAAGAAGGAAAAGTGGTCAGAAACAAAGCAAGATTGGTGGCTCAAGGTTACAATCAACAAGAAGGTATTGACTTCACTGAAACCTTTGCCCCTGTTGCTAGATTAGAAGCAATTAGGATTCTTCTCTCTTATGTTGTAAATAATGGCATCAAACTATATCAAATGGATGTCAAAAGTGCCTTCCTCAATGGTTTCATTGAAGAAGAAGTTTTTGTTAGACAACCCCCTGGTTTTGAAGACACTGCTTTTCCTGATCATGTTTTCAAATTGAAAAAGGCTCTTTATGGTCAGAAACAAGCTCCAAGAGCATGGTATGACAGACTGAGCAGTTTTCTTATCAAAAATGGTTTTGAAAGAGGAAAAGTAGATACCACCCTTTTCAGAAAAACAGTCTAACAAATATTTTTTACTTGTTCAGATATATGTTGATGACATTATATTTGGTTCAACTAATTCTTCTCTGTGCAAGGAGTTTTCTGAGTTTATGCTATCAGAATTTGAAATGAGTTTAATGGGAGAACTAAAATTTTTCTTAGGACTTCAAATTAAGCAAGATTCTGATTGTATATGGATCCATCAAGAAAAAAATACAAAAGAAATGCTTAAGAAGTTCAACATGAGTGATTGCAAACCCGTGTCAACTCCTATGCATCCCTCTCCATCTTTGAGCAAAGATGACAAAGAAGAACCAGTGAATCAAACTTTGTATAGAGGAATGATTGGCTCCTTATTGTATCTAACAGCAAGCAAACCTGACATAATGTTCAGTGTTTGTCTCTGTGCTAGATTTCAATCAGATCCAAGAATTACTCATTACAAAGCAACCTTATTCTCTCAAAGTTTCTCTGCAACTCAACAATGGCACCCAAGAAGACCGCTAGTTCTGGTGGAAATGTGGTTAGATCAAAGGGAGTGGATCTTGACGAGCTTCGCAACATTGGCATGGATTTGGTTGAGGAATTTGATGCAGCTGGGTGGACTTCTTTCCTCAACCACATTAACTGTCAATGGCATGAACAAAGCGTGGTGGATTTCTGGTTTTCTGCTGGAGGAATACCTAACTCTAAGGGAGTGTATGAAAGCATCAAAGCCTCTGTTCTAGGGGTTTCAGTTTTTGTTGATCAAGGCATTCTCTCCACAATCACTGATGTTAAGGCTGAAGGTGCAACCTTCATTCCTGGGTGGGAGATGAAGAATGGTGGGCACAAGCTGTTTACAAAGATGTTGTATGGAACTGAAGAACCCGAAAGCCTGGATTCCAAGTTCTTGCTAGAGAAGGTCAGAGTTCTTCATGCTATCTTAGGGTGTGCAATAATCCCTAAGAGTGGAAGCAGAAACCGTGTATCAGAATTGGAAAGGTTCTGTCTGATTCACCTACTTCAGAAGAAGAAAGTCAATCTCCCAAGCATTATCATGTTCCACATGCAGAAGAAGATTCGAGACTCTGCTGGAAATCTTCCCCACAACACTCTCATCATGAAGGTACTTATGCATTTTAAGGTACCTGTTGAAAGATTATGTAACCATAAATCTCCTGTGTTCTTTAGTGAGTCAAACTTGAAGAGCATGGGAATCAAGCTCACTCCACGACCTCCATCTCCTACTCTGAAGGAGAGTGTTCTTTTGGAGAAGGCCTCAAGAAGAGGAACCACTCTTGAGATTCTTGAGAAAGAGCTTCAGGGGGATATCAGAAAAGATGAGTTCAAGCCTTCCAAGTCATCCCCTCATCTGAAAAGGAAGAAGCTCCCTGTCAGGAGTTCAGCAAAGGTGTCTCTAGAAGCTATGGACTTGCACACTCAGACTTCTGAACCTGTTCAGAAGGCTTTGCAAAAGCCATCTGAAATTGTGGGTCAGGGTTCTGAAGGTGTAAGAACTCCTACTCCTAAGCCTACTTCTGAAACAGAAGGAAAGGCTCATGAGGAAGAGGTAGCTAAGATTGTTGATCCTGAAGCTTTGGCAGCAGCACCTCTGGCTGCATGTCCTTCTGATCCTGAGCTTATTCAGGTAGCAGCCCTTACTACAGCTTTGGAAAATGAAGAAATGGAGAAGAAGGCTGAGCAAGAAAAGACTGATTATGCTCTTGCAGTAGCCTCTCAGCTAGCTCTTGCTGAAGATGAAAGGCTAGCTTCCATTCCTCAAGAGACCAAGAAAAGAAAAAGATCCAGTGCACAGCAAAGAAGGAGAACAAAAACAAAGTTATTTCAGCCAGCTCCTGAACCACCTGTTAGGATTACAAGGAGCATTGCAAGTCAGCTTGAGGAAATGGATGAGGCTGGCAAGTATCAAAACTTTGTCAAAGCAAACTTGTATTTCAAGAGAAGAAGAGAAGAGAAGCAAGCTGAAAAGGAAAAGAGAGGGAACCTGAGAAAGCCAAACCTCCTCAGAAAAGGCTCAGGGTAAGGTTTGATAATGTGACCCCATCACCACCTTCATCACCTGAGAAGAAAACAGTAGAGGAAAAAGAAGAAGAAGCACTTCCATCACCTCCCCCGTCACCACCTTCATCACCTTCATCATCTTCAGAATCCACTCAGTCTGAAGACCCCACAGATAAACATCAGCATGGTGACAGCTTTGAAGTATGGAAAGGAAGCATGTTGCCTGCACATATAAGGCTAGGACTCAAAAGTAGGGACTTTTTCACATAGCCTAAATTTGATCCTTATGCCTTTCCTCTCACTCAGCACCAACTTGATGCAGCTGCTGAAGTACCCCACAAAAAGTATGAGGAACCTTTCAGTGAAAGGGTCAGAGTCCCCAAGTTCCCCAACTTATTTGAAGAGTTGTGGTTTTTCAGAAATACACCCCCCATCTCTCTTCACCATGGCCTTATCAAGCACACTGCTGATGAAGAAAGGGCAAAGTATCAAGGCAGGTCAGATCAGTATTACTCAGGCCAGATAGAAAAGATCAGAAAGGGTGCAGTTCCACCTGCTTATAAGTGGGCTCCACTTAATCCCTTCTCTGGTGACTCTCTCAAGTTGTCTAATGATGAATGGTGTTTTGTCAGGCAACTGTCTACTGAAGCTCAACTCTTTGAGAGGGACTACTTGAAGTCAGTAGGCATGAGAGGCTATAGGCCACCTAGAACAATCTCCATCAGGCCAACCACAAAGATTCTCATCTTCTTTGTGGGACCTATAGACAACACCTCTTCTTTGATCCTTAAACTAGCATTATAACAGCTTTTCGCTTCAATCTGATTTCCCTGTACTAAGACTACATGCCCTTTATTGCTTAGGAACTTCATAACCAAATGCACAGTAGAAACTATAGCTCTAAGTGCATTGAGGGTAGGCCGACCCAATATAGCATTGCCCTGCTGACAAGTTCAAGGAACCTAAAGCTTATCCAGTTCCCCAGAAACCTTTAACTTCAACAGAATGGAAGGAGCTACCTGCTCGGATCAAAAGACAAGGTGGAGGTTTAGATCACTGCTACAGGGATAGGGTATGGTTATCCCACTGGAAGATCAGAGAGGATGTTGGATCCTCTTCTGGATCTGCAGGACCAGATGATGACTCCATCATAGGCTGTGGTGTCTCCACCAATGTGGAGTATCAGTATATCAGAGGTAGATTCCCCATGTCTGAACCCTTTAATGAGGACTGGAAGCTAATCTGCCCTATCAGAACTTTCTTCTTTCCTGTGAGTCATCCCGAAGATTATGGGTTGCATCTAGGATTCAATCAGCTCAGATTCGTTTGCAGGCACATTCAGATCATTCTATATGAAGTAGAACTGAATCTTGAGGAAGAGAACAAGAAGCCGAGGCATCAAGTGAAGAGCTTGGAGAAAAGAAATGCTACTCTTGTTGCTAAGCAAGATCAAATCCTTCAAGAGCAACAGCACATCAGAAATGGGCAAGAAGAATTGAAGACTGCTGTCATTTATCAGATTGACAAGGCAAAGGAAGAATTGCTCTCCCTTCTGAAAGAGGCCTTGCTGAAGAAAGATGGATAGTCTATGATGTTTAGCCATGTTTAGTGTTAACTTTATTTTGAGTATTTAATTTCTGTTATGTTTGGTGATTAATTTGAACTCTTTTTGCTTGATAATATATTCTGATTGTTCTCATGGATGCTGGTATCTCAATGTTGTGATTATTGTGATTATATTACTATGATTATTTTGTAGTTATGCTCTGAAAATCCCTTTTGATTGATGACAAAAGGGGGAGTATTAAAACTAACAAAATCTGAAGTAATTACAAGTCTCAGGAGGAATATTTTATAAGAGTTTGTCCTGAGAGATCTTTATCTGAGGGGGAGTTATTTTTTTTAAGTTTATTTTATTTTAAAAAAAAAACCCTTTCAGATTTCTTTATTTTAAACAAATTTGTCATCATTCAAAAGGGGGAGAATGTTGAGTCTCAAAAATATCATAAGGGAAATTATGATGTTTTTAGATAGCTCACCTCTCAAGTTTTAATGTTTAACAAATTTGGGTTAAAATACTTATCATAGATACATAAATGTGTAATGACTTATCTATGATTTCAGCAAGCCATTCTGAACTTGTAAAGACTGTCTAAAGTGCTTTCAACCTGTCTAAAGTGGAAAAGCCTTCTGAAGGTTCAACGTGTCTGAAGTGTTGAAGTCGTCTGAAGTGTTCAACCTGTCTGAAGTGTTGAAGCCGTCTGAAGTCTCATTAATGACGTGGCACTCTTTGCTGAAGTATGTGAAGACATCTCTGAAATTCTGTTGAGTCAAGCGTTCTCTGCTGCACGTACCTTTTCAAACATATTTATGGCAAGGAACACAGAAACCTTTCCTGGTATATTTGAATTTCATACACCACTGAGGAAATCCCTGCAACGCAACCTTTACAGCAACAACAGTGGCAGCTTTATGGCAGTAGCAACCCGGTACTTGTGTCAGAAAAATTCAGAACTCTCAGAAGCATGTCTCACAACGAATTAAATAGCATTTAATGCTATCTCTAAACGGTGGTATTTCAACGGATTGAAGATTGGTTATAAATAGCCCTTCATGAAGACCATCAATAGAGAAGAAGCATATACAAGAAAGTCTAAGAGATATCACGCTGCAAGTTTTTCTCTGTAAAAACACTCTGATTTCACATTCATTGTACATCATTTGTATATCCTGAGTATACCTTAGTTTTTATTGTACATTGTCTCTGTTTAAGCTTCAAACTTGTGTAGTTTAAAAGCTTAGACATATCTCTTTGTAAAAATTGTCTTTGAGCCTGGAGAGGCTTGTTTGTAAAAGAATACTTGGTTGTAGAGCCTAAAGAGGCTTGACTGTAAAAGAATACTTGTAATCTTGGTGAAGATTAAGAGAAAATCCAAGTGCTAGTTGGCATTGGGACTGGACGTAGATCACAGTGGTAGTGAGTGAACCAGGATAAATTCCTTGGCTAAGTTTTCTATCCCTTATCTCTTGTCAATTTATTTATACTAATCAAAGGGTTTTGAAAACTGTTCTGATAATTTTAAAAAGCAAGAAACCTTTTTAAAGATCTTTTTAGAAGCCTTCTTAAGAAACTTCAGACAGCCTCTTAAACCTGTCTGAAACTGTTGTAAACTTAACCGTTTGCGAAAAGCTTCCATAAATTATTAAGAAACACTATTCAACCCCCCTTCTAGTATTTCCCTGTGTTTCTACATTTAGTCTCACAAACTCACCGGCTTATGGCTAGTTTCCTTGATAAAATCACTATTGAAATCAGTTAACTACCTTGATACATTTTCCTGCACAATATCCTAATCCTAACTAATTATGGATTCAATCACTAAATTCCTTTTTCTCTCCTAATTCAGTTAGTTAGGCTGTCCATCAGAAAAATATTGAATTGAATCCTAACCATCAAATTCTTTATTCCTAAATCCTAAATCCTAATAAAAATTACTCAAATAAAACAAGATCAATGCTGCATAAAGATAAAATGAAAGAAAAACATTATTTTCACAATGGAACAAGAATCTCTCAATCCTCATTAACATGTGCTCTTGTTTCCTCCTCATTAGCTCTAATGTCTGCTGCAGCTGCAGAATCATGAGCTGGTCCAGCTCCAGCTGCTCCACTCTCCCCCGGAAAAAATAGGACTGTCCCCAGGCCTATTGCGAGTATGTCTGGAACTGCTCAGGTGTCATGCCTGGGAATGGTCCTCTAACATTATGATACAAAAACTCCTGGATGTGGGGCTGTCCTCTGTGGGTAGAAACACAAAAATATAGGCCTCTGCTGCAGCATGCAAAACACAAAAATAGAGGAATTTAAACGGTGAAATTGAAACAACACATAAATATATACCTTATGCAGCTTCCTAACTAAGGATGAAGAAAGATTGTAGGTGAAAAGGGTGGAAATGAGAAATTGTCTTGCAGAGGAACAACGCTCCAAAATCTAGAAAAATAGGGGAATGGGAGGAATGACTCCTCCCCTATTTTAAATTCAAATTTTGCAATGGACGTGTTGCTGCGCTCAGCTTGCGCTTAGCGCAGCTGAAGCGCAGAAAACATAATTATTTTGGGACTTCATGTGCTTTGCCTGCGCTTAGTGCAGGTGAAGCGCCCAAAATAGTGAGTTTTGGTATTTTCTGCGCTTTGCCTGCACTTAGCACAGGTGAAGTGCAGAAAACAGAACCTTGGCTCTGCAACACTTAGTCAAATTTTCTATTACTCCCAAAAAATCAGGATTTCCACTTTTCTCTCCCTCACACTTACTCAACCAGTTCCTAATAATTCCTAAATCAAAAACAATTGATCCTAACTAACACGATAACACACAAAAGATTGAAATGAAAACAATAAATAAATCACCGGGTTGCCTTCCAGGAAGCGCTCGTTTAACGTCATATAGCTTGATACTTGTTTCATTCATGGTGGCTGATACTGGAATCTCTTGGTGAGCTTATGTGCGGCATCCTTGACCTCTTTGGGCAGTGACCTCCCCATATTCTTGACTCAGACCAATTTTGAGTGTAACTTGAGTTTAACCATTTGGGCTTCTTTCTGGAATTTGACCATGCTTCTGACTCCCTTGGCTTGACTTTTCTTTTCTTTATTGTCTTGATCTGATATGCATGAGTCTTCTTCTCCTAAAGCTTGGAAGATTCAAAGTTGTCCATTCTTAATCCTTTTGCTTCACAAAGGTCCTTTATAGGAAATACGCCTGACCAATTTGTCCTCAGTCTGACTTTATGCCTTGAATTTGATTTGCTTGGCCTAATTTTTCTTCTCTTTGGCTTCTTGTTCTGATATGTATGGGTCTTCTTCTCCTAAAGCTCGGAAGATTCATAGTTGTCCACTCTTAAGTCCTTTTCTTCACAAGGGTCTTTGATAGGAAACACACCTGACCACTTTGTCTTCAATCTGGCTTTAGGCCCTGAATTGGATTTTCTTAGCTTGATTTTTCTTCTCTCTGCTCTGCTCAGGTCAGTGTATTCACATGTCTTTCTCTTGGGGATCTTGGAAGGTTTAACATTTGCATACTGCCTTTCTTGATCTTCCTTTGGAGGGCTTTCTGGATATGGCAAGGTCTTCAGTGTTGGGACCACTTCCCCTCCTTTCTCTGGCCTTTTCTCACTATCTCCCTTTTCACTCTTTTTCTCAATTACACTCTCACATTTAGTGTCTTCTTCCTCCCTTTCATAAACACTTTCTTCTTTACATTCAATCTTTGTTATTTCATCTTCTTCTTTCTCTTCTTCTACTTCTGCTGCATCTTCTTCTTCTTATTTTTCTTTTGCTTCTTCTGTTTCCTCTTCTTCTTCTCTTTCTTTTGTTTCTTCAGTTTCCTCTTCTTCATTAGTCAGATTTTTATCAATTTCATTCCCCATCAGTTGAAAACTTATGGTGCTCATGTCGTCACACTGTTCTTCGGGGTTGGGTTGAGCATTTGCTGAGATCTATTCTGACTAATATTTAGCTAAATTTTCTTCTATCTGTGCTACCATGGGGTCAACAGTTCTTCCTGCTTCTTTGCTATCTTTCTGAAATGTCGCAAAGGATTGCAAGTATTCTTCAAGAAGAACATCCAGTCTTGATCCTCCTTGTTGAACTGAAGAATAACTTTACTGCTGTTGGAAAGAAGGTTGCCTGTTAGAAGGCCATGCGTCTTGTCTCCAACCAGAATTATCATTCTGGCTATTTCTCCAACCTTGTGAGTTGTTGCTATTGGAGAAGTTGCTTGGTCTTCCTTGATGGCCCATGTAATTAACTTGCTCTTCTTGAGTGTCTTGATAAGAGCAGTGACCATTGGGATGGACACCTCCACAAAAGGCATGAGTTAATTGTGGTGATTGGCCAGGATAGGATTGTACTGCCTGCAACTGCTGAGGAAGCTTTAACATCTGCTTGGTGAGTGTTTCTAACTGCTGGGTGAGAATACTGCGCTGAGCCAAGATTGCAATCTTTTGCTGAGCCAAGATCGTATCGGTAGAAGTTTGCATGTGGAACGAAATAGAATCTTGTTGTTAGGAATATGCACTAGAGACTTATATGTTTTTGTAACATCCATCACATGTATCATATTATTTTATAAAGGCAATTCATTCTTTTAGAATATAATTATTGTCCTTAGAATAGTAATCTTAAGCTTCATAAGAAATCAAGTAGATGACTTGATCGTGAGACCTTATGAAGAACTATTCTTAAAATAGTCCCTAGTCAAGTATCATCTTAGGACAAAGATGCATTTAGACTAGTATGTGAGTTCATTGATGATCAAATCTCACGGATCATGGATATGAGATATCATGTGCTCACATAGGTACACATTAAGAGTAATGGTGTACTGGACAGACCCACCTTAAGAACATTGCATGGATTATTACATAAGTGTCATGAACGTTACTTAAATTGATAAATGTTATATGAAGTCCTTCGACCTGAAATCACTACGATTCCTACATAAGGAATTATATGTTTTAATTATCACCAAACGTTGCCTGTAACAGGGTGATCATAAAGTTGGTATTTGGACATATAATAAATTATGTGGTGGAATGTGAGTTCCCTAGATGGGATTTGTCCCTCCTATGTAACATGAGTTATATTTGTAGGCCTCTTGATAAAGTGAGACTGCAAAATGCATGGCCATGCTCAGGAGGATAAACATGAGATGTTTATTTTCTATACATTCTACTTAGGGATCAAGAAAACATAAATTGAACTATACAAGGTTGACACAATCCATGCCCTTGTGTTCAATTAGATATTTGGACAAAGGGACAGATCATATAAAATATTATCATAAAATAGGATTTATCAAAGTTATTGATAATCTCAATATTTGGATAGTGATGTATTGCTAGATACCGCTCACTATTTATGATATTAAATATAAAAGGATTTTTATTTAATATCATAACCAAATATTAAAATCCTATTGGGTCACACGCATACAACATGCCACTAGGAAAGGATAATAATTCTAATTTAATTTAATTAGAATTATAACATAATGGGCCAGGTCCATAAGTGTGAGGCTTAGGTGAGTGAGGGGGTAAAACCCTAGCCACCACTTTAAAAATAGAGCATGAGATGCACTACCCTATGCATATAAGCAATCGCCTTTTACTCTCTAAGGCTACTAGCAGAGTTGAGGAGGGTTTCCTAGTTCGGCTGTTGGCGTGGACACCACTAGAGACGTGGCTGTTATTGCCTCGTTCATAATCCTAATAAGGTACGACCTTTCTTTTTAATACCTTTTATGCCTTGATTCGTGTTTTCGCAAAACGATTATAACAGGGTAGGGAATACATTTATTTCCGCTGCACCCTGACCACATGCTTGATTCCCTTTCACTTGTTGCCACCCAAAGCTCTGATTCTGGTTACTTCCCCAATCCTGCGAAAAATTGTTAGAATAATTGTTGTAATTAGAGAAGTTACCGTAAATCGGTATGCTAGAAGAATATTTTGGTTCTTGCTGCATAACATAATCTCGAAGTGTTCTTCTTGGTGGCTCTTGCTGTATAACATAATCTCCAAGTGTTCTTCTTGGTGGATTTTGTTGCATAACATAATCTCCAAGTGTTCTTCTTGGTGCAGGGGAACATTTTCTCTCCTCAGCCATATCTTAAACTTTTACTTCATTTGAGTTGGTTGAACAGAGAGTGTTGAGATTGTCTCCTTGAGCTTGTTCCTGCTTCTTTTTTTTTGCAAATTTTTTTTGCTCTGGTTCCTTCTGGTTGTCTTGTCGATCTTAGGATCAAAGTTGGTCTTGAGACATCTGACCTTGCAAGGGCATAAATCAAGAAGCTAAAACAAGGGTTAGCTCAGAGGATAGGAATAAAAATAACATAACTAGAAGACAAATAAAAATATTTACAACTCAATAAGATAGATTAACTAAGAATTTAAATTGAGACATTGTTCCTTGGCAACGACGCCAAAAATACTTGTTGGGATCTTGGCAAGCGTACCAATATCGCAGCAGTATAATAGTTAAAAGTAAGGGTTTCCGTACCCACGAGGAACAATATAAAATAAATTCTTGGTGCTCACACTTATTGGAAGAGGAATTTTGAATGGTAGTTTGTGAAGGTTATAATAGTAAATAAAATAAAAACTGAGACAAAGAGATAAATGTATTGGGCAATAGAGAGAAACTATGATTGAACTTCGTCTATCGCACCCCTCTTGTATTTTGGAAATCAATGATATTTAGGAATATATAATTATTAATATTAAAGCAAAATAAATATTATTTCATAAAGGTTCCCACAACTATGAAATACTCAGAACAATTCACGTTGGTTCCCACAGTCACAAATTGCCCCGCTTGAAGATCAGTTGTTAAAGCTATCAATTCATGTTGTTTCCCACAATCACAAATTGAGTGTTTTCACCAATCAGATTTCAAAAACCCTATTCCTAGCGCATTTAAAAAATCGCATATAACTCTGGTACAAAGACGGAAGCTAAGCATTAAGAATAGATTAAAAACACCAATATTATAAAAATAAAGATTCCTAAATAACAAATACAAACCAAAACACAATTAGGGATTGAATTGACTACATTCAATCCTAAAGAGGGATTTAGCTACTCATGGTAGCCATTACACTCTGGAGACTGTCACACTTTTCTCCTAACTCCGTAGCTGCTCAACGGCTTCGTACTCTCTGAATGCCTTCTCAATCCCTAAAAGTCCCTTTATAAACTGTTTTGACGGGCTTTTGAGACTCTGATTGCAGCCCATTAAAAATTAGGTTACGTTTCCTGCGCTCTGCGCAGATGAAGCGCAGGAAACAGTAATTGAACAGGCATTCCTGCGCTCTTCTTGTGCTCAGCGCAGGTGGAGTGCAGAAAATAGCAACTGATTCTCCTGATTTGGCCTCTTTTGAAGCTTGTTTAATGTTGTTCCTGTCCTTGCTCACTGTTCTCTTGATGCTTCATTCGTAACTTAGCTTTTTATCTGTAAAAATCAACTGATTCTTCATCACAATAGCATCAAATTCAAATTTAACTCCAATAATGATAGCCGGATGGGTGTAGGATCTAGAATTGAGCAAAAACCACCGATTAGAATTGAAAAACAAGCATTAAAATGCGAAAATTAGTGGCTGGGCAGCAGCTAATTTCACGCAAGAAAGTGAAGGAAAATGAGAGAAAATGAAAGAAAAAGTGGAGAGGAAGAAATGGGAAGGACGCCACTGAAGCAAGAGTCCACTTGCAGCAGATAAGTCCAATGCCAGACGCCACTAATTCAGGAGAATTAGATAAGTCTCAGTATGGTTTGAGCAACAACCACCAAGCCTCTCTCAACTCACAAAGGGAGGAGAAAATTGGGCATAATGCCTTTACTTCCAAATTCAATGTTTCAAATACAAGAGAGGAGCCTCCTATATATAGGAGTGGGAGGGGGCGGCCAAGTAGGAGGAAAAAGGGGAAAATAAAGATGAGTGAAAAAGCTATCCTAGTGGGTCTTGAACCCATGTCCCCAAGGCTATTTAGCTAAGCTAAAGCTTAAGCCAATAAAGCCACAAATTAGCGCCCCAAACTAGGAAGAAATAGGAAAACTACAAGCAAGTCCTAATTACATCATAAATCCTAATTAATCTTCTAATTAATTGGAAATCTTCATGTTGACTTAGGTCAAGTGGTCAAAGGTCAAAGGTTGACCTTGGGAGGGTTGACCAAAAATAAGGTTGACCCGTGCCTTGACTCAGCTCTAAGCATTCCAACAGGTCCAAGCTTCTAGCAGGGTGCCATCATTCCCTCCCTCTTGAAAAGGATTTGACCTCAAATCTGAAAATTCAAAAAGACGCCATAAGAATAATGAACTGGGTAGAAGAAGGAGATGGATGACAAAATTTAGGAAGTAAGAAGATACTTCCCTTAGCCTTTGGAGAGTAAAGTTAGAGGTCCACAAGCTGAACATCTTTCTTGAGCCTAGACAACAAGAAGAAGACCCATAAGTATTATTCCAAAGTAAGAAAAGTGAAAGCTCATAACAAAAATACTTGGGGATCATAAAGATTAGCAAAAGAAAAACATAGGAGATGAACAAGAGGTATTTGAGATAAGGGCTAGAAAACTCCCTTAATGAAGATTGAACCATCTTGTCCATGTACCCTGTGGATTTAGATCCTGGATCAAAGACTAATCTTTTGAAGCCCTCCCTTGCAAGTAAGAGAAGTAAGTGGTTATGGAGAAGGCTTAAGACATAAATTCCACATAAGTACAAAATGTGTTTCAATGTGCAACACTCATCAAAATATTCTACACTATGTTCCCAAATAAATGCACAAGTGAAACTATGTGGCATGAATGTTTTAATATTTTTCAATAACATCCCAACATGCCCTACAACTCTACCACATGCATCTTGCTTAGGAGCATATTGCACATGATTATGCCATGGATCATTTTTACAACTTATTTCAAGAGGCATATCATTATAAATGTATTTACTCAAATAGAAAGATGATATCACCTTAAAAGTGTCATGATGTTGCATGCAAGGTGAAACAATTAAGGATTCATAATGAGTAAGCATGTAAGGCATATCAACTTGTGATGCGTTTGTCATACAAGTGTTTTTACACGTGATATTCCTAATCAAAATTTCATCCTTTTCCATAACTAGTTTAAGAGTATTATACACATCTTCATGAGATAAAAAGATTAATATAGAATGTGTATGCAGGTCATGTATACAAACCAATTGTTTTTGCATATCCAATCTATCATGCAAGGCATGCAAGTCAGCATGTCTAAATGGATTGGGTAAACATGCATTTTCAAAAGGTTTCATGGTACTCTCAAACTGAGTTGGCCTTTCTAAGCATGCAATAGGTTTCAAAGCATCATCAAAATTGTTAAATTCTTTTGGACAAGTATTGCTTTGTGGCATATAATTGTGCATAGAAAGAGGCATGTCATGCATAAAGAAAGTTAGTCTAGGAAACTCCCTTTCAACCACTTGAGTTGTCCTCTTTGCAACACTTGAAGTACTTGCCATCAACCTATTCATGTCTTCACACAAAGGGTTAGCATTTACTTGTTGATTCAATGGAATTGGTTGCTTCCCTAAGTTTTCTTTGTCTTTCTTTTCTTCTATTTGCACTCCTTCTACCTCATTTTCTTTTCCTCTCTTAAGCCATTCTTCTTCTTCCCTTTCTAATTGTTCCTTCTTTTCTAATTTCCTTTTCTCTTCTATCTCAATTAAGGACTTTGAAAAGCATTTTGAAAATTTATCTTCGATTTCATTAGCAAATTTTTCTAACTTTCTTCCAATTCTATCTTCAAAAGAATCTTTGTGCTCTTCCTATTCTCTCTTTTATTACACCTTTGTCTTTCTTCTTCATATTTTCTTTCTTCATCATATTTTCTAAACTTTCTTTCTTCCTCATACCTCCTCCTATCATGGTTAGGGTTAACATAACTCCTTTCCTTCTTCTTACTATCTTCAAAATGATATCTACTTATTTCTTTTTCCTTCCTTTCTTTTTTATACCTTTCATCATGAGAAGAATGTCTTCTCACTTCCTTTCTCTTCTAAATTCTCTCCTATCTTCATCTAGCTCCTTTCTCCACATTCTATATGACATCTTAAATTGATTTTATTTGAAAGCTTTTTAAAGGACCTCACCACTCACTAAGTGTTTACACTCAATGGAATGTAATCACTCGTGTATGTCACTCTTTTTGGGCTTTTTCTATAATGATACTCTCTTGCCTCTTCTACTCGGTTGGAGGTTGATTAGAAGTTGCAAAGACCAACGTGAGTCTAAGTCTTAACCCTTACCCAAATAGAAGCGCACTAACAAAGAAAAATACCTACTGGAAGAAGATTGGAAAATCCTAAGACAAAACAAAGAATTGATACGACAAACAAGAAAAGCTGGCACTCAAACAAGCTTATACACAAGAGCAGACAGCAAACAAGACAAGACGGAAGAAATTGCAAAGAGAATTGTTTTTGGTGATTTTTTGAAAAAGAGTTGCCAAAATTGTCGTTTTTAAGAAAAACAACAAATACAACTCAATTACGGTATACAGGAAAATGAAACAGAAAATTACAGTAAAACTGTTACTGTATTGTTGGATAACTCTTTGTTTTTGTTTTTCTATTTTTCTGAATTTTTTTGAATTTTTTTGACTTTTTGGGTGTCTTTTGACTTTTTCTTCCTTGTTGTTGACTTTTGCACCCTTTTTTGCTTTTTACACCTCTTTTTCTATTTTTGGCACGTACTTACCTTTTGTATTTTTCTTGCCTTTTCTTTCTTTTTTTTGTCTTTTTCCCCAACAGAAAATTACAGAAATTTGTACACAATAAAAAGAAAATTAATTGTACCTACTGTAATATTTTTGGAATTTTCTAACAGCAAACTGGTCCAAGTGGCCCAGAAAAGCAAAAATAATGAATAAACTGATTTCTAAAAAAATGTAAAAATGTAATGGCAACTTGATTTCAATAATGGCCAAAAAAATTGCTTAGCACTTCCTTGTTGATTATACAAAACCGGTATGGTCACAGAAACGCGCTTGGTTCAATTTTAAGATTGGAATTAAAATTTGAAGGAAAATCAACAATTAGAATTTGTTGATCTTCTTCCAATACTATGAACCAAAAAAGATCCTATAGGTGAGCGTTTTGCACAATCAAACAGGGAAAGTCCAAGGTAGAGATAGCAGTCAATCCAAATTTGCAATCAGAATGCCAATCAAACAGACATAACAAGAGTAGGAAATTGAACAACACAAGAGCCCAAAAATGCGCAAAATGGCAAAAATAATAAGAAAAAAATTGCGCAAAAATAAATGGCAAGAAAATAAAGGGGGAAACTGAAATTAAAAGGATGGGGAGGACAGAAATGTAAATGGCAGAAAGTAGAAGGGGATGGCAGAAAGTAAAAGGATGGGGAGAGCAGAAATGTAAAGGGGAAGGCGGAAATTAAAAGGATGGGGAGGACTGAAAGTAAAGGGGGAAGCGGAAATTAAAAGGATGGGGAGAGCAGAAATGTAAATGGCAGAATGTAAAGGGGAGAGCAGAAATTAAAAGGATGGGGAGAAGCGGAAATTAAATGGCGGAAAAATTAAAAGCGGAAAGTAAAGAGATGAATATGGGGGATGACAATTAATGGTGAAGGGGAGAAATGTAGGTGAACGATCTTTGGAAAAATGAAGACAACAATGCCTCCTCTTACCACACTTCACCACAAACAAGCAGTTATATCAATTAATTTGCAAGAATCACTCAAGAACAAGTATGAGCAATTAAAGAGGCATTTAAACAAACACCTAGGGGGTGGGAATTAACGGCCCAAAACAGCCCCCAACTAGCAAGAATTCAAGCAAATCAATCAAGACAGACAAGTGCTGATAGCAGCAGAAAGGCACCTCGGGCCCGGGAAACAGTCCAAGTCCAAATTACAATTGAAAAGAGGGGTGGAATTACACTAAATGAGTGAAAATTCTGCACTAAATAGGTGCAGTTTTGCGCGCCAAACAGCCCCAATTTTGCTCCAAATTTGCTCAAATTCAACAAGCTCTGATGACCAATTGATAGCCGGATGGGTGTAGGATCTAGAATTGAGCAAAAACCACCGATTAGAATTGAAAAACAAGCATTAAAATGCGAAAATTAGTGGTTGGGCAGCAGCTAATTTCACGCAAGAAAGTGAAGGAAAATGAGAGAAAATGAAAGAAAAAGTGGAGAGGAAGAAATGGGAAGGACGCCACTGAAGCAAGAGTCCACTTGCAGCAGATAAGTCCAATGCCAGACGCCACTAATTCAGGAGAATTAGATAAGTCTCAGTATGGTTTGAGCAACAACCACCAAGCCTCTCTCAACTCACAAAGGGAGGAGAAAATTGGGCATAATGCCTTTACTTCCAAATTCAATGTTTCAAATACAAGAGAGGAGCCTCCTATATATAGGAGTGGGAGGGGGCGACCAAGTAGGAGGAAAAAGGGGAAAATAAAGATGAGTGAAAAAGCTATCCTAGTGGGTCTTGAACCCATGTCCCCAAGGCTATTTAGCTAAGCTAAAGCTTAAGCCAATAAAGCCACAAATTAGCGCCCCCAAACTAGGAAGAAATAGGAAAATTACAAGCAAGTCCTAATTACATCATAAATCCTAATTAATCTTCTAATTAATTGGAAATCTTCATGTTGACTTGGGTCAAGTGGTCAAAGGTCAAAGGTTGACCTTGGGAGGGTTGACCAAAAATAAGGTTGACCCGTGCCTTGACTCAGCTCTAAGCATTCCAACAGGTCCAAGCTTCTAGCAGTGTGCCATCAAACAAATACAAAAGCTGCAATTTAAGCTAAAAAGGGTGGAATTAAGTTATAAATTCAATAATTCATCATCAATAAGTGTTATAATTTATATGAAAATTTACGTAATTTTAACACTCTGATCAAATATGTTTTGCTTTATCATCCTTTTCTTCTTATTATCACATAAAACTCATACCTATAAAATTGTCTGATGGTACTACTGTTTTTGCTCAATTTTCTTGTAGTGCCCATCTCACTCAATATCATGTCCTAAGCAATGTTTTATACATTCTTTCTTTTTCTTTTAATTTGATTTCTATTTCAAAATTGACAGAATCCTTACCTTGTGTCTTATGTTTTGATTCAAAAATCTATTCCATCCAGGAGAAGAATACCTCGAGGTTGATTTGTTCAGTTGAAGCATTCAATGGTTTATACATCCTGATAGTGCCTCATTTTGCTGTTCTTCCCTGCATTAAACCCCTTTCCAGCTATGTTAATGTTGTAATTCTATTGATGTTCTCCCGGCTAGTGTTTGGCATTTTAGGTTAGGACATGTGTCCAATACCTGTTTAGATAGTATTCAAAGTAATGTTTCTTTTGTGAAAATTGATAAGTCATACATTTGTGATGTTTGTCATTTGGCAAAGCAAAAGCAGCTACCTTTCCCTGTTAGCACAACTAAATCTAATAAATGTTTTGACTTAATACATATTGACATCTAGGGTCCTTATTCCACTCCCTCTGTGCATGGTCGCAAATACTTTCTCACCATCATTGATGATCATAGCCGATATACTTGGATCTATTTAATGAAATGCAAAGTTGAAGCATACAAACTTATTCAGAAATTTGTTTCACTTGTTCAAACTTGTACCGTTATTGTACACTCTCTTGGGGGCATATGAAATGCATCTTTGGGATAATTTGTATGCTCAACTTGAAAAGGGGATAATTTGTTGCAGAATCTAAGCACCACACATATATCTATCACCTACTTGCCTAACATATAGGACTCTGTCTAGTTATTCCATATATGCTCAAAAACATGTGTTTCTTGAAGGTGCAACAAAGACTTATTTATTGGACTAGGATGAATAATTCTTTCTAAAGCCATTATAACAATTTTAGAAAGCAAAAAGACTTATCTATCAGCAAATTAAAATGAGAAGAAATCAACTGACGTTAGGTGTTATACAACCAAGCAGATATATAACCAATTAATACTTTAATTTTTAATTTTTTAATTAGAAAACGCAACAAATAATTTTGGTTTGAGTTTCAGGTTGAATATAGGTTGCATGCATGCAAATTTCCTTCCCAAAGAGATCTCTGAAATTTTCCTACCCAAGCAAGTTAGGAATCTCACGCATCCCTCCTTTTCACGCATCACTCAACGTTGCATCTTGCCTGCAAGGGGAATAATGAATAACTAGATATAGACCAACGCATTGCGTGGATGCTATAATTTTATAATTCACTTTCAATAAAGGTGAAAAAAGCAAGAGGATGATGAGAATAAGAATAATTTCAAATTCCATACAATTTAAAAGTGATTTAAAGGTTGGTGGTGGTTTGATTTCCTTCAATGGGTGGTATATAAAGTAATAAAATTCCTTTATAAATTATATTGACATAATGATGGATAATGATAAAATAATGATTAGGAATGGTACTTTTAGAATATTAAAAAATATTAAGAATTGTAAGTGGGTATATTACATATGGATTTAATTAACGTCTATACATATTATAATAGATAATATATTCCAAGAAAAGTCAAAATGTAGAGGTTCCACCTCATATTATTGTTGATGTGGAAAAATTAGACATAGGTGGTGATTTGAGAGTTGATGTGGCAACTCCACAGCTTGCATTTCAACTTTAAAAAATATATATATAATTAGATAGGTAGATAGATAATAGATTGAATGTGCAGGAATTTATGTAGATGAATAAAAAATGTTATAAATATTTTTAAATAAAAAATATAATATAAAATATAATGATAGTATAATTGATGTTTTTATATTAAGTTGAGTAAAAGCGTTTCAACTTCCCTTGTTATAAGGGATAAAGGAAATCTATTACACTACAAGAAAAATGGTTTTTAGCGACGGCCAAAAGTCGTCGCTACAGGGGAAAACCATCGCTATTTCATAATTAGCGACGGCCTAGCGACGACCAACCAGCCACCGCTAAAAGCCTCATCGTTAATGATCGTTGCTAATGGTCGTCACAACATAGCGACGACCTGACCGTCGGTAAAATTTTTTCCAAAAAAACTATCCTTTCTTCCCAGATTTATCAATTGTGAGGATCGAACCCACAACCTGCATGATATCAAGAAGGAGCATTACTATTACGCTATATTTGTTTCTCGAAACATATAGTGCAAAATATTATATACACAGTGAAAAATAACAAGAAATTAGCGACGGTCAGGCCGTCAATAACTTTACGAAGGCTGATGCTAAAATTTTTTTGCCTTTGGCCCAGTGTTATAAAACTCGGACCGGTGATTGACTCGGTCAGAGTACTGGGTTAATGGGTCACTGGTCGAACCAGTGAGTCACTGGTTGAACCGGTTAACCCGGTATATATAAATTTATATTAAAAATTATCACATATAAAAGATATATGTAATTTTTTTAATATATAAATATTTTTAAATTTGAATTTGATATAAAAAAAATATAATTATTAGTATAATATAATATAATATATGATATATCTTTTTAAAATTTATTAACTTAATATTTTAACATTTTAAATTAATCAATAATGAATTAAAATTTTAAAACAAAACCAATACAAACTGCACATTGGCATTGTTTTCTTAACATTTTTATATGTGTTATATATAAATTGTAGCACATATATGATAAAAGAGCACTTTAGTTTAGTGGTTGAACGTGGCATTGTGCTTCATGTGGTCGCAGGTCGATTCCTGTTTGCATCGTTTCGAATTTTTAGTGTAAGGTCGAGGCATCAGCGTGCATTATCCAGCGCGCATTGCCAACCGGAACCGGTCCAGTTTCCACCAAGTTGACCGGTTCATGTCCGGTTTAATAGCAGAAACGGTCCTTTGATATGATCGGACCGGCCTGGGATCCGGTTCCTGGTTCAACCGGTCGGACCGGCCAGTCTGATCCGGTCCAAGTTTCTTAACAGTGCTTTAGCCGACGCTAAATAAAAAAAATTAAAAAAAAATATTTATCATTAGCGTTGACCTAGGTCATCGCTATTTAATAAGTTAGCGTCGACCGACGCTACATAAAAAATGTAGAAAAATTAAAAATTCAACTTTGCGACAGTAGCGACGACCAAATACTCGCATCTAAAAAACGTGCATTCTTGTAGTATATATATATGGGTTAAATATGTTTTTAGTCCCTGAAATATAGTCAAGATTTGGTTTTATTCCCTGTAATTTAAAACTAATGGTTTTGGTCCATCAAAAATTGAAAATACATCAATTTAGTCCTTTTGCACAGTTTAGCTACAGATTTTGCTACGGATTAGCTACGAAAATTCATCGATAAGGACTAAAAATGGGTATTTTCACTTTTTGAGGGACCAATTCCATTGGTTTTAAATTACAGGGACTAAAATCAAATCTCGTGTGACTCAATATTGTCATATCACCTCTAATATTGTCACATCTATCTATTTGTGCCACGTCACTAAAAATCTTATGTGTCACTATTCCTAGCCCACCTTTCATATATTCCTTTTCTATTTGTTCTTGACATTGTTATTGTGTCATTATCATTTATTTGAACAATTGAGACTTTTCTAACACCAAAATTGCCATTTAAATGTAATTAAATATATTATATGACATTCAACATTAAAAAAGTAACTGAAAATTTAATGCAAAATACACACAACTCATTATAACTTACATTGTATTAATTAATATTCAACCATCACTCCATATTATATATAACTAAAAAACAACTCAAATAGAATTATTATATTTATCTATTATATTACATAGAAAAATAACTCAAATAGAAAATGAGAATTTTTTTTAGCATTGATTTTTCTCACATACACCTCAAAAAATATCTCATTTTCTTTAAATTCCTATTGTCAGATTAAAAATATTTTTGTTTCTATTATCTCCTATTTTAATTTATACATTCTTATATTGTATTTTTCACATCCTATGCAATGTCATGTCATAAATCCACACCTTCGTTATTTTTTCATCAATTTTAAATATCTTTTATTACTAAAATTACACAAATTATTTTTTCAAAAAAAATTATATTATTAATTCCATAAATATATATTTAATTATCACAATTATTATTATGAACAAGTACCATAATTGATTGACCAATCATTGAGACAATAATATTATTTATATATTATTTTTATATAAACAACTTTGTTATAGATTAATTTGGATTTACTGGAATTAAAGAAAAATAACATTTCAAAGTTTATATTTCAAGTCAATGTATTATAGCCAAAAACTTTAGTTATCTATATTTTCAATTACCACTATTTAATTTCATTTACATCATACAATTTCAAATGAAAAAATTATTATTTCTATACTCACTACAATAAAATTTCATTTTTAGCGACAGCTATTTCGCGACGGCCTCGTGCCGTCACTAAGTCGTTGCGAATTGTTTTTCTTTTTAACAATTTTTTTATGAAATAGAAAAACATTAGCGACGGTCGTCGCTAACTGTAAAAAAAGAGTGACAGTATAGCGACGGATAGGTCGTAGCTAACTGAAAATTATCGTTATCGACAGCTGAGTTTCACACTAGCGACGGTGAAGACGTCGCTAATTGAAAATACAGACTAGCGACAGCAAGGCCGTTGCTACCATCGTCACAAATGTGGAAAATTTTTCGAGGGCTTTAATTTAAAATTCAACGGTAGCAACGGTTTTATTGTCGGAGCGACGGTTAAGTCGTCGCTACTGTTATTAAATGTAGCAACGGCCTAGTCGTCGCTAAGAGACATCGCTAATTTTGAGACTTATACGCGACTGTCCCTTCTTTCTTCTTTCTCTTTTCTTCTTCCCTTCTTCTCTTCCCCTCCTTTGTCGCGGTCTAAGTAAGGGTTGAAGGCGAAAAAAAAATTGATTGTTGTAGGATGGTTGCATGTTGTATTACAAGGATGATTCTATGTTAACTGAATGCAAGTTTTGTAATGCTCCGAGGTTTGTTCCTTGTAAGGTTGGGAAGGGGAGATATAAAGATGTTCCGGGGAAGAGGATGTTTTCTTTTGCCAATTATTACAAGGTTGCAGTGATTGTATGCTTCATTAGAGTTTGCTGCACAAATTCGATGACATCATGACAATAAGAATGATTCTAGTTTATTGTGTCATCCATCGGACGGGGAAGCATGGAAACACTTTGATAAGGTGTATCCTGATTTTGCAAATGAGCCAAGAAATGTAAGATTGTGGCAATAACAACAAAACCAAGGGGTCATGTTGAGGTTGACGAGGTTGAGGAAGAAGTTCCTTATCAGGCTGATGACACTTCAACTGTTTTACCAGTTGTAGACATTGAACAATTGTTAGGCGTAGCTGAGAATCGATATGAACCAGTTATTCAGCCTTAGACTATAGTTGAAGATGATGAATCTGAGGATGATGATGAAGATCAAGAAGATGAAAATGATGATGAATATGAGTGGGATGACAATGAAGATGAAGATGATGATGAAGATCAAGAAGATGAAAATGATGTATAATTAGATTAATATTAATAATGTGTATTTTTTTGTGAAGTTAATATTAATATTTATGTACTTTTCCGTGAAGTTAATATTAATGTGTACTTGGATTAACACTAATGTGTACAATATTATTTCATTTTTATCATGATTTTTAATTAAATTTTATAATCGTAATTAACTAAATAATCAATTTTTTTAATAAAATATTATGATTAGCGACGGCCTGGCTGTTGCTAAAAAATCGACGCTAAATGGTATAAGTTTAGCGACAGGCAGGCCGTTTCTACATTATGCTCATTGCTAACTTGCGATGGCTAGCGACGGCTACGACCGTCGGTACGTTGTGACGACCGGTAGCGATGGTCGTTGCGTTGCTAACTAGCGACGACTGACAAATAGTTGTCGCTATTGCATTTACGACGGGGCCTGTAGCAACGACCTATTAGTTTGTCGCTCCGCCGTCGCTAGAGCATTTATAGAGACAATTTTCATGTTGTCAGCAACGGCTTGTGGCCATCGCTAATCAACGATTTTCTTGTAGTGACTTTTTAATATCACTTAATATCATTCTTTTTAAAATAGAAAAAACTTAAAACCAATTGTGCGAAGCACGGGTCCATATCTAGTTAAATAATAAATCATGTGAATTTTATATAATTACTATAAGAGGAGAGTAAATGAAGAGATTACTCCAATTGAGAAAGTGAAAGGATGCAAAGTTGATATGGTGACACCTAGGATAAAATGGTAAAGTGGCAACAATAGTGTACAAGTGACAACACCATATTTCGCGACTCAGTTTTAATATATTACTAGATGTAGACCCATGCATTGCGTGGATTTAGAATAATTTTGTATGTATGAATATTGTTTCATGCTATTTATCAACATATAAATAGAAATTATCTTTTAATTAACTTGTTTGAAATTCAAACATGATATCATATCTCATGAGATTTAAATCATCCTCACAAGTCATACCGAAATGAAAAAATAGTTGTAACTACCCTCTGCATATATGAATGAAACACATTATAAAAGATTAAATTGTTGATATGTTCAAACCCAATGAAACGTTGTGACTACTTGGATCCAAGCAATGGTTGAGAAAGAGTAACCCCGTGCATTCACTACAAAAAATTTGGTTTTAGCGAAGGCCAAAAGTCGTTGCTATAAGTAAAAAACCGTTAGTATTTCATAATTAGCGACGGCCCACCAGCCGTCGCTAAAAGCCTCGTCGTTATGCAGTAGCGACGACATTTTACGGTTGATGCTATATAGCGACGGCCTGGCCGTCGCTAAAGGCCCGTTGCTAGTTCCATGGTCGTCGCTAATAATTTTTTCAAAAAAAAAAATCATTTCTCCCTAGATTTATTAATTGTGAGGATCAAACCTGCAACCTACATGATACAAAGAAAAAGAATTATTGTTATGCTATGTTTGTTTCTTGAAATATACAGTGCAAAATAATATGTACATAGTGAAAAAATAATAAGAAATTAGCGTCGGCTAGGCCAACACTAACTTCACGAAGGCCGACGCTAAAATTTTTTGTCTTTAGCGTCGGATTGGCCGACGCTAAATAAAAAAAACTATTTTACCATTAGCGTCGGCTAGGCCGTCGCTATTTAATAAAGTTAGCGTCGGCCAGGTCGATGCTACATAAAAAAATGTAAAAATAAAATAAAATTCAACTTAGTGTCGGTCTTGCGTCGGCCTGGCTGACGCTACTAGCGACGGTGTCATGGCCGACGCTAGCAGTTCTCGCCTCTAAATCTCTAATTTGATGTATTGAGTAGTGACTCGAGATGATGGCAAGGTTTCACAACAAGATGGTAAGTTCACTCGTTGCTATGAAGGTTGGGACGATGTGAACTGTTTGACGAAGAGATGGGGGTTTTGGAGAGGATTATCTTTTATGGTGGGATCTGTTGGGAAGAAGGATACATGGTGGCTATAAGTGCGACTCTGTTTGGGTGAGGTAAGTAGTTGCAAAATAGGGTTGAAATAACCAAAAAATTGTGAAACGGTTGCTAGCATAATAAATTTGTTATTCATCAGGTTGGGTAGCAAATGTAATAGTCAAACTCCCATTAATTATGAGAAACTTGTAATGGTGGGATGTGTTTGGTAGAGGAGGGGTTTTGGAGATGGGCAGATCAATTATATTATGGGAGGTTTCAATGGATTGTAAAGAGAGAGACACAATATTGAGGTGACACATAGGGTTTTTTGTTAATGTGGCGAAAATAGGAATAGGTGGCTGTAACAGTAATGAGGTGACAACGTCTAATCCCGTGATTCAATTTTAATATATTATAATAGAAGTTATGGCGCGTATTGACAAAGCACATGTGACACTATGTGAGACAAGATACACCCAAAACACTGACGCACTTGACGCATTTTCAGATAGTGCCACTTGTGTTGTCTTTAAGAAAAAATAGAAACCCCTCTCTCTCTCAAGTGACATTTTTTCACACACTTCACTTTTTTTCATTTTGGTCATATCTACATTCAAACCTCCCAATATCTTTCACCTACACACTGCACTCACCTTCACTATTAACTCATGTCCATCCACCATGTACCTACGCTCTTATGAATTCACACACTATTGACTATTCACCAACACACACTAATAACTCCAATAATGATAAATGTACATCAACCGTACGTACCATTTCTTTACCACACAGGTTTTTCTTTTAGCACCCCCCTCCTCCTTTTTTTTAGTAGCCCCCTCCCTTTTTTTTGAGCCTTTTTCTTTTTAAAAAATAGTTTTTATTTTTTATTTATCTCATTAAATAAAAATATAGACCAAGAAATACAATAATTGATCACATAAAATTTATGTTAATCATTCATGTTAACACGAGGTTAATTATGTGTTCCGAAACGGTGAACATATTAAAAAATGAGGTTAATGGTGTTTCCGTTTGTGGTTAATAGAAAAAGATTTTTGGTTAATTGATTTTGTGTGGTTAATTGCAACCCCCGTTAACACGAGGTTAATTATGTGACCAGAAACGGTGAACATATTTAAAAATGAGGTTAATGGTATATCTATTTGTGGTTAATTATGTTGTGGTCTTCCTTCCCGCCTGTTCCTTTTTTTTATTATTTTCACCTTTTTTTCTTTTTTTAAAGGAGTTTTTTTTTTTAAATTTATTACTATATTTATTATTATTTATTTATTTCATTAAATAAAAATATAGACCAAGAAGTATAATAAATGTGTATTTTTTTGGGTTGACATACATTTCTTAACATCAATATTTCACCGTTTGTACACACAATTAACCTCACAAAATTAATTAACCAAATATTTCACTTTATTAACCACCAATGAATACACCATTAACCTCATTTAAAAATATGTTAACTGTTTTTGGACACATAATTAACCTCGAGTTAACAGGAGTTGCAATTAACCTCACAAATTCAATTAACCAAAAATCTCACTCTGTTAACCACAAATGGATATACCATTAACCTCATTTTTAAATATATTCACTGTTTCTTGACACATAATTAACCTCGTGTTAACAAGAGTTGCAATTAACCTCACAAAATCAATTAATCAAAAATTATATTCTGTTCACCACAAATGGATACACCATTAACCTCAATTTTAGGGTTAAATTGTTCACACGTTTCTGGACACATAATTAACCTCGTGTTAACAGGAGTTTTAGTTAACCTCGCAAAATCAATAACCAAAATTATATTTTGTTAACCACAAACAAATGGATACACACATTACCTCATTTTAGGGTTAAATATGTTCACACGTTTCTGGACACATATTAACCTCGTGTTAACAAGAGTTGCAATTAACCTCACAAAATCAATTAATCAAAAATCTTATTCTGTAACCACAAATGGATACACCATTAACCTCATTTTTAAATATGTTCACCGTTTCTGATTACATAATTAACCTCGTGTTAACAGGGGTTGCAATTAACTACACAAAATCAATTAACCAAAAATCTTTTTCTATTAACCACAAATGGAAATACCATTAACCTCATTTTTTAATATTCGTTCACCGTTTCGGGACACATAATTAACCTCATGTTAAGATGAATTATTAACACAAATTTTATGTGATCATTTATTATATTTCTTCATCTATATTTTTTATTTAATGAGATAAATAAATAATAAATATAATAATAAATAAAAATAAACTATTTTAAAAAAAACAAAAAGGGGGGGAGGAGCTACTAAAAAAAGGGGAGGCCGGGGGTCCTAAAACAAAAACCGTGTGGTAAGAAATGGTAAGTACTGTTGATGTACGTTTACCATTATTGTAAATAGGTTCGTCTACCGTACTTGTATGAATGGGTCTGGTACCATGCCAGACCCCCTGTGGCTGCCGTTAGATTTAGAATAATTTTGATCAACGGTGCAAATGTTTTACTTACTACCGATATCTTGGGTAATTTACATTAACTGTTTGAAATCCTGTATTTGACACACCATTCTGTCAAATTGTGTAATTACCCAGGGGTCCGCATCACACACTTTTAGAAGAAGAAAATGAGGGAAAGAGAGAGATGAAACTGCTAATCACAACCTCCCAATCGAAGAGGTGGCTAGGATTTGAAGATGGTGGTCAGTGCACAAGACAGAGGCCGGGGATTCGGATGGACGATGGCTAAAGAAAAATGCAGGGGTGGTTGGCGAGCGGTGGTGGCGGAAAGCAACTCCGGCGGCGCTTCATCGCCGCAACGTGTTGTCGTTCCCTCATGTTCGCCCTTCACGGCGGTGCCTCTACCAACACACTGTCGTTCCCTCTCACCGACGAGGTTCGTTTTCGTTATTAATTCCCTAATGAGTTGAGATATTTAGCTTAATGTCGGGTCAGTGGGTGTTTTGAATTGGATTAGGGACTATTTTGGTGTCCAAAATTAGCTAGGGTGCTAGGAAATTGTGGAAGAGAAAGAAAGTAGGGCTGTCTTTTTTGCCACACAGGATTACCATATTCATCTTTTAATCTTTTAATTGGTGGATTATTTTTTAGGTTGGGTCTTTGAGCCTTGCTTGAATTACAATGATTAAAAAAATTGAGCTCTGTGCATGTGTATGGGTGCAGGTGTTTGTGTGTGTCTGTTTATTTTGTGTTCATAGGATTTGATTGTATTAGCAATGGGTTGTAGCCTATGTAGAGCACCCACTACTTTTGTGGTTAAATATCTTGGGTTGGATTGGGAGTAAGTTAATGCAACTGAAAAGGAGAAAAGCAAAATAATAAGAATTTCTTATATTCCTAAGGAGTAGAAATTTGCCCGCATGATTAATCTTTTTGGTGTCTCTTGATCGGTGAAATTATACAATCTTTTTTTTTAGTTGTCTGGACTCATTGTTACAACTTACAAAACTAAATTGTAGTTTGTGTTTATTGGAATGCAGGGACACCTTTTGTGTCCTCCATGTACCTTAGTGCAACCATCAGTGCAAGTACCTTAGTGCAACCATCAATGCAAGCTGTCACAGGAGATGCTTTCGTGTGCCTTCTTATTTCTGTTTAGAACAAGGCCAAAGCACTCAAGGTACTGTGTGCAAAGCTATATGAAATGAGAAGAACAATGTAGCTGGTGACAAGAACTTATTTGGAGCTCTCTGCAAATGGTTTTGATATGCTTTGTGAGTGTAGTCTGCAGATGTTAATGTGGTGCTTTTACAGATGAAATTGTGTAACTCAGAGATGAGTTGGTGGGATGTGTAAGTTTAAATTAGGCAGGTATATTCTTCACAAATCATAACTCTCTCTCTTCCTTTTTGTTAACACCTATATATATTGTTATTGCTTCCAAACTCTCTATTAACTCTCTGTTAACACCTATATATGGTTTTTGTTAACTCTCTGCTTCCTTTTTGTTAACACCTATATATATTAGGCAGGTGTAGTCTTCACAAATCATAACTCTCAGTTTCAGGTACATCTATATATATGGTTATTGCTTCCAAACTTGATGGACTTGACTAGTGGAGCTTACTCATCCTAACTTTGTTTTGAAGGCAAAAGGTATCACTAGCTTGGACAAGTTTGTTGACATAAAGCTGGGAGACCAAGAAAAGCATGTTGCAAGACACATGATGAATTTGGCGTTGCTATGTGTTGATGTGACTTTTAGAAGACCATCAATGGCTCAAATTGTGCAAGAGTTGGAGCGAATTCAAAGGGATGGTGGCAGCAGTGTTAGAAAAAAACCACTGACAAAAATAAACTGGAAAGAGGGTGACAGAAGAAAAACAAGCAAGAGAAATTGCTTAATCAAAAGGAAGAAAATAATCATGAAAATAAAGTGGAGAGCTCCATACTGTTAATTTTAGCTGCTTTTCATGTTAATAATTACAAATTTGATTTTGAAGAATAAAGAATTGCAACATGGAAAATATTCTCCTCATACGTAACCAAGTGCTTACTTTCATTTCCAGTCCATTTACATTTATAGGATGTCAAATTACATAAATTTAAGAGAGATAGAGAAAATAAAGAATTGACATAAAACATGTTATTAAGAATTTGAGATACCTACACAATGATAGAAATGGGATTCCCACTTTTCCTGAAAGCCTAATGTTTTATTTTTAGTATCGCAGTATAACTTAAAAGGGAGGAAAAATTGTCATTACAAATCAATCACGTCAACCAACAATTTACCTCTACTACAGTTATAGAAGAAAACTCCCATTCTTAAAAAAATGTCAATTAAAATTATACTTAAAAGTCATAGCTGCCAATCCAAGCTGAGATTATAAAAAAGATTAATATGAGTATTAACGTAGGAAACTATAACATCATAGCTGCCAATCCAAGCTGAGATTATAAAAAAGATTACAACTGTGAAAAATGAATTTCCATCAGAGATATGAAGTAGCTGAACATAAAAATTACTAGTGAATACAGGGCTATTCCATTTGATCCTCTGGGACAAGGTAATTTCAAGAAATTCAACTTGGTTGATAAATTAATTTAACTGCAATGCATAAAGCAAATGGTCGTCAATATCCTAATTCCTTGTAATTAATCCCAATTTTGCATTTGACTTTTCTTGAGGGATACTGCAATCAGCAAACTCTTTACCACTGTTGTCCCTACTTGTCCTTCAAAAGAAAATCACCCATGAGAAGATGCAAGTTATTAAAGGTAACTAGGAATAATACAGATAAGGTATTTGCCTTATGTACCTCTGTATGTAAGATTTAAGAGGATTGAAATAATTAACTACAAAAAAAAATTAAGACAAGTAAAATGAAGGATTGAAATAATTAACTTCAAATAATTTCATACCCTAGTATAAGGTTCAAGAGTGAAAGGGATACATGGTTTGGTAATTCTCTGCAATCTCTTAAAGACATAAGTAACACAGTGACAGTATGAAGATATCCAGATTCACTAACTACTAATTACTATTTACTTTCAATGATATACAACAGCAAGCACCTTCATTTTAAACTTCCAATTTAGTGATAAAGCTATTGGTCCTTAAGAATTTAATGTTAAACACAGTAACCATGACCCAGTTGCATGGTGTCCATCTAATCTAGAAATTTCTCAAAAGAAAACCAATTTAGTATTCACTCTCTTAATATACAAAGATCTGAATATAGAATGTGAAAAGGTATATAAGGGGAAAAGATCAGAAAACAGAAGCAATTAATCAACAAAAAAATGTGTGACTGTGTTCCCATGTGATGACTTACTGCAAAGCGCAATAGAAGTCAAAATGAGCACACTCATGAGTTCATGAGTGTCAGGGAACCAATAAACTATCAGTGAATGACTCATAAATTTGTATAATCCTAGGTGCTCATGACTCATGAGCCACTCAGAAGATCCTTGTTAGTATAATATATGAATATCAGTGAATGACAAATTTCAGGAAGACACTAACTTCAAATTTAAAGTTAATTTTGTAAAAGGTAATGATTCATTGAACACAACAGTATTCTTTTGACAACTTACTTCGCATTAGGCATTAGCATATGTTTAGTCCAGCTGTAATTGAAATTTTCCAAAGGGATAACAACTATAGACACTTGCAGAAAATGTAATGAATAACATACAGTTTCTACTGCAAACATTACTACTAAAAGATTGTCAAGGCTTGTGCTATACTTGTGAGCTAGCACTTGTGCTAGTGACTAGTGAGCTAATAAGCAGAGTGCAAGTTTAACTTTAAGCTTAATAAACTCCACATTTAAGAACTGCTAAGCATGCAAACTTAAGTTCTATAAGGCTTAGCAGTCAGCACAACTCAGCTTAGTTTGTTAATTTGTTTAACATCTTTGTAAAGCTCATTTAGCTAATATGAGATTAAAATATCACATATCAGTCGAAGGTGACTTCTAAATTGTAAATTTGATGAAAATAAGATTAAAGAATTAATATCTTTTTAGTTTTAACTACTTTTGCACCTTCTCTCCAGATTAGAGGATAATAATTAAAGGAATGAAAACAATGGAATGGAACTACAATATACCATTTCACCTATCACCCCATATTTCTCATAAAATAAAGAATAACAGAAATGACAATGCAGCCCTTTAAACTCCCATTTCACACCATTGAACAATGGTTTGTCCTATTTGTTAATAGTCATAACATCATCACAAGCATGACATCTCCAACACAATGCCCATTATAAACAAACTGAGAAACATAAAACAGACAAGTTTACATTCTAATTTGCTATCATATTTCATTAACTTGGTTGAAATTTTAAACTACTTTTGTTTCAAAGAATTTTGTGTTAAGAACCAATTTCCCTCACCTCTTGGTTCATGGTTTTCAATCAAATACAACTTCCCTAACTCATCATCACACACACACAGACCTTTCTCTTCACATGCATCCATTGGAAAAGGGAGAGTATGGTACAAAAATTAAGAATAAGGGGCCAGTAGGATAGGGTAGAAGGAGATCAAAGTAGCCAGAGTTGTGAGTTATAGCAATTTAGGCATGACCTGTGTATATAACCGAGGTACAAGCAAGATAATTCTTTCCAAAAGCAGAGTCATCATGTTCAACAACTTAAGTTGCTTCTTCTCAACATTTTTTTTTCTCTTTTTGTTGATATGAGTTTCTTCAAAACTATGGAACACACAGCAGAGCGATTGACCACTATAAAAATTAAATCTAAAGTTAAAACTAATCCAGTTTATTAAAGCTAACAAAGATCAAAAACTCTGAAATGGTGAGCTTCTGGACCTGGGGTTGACACTTCAGATATATACAAATATACATTCTAGGTCTCAAACACAGTGGTCTTTGCATCTAAAGAGTCTCTCACTTGGAGTGCTCTGATGCATTACATGTTTGGATAAATGACTTGTCTAAGGCTTTGGAATCAGGAGAGGACCTTCCACCAGTGCTTGGAATTAATACTGGTCATGGGAAACACAAGTATACTGAGAAAGGTTTAGCGAGTGTATTTGAATCACATTTGAAGGAACTCAATTCTCCATTCCATGAGGCTCCTGATAAGGCTGGATGGTTTTTGACTACTCAGGAAGCAGTCAAGTCATGGTGGAGTCTAAGGGTTCATATGAAGTAGTTGCTGCATAATTTCTGAACTCCATGGTTTTTAGGTGTTCCAACAACGGCTTTTTACCACTGATAATGTTATTTCAGGGAATGATGTGCTATGTAGTTTTTATAAATTTTTCTTTGTCTTTTGAGGAGATTTTTGTATTAGATTCGAAAATAATATTATTTTATTTTGACTGTCTTATAGAGTAAATCGAAACCTGACACTAGTGTATGTAGTATATTACTCATGTTCATGTCCCTACTGATGCATTTGAAAAAATTGACTAGTGTGTAAAACTCACAATCACATAACATATCATTTATCCAAATATAGAGGAAAACATTGAATACTTCTGATTGTACAGATTCCATAATCAAATTCCCAAACTCCCTTTCTCTAGTGGACATTTATTTCAAGATACTACCTCACCAAATATTTTGTTTTATATTTACAAAGAAAAATCACAAGATGTCGTAATAAGGAGTAATGGAAAACAAAGACACGTACCTGGTAGATCCTTTGTCTGCGTCTGCGATTAAGCTTATTGAGAAGAACAAGGAATCCTTTGTGTCTGTGATTAAGCCGTTTGAGAAGAATAAGGAGGCCTGAGAAAGGAATGAGAAGAAAAAGACGAACAAGGAGAAGAATGAGCGAACCACGTATGAGATCCTTTCTCTGCATCTGCGTCCTTTTCTTCATTTTTAATTTTTGATCGAAAAAGAATTATTTCAATTTATGGGGAATTTATGTAATATCAAATTATACTCATATCGGTTGATTTACCTCCTATTACAAATCAAAAAGTGACATGTATGATACATGACCCATGCCTCTCTTGCACAGTAGAAGCCACCATTGTAATAACTCCAACCTTTCACTGCTTCACTCACCTACCACCTACACATAGAACACCTCATTCACTTGTCACCTCCACACAACACACACAAAACACGCCTACACAGCACACACCTGTACACTCTCCTAGGTAATAGAGGTGCTAACGCGCTACTTGTTATCTACAAGGCGCTTTACCAGTTAACGTTGACGCCACACAAAAGAAATACCCCACCCCCACGCCAGATTCAAGATGGTAAAAAACAATCCAGAAAGATAAATTGTAATTTTTTTTAATATTATTTGATAAATAGATTTTATTTTTAATCTTTTCAATGGTCAAAAAGCCACACGAAATGCACAATCGTATCGATTTTTATATCGTTCTTTTGGATTTGGTTCAAACTTATTTCGGATTTAATTCTTAATTAAATCAACAAGTTGTGAAAGCGTGGTTGACTACTCGACTCTGAATGTCTTCATCCACTGATTTCCATTCAGTTACCTTAATCTAAACTAATATAAAAAGAAATGTGAATCATGAGTTCAAAAAAAAAATTTTTACCGTCTTAAAAAAAAAAGACACATTATTATACACAATAATATATAACAATTTATAGAACGTACATATTTTCTCTCAATTTCTAACCATTAGATTACTCTCACATCTCACAATACTTTTTTTTCTTTCTTTTTCTTTCTTTTCTGTTCTTCTCTCTCTTTCTTCTTTTCTTCTTTATACCTTCTTATCATTGTAACATTGTTTTCATCAATTAATACAACTACCATAATTTTTGGTGAATATAACTAATTAACATTTCTCTAAAACAATGTATTGTAATGTAATGCATGTGCGTCAAGTTAATAAAATACAAAAAGCTATTGGAGACAGCAACTAGTCAGCTGGCGGCTTTGCTTTTTTGGTATATTATTATTAGGGGCAAGTAAGATTTGTAAGGGAAGCTTTTCAAACCAAAATACGAGTAACAAAGACTAAGCTCCAAATTGCTACAAGTTATTCGGTATAGACGTAGGGACGGATCAGAAATGATACGAAGGGATTGGTATTTTTTTTTAATAATAGATATTAAATATTAATCAAATTCATCATATCTTTATTTAAGTTATATATATAAATACATTTATGTTATAAAAATTAAATGTATCACACTCATTTTATTTAATTTTTTTTCATTTATTACATATATTAATAATATTTTATCTTTTGTATGTAATATGTAGTGTAGTAGAATGGGGGAGGGGGGCCATGCCAAGACCCATACTAGCCCCCTTTGAATCCGTCCCTCGACGTATAGTGAAGAACAATAATGTTATATGTCCCGCAAATAATACCACCACAAAAATCCCGTAAAATGTTTTTTCTTTTGCACCCCTTTTTTTCTTTTTGAACCCTTTTTTTAAATTCTTTTATTTTTAAAAACTGTTTTTTTTTCCTTTTTCTTTTATTAAAAAAAATAATTTTTATATTTTTATTTTATTATTATATTTATTTTTATTTATTTATCTCATCAAATAAAAACATAGATCAAGAAAATACAATTAAATAATCATATAAAAATTATGTTAATTAACATGAGGTTAATTATGTGTCTCGAAACGGTGAATATATTTAAAAATGAGGTTGACAGTGTTTCCGTTTGTGGTTAACAGAGTAGGATTTTTGGTTAATTGCAACTCCTGTTAACACGAGGTTAATTATGTGGCCAGAAACGGTGAATATATTTGTAAATGAGGTTAATGGTGTATACATTAGTGGTTAACAGAGTGAGATATTTGGTTAATTAAATTTGTGAGGTTAATTGTGTGCACAGAAACGGTGAATGCAATAGTATTTTGGTTAATAAATTAAAAATAAATAAAACTATTTAAAAAAATGAGGTTAATGGTGTTTCCGTTTGTGGTTAACAAAATGAATTTTTGGTTAATTGCAACTCCTGTTAACACGTGGTTAATTTTGTGTCCAGAAACAGTAATCATATTTTTAAATAAGGTTAATGATGTATACATTGACGGTTAAAGAGTGAAATATTTGATTAATTGAATTTGTGAGGTTAATTGTGTGCACAGAAATGGTGAATGGAGTAGCATATTTGGTTAATAAATTAAAAAAATAAAAACTATTTTAAAAAGGGGGTGCAAAAAGAAAAAGGGGATGCAAAAAGAAAAATGTGTGCGGGATTTTTTCCTGCTATACTGTTTGCGGGACATATATCATTGTTGAGTGAAGAAATAGCAATCTCAATACTAAGCAACCTTTAACCTAAATAATTAAAAAGAGTTCAGAGTTTTTTACGTTTATTTTTCTACCTCTACTTTACTTTTAATTTTTAATTTGTTATCTCTTCATTTGTTTAATATCACATTAATTATCATATACCAATTCTAAGCAAGATCTCGTGTTTGGGTCTTTTAAATGAAAAAAAAAAAATCTATTTTAAAAGAATTAGCCATATCAAAATGTGAATATTCCCTACTCGATCAAGATTGTTTCAATAAAGCATATATGTGGTTTAAAAAAAACATTAATTATCACATCTCTTAATCTCTATTTCTTTTTATTTTTTAGCTTTATTGCATTTGTGGTCTCCCCTATTATCATTAATCCGCGATTTTGGTCCCTATTCTTTTTCACGATTTTGGTCCCCCTATAATTCCAAATTCGCGATTTGGGTCCCTCTAACACATAGATTTTGAAAATAGGGGGACCAAGATTTTGAACTAAATCGTGAGTTTGGAATAATAGGGGGACCAAAATCGGGAAAAAAAAGTAGAGGGACCAAAATCGCGGATTGATGATAATAGGGGGACCAAAAGTGCAATTAAGCCTTTTTTTTATCTCTATCTTATAAACTAACACCCCACAACCCAAAATTTGGGTGGTAAGCATAATTTTCCAATTCAAAATTAAGACAACAAATTTCATTTTAGAATCAAAATTTTTCCACTTCTTTTCTTCCTCCACCTTAACCTAGAGAGAGGCTCTGGAATTCTAGAGAGAGGAAGTGTAGATTGAAGCTTGAAAGAGGAGATTTGAGCAAGGAATCACCAATTGAACTACCTTGGATTCGTTCTTCCTCGTTCCATTCTAAGTTTAAGTGAGTACAACTCACTTTCTCTAGGGGTTTCTTAGTAGTTTCTATAAGCATGCTCCCTAATCCTTACTTTCCCTTTCTTTACTATGAATTATGGTTTGAATTTACATTCTTGTAACTAAATTGGTGTTGTATTATATAAATTGAGACTTAAAATTGAAATAGGCATTTTGTGCTACAAGTTAGGTTCGAAACTATCGAAGGTGTTTCTATAAAATGTGTATGGTTTCTAACTTGTTGTTTTATCATGAATGATTGATGCATTATTATGTTAAGTTAAATGACACACTTTAATCCGGTTTCGACCGTGAGTAATTCAAGCCGGCCTTTGCGTTGTGAGTAAAACTTATGTAATTATGTTTTAAAACACGGCTTCGGTCCAGTTTGGGTGGGATTCGTCCCGGGAAAGCCGGTTCCCGTAGTCTGAGCTCAGGTCTAACTCCAGAAAGAGATAAGAACATACCTGATTGGCACAACAGTGAGTATATCATATTTGCATATCAGTTTAAGTGATTATGGTTTATGATTCATGTTTGATTTGTGGAATGACATTGATAATTGTTCCCTGCATTCATGCATGTGATTTGTATTCACTGAGATTTTTATCTCACCACGCGTTATGTGGATTATTTAGTTGAGCAGGTACCACCTCGATCAGACTCTCAGTCCGGGAGATGAAGTGCAAGTGGGAATGGACTTCTTATTTCTTTGTTTGTTTTGAGATGATGTATCTGAAGTATATGGTTGAATCACAAGAAAGGGGGTTGAATTGTGATTTTTAAATTCTGCAATTATATCTTCTAATAAATTCTGCTCAAGATAAGTTCTTGGCTGTTTATTAGAAGATGGATATCCACAAGTAGAATTGTAAGTATTAATGCTTATTATGCTGAAAATAGGATTCCTTTGGTGGAATCAATTTAGTTGCCACTTACTTAGGTATTATTAGTTTAGAAAGCTTTTTGTGCACATGCAAAGTTAAGAAAGTAAGGGAAAGAAGAAAACACAAAGGTTTTTATACTGGTTCACCTCTTTCAACCTGAGGCTACGTCCAGTCCCTACCTTCTGTAGGATTTTTCTCACTAACAAATCAGTTACAACCTTTGGGTACACACTACCACTAGTATCTTTTTCCACAGCCTCTTCAGGCTTTCTATAGAATCACCAAACTCACAGAAATAGACCCTGACTTACTGCAGGACTTTCTGCAAAAACACAGGTCCAGAAATCTGCAAAAGCACAGGTCCATCAGAGAGTTGGTGTAACCTTCTGAAGCTGATTGTCTGAAATATTGAGAAGTGGTTTTCTCTTGCATATTCTTTCTTCTCTTTCTTCGTGTTCTTTGATTCTCTTATTCTTCTTAAGCTTTCTATTGCTTGTTCTTACCCAACAAGTGGCACCGTCTGTGGGGATTGTGAAGGAAAAGATAATCAAGAATGGCAACAAAGTTTGATATTGAGAAGTTCTCTGGAGCAAATGATTTGGGCTGTGGAAGATCAAGATGGAGGCTATCTTGATACAACAAGGGTGCGAGGAAGCGTTGAAGGGGGAGATGAACATGTCATCATCTTTAACGCAAGTAGAGAAAAAGAATATGGTAGACAAGGCAAGGAGTGCAATCGTTCTGTGTCTTGGTGATAAGGCACTCAGAGAGGTGGCGAAGGAGAAAACAGCTGCAGGTATGTGGACGAAGCTGGAATCTTTGTACATGACAAAGTTTTGGCCCACAGACTTTGTTCGAAGCAACAACTTTATTCGTTCAAGATGGTGGAGTCAAGAACGATTGAAGAGTAGTTGGCAGTCTTTAAAAAGATTATTGACGACCTTGAAAACATTGGTGTGAAGCTTGAAGATGAGGACAAGGTCGTTATCCTTCTCAATTCTTTACCTAAGACCTTCGATCATTTTAGAGATGCGTGTTGTACGGGAAAGATCAGATAATTACTCTGGAGGAGGTTGTTACCTCTATTCGGACCAAAGAATTGCATAAACTTCAAGATTCAAAGGGTGTAGATGTGATACCCCTAGTTACCACTAAAAGTACCACATGCATTACACGTGACCAACGAAGTAGAACGTCAAAAATGCCGAAGTTTTTTTTTTTTTGAAAAGGGTTTAGGTGTCATTGACCTATTACCTCTCTAGCTTTATTTTAAGTACTTATGAAATATCCTTTCCTCCACTTTCAAAAACTTATCTTTCCGTAAGCGTCGAAAGAATTAACACCTTACGCGCATACACAACATACACATGGTTAAAGACCTTGAGAGAACATAAAACAGTATGACATAAATACATACATACATATTAAGTAGAATCGATGTACCTCTCGAATACCCACATGACCACATTAAAAACATGAGTTCCGGTAGTTAAAATAAATGAGACCTCTAATAGAATACAAAAGAAGAGATTCCTAAATCAGAGCTGCGTACTACCTAGACTCAAACAACCCAGTCCTTCTCAGGTACAAGAGGAAGTCCGGGGTGCGTGATGATGACACAGACTCGCCCCATAGAACTCACACCTGCGCGGGATACCCGTCATCCTCCGGGTGCCCCTCGGCAACTATCTGATTCGCACCTGCATTGACGTCATGACGAAAGTCCTCGATACCGACTATCAACGTGACGAGAAGAGCATAGAAAGAAGAGATAGAAGAGAAGGGTGAGAACATCGCATGAACTCACAACATGTAGGATACAACAAACTAGAGCACACACACAGAGGCAATCCACACAGTCGAATCAATAAGCAATCACGACATCTCATCATGGTGCTACTCATATGAACGCAAACTTTTACTATTATAATGCAATACCTAATGCATCCGGGCCCAGGGAAACATCACCATCTACAGTGCACATAGCAGCTGCCTGACCATATATACACAACGCATCAGGAGTTAGAGTCTGTACTAGCATTGGTACAAAGAGCATTGCTCAATTTTGGCCAAATAAATTTCCCCGACTTCCAGACAATCTCAACTGACCCTGAAAACTTGAGAGCGACAGGATAGTCAAGCATGTACCCCATTTTCTCGACAGTAGGGAGTGAGCCTACGTCACCTAAGTCATTTCGGGGACTTGACTATCCTCAGGGTTGGCATCCCCACCCGAGGACCCTCTGGAGTTCTTTGCAAAACCCAGTGCCCCAGTCCCTACAGTTTCACATTGTACCGAGTGTACTGCTATATAGGTCGTAAGGTTTTCAACCTCGAACATCAACCAACGCTTCATGATGCATGTCACACAACAATGCCTCACAACAATCACATCCTTACAGGCAAAGCCCATTGAACCATTAAACGTCACCACATCCCCGTGGCACGACCCGAATTCAATGTCTTTCCTTCAAGGAAAACCGAACCCTACCTTAGGTTGGAACCGCACTCTCTCACTAAGCTTCTCAAGTTTTATGAAGAAAGAGTGTGTTTGTTATAGCCTTTTAAGTAGTTTGTACTAATCTTCTTGATAATCATGTCCACTTAAGTCCTATAATTTACTAAGACTTATGATTGTGTCTTATGAATAGTATTACTTATCCTAATTTTCTTTGTATGACTAATTAAGATTAGGTTTTGACTTTTAATCATAATTAGCCTTCATTAACTGGATTTCAATTAATTTTAATCCTCTTTAATTAAGCCTTAATCTTTACTTAAGATTCTAATTAATTCCTAATCATCCCCTAATCTTCTCCTTAAACTTGGATTAGAGTTTTAATTATACTTGATTAAGGTTAATCATGATTAATTAGTTCTTAATCAACATTCTTGATCAATTACTTAATTAATACTTTCATCAAGGTTAATTAACTTTAGACTTAATTAATCATCCTGTACTTAATTAACTTAAGTGAATTAGGTTAGTTAACTTAGGTAATTGAATTAGTTAAGCCCACTAATTAATCCAAAGTTTTTTAATTTTTATTAACTTGGTTTAGAGTGAAGTCCAACTCTAATCTAAGCCCAATTTCATAAATTATTTTTGGTTGACTTTTTAAATGAGTCTTTGACTCTCTTTGAAGGCTTTGGTCCCAAACCAAAGGCCCAAATGTTTGATGACTCATGGAAACCCATTTTTGTACACAGCAAGCCAAAATGTTGACTTTTATGTTGACTTCTAATTAGATTTTTGTTGTAATCCGAATTTAATTTTTTTAATGTTTCTAAAACATATTTCTTTTTTAAAGTAAATTCTTTTAGTTAATTAGATTTATTGGCCCATGAAAATTTTAATGCCCAAAAACACCTTTTTCAAGTTTTATTGGATCTCTTGGATCAAAATGCATTCTTGATGAATTTCATCAAGAACAACCTCATGAACATCAAGAACACCTTGAATGTTCATCAATTTTTCCAGAATTTTCCAGCAACCATACAATCATTTTTAAAAACCACAAGGATCACACCAAATCATATCAAAATCACCAATGCACACATTCAAGTTCAAACCTCACTTTTTTTTAAGCTCAAAAGTAGCACTTTCTCAAGCATCAACCATCAAAACAATGTCTTAACTTGAAACACAACTCATGCATGTCCTTAAAATCATCATTAAAACACATTCCAAGCACCAAATTAATTTTGAACACATGCACACAAGCACATTAACAAGCAAGTCTCTTTTTAAAAAAAAAAAAAAACTTCAAATATACAGCCACTGTGCAAATCCAAGTATCTCCCAACCTAATCATCTTATCAATGATCCGACCGTTCAAAATGAAGACTCAGATGTTATGAACCAGCCATTAAAATTTCAGCCCGATCCAACGGTGAACGAATCTGCAGTCGCCATTTTATGGTCGCTGCTCCTAGGTAAAAACGAGAAACATTTCTTTCCAATCAATTTCATCAATTTGCATGCATCAACAACCACAATCCAAGCATTTTCAAGTATCAAAATAAAGTTCAAAAACACACACACAGCCCAGGTCAAGAAATCTAAGACATTACATTCAAAAGGAGGTTCCAAAAGTGATTTTTGTTTTCAAGAGAAAAAGAGGATCAAGAACAAGGATCAAGGGTAATCCTTGACTCTAGTTACCAATCCTACTAGAGTTCAAGATCTCCCCCCCTTACCTAAGGAATTTCCTCAAGGATAAAGTGCAGCAACAACTCACAAAACAGCTCCAAAGATGCCTCCTTTAGTCACCAACAAGGATCTTTCAAGGCTAGAAGGCTTAGAAATTAAGCTTTGGTTCAAAAGATGGAACCTTGGCTTAGTGTGTTTAAGGGGAGATGAAAAATTTGGAGAGAAAGTGTGAGAGAGTCTCACAGCCAAGAGGAAGAAAAGAGACAAAATGAGAGAGTTTCCAAGCTTGCATGTAGGAAAGAAAGAAGAAATGGTGAGGTTATGGTGTAGTAAATGCCATAAAAACTCATTTTGTTTTTTAACACATGGCTTGGATGGGAGGAAGGAAAGGAGGAGACAAGTGTCTCTCATGCCACCAAGGCTGCATTATGCACGGTCTTCTAGGAGGAAAATGGAAGGTTTGTGCAATTTTTCTGGCCCGGATCAGAGTATTCGGGCCCGGTTCCAGAGACAGGAGGGGCAAAAAGGTCATTTTTTCAGAAAAATCCCAGAAATTCCCTAAAAATAGGAAATTCAATTCTAAATCCAAAATATAAATTTTGATGATTAAAAAAATAATTTCAATTAATCAAAATCCAATAAAACACTTAAAACGGCAAAAACGGAAAAATGGTAAACGCGGTTTGTTACAGTAGAGGAGGTTCCCTCTGGTCGAGTTACAGTGAAGGGGCAAGGGAAAGAAGACAGAGAACAAGGGAAGAAGGCAAAAGGCTGAAGGCAAGAAGCAGATCAAATGTTACAAGTGTCAGAAGGTAGGTCATATCATGAAGCATGTCCTGAAAAGAATGGAAAGGGAGCCTAGGATACAGGAAATTGCAAATGTTGCAGAGGCTTCTGAAGGATATGAATCTGTTGGGGTTGCTGGTTGCTTCATCAGAAGACTCTCTGAAGAGATGGGTCATGGAGGCAGGGTGTTGTTTTGTGTACCTATCACATGTGCCCTGTGAAAGATTACTTTGAGACCTTAGAACTGAAGGAGTAGGGTTTGTACTTCTTGGGAACAACAAAGCTTGCAAGGTGCAGGGCATTGGGGCAATCAGACTGAGGATGTTTGATAACAGAGAGTTGCTACTACAGGATGTGAGGTATGTTTCAGAGCTCAAGAGGAACCTTATGTCCATTAGCATGTTTGATGTTATGGGGTATTCCACCAAGGTGGAGGGTTGAATGATGAAGGTGTCCAATGGAGCATCTATAGTTGCTAAAGGAAGAAAAAGTAATGGGTTGTATATTCTGGAAGGTTCTACTGTCATTGCACATGCATCAGTTGCAAGTCAATCAATGGTAGACAAGGCTAAACTATGGCACCTATGTTTGGGCCATGTTGTGAGAAAGGCTTGGTGGAGTTGGAGAAGCAACAACTGTTGATGGGAGATAAGCTTCAGAAGCTGGATTTCTGTGACCAATGTGTTTTGGGGAAGTCTCATAGAGTGCAGTTTGGGACAGTTAAACACACTTCCAGCAGACCCTTTGAATATGCACATGCTGATCTGTGGGGTCCATCTAGGACTTAGACACATGGTGGAGGGTCTTACTTTCTAAGCATTATTGATGACTTCACAAGGAGGGTATGGACTTACATTCTGAGGAACAAGACTGAGACATTTCAGAAGTTCAGAGAATGGTATGTTCAGACAGCTAATCAGCAGGGGACCAAGCTGAAGGTACTGAGAACAAACAATGGGCTGGAATTTGTTTCAGATGAGTTTAACAGTTTTTGCAAGGACCAGGGAATCAAAAGGCATAAGACTGTGGCAGGGACTCCTCAACAAAATGGACTTGCTGAAAGATAAATAGGACCATCTGGAGAGAGTCAGATGCATGCTTTTGGGAGCAGGGATGCCTAAGATCTTCTGGGGAGAAGCTGTAAACACTGTTGTGTATCTGATTAACAGGTGCCCTTCGTCTGCTTTGGGGTACAAGACACCTATGGAAGTTTGGAGTGGAAAACCAGATGATTACTCTAATCTGAGGGTGTTTGGGGCTTTGGCATATGCACATGTCAAGTAGGATAAGCTGGAGGCATGAGCTGAGAAGTGTATCTTCCTTGTATACGCTGAAGGAGTCAGGGATATAGGCTATGGAGGTTAGAACCTAAACCTTCAAAGCTTATTATCAGCAGGGATGTAACATTTGATGAGACGAGAATGAGAATGCTTGGTGGAGACTCTGAAAATGGGAGGGAAAAAGCTCACATTGAGATGGAGGTATCTACGAGCAAACTCAGGGAGGATCATCTGAAGACTTCAGAAGGTGCTACTTCAGATGATACTTCAGTAGGTACATCAGATGATACTTCAGCAAGTTCAGACTTCAGAAGGTCAGAACGCGTTGGGAATGACTATCACCTAGTTCGTGATAGAGAAATGAGGGTTCCAAAACCTACCAAAAGGTTTGGACAGGCTTGACCTTATCTGTTATGCCCTTAGTATGGCTGAAGAGATACAGGGTTCAGATGAACCAAGAAACTTCAGAGAGGTACAAAAGAGTTCAGAGAGGAAGCAATGGCAACGTGCCATGGAGGAGGAACTTGATTCGCTGAAGAAGAACAACACATGGAGACTTGTAGACTTACCTGAGGCATAGAAGGTAATCAGATGCAAGTAGGTCTTTAAGAAGAAAGACAAGATCCCTGGTGTTGAGAAAGCGAGGTTCAAGGCAAGGCTTGTGGCTAAGGGATTTACACAGGTTGAGGGTGTGTGATTATAATGAGATATTCTCACCAGTTGTAAATCACTATTCTATCAGGATTTTGATGTCCATTGTAAACCAGTTTGATTTGCACCTGGAGCAATTAGATGTCAAGACAACCTTTCTACACGGAGATCTGGATGAAACCATTTACATGGAACAACCAGAGGGGTTTGCTGAGGATCAGAGAGTGTGTCTACTTCAAAAATCATTGTATGGTCTGAAACAGAGCCCAAGGCAGTGGTATAAGAAGTTTGATGATTTTCTGATGAGAATGGACTTCAGCAGGTGTAGTTATGACAGTTGTGTCTACATTTTAAGAGAAAAACAAGACATTTTGTACCTACTCTTGTATGTAGATGATATCTTGGTGGCTAGCTGTAACAAGCACATGATCAATCAACTCAAGACAAGGTTAAATTCAGAATTTGAGATGAATGATCTTGGGGTGGCCAAACGCATACTTGGCGTTGATATAGTAAGAGATGAGTCAAAGGGTATATTGCGTCTAACTCAACAGGTCTATCTGAAGAAGGTTGTGGAGAGGTTTAGGATGCATCAATCTAAACCTGTGGGCACACCCTTAGGACACCACATGAAGCTCTCAAGGAGTCAAGCTCCTGATTCAGAAGATGAAAGGAGGAAGATGGATGTTGTTCCCTATGCTAGTGGGGTTAGAAGCATCATGTATGGTATGGTTTGTACAAGACCAGACTTGGCTCATGCTGTGAGTGTTGTCAGCAAGTTCATGGGAGACCCTGGACAAGCACATTGGGAGTCTCTGAAGTGGATCCTCAGGTACCTGAATGGGACTCTGGATTCAGGATTACTATATCAGAAGAAACGATACCTCTTAGAAGGTGGAGCAGCAATCGAAGGGTTCGTTGATGCAGACTATGCAGGATGTGTGGATACACGAAAATCCTTATCAAGGTACGTGTTTACTCTATTTGGAACTGCAGTGAGTTGGAAGGCAAACCTTCAATCAGTGGTAGCATTGTCTACAACAGAGGCTAGGTATATTGCGTTATCTGAAGGAGTGAAGGAAGGTCTATGGTTGAAAGGCATGCTGAATGAGTTGGGAATTGAACAAGAGTGTGTTCAGATTCATTGTGATAGTCAGAGTACTATTCACTTGGCCAATCATCAGATGTACCATGAAAGGACCAAGGACATTGATGTGAAGTTTCACTTTATCAGAGAAGTGGTTGAAACAGGGGCAGTGAGGATTGTGAAGATTGCTTCTGAAGATAATCCTACTGATATGTTGACCAAAACACTACCAAGATGCAAGTTTAAGAGATGCTTAAACTTGGTGGGCTTCGTCTGAATGCTGTCATTCCAAAGTCAAGGTGGAGATTGTTAGTTATAACTTAGGAATGAGTTTGTTATTTAAGTTAGGTTGTTATTCCAGTTAGGTTTGTTAGTCGTTGCTCTCTAAACTGCCTATATATGATATCTTGCTGTATAGGAAAGGTGAATGTGTGTGAGAACGATTGTGGAGAACCGTCTGAGGTACCTACTGAAGTAACCATTAGAGAGTTGGTGTAACCTTCTGAAGCTGATTGTCTGAAATATTGAGAAGTGGTTTTTCTCTTGCATATTATTTCTTCTCTTTCTTCGTGTTCTTTGATTCTCTTATTCTTCTTAAGCTTTCTATTGCTTGTTCTTACCCAACATAGTGTATGTTTATCTCTTTTATACCGGACAATTTTAGTATGTGAGAGGATTTTAATACACATTTTGTCTCAGTAAAATGACGTGACAAGATTTGAAAGAGAAGATTTTCAAAACCAACCAAATATATGTAGACACTAGACAAGGACACAGCTCAGAATTGCTATAAATTATTTGGTAGGTAAAGATATAGCATCCCAACAGTAAGCAACGTTACAAATGAGGAAATTCAACACTGAGTTATTGAGTGTGAGTGTGAATAAAAGAGAGACAAAAAGAAAAAAAATAGAGAGAAAATAATAAGGATTTAATTGATATGATAAAAAAAAAGAAATAAGAAAAAAAGAGAAATGTTGTTTGTACAAAACATAATGTACAACAAAGAGAGATGTAGAGAGAAAATAAAGAGAAATGTGGGATGTGATGGATGATGTGATATAGAGAGATAGAAAAAAAAGTGTGTGGTATAAGTTGTTATATATTTTTTTGTGTATGAATATGTTATCTCAAAGAAAAATAAGTGTACAAAAGAGTGTATAAATGAAGAATTTTAGGATGGATCACAAAAAAGTGATATATGGTAAATCTTTACCATAAATAATATAAATTTAATATTTAAAAATTTAATAATATATATTGTAAAATTAAATTTACTTTTTATATTAAAAAAATTCAGTGTCTATTGCAAAATCCAACCCAAAAAAATGTGTACTCTAAAATTTCTTTTAAACAACATTGATTTTCACACACTTATTCATTCTATACTCCTTTTTTACACTTATTTTTTCTTTCTATCTCTATTCATTTCCCATGAAACCAATTAGTCTAGTTTGGATGCAAAAGAACTTAAAGGTAAAAAAAAAACAAAGAGTTCAAATGAAATTAACTTTTTCATAAGTTAAAATTGATTACTTATGGAGAAGTTGAATAGGAGAGCTTATGAAAAAGGCGACTAGAAAGGCTAATTTCAAGTTATGAAGAAGTTAAATTTATTTATTTTCTTTAATTTATTCAATTTTTTTCACCTGCAAGCACGACGGAAGTGTATCCATATTGGCTCTATATCTCTCATTTTATTTTTCATTTTGTTTCTCTCATTCCCTGTTAAAAGGGTCTACCATATCGAAGTAGGCAACTCCTCTACCTGCCATCATCATCATCAATGAATCCGAAATACAAAAGTTGAAAAGAGTCGTTCACTACTCACTAGGATCCGCAGATAATAGGTATATCAATCAGGTTTCTGAGCTTCTTTCCTTCTTCTTCAAAGTTAAAGATTGATTCAGTATACTAAAACATGTTACAACATTTTCCTTTCTTTCCAACTTTGTACAAATTCTTGCTTAGCTTAGCTTAGCTTACCTAAGCAAAGTTTATTAGGAAATCTGAAACATGCATAATGGACTCTAAACTAATCTCCATTCATATTCTACAGCTAATTGCATTGACTAGGTAGAGGCATCTTTATTTCTCAGGAAGATCAAGATTCCTTCCAGTGAAGATCAAAAAAGCTTTACAATTAGTGATCCTTTATAACTTTTTCAAATCTCAAAGCTAGCAATCTAAGCAGAGCAAAGATGAGTCTCAATGCAGGTGACAAGGTTAGTAACTGAGAAAGAGAAAACACCCAATTTTGCTCCATCTTTACCAGCTGTACCCAATGTTCAAGAAATGGTGAGGAAGAATCCTTCACAAGTTCCTCAAAGATACATAAGAAGTCAAGAAGAAATGGAGAATGTTATGCCTAACCTTTCTTCTGAGATCCCTGTCATTGATTTAACACTCCTCTCATATGGAAACACAGAGGAGTTATTGAAACTGGACATAGCATGCAAGAAGTGGGGTTTCTTTCAAGTATGTATTTCATTGACCAACCGAAGTGTTACAAAAACACTCAATTGGCAATCAGCACAAAGGAACAATGTACTTTTCGAACAACATATATGTGTGCGTTTGGTTTACATTTTAATAGAATTCATTTTAGAATAAATGTTTGATAAGAAAATAAGTGATACATGTCTTACGAAGCACATTGGACGAAAGTAATTTAAAATCAATTTTGTAAAATTGATTCTGTTATCAACTGGTAACCAAACGGATTAATAATAAAAATTATTGATGCAACCATTTCACAACAATAACTTGACATCTTTCTAGAAGTAAATTAGATGTTAGTTTGGTTTTCAGTTTCACCAAAAGGTTGTTTGAGATTGCAATTTCTTTTGCAGATAGTGAATCATGGCGTGCAAAAAAAAAAAAACTTATGCAGAGAATGAAGGATGCAGCAACTGAATTCTTCAAACTTCCAATAGAAGAGAAAAACAAGTATGCAATGCCCTCAAATGGCAGACAAGGTTATGGGCTTAGTTATGCAGTTTCTGAGGAGCAGAAACTTGACTGGTCAGACTCATTCATGTTAATGATTTACCCCACCCGGTTCAAGATGCTGCAATATTGGCCAGAAACTCCAGAGGGATTCAAGTAGGTGTTCCTAACAATTAAAATTTAAAATATAAATACACAAACTTGTGATCTGTTCATGGAATTGATCTACTAATGCACAGGGAGATAATAGAGGCATATTCAAGTGAAATTAAACGGGTTGGTGAGGAACTTCTCAGTTCATTGTCTGTGATTATGGAGTTGCAGAAGCATGTTCTTCTTGGACTACATAAAGAATTAGTCCAATCTTTACGTGTAAACTATTACCCTCCTTGCAGCACACCTGAGCAAGCATTGGGTTTGACTCCACACTCTGATACAACCACCATTACCCTGCTCATGCAAGATGATGATGTGCCTGGATTGGAAATTCGACACAAGGGAAATTGGGTACCGGTGACTCCAATATCAGATGCTCTAGTTGTCAATGTTGGAGATGTAATAGAGGTATACATCAATTATTTCTTTAGTGTGTTAGAATAATGTACTCCACCCAATAATTTAAGCTTCTGGGATAGTTGATTCATGACATGATATCAGAATAAAGTGATAAAAAGTCCCATTTTTACTGCCTCTATTATTCCATTAAAAAAAGGTTTAAGTTCTCTACAAAACAGGCGAGTTTGTGCATTGTTCATACTTCAATCCTAATTACCTCTTGCATCTTGCATGAGTGGATATGTTAGAATAAAATTGTTTTAACCCAATAGCTTGAGCTCCGTAGTAAACACAATAATAGAACACTTGAAATAGATAATGTTAATCATTATAGGCTTAAGAAAGAAAGTAGTACGGAAAGATAAAGTGTAACTTAATTATTCAAGTTTCTCAGTTTATTCCTTTTTAGCAGATATGGAGTAATGGCAAATACAAAAGTGTAGAACACAGAGCAGTGGCAAATAAGAACAAGGCAAGGACTTCGCACGCATCATTTTTGTTCCCATCGGGTGACATAGAAGTGGAGCCCTTTGATCACATGATAGATGCTCAAAACCCCAAGTCGTACAAAAAAATTAGGTATGGTGATTATTTGAGGCAATCCATTATGAGGAAAATGGAGGGAAAATCACACCTTGATGTGGTAAGGATAAAGAAGTAAATAAATAACAAGTTTAAGGGAAAAAAATTGGGTGATCAGATAAAATGAGGAAAGAAGAAATGTTTAAAATGCTCCCTTATGTTGACATGTTGCTAATTGTGTTGTTCATTGTGTTTGTAGAAGGCTTAATAAAAGTAGAGTAGAGTCTCTGCTTAGTATAGGTCTTTGTCACTGTAATTTAGATTTCATTCTGAACCAAGTGCAGTAAATCTCAGCAATATAATTATAAATTCCACAAAGCCTACAATCCACTTGTCAGGATTTTCTGATAAGCACAGTACTTTCCTTTCTTAAATAAATATATACCTAAAGTATATTTGGGAACTAGTTGAGTTGGAGTAAACTTATATTGAATCAAAAGCATCACATATATAATTAAGCTCAAACGTAAATTTACCACATTGGGACGTGTACTCGTTTAATATAAAAAATCAAATATATAGTGTTTGGTTTACCTCAAAATCACGTTTCAAACATAAAACAAACAAATACGTTATAGAGAGTAGTGTTAACTTAAATCCATGTTTAAAATATGATTTTACGGTAAACCAAATACACTACTAATTCCATGTCAACCCTCTCTAAACACATCAAACACATGAATAGTAAAGGATAAAAAGTTTAGATGACTTTCAAGTTTTATCAAACACATTATATGCAAATCCCAATATGGGAGCAACTTTATAATAAGAGCAATGGATAAGTAATGGGAAAAGTTTTTGTACCACAAACACTGTCGTTCACTATTTTTACCACACTGTTTGTAGTTTTGCGTTCCTTTCTATATTTACCACACATTATTGTTGCTTCACATGGAATTTGTGTTAACCATTCCTGTCAACACGAGGTTAATTCTGTGTTAAAAAATGATACATATTTTAAAATGAGGTTAATAATGTATTCATTGACTGTTAACAGAATAAAATATTTGGTTAATTGAATTTGTGAGGTTAATTGCAACTCCTGTTAACCAGAGGTTAATTATGTGTCCAGAAACGGTGAACATATTTTTAATTGAAGTTAATGGTGTATCCATTGGCGGTAAAGTTCTGGATAGTTGAGCTTATTGTTCTATGTTGATGCAATAACCAAATTTACTATTTCATTCACCATTAATGGACACACAATTATCCTCACATTCACAAGATTGCAATTGATGAAGGGTTAGCATAAGTTTCATATGATCATTGTTCTATTATGATGTTATTAACCAAATTAATTATTTAATTAACCATTATTATACTCATAATTAACCTTAAGATCACATAATTTCTTAAATGGTCAGTATAAGTTCCATGTAATCATTGTTCTATTCAGATGCAATTAACCAAATATAATATTTCGTTAACCGCCAATGCACACACCATTAACCTCATTTAAAAATAAGTTCATTGTAAGAGCAAAATTGTCTCTCGTAAAGAATACATATATATGGGTGGAGATAAATATTATACTATACGTCTCGCGGGTATTACATAATTATTAAAATAATAAGATTTTTTAATTATTTTATGATGAGATAAAATTTATTTTATAGATATTTTTAATATATTAACTTGTAATGATATAAGAGTATATTATACGATATTTTCTATCTTTTTTTTTATAAATTTTAAATTTTTAAATATTAATGAATGCCCGTGAATACCCGCTACATACATGGATACCCGTTAATTTTAGTAGGTATGAATACAGGTAACGCACTACTTGCTCTCGTCCGTCCCCGCACCATTAACATATCTAGTATGAAGCAACAATAATAATATTATTAATAATAAATTTAATGTAAATCAATATATTTATTGTATTTCTTAATCTAAATTGTTATTTACTAAGACAACTAAATAAAAATGTAGATGATAATAAAAGTGAAAAAGATAAAAAATATAAAAATGAGTTAATGTCATAAAAGAGAGCAAAAAAGAATCATGCGATAAGTTCTTCAAAATAATGGATCAAAGTGAAATCATATATCACAAATAGAACAATACACTCTATATTCCTGGTAATAAAATATAAAGATAAATGATATATTTAAAAACACAATGAAGCAAATATAATTCAACACATTTATTATATTATTTAATACATATTTTTATTTAATAAAATAAATAAAAATAAATATAATAACAAAATAATAAATAAATAAAAGCTATAAAATTAAAAAAAAAAACCGTGCTACACTATTTATACACTCACTATTTATACATTGTTTGTTTGTGGTACACTTCACAATTTTTCAATAAATAGTTATTGCACCTGATGAACCAAAACTTCAGATACGTTAACGATAATGCTTCGCGTACATATTACAGTGCTCCCCCGTTTGTACATTGGGAGCACTGTTTCATTTTGTCCCGTTTTACTTTTTTTTGCGGCCCCCTTTTTGTAAATATTTTTTTATTTATTATTATATTTATTTTTATTTATTTATCTGATTTAATAAAAATATAAATCAAGAAATACAATAAATGATCACATAAAATTTATGTTAATCATTCATGTTAACACGAGGTTAATTATGTGTCCGGAAATGGTGAACATATAAAAAAATGAGGTTAATAGTGTATCCATTTGTGGTTAACAGAATAGGATTTTTGGTTAATTGATGTTGTCAGGTTAATTGCAACTTCGTTTAACACGAGGTTAATCATGTGACAAAAAACAGTGAACATATTTAAAAATGAGGTTAATGGTGTATCCATTTGTAATTAACAAAATATGATTTTTGGTTAATTGATTTTGTGAGGTTAATTGCAACTCATGTTAACACGAGGTTAATTATGTGGTCAGAAATGGTGAACATATTTAAAAATGAGGTTAATGGTGTATCCATTTGTGGTTAACATAATATGATTTTTGGTTAATTGATTTTGTGAGGTTAATTGAAACTCCTGTTAACACGAGGTTAATTATGTGTCCAGAAACTGTGAACATATTTAAAAATGAGGTTAATGGTGTATACATTGGCGGTTAACAGAGTGAGATTTTTGGTTAATTGAATTTGTGAGGTTAATTGCAACTCCTGTTAGCACGAGGTTAATTACGTGTCCAGAAACGGTGATTGTATTTTTAAATGAGGTTAATGGTGTATACATTGGCGGTTAACAAAGTGAGATATTTGGTTAATTGAATTTGTGAGGTTAATTGTGTGCACGTGAATGAAATAGTATATTTGGTTATTAGTATCAAAATAGAATAATGATGATAATAAACTTATGTCAACCCTTCAAAAAACACACATTTATTGTATTTCTTGGTCTATATTTTTATTTAATGAAAAAAATAAATAACAATAAATATATTAATAAATTAAAAAAAATAAAAGCTATTTAAAAAAAATAATTAAGAGGCATAAAAAAGAGAAAAGTAAAAAAAAAAAAACAAACAGGACGAAAGACCACACAAACAGTGTGGTACAAATAGTGTACCACACCGTTGTAGTACGCATATCATTATTGATACGTTAAGGATAAATGTTGCGTACAACAAACAGTGTGGCACGCAAACGTACCGCACTGTTTGCGCCCCCCCCCCCCTTTTTTTTAATGCCGCCTCCCACTTTTTTTTTAATGCCCCTCCAGTGTTTTCTATTTTTTTAAATAATTTTAATTTATTTTTTATTTTATTATTCTAATTAATTTTAGCTATACGTTAACACGAGGTTAATTAAGTGTCCATAAACGGTGAACATATTAAAAAATGGTGTTAATAGTGTTTTCGTTTGTGGTTAACAGAATATGATTTTTGGTTAATTGCAACTTCTGTTAACACAAGGTTAATTGCAACCTCTGTTAACATGTGGTTAATTATGTGACCAGAAACGGCGAACACATGAAAAACCGAGGTTAATGGTGTTTTCGTTTGTGGTTAATAGCATACGATTTTTTGTTAATTGATTTTGTGAGTTTAATTGCAACTCCTGTTAACAGAGGGTTAATTATGTGTCCAGAAACGGTGAACATATTTAAAAAAATGAGGTTAATGGTGTTTCCGTTTGTGGTTAACATAATATGATTTTTGGTTAATTGCATCTCCTGCTAGCACGGGGTGGGTTAATGATGTGTCCAGAAACGGTGAACATATTTTAAAATGAGGTTAATGATGTATACATTGACGGTTAACAGAGTGAAATGTTTGGTTAATTGAATTTTGTGAGGTTGATTGTGCACACAGAAATGGTGAATGGAGTAGTATATTTGGTTAATAAATTAAAAAATAAATAAAAACTATTTTAAAAAAAACTAAAAAAAGGGGGGAGGGGGGCCGCGTACAGTGCCGCGGTACAGATACAGTAGGCACTGTACACGGTATATATATCATTGTTGACACGTTAACACTTCGTTTGGTTAGGGGTAAGCAGCAGAGAAATACAATGGAGAGTAGAGAAGTGAGAGAAAAATGCAATTGTTCACTTATTTGGTGATGCGCAGAAGTAGAAGAGAGATACCAAAAGATGGTGGACCCCACCCCTGTTGCATTTCTTCGCAATTTAGAAGAGAGTTTGCGAAGAAGTCAGAACGAGTGTGAACCTTTTTTTCACTTTTTTTCTCATGGTTTATTGCCTTTCAGTGGCGACCCACTATCACCACCCCTAACTAGCAACTTCAAAACCACTTTCACCTCTCCCAAGCAATCCACTGTTGCGCCACTACCCTTCAACCATTGCCGGACTTGCACAAAAATCCTCCGGAGAAAGAGGCTAGAATCAATGAAATAATAGAGCAAAAATAGAGAAATGGAGTGAACCCTTCAGCCATGCATGCGATTGGAAGATGATTCTATTGTTGCTACTGCTCCATGCGTAAGTCCATTAAGGTGTGGGACGTAAGCACACCTTGTACCAATGTGGTTCAGAACAATGGCAGGAAGACACGAGAGAGATATTGAGTTTCACTTCATGCAAAATAGATTACACTTGTTTAAAAATAATAATCAATTTGTTTAAGTAAAAAATCGATTTTCCAGGTTCTTGCTTGTAAAAACTATTAACTAAATTATAAAATATATCACCTCTTCTAATTCTTCAATCAAACTAAACAACCCAAATTCACATTTCTCCTCTATTTGTTACTTATTTCTCTCACACCAAACAATACATAAATCATCTCTTCCCCACTTCTCTCTCCACTATTTCTCTCTTCCATATTTCTACACAACTACCACACATAGGCTAAATCTGTTTCTGTTAAAAAGATGGGTACTGCTCGATTTTAAAATACTAATTTATTATTGGATAAACATGAGTAAAATGAAGGATCAGTTTTCCTCCTAGAAAAACACAACAGATTCAACTGCACTCAGTGCAAGATTTTTATTTCAGTACTAAACTTAGCATGGAAAGAGACAATAAGATAATTCCCTTGTATAAACTATAACATGTTGACATATTTTCATTTCTTTCCATGAGTTTTTTTATTATTAACCACATATATCCCTATTACTAGGGCAATATGTTTGAGGCTTGATCACAACTAAGACTCTTCACCTGTCCTAAAAATATGTTTAGTGAGGGATCGAACTCGGGAGCTATTTCCACAATCTCAACTTGCATTAAACTCTATGGTTAATGAGCTCACTTTGCACAAGTTGCTACTTAACTAAGCGAATTTTATTAGGAATCTCCAAAACACAATGTACTCTAAACTAATTAATCTTCATTCATGTGCAGTTAATTGGATTGACTAGGTAGAGGCATCTTCATTTCTTGGGATGCTAAAGATTACCTATACTAAAGAACAAAATAGCATTACATATAGCACCTGATCCTTTTAAAAAAATTCAAATGTCAAAGCTTGCAATCTAAACTGAGTAAACATGAGTCTCAATGCAGATCGTGAGTTAGTAACTCAGATGGAGGAAGCACCCACTTTTGGTCCTTCTTTACCAGTACCAAATGTTCAAGAAATGGTAAACAAGAATCCTTTGCTGGTTCCTAACAGATATGTGAGTTGTCAAGAAGAAATGGAGAAAGTCAACTATATGCCTCATCTTTCATCTGAGATCCCTGTCATTGATTTAACACTGCTTTCACATGGGAATGCAGAGGAGTTGTTGAAACTGGACATAGCATGCAAGAGGAGTGGGGTTTCTTCCAGGTAATAAAATTGTGAAATACATACAAAAAATATACACAAACAGAAACCTACATAGAACAATATAGTAATTAATAGGTCCAACAAGTTCATAACAATGCATCGACATGTATTCAGAAGTCAATAAGATATATGTTTAATTTGGTTTTCAATTTTCAACAAATGCTGAAAGGGATTGCATTATTGCAATTACTTTTGTAGGTAGTGAGTCATGGCGTGCAAAATGAACTTTTGCAGCGAATGAAGAATGCAACAACTGAATTTTTCAAACTTCCAATAGAAGAGAAGGACAAGTATGCAATAGCCTCAAATGATGTACAAGGTTATGGGCATGCTTATGTAGTTTCGGAGGAGCAGATACTTGACTGGTCAGATGCACTGATTTTAATCACACACCCCACTTGGTATAGGAAGCTTCAATTTTGGCCTGAAACCCCAGAGGGATTCAAGTAGGTGTTCCTGACAAAAAATTAAACTACATATATACACAAGTAACACAACTTGTGGTTTGTTGAAGGAATTGATCTACTAATGCAGGGATATAATAGAGGCATATTCGAGTGAAGCTAAACGAGTTGGTGAGGAACTTCTCAATTATTTGTCTGTGATTATGGGGATGTAGAAACATGTTCTTCTTGGACTACATAAAGAATCACTTGACGGTTTATGAATGAATTATTACCCTCCTTGCAGTACACCTGAGCAAGTACTTGGTTTGAGTCCACACTCTGACATAAGCACTATTACCTTGCTTATGCAAGATGATGATGTGCCTGGTTTAGAAATTCGACACAGGAAGTTGGGTACCAGTGACTCCAAAATCAAATGCTCTAGTTCTCAATGTTGGAGATGTAATTGAGGTACTTGAATTATTTCTTTAGTAACACAGAGAACACTTGAAAGAGAAGGTATTTTAAGCTTAACCATGAAAGTGATATCAAAAGATATAAGACCAGTTAGGATTACTTTCTAGCTAATCATGAGAGAACTTATCAGCTAGTTTGAAAGAATTTCTTTACAAGCACTTACACAATAAGAAGGTGAAATGAATTTAACTTCTTCCATAAGTTAAAATTAGGCTCTTTACAACTCAACTTTTTCAGAAGTTCTCTCGTCTAACTTCTCCATAAACATCTATAAACTTATAAGGACTTGTTTATAAGTTTGAGTTCTCATCTCAATTGAAAAACTCCTAAGTTAGATGTTAATTCAAACTAGGCCTAGGAAAAGGTTGAATTGCATAGACTAATTTCAACTTATAATTCTTTTTATCTTCTTAATCATTTTATTGTCTTCTCCCATAAGTTCTTTTAGAGAAATTTATCTAAACAAACTCAAAAATCACTTAATTATACTCACCTTTTTTTTTTCTTCCTTTCTCAATAATAATAGATATTGAGCAATGGCAAGTACTAGAGTGTAGAACACAGGGCAGTTACAAATAGGAACAAGAGAAGGACTTCTTATGCATATTTTTTTGTCCCCACCAGATGATGTGGAAGTTGAGCCCTTTGATCATATGATTGATTCCAAAAACCCCAAGTTATACCAAAGAGTCAAGTATGAGAGTATTTGAGGCAATCCTTGTAGAGGAAAATGGAGGGAAAAGCTCACACTGATGTAGCAAGAATAAATAATGAATAGAGGAGTAACACATTTAAGAAAAGAAAAGGCCCAAACACATAAAACGAGGAAAGAAGAAAGGTTTGAAGTGCTCCCTCTCGTGTTGCTTTTTTCATGTTGTCAATTGTGTTTGTATAATGTTTAATGAATTTCATATACATTAAGTAGAGTAGAGTCTCTACTTAGTATCTATGATCACTTTAATGTAGATTTTTGTTTGGGGTCGAACACGTGTCGGTTGCACAACTGCTCAAACTTGGTCAGGGTGCTTTTGGTCAACTCAATCAGACAGTAGACTTGCAAGAACACTCTAATGCCAAGTCAATCTGAGTCTGAGTTTGAGGTATTAATTACTTGGTAGTAAATGCATGCCTATTTTATTACCAACACCATAATTTATAGGTTTGCGTCGTTGGCCTGGTAACGTGTGGTCTTGGAGAAAGTCTTCCCTTGGGCGGGATTCCGGTGTAGAGTCGGTACAGATTGTACGAACGACTCTATGATGCATCCGTCCTGGGGTGTAGGTTATCCAGGTCAGACGGTCTAGGTCGCCCGCCTTAAGTGCATTGGGTTGGGCCATATAATGGCCAAGCCCAATGTCTTGAACAATTTCATTTGGTATGAACTCTAGCAATCTTTACCATTGATTCCACAAAGCAAGTATTCCAATTCTCAGGGTTCTCTGAGACCGATGTAATTTCCTTTTCTCAATCGAATTTGAACCCACTTATCCATTGATTTAAGTCATCTTGCCACTTCACGTCAATTGAGTTCTCTGATGAGATGTTGGTTAAATTTTCATTTAAAACCTTAGAAACAAATATTTTGCAAAGAAATCTGCTTTACTTCCACACAAGGTAGTTGTAATGGTTGACTTATTTGTTGGAAGATCTTGGAGTCTCTCATGTGCAACCTGCTCTCCTCTACTGAGACAGTGCCTCTGTTAGATTAGAAACATTGTAGCTAATGCTGTCTTCAATGAGAGAATAAAGCACCTAGAAATCGATTATCATTTGATCAGAGAAAAGCTTCAAGCTAAACTTTTCCATCTTCTACCTATTTCCAGCAAGGGTCAGCATGCTGACATTTTTACAAAACCCCTTGATACTACTCCTTTCTCCTATATTCTTTCCATGATGTGAGTTTTGAATATCTACTCTCCAGCTTGTGCATGGGTGTATTGAAGTATAAGATTTAGACTTAATCTGTTTTAATTTATCTGTTTTAGTTTTGTAATCTTTTAGTTAGTTATTTCTGTTAGTTTAGTTATATTAGTTATTTTTGTTTGTAGCTACTAGTTTTAGCTGTTAGCTAGATTAGTTTACTTTTCCTTTCTCTTATACCAGGCATCTATATATATAGAGTTGCTGATTGTATATCAAAATATAACATACAAGGAATAAATAAGTCTAAGTCATCCGTCTATTTCATATCCCCATTCATTTTAGTTTCTCAAATTATCCTTCTTATATATATATATATATATATATATATATATATATAAACGAAAACACTGACATCCCTCCTAGTAGGTCTGCACATGGGTGTGGTCGACCCGACTAACCCGATCAATACCCAACCACTATTTGGTGAGTTGGTTGGGTCATCAGGTTTGTTTGGGTTGGGTAAGTATGAATCCGACCAATTTGGGTTGGTTAGCAAGTCTGGGTAAGTACAACCCGATGTACCCAACCCAACCCGACCTCTTATTTAAAAAAACTATTATATTATTAATAATTATCTCATTTGAATTAAATTTAGTAATAGTAAAATAAAATTTAATTAAAAATTGATGCCATAATAGAACATTAATTTGTTAATTTGTGAGATGGAGACTTTTATGGTTGTGGAATAACCTATTCGGGACATCTCTTACTGCATTGTGCTAAATATTTGAATTAAATTGTGTGTGCAAAAGTGTATATCATATTTTTCTACTTTTAATTTTTAAACTTTTTTAAATAGTTATATGCCAAAGTGTCAAAATCATGGAACTACAAGTTTATATAATTTATGAAGTTTAAATGGTGATAAAAGATAACCAATTTCTATAAATTTGAATTTTTTTCTTTTTTCTAATTTTTTAATTATCATGACCCGATTATCCAACCCAACCTTGATCGATTTGGGTTGAGTTGAGTCTATAACTTAAAAATGGAAAAACTGACTTGACCCAACCCAACCCAAATTGATTAATAGTTGGATCCAAAACTAGTGCAAATTCAAGCTAACCCAACCCGTTTACATCCTATCCATTGCTATTTCTACTATAGGTTTAAATTTTTTTCAGCTCTTCTAGCAAGTGATTATTGGTTGCTTGGCTATGCAAGATATTAATTGGCTCACGTAAGTTGTTGTCTACTTCGATCCGAGTTGAACAAATTAAAGCCTGCCATTTTATCTTCAAATTACATCTCATGTAAGAGAGTGAAAATTCCTTCGACATTATCTCCACTTTATTGGACGCAAAACGTTTGGTATGAATTGTGGTATCACTATCTTCTTTTTTTAGCGATATATTTGATTTAGCTCTGTTCTAGGTTGTTCTTGTTACATGTTGGAAAAGGGGATTGTTCTTCGTTATGAGAAGATTTTCTTAAAATATAAAATGTAGGTATTGAAAATAGGAGGATACAGCATAAGTAATTTTATAGGGTTAAATATGTTTTTGGATCCCTATGATGAAATTTGATTTTAGTCCCCCATTTATTTTTTTCATTGATTTTGGTCTTCCATTTATAAAAATTACATATTTTTAGTCCTCCATATTAAGTGTACTATGTTAAGTAACTTTCGCAACTCCACTAAAAGTTCACAAGAGTTTCTTGTGATTTTTTTAGAAAATTCATGTGTAGTAAATTTCTAAAAAAAATTACAAACGTTTTACATAAAAATGCTGTTATAAAATTTATTTGCATTGTTGTAAAAAATCTATAGTAAATTTCTCGCAAATTTTAGAATTTGAACAAATTTTTCTTTGAGTTTTGAAATTTACAGGAAAATACGAAGGAAAATACATAGAAAAATTTACAAAAAATATTACTACTTCGTCACTTAGCGGAATATATCTAATGTCAAGGACTAAAATCACGTGATTTTAAAAAATAGAGGATCAAAACCAATGAAAAAATAAATGAGGGTTCAAAATCAAATTTCGTTATATCTTGAGGGATTAAAAACATATTTGACCCAATTTTACATTATAATTTTGCTGTAGGGCTAAGGACGCCACAGGTAGTTAGTATTTTTTATTTCAACAATTACTTGGGATTGGGAACTGGTGGCTTTGTACCTTTTATGAGAATTTGTAAAGCAAATCCATCTGCATTAATTATAAGCTAAATTGCTGCATAAGACATTATGCAAATTGCAGCCAGCGAGTTTTCGGGTAACCTTATTGCGTGAAAAGTTCGGATCTATCTTTTCAATATAAATATACATAAGTTTTGATAAGACTAAACATATTCAATAAACAAGAAAAGAGATATTAAAATCAAAATTTTCATATAATAAAATCATATAAAAAATTAATATGAGAGGATTGATTCTTGAAACTAGTATATTTTTTAGTATTAATCACATATATTGACAGTTCTGTTTTGAGATTTAATCACAATTTAATCTGCTCACCCAGTCACCCCTTATTGGGTTCTCAACATTTCTTTCCACAATCTCAATTGCAACTACTACATGCAAATTAAACTTCTAAAAGCATAAGCATTTCAAATAGTCACAAATAACTAGTTATTGCACCTGATGAACCAAAACTTCATATAGTAGCTACATGCACTATTATTCTGTTTCTGTTGAGAATATTGATATATACTGCCAGCTTTTGTAATACAATTTTTTTCACGGAAAAACATGAGTGAAATGAAAGGATCAGTTTTCCGCCTAGAAAAACACAACCGATATAACTGCAACGGGTGCAAGATTAATTTTTATTTCAGTGCTACTAACTTGGCATGGAAAGAGACAATAAGATAACTAAAACATGTGATGTTGCTATATTTTCATTTCTTTCCATGAGCTGACTTTGTACAAGTTGCAACTTAACTAAGCAAAGTTTTTTTAGGAATCTCCGAAACATAAACTAATCTCCATTCATGTGCAGCTAATTGCATTGACTAGGTAGAGGCATCTCCATTTCTTGGAATGCTAAAGATTCCCTATACTAAAGAACAAAATAGCTTTTCATATAAGCATTGATCCTTAAAAACAATTCAAATCTCAAAGCTTGCAAGTGCAATCTAAGCTGAGCAAACATGACTCTCAATGCAGATTGTGAGTTATTAGTAACAGAGAAGACTGAAGCACCCACTTTAGCTCCATCTTTACCAGTACCCAATGTTCAAGAAATGGTGAGGAAGCAACCTTTGCAGGTTCCAGAAAGATATGTGAGGAGTCAAGAAGAAATGGAGAAAGTCAACTATATGCCCCACCTTTCATCTGAGATCCCTGTCATTGATTTATCACTCCTCTCAAGTGGGAATTCAGAGGAGTTATTGAAACTGGACATGGCATGCAAAGAGTGGGGTTTCTTTCAGGTATTTCTTGACCAACAAAATTGTGTTACATAATAATAATGAAAAAAAAAAGAATCACAAATGGAAACTTGCACATAGATGCATCATGCTTCTACAACAACATTTACTAATAGGTCCAACAAGTTCACAGCAATGCATTGACATTATGTTTGGTTTTATCAAATGCTGATTGGGATAATGCACTTACTTTTGTAGGTAGTGAATCATAGCATGCAAAAAGAACTTCTGCAGAAAATGAAGGATGCATCAGCTGAGTTTTTCAAACTTCCAATAGAAGAGAAGGACAAGTATAAAATGGCCTCAAACGACATACAAGGTTATGGACATGCTTATGTAGTTTCAGAGGAGCAGACATTAGACTGGTCAGATGCATTGATGTTAGTCACTTACCCCACCTGGTACAGGAAGCTTCAATTTTGGCCAGAAACCCCAGAGGGATTCAAGTAGGTGTTCCTGACATCTAAAATTAAACTATATACACAAGTAACATAACATGTGGTTTGTTGATGGAATTCATCTACTAATGCAGGGATATAATAGAGGCATATTCAAGTGAAGTTAAACGAGTTGGTGAGGAACTTCTCAGTTCTTTGTCTGTGATTATGGGGATGCAGAAGCATGTTCTTGTTGGACTACATAAAGAATCACTTGAAGGTTTACGAGTGAACTATTACCCTCCTTGCAGCACACCTGAGCAAGTACTTGGTTTGAGTCCACACTCTGACTCAAGCACTATTACCTTGCTTATGCAAGATGATGATGTACCTGGTTTAGAAATTCGACACAAAGGAAGTTGGGTGCCTGTGACTCCAAAATCAGATGCTCTAGTTGTCAATGTTGGAGATGTAATTGAGGTACATGGATGATTTCTTTAGTGAATACAAAGAGAACACTTGAAATAGATGTTTGAAGCTTGGAAAGAAAGTGATATCAAAAGATAAAGTCACTTAATTATCCTAACTTTTCAGTTTCTTCCTTTTGCAATCATAACAGATATTGAGCAATGGCAAGTACAAGAGTATAGAACACAGAGCAGTGACAAATAAGAACAAGAGTAGGACTTCTTATGCATATTTTTTGTCCCCATCAGATGATGTGGAAGTTGAGCCCTTTGATCATATGATAGATGCTCAAAACCCCAAGTTGTACAAGAAAGTCAGGTTTGGAGATTATTTGAGGCAATCCATGAAGAGGAAAATGGATGGAAAAGCTCACACTGATGTAGCAAGAATAAAGGAATAGGGGAATAACATAAAATGTGGAAAAAAATGTTTGAACTGCTCCCTCATGTTGCTTTTTCATGTTGTCAATTCTGTTTGTATAATGCATAATAAATGACATATTATACATCAAGCAAAGTAGAGTCACTGCTTAGTATATAAGTCATTGTCACTGTAATATAGATTTCATTCTGAACAAACTCCAGTAATCTTTGCAATTATTAATTCCACAAAGCCTGCTATCCACTTCTCAGGCATTTCTTAGAGTCATTGTACTTTTCTTTTCTAAATATAATTCAAACCCACTTAACCATTGATTGTATAGTTGTCTTGCCACTTCACCTCAATTGAGTTCTAATGAAGATATACAAGGTTAGTAATTTTCAGATAACTTTCAAATTTCATCAAACACATCATATGCAGCCTCAAAATCCCAATAGGAGAGAAAGTAGCAACTTATTAACAAGAGCATTAGAAAAGTAACGGGTTTCGCAACACCCACACTATAGTGATGAATAACAAATGCAAACTGAATGACATGCAAATAGAGATTTCAAAACATCACTGCAATACATCAACAAAAGAAAAGGCATCCACAACTATAGTCATGTGTTAAGTAGCTATTGTACCTAACAAGTAATAACCATGGAGAGGTAATTATAGTGACAGATATCTCGAGATCATGCAGAAATGTAAGCCTAAGGAGTGAAAGAAAGAAATTAGTATTGTATGATAAGATTGAAAAGAGGTGGGCTAAAGAAGGAAGATGATGTATCTATATCTACATACATAAAGAAAAACAAAGAGGCTTGAATGGATGGAATGCACTAAGAATGAGGAGAGAAAAGTTTTGGTCATGGAATAAGTTATTTTCATATATTTACTCAAATGGAGGATCAATATTTTTTGAATTTTGATAAAATTAAAACTAGAGAGGATAATTAAAATGGTTATATTTTATGAAACGCACCACTTAAGTTTCAGAGTTGAAAAAAAAAAAAACGGGGATGTGATTGTTAAAAAGGGCTATTGCATGTGTTATCTTTAGGTACAATTATTTTTAGAGCTTTCAACACCACTTTTAGGGATTTTATGGTTATCTATAATAAATAGAACTTCAAACAAATTTTTAAATGTTAGACATATTTGTTTGATGCTCATATCTATTGATTTCCACCTCGTACGATTACTTCTAGAAGCAGTTTGGTTGACTCTCCGTAGTTATGAGTGGTTTAACAGTCCTCATTGCCTATTTTAAATATTTTTAGAATTTCTACTTTATATTATCTTGCTATATTTTAATGTCATTTATTTAAATAATTTAGGAAACATGCTTTTTCTACTGTTTTTTATTCTCGGTAAAATTCATTTCAAAGGTTGATATAAATTTATAAATTGGAAATAATTATATTTGATGAAAATGGATATTTAATTTTGAAATAGACTTTGAGAAGAAAAGGAAGATTCAATTGTTTCAGCTTCAGTGTTATTTCATTTTTGTGGGTCTCATTTGTGTTGGTGGCCATTTTTTTTGTGTCCACAAGAGGCAATCCTGTTCGAGCCAGGTAGGACCCCTATGGGCAACAAAGTTCTCCCTCCGAGTATTTAACACAACTGCATTTTCAGGGTTCAAACTCGAGACCACCGGTTAAACTAGTGTTATTTTGGGAGTATATATATATATATATATTCTGCAACTATAGGAACTTTAGTCATGGATTTATGTTGAGATGTATATTTTGATGTTCATTGGATATATGTTATATTGTTGATAACTTTGGCTGGTGTTGTTGAAAACAAGATTTCTGTAAAATTTGGGATTTAAAAAATATTGGGGAGATTCTCAAAATTTATGTAAAATCCTAGAATTGAATTTGGGTGATATTTGTTAGGCTTGTTAGGCTAAAGGTGTTAGTTTGTGCGCCAGTCACGACCTTGAATTTGAGTCGTGACATTTTAACTACAATAAACACTCATGTCACGTGATTCTCTCTCTCTCTATATATATATATATCAAATTTTCTCAAGTTTTCAACATTTAAAATTTTCTAAAACGCCACTTTCTTTTTTTGTTTTTTATGCACCATCTTGTTGTTGCTATTAAAAAAAATAATTAGCCAAGCAAATTAACCCAGCCTATTGTCGACTAATTTGGCTTGCATACAAAAATTTTCAGGTTAATTAGCCAGACCCATTTGGCTTGAATTTTTTTATAATTCTTTTAAATTGAATCACATTATACTTTTTTAATTTATTTAATTATTAAGATTTTGGAGACATGAATGATCACATTGAATCTTCCAGTTGTCCAGTCCAAATAGCTCAGTTTGACACATATGGGCCTTAAAGTTGCATCTTGGTGGTACCCCCAACCTGTCAGATTCAACCCATCTGTCAGGGAAACCAGTGGTGCAGTGGACCACAATACCTCTGAAAGACTAATTCCATCAACTTAACGGCATCCTTCAAATTCAACTATACAAACGGCAATGGCCATTCACTTACATAGACTAGACACTAAGCATTCAAATACACACTAATATGAATGTTATTATTCACATATCAACAAGCCCAAATTTTTCCTCTCCCACTAATTTATTAAAACTTGTCTTTCTAACACAACTAGTGTTAGGAGTCTCTTCTTGATCAAGCTACAATTAGCCAGTGTTTCACATCTAATAACATGAAACTAACCTAGCTAAAAACAGACTAACTTCTTTATGTCAAACAAACAATAGAGGCAAGCAACAACAATAAAGACTAAACAAAAACGTACAAAAAGACAAGAATGTGAAAGTTTCATGTCTCAGCTGTGTCTGAGCTTATTACAGTCTCCTCTTCTATTGAAGAAATAGGCAGTTTGCTCCCTGAGCTCATTTTGTGCACATCCTGACTGGAACAAATGAAGATTCTTCTCACCATATTGCAGAACTCACTGCAAGAACATAATAAAACCTATCAACATAGTATTTAGATTAATAGTGAAGGTGGTTATGTGAATAATTGAGTATTATCCTTTGCTACTTGTACCCAAACCATGGTTTTGACATTTTAAAGGGGAATCCAAAAACACACACTATAAAGGTCTACAAAATAAAAGATTTAAGCATTTATTTCTCCATAATTTTCGTTTTTCGTATTAACCACAGGTATCTCTATTACAAGGGGTAATCCTGCTCGAGACTTAGTCACAATTAAGGTTGTTTACCCCTCTCTAAAACTGTATTTAGCGGGGATTGAACTTGGAAGTTCTTCCCACGATCAGAGTTTGCGTTGCCAACTAAATACAACCCTTTGGTATTTCTCAATAACTTCTACAACCTCTATTTTTTGTTTCTCTCTAATTCCTTTATTTTTCATCATTATTTCCACTACTTGTTCTATCAACAGCAAATATATGACTGTGCATAAGAGATACTTACGGCCATGGATCATCACCCACAAGCATCATGTCCCCTTCATCATCAGTGAACACAATTTCCCACTTATTCCTTGGTTGAAGCTGTCCCTTTATGTCAAACATTTTCTCCAACTCATCTATCAGTTGATCATATCCATTCAACATGGTCAAGTCCACAGCACGACCCACTGCAACACCCTGCATTTGAACCTTTTGGCAGGTTTTGAAAACAAACAAAAGCCTCACTTCAGAAACATTTTAGATAAGGCTACAGAACAAAAATCCTTAACTCTACTATATAAAGAATACATGTCAAGCACCTTAGTGCAACTTCTGCTACAGATTTGCTTGCTTTGAGTTTCTTTTGGAGAAACTTGCTGCTGTTCTTGTTTCCTTTCTGTAGAAGCCTTTGGGATATCATACTTATGTTCTGTATCAGTTCTGGACAAGGTGTTAACACAGCCCTCAGAAGTGACTCTGGATGCATTTTCTGCATGTAAAGGTGCCTTTTCCACTGCAGGAGAGTTCCTGGTATGATCAATAAGCTCAATCCCAAACAATCTACAGCTTGTAGCAGCCTCTACTTTGTTCTCCTTGTCAACATGGTCAAGCAAATTATCATTTTTCAATCTTTCTGAGTGAGTTTTTGAAATAGGCCAAGGTGAGACTGAGACACTCTTGTTATCATCAGTTGTGTCATGACATAAATGAGAAGGACAACTAGAATGGGGAGAAGATAGCCAACTTCCTTCTGTCTGATTCCTCATTATACCATTGCAACTGTTTTTACTATTATGATCACTCTGCTTATGATGCCACATATGGTCACTAAGTTGTGTTACATCTGATTGTGTCCTCCCTGCATCCCAGAAAGTAGAGGCACCTAATGTTGTGTCTAATTTGAGAGTGAAATGTAAGTGTCAAGATGAACTAATCAATACCAGAATTGGAAAGAGTGAAAAGAGATAGTTCCTTACCAAGATCTGGAACCTCACTAGGTAGCCGAGGCCTTTTATTGTTTACAACAGGAGGAACTGAAGATGTAGGATTAGAAGCCAGAAGGGGTTCTATCTCCCATGGTGAAACCCTATCAGGTCTTGGAAAAGATGCAGTCTCATCCCATTGAACCTGAGAATAAGTGACAAGAATGGATGAATATTGAACACCATACCATAAGATCACTGGAAATAAGGTGGACAATCTCAAGGTCAAAGATGAGGATACCTTAAGAGATCTCCATGTTGAATTCACCCAGTGGGGAGACATATCTTCTACTCCAATTATTGTGGCCGAAAATCTGATCAACCATGAATTAGAAGATCTAATGAAAAGATCATGTTACAAACTACAGCAGTAAAATTTCGTACCTTTTGTCAGTCTCAGCAGAATCATCCCCTTCAAACCTCATCCTGAACCTCATGCCAACACTAAATTTTTGGTTGATTGCCTCCAAATACTTGTTCACACTTACAATGAACTGGCTTGTCCTAAGCAAACAAATATAGCCCATGTCAATAATCATCCACTAATTACTTAACAGCAACACTAAAACAGTTTCTAGTTATTTTTGCATACCTGGGCTTATAATATACAACAAAAAGAGTCTGAGTTGAAACAGCATGAGATGCAGTCGCTAGAACTCCTAGGTGCATGCTCTGACTGGAAATCACTGATGAAGGCATGCTGTTCTGCAGAGGAGCTAGACGCCTTACTCCAACACGTAATTCTCCATTGTTCCCTCTATACACAAAATCTTATTTAATCAAGAGGCTTGCATAGTCAAAATAGTTAAATTCTTGTATCATACAGTAGGAGATTTTCTGAACCATATGAAGGAAACCAAGTAAAGGAAAAACATCAAGTGTATACCTCAGAAACACAAAGGTATCTCCAGCAACTAATCTCTTGGAAGTCACAAAAGTACTCCATCCAGTTGTGAGCAAGTGTCTACGTGGCTGACCTGTATACAAAGGAAAATACATTCAAGGAAAAAACATTAGGCCACTAGAAGAACAAAGCTAAATCAGAAGGACCCAAATAAAAATTTCACATGCCCTTTACCTCTAAATATATGCTTAAAGCGCCATTCATAACCATGAAGATCCTTGGCAACCAATTCTTGAGTTGGGGTTGATTGGGACATGTCCTGAACAAAATCCAAACATGGTTTTAGTAAACATCAATAAGGTAACCTGGATCTGGTATTGGAAACAAAAAAACAAATTTGGAAAAAGACGAAATAGATAGTATTACCAAGGAGGGAAGGCATTCTGTGGCATGCTTCCTGAGAACAGAGAAGCCACCATGTGTGCTGGTATCAGAGGCAGTTAAGACCTTGCAGAAGGAATGAACTCTTGGCCTTGGAAGTTCAGCAGGGCATGAATCAGGGCTTGTAGGCTCAGCTTGCTAAGACATTTGTTCCATTAGAAATCTAAACAATGGGAGAAAAGAATCTAAGGTTGACATGAAAAAATTGAGAGAATCAGAAGGGAAGCTACATCCTTACATTAGATTCCGGCACTAGAGTAATCTGTGCATAAACCTCATCTGTTTCTGGTTCAGCCTGAACATGTCAAAATTTAAGATAAGTTTTTTTTTATATATATATATATATATATATATATATATATATATATTTTAACCTTCCCCAAATTACATAATCATACAGTAAGACCTTTTTCTCAGACAATTTTTTTTAATAAGAAAAAGAATAAGGAAATTTGAAGGAAAGAGGATCAATTCAAATGGAGAACATTACCAGCAATTAACAACTTAATACCAAATTGCATATAGTAACTCCAAATCCCAGATAATCATTTGACCATTTCTTTTCAGCAACCAAACAAGATTTCATTTTTTTGTCCCATTAAGAAAAATGGGAAAGAAAAAATATAGGAAAGTAGGATCATTGAGAAAATTACCAGTAAATGGACGTTGACGACACGACAAAGGATCTTTGTGGGAAGTTTGAACAGTGGAATCCTCTGATTTAGTTCCTGATTTGTTGATACTTCTAACTACAGCCGCAAAAACATATAAAGTAAAAAAAGTAATAGAAGAAATTTACAAAAAAAGAAAAACAGAAAAGATAAAAGAATCCAGCATAGCATAACCAAGAATCTCACACCAACATTTTCAGACAGAACCTTATGACCCCAAAAAGAAAATCAAAGAATTTGCAACTGTAAATAACGAAAAGCTAACCTGTTCCATGTGTCCCTGAGGAAAATAGAAGACCCTTTCTCCTGAACGAGGAATTTCCACATGGGGTCCTGCACATGCCTTCCATAGTTGCTCATAGAGCTCATCTTCTCCACCATGATTCAACATCATTCAACTAACCAAAAGCTGTTCTCTTCAGAGCTTGTGACCAATCTGAATCTGAGTCATCAACATTAATTATATTATGGATATGCAAATAGTAATCATCATCATGTCGTGGTGTCTCAGTGGAACTGAATTGAATGATTAAGCGTTAACGGAGAATTTATGAGAGGAGGCAAAAACAGGTTTTGGAATCTGTGTCTGCTATGCTAGCTGCTAGAACCGTTACTGAAGACAGTCAAGACACACACACACTCTCTTTCTCTTTCTTAGCGTAAGGAAACGGCGTTTGTTGGAATCAGTGAATCACACCACATATGACATATAACAACATCGTTAGGTGGTGTCCATTTTATAACAAGACCATGTTTTTTTGTTGACTTTTTTATTCTTAGTGTTGTGTCACACTTGTGTGTGTCTCTTCTGTCGTCTCTTCGCACCAGACACCGGTGACCATTTTATTAAGGAAAATGCTTTTTAACATGTAAAAAAGTTATTCAAATAAATATGATTGGATAAGTTTATAATAATGGAAGGTACATAGTTACTTTTAAAATAACTTTTACATCCATTTCATTAATAGTTGAGGCCGCTTGTGGGAGTCTACATTCAACATCAAGTTTGATTTACTATTAAATACTCCCTCCATCTCAATTATAAGCAAAAAAATCACTCACCTATAGCAGACTAAAATATAAGCAAAAGTTAACTAATTTCACCATATTAAATGATATCATCCCAAATTACCCTTTATTTAATTCATATTATATTTTCCAACCGCTCTATTTAATGAATGATGTGCCAATAAAAAAAGAGTATGTCCACTTGAAACAAGTTTCAATAAAATTGAATGTAGGGTAATTTAGGCAATACAATTACTTTTTAGATGAAATCAAGAAAATTAAATGGGTTTAACTAACTTTCTTAATAAGTGTGAATATAGTTATTTTTGCTTATAAATGAGACCGGAGGGAGTAAAGAGACATCATCTCCTGTTAACGAGTGTCCTAATTAGGGGTGGGAACTGGGAACAGGCCAGACCGCTCGTCAGGGGCCTACTACCCGACCTATATCATGCCCAAGTTAGGCCAGACCAATTTATTAAATAGAACAGGCCAAGGCTTTTTCAAAAGCCTATATAGCAAAACAGGTCAGGCTTTAGGCCATCGAAAAAGCCTTTTGAGCCTATCAAGCCGGTCTATTTAACTAAATATAAATAAAATACTAATACTTTTTATATTGCTATTATTATTATTATTATAAAGATTTGTTATTATTTTTCCTTATAATTATATACTTATTAGCTTGTATAAACATTTAAGTATGCTAAAAACTTGAACCTATAAGTCTATTCATGTATATGCTTATGATATATTCAAGTACCTTACTATAAAACAGGCTTCCAAGCCTTGTCAGGCTTTAAATAGGCCAGACTCAAACCATAAAATAAAGCCTATGTCAAGTAACAAGCCAGAGTCATGCCATGAATTTAAGGTGCAGGCCAAGCTCAGGCCTTAGAAAGCCTAGCTCGGCTCGGCCCATTCTCATCCCTAGTCCTAATAACACTGATAAAAGTAAGTTTTTGAGTAAATAAGCAAGATGTCTCTGACCTTTTTAGGTCATGCAATTTAGTCTCTAAGAAAGTGAAAATCTCAAAATAATCCCCGACTCCTTGCTCCGTCATGCAGTATGGTTCAAAATTGTTTTTTTTTCTGTTAACTCCAAGATGACGTGTCACGTTAAGTGACACTATGACACACAACTGGACATTGTGCACCTAAAACGACGCCATTTTTGCAAAATTAATAGCTTGGAAGCTTCGGCCGACCAGGAGGTTGGAAGGATGGTTGGCCAGGAAGGTTGGAACCGGCTAGCCAGGAAGGCTGGAATCTGCATGTGAATTGATACAATCCAACCTTCTTGACCGGCCGACCTTCCGACTTCTTGGCCGGCTCGTTCCAACCTTCCTGGCCAACCAGACTTGTGTCACTTAACGTGACACGTCATCTAGGGGTTAACGGAAAATACCAATTTGGACTATAGAGGATGACGGAGCAAGGAGTCATGGATCATTTTGAGATTTTCACTTTCTCAAATACTAAACTGCATGATCCTGAATAAGTCGGGAACTAATTTGCTAGTTTACTCGTAAGTTTTTATTGAAAATCATGACATTGATTAAATTTATAATATTAAATGCAGCACAATCCAATAAAAACTTTCGAATTTTGGTTCTTTAACCAGGGAATTAGGTCGAGAATTTTTAAAAGTTTAGTTAGCTAAAGAATCCAGATTTCAGACCATTGCAAAAAGTATTTTAAGCTTATCAAATGGTATATTTATGTAAATATATATAAATAATATTGTGAATACCTTATTTTTTACCGCAACCTTTTTTATTATCAGGAAAAATTGAAAAATGTAAAAAAAGAAAATAAATAAATAAAGAGAGGTAAAGATAAAAATAAAGGAAAAATATTTGAAAAGGTATGAGAAAAATGAATTTTATTGTTAGACCTTTTGTGACCCTCATAAATAAACCTTTTAAACTTCTACCAATCTCAATTGGGTGACCTTAATCATGATTTATGAAGTTGGGCTCAAGTGGGTTGTTTTGAAGAAAATTACTCATGTCGTTTGATTGAGAATTTCTAATGCAAATTAAAAAGTTGAGACAAATCTCTTCAACTTTGATGAAGAGCTTAAGAGTTGAGTTAAATGTCTACTAAGTCTTTAAGCCTAGAAGTCAAAATAAAGATGTTAGAAAGTGTTGAAGAACGTGTAAATGTGATGTTATATAGATATCATTTTCGTTTGAAATTGGTACTATTTGAAAGATAAATTTTATATCTACAATTGTTATGAGAAGTCTAGTGAAGTTGGTTGGACGTCTCTAGAAGGGGGGGTTGAATAGAGACTTGAAAATATTATACCTGAAAAATTCAGATTCAATCTGAGGTGGATCTCAAGTCTGTGACTTGGAACTCAGATTGAATCTTAACTCAGTGGAAGTTTAAGATTAAGAAAGCTTAGCTCAACAAAAGGTTAAGCTCAACTCAGATCAAATCTTAACTCAAATCTGAGCTTAACACTTAAGATTCGTTAAGTCCAGTCTCAGATAAATCGAGTTAGATAAAACAGATATAAAGGCATGCTAAGATCTGAGTCTAGTAGAGACTTATCTGAGATATGCTGAGACTGATCTTAGTTATGGAGAAATTGAGTTATGCAGAGACTGATAATAAGAGATAGAGAGAGAACACACTCAGATTTATACTGGTTCACCCACAACCTTGGGCTACGTCCAGTCCCAACAACCATGTGAGATTTCCACTATGACAACCTTGTCAAATACAAGTATTCTTTCCTGACTCTTTAGGCTCACACTAAGCTGAGGCACCTTCTGACCTAGTTGAGATTCAAGTATTCTTTCCTCTGCCTCTTAAGGCTCATAGTCACTCACACTAAGATCAAGCACCTGACTTAGCTGAGACTGGGTGAGATGAGATGAGATTGATCTTGTCTAGCTTAGACTACGTACAAAGTACGGATACATAGTGAGCTCAACTAGATGGTAGCTCTCTAAATCACTCAAAGAGTGTATATAAACCATTACAAAACAAGAGCTAAACCTACTACATGATATTAGCTAAGATAATATAGGTAGGTAAGTTGAGATTCACTTGAGACTTGGATATTTCAGCTTGTGCAACAGTGTCTCACCAGTGTCTCACATCCGTTCAGCATTAATGAGACTTCCTTTTATAGTCTTCAGAAAACTAGTCGTTATACTAGTTGTTATACTAGTCGTTACAGGTGAGAGACAAAGCTTAGTACTTTTCTGGCACAGGCTCGACACTTTTCTGACACGGGTTTTGTTGTGACAGTGTACTTGCGTTGACTTGCTTTTGTTGCTGGGTCTCTGTCTAAGTCTCAGTCTATCTTCTCAGTCTCATTATGAGTCTCAGTCTTAGTCTCAGTCTCAGTCACAATCTCAGTCTGAGGTACGAGTCTCAGTCTTAGTCTTAGTTGGTGAGTCTGAGTCTTAGTCTCACCTATGAGTCTAAGCTTGGTCAGTCTTAGCTTGACTCTTGCTTTGTCTTGTGCTCAGTTTCATACTTCAAAGTGCTTCTTTGTCATGCTTAGACTGAGTCTGACCTTACAATCTGAGCTTGTCTCAGTCTGAATCTTAGTTTCGTGGTTCAGTCTTACTATCATATTTGAGTCTCAGTCTTTCATGTGCAGCTGAGTCTCAGTCTTTCATGTGCAGCTAAGTCTCGGTCTTTAATGTGCTGCTGAGTCTCAGTTTCTTGAATCTCTTAGACCTAAGAGGCTAAGCTCTCCTAATCTGATCTTTTCATAAGGTGCGCCTCTTGCTGCTTCTCAGCTCAACTCTTATTGATCTCTTTGTAGCTTTGTTTTTCTTGAGTCTCAAATATTGATCTTTTTTATGCAACTTAGTTCACTGTTTGATCTCAACTTGACTCAGCTTGATGGTTGGCGTTTCTAGTAAAGACCCTTTCTGACTGTATCTAAGACTGCATTCTGATGTTCACCACTCTCAACTTAGGCTATCTTCAGATTCAACCATTCTAATCTTCTGGAGACTTTCTGATAAAAGATATGTCTAAGGCCTTCTTCTGAAATTTCCTTCAGCATATAGAACTTCTAAGCTTTGCCAATTCTCCATAAACAATTATGAAGTCTGATGTTTCTTAACATTAGGATTATGATCTTTCTGAGTCTCAGGAAAGGCTTGTGTTGTTTGCTCAATTTCAGTCTGACCTTTATCTTCATCTTCAGTCTGAGTATTCCTACCAATCTCAGTCTGAGGTTGCCTCATAAGATTCCTGCCTTTCTAAGATCTCACATATAAAACATCAATAACTTCAAGAACAGAAAACATTAAGTTTGATCAAAAGGTTTGTTGTCATTAAAACCAAATCTTATAGGGTTTTGCGCTAACAATCTCCCCCTTTTTGATGATGACAAACCTATTTGAATAAAATTAAGTTTTCATATATATAATAGCATATATGTGATGATGAGAGTCTATATATTTTTCATAGTATGATCCACTCAAATGAACTCCGCCTGAATTCATGCTTAACAATGTTTCTCATTTCAGTCAATATCATTGCATGATTCAGAAACTATAGATTTAAACTTATAGTAAAGATGCAGATTTTATAGATTTTGTTCTTTCCAACTTCTCCCCCTTTTGGCAACAACAAAAAGACGAGTGGAGAAATACATCAAATTATCAAGTCGTTTTCTTCTATAAATATATGTCAAATAACCACATCATATTGATTTTCATTTATACTAATGGTATCAAAGAAATGATTCTTTATCTCACTCTTAATCTTGTCAAGCATATGGTTGTTCTTAACAGATGGTTTTGAGCAAGAGATATATGGAGTAATATTCTCAATATCCAATTGTTTTAACAACAATACCAAGTGCCTAAGATATTTGGATAAACCAATATGATCTGGAAAGAGATAAAAGCTTCAACAAGAGTAGTTATAATAGAAGAATCAAAGACTAAGTTAAGAAGAAGAGCATTTTCTAGAGTTGTAGAGGAAATAGGTATATGGGTTCATCAAATTCCATAAATGATCACTGCCAAATTGATTCAATATATATACCACTGCCTCATTAGCAAACAAATTGATCATCTCCCCCTCAAAATAAGATGATTCTACTTGTATTTCCAAAGTTTCTGCTTTTCAATAACTTATGCAGAATTTTTTAACCTTCAGAAGGATTATTATTTAGTCCATGATTGAACAGAGGATGTAGTTAAAATTGAACATTAGAACATAGAAACGTAATCTTAAACCAGAACAATGATTTATTCTATTTACATACTTGATTAAATGATAGGAATTTCATTTGATGCATGATTAAGTAGTAAGAATACATTCAGCACAAAGATTGATTCAGCCACTCCCCCTAAATATGTTACTCACCTTGATTGTTATGCCCATCGTGAGTTAAATTTGTAGATAATGGATAAAGGCATAAAATTCCAAGATTAAAGAGACTCAGATAGTAGGGGAATAGAACAAAAGTTCATCAATATGATTTGCTGATAAGTTCATAATCATTGAATATTTTTCAGTATTGAAAAGATTGTTCTGATTAAATTTCAAAGATTGAGATATTCAGTGTCAAGTTCTTTTCATATTCATTCATTCACCCAGTAATCCAATTTATGTATTTCACATCAATTTGCTGCAACAATGCACATTTGTACATCATATTTATCACAAATTTGGGAACAATGGTGATTTCTTCAAGGTCTCACTTTCAAGTTTCACTATTTTTCTATCACATAGCCTTAATCATTGAACAAGCACTGCTCCTATCATAGGTTGATCTAGAAACTCATACTTTATCATAATAAGATACATCACGAGAACTTTCCAATGCCACAAAAATCAACTCATTTGGATTGGTACAACCAAAGATATTTTAACTTGAAGTTTCTGCACCAAAGTATAAAACATCCACTGACTTAGCCACTTTAATGTGAACTTGTGAGTTATTCTTAGTCCATAAAAATATGAAATTTTACCATAATTAACTAGATATCAAAAGCTTTCTAATGATATAAAGATCATTCCATTTGGAGTTTTCTATCATAAGATATGAGTGACTAAAGTTGACTATTCTATAATAGAGCTTACTGTGACAGATTTGGTTTTTCATTCACTGTGATCAATCTATGTAACCAAAAATATTGAAAATTAATACCATTAAACCATTGAACAACGTCTTTTAAATCCAACGGGTTTCATTTGAAAAGGCTTTTCCTAGCTCCAGATGTGAGCATTCAAAACAGATGTGTTCAGATTTGATCATATAAGAGATCAGTCAACTTGAAGTAATTGTTGGGAATTGTGTACATGATGAAAATTTCTCAAACTTTCTAGTAAAATACTTATATTAGTTAGATTTCACACAAAATAGGTTTCACTCAAAAATCATTTCTATAGCTCTAGTTATGATCCTTTTAAGTGAATATGTTTACATCACACTTTGTATTAGTGAAGCTGTGTTCACGGATTTACTGGAACTTTTGTGGTTAGTATAACAGCTTCAAAATTTCCAGTTTGATACTCATATAAATTATCTTTCACAAAAAAATTGTTTCAGTGAAAAAGCATTTCTATAACTCCAGTTATGATCTTTTTAAGTGTACATGTTTATATTAAAACTTGTAACACTACATCTGTGTTCACAGATTTACTGGCACTTCTGTGATTAGTATGACAATCTCAAATTTTCCAGTTTGATTCTATTTTAATATATCTCTCCAACAAAATTGGTTTCACAGAAAAATCATATCTACAACTCCAGCTATGATGATTTTAAGTAAACAGGTTCATATGAGCATTTGTAACACTGCAACTGTGTTAACAAATTTTCTGGAACTTCTGTGGTTGATGTAACAGCCTCAAATTTTCCAGTTTTGCACTCTTATAAATTAGCTTTCCAAAAAAATTGGTTTTACTCAAAAATCAATTTTGTAGCTCAAGTTATGATCATTTTAGTCAAGCTATATCAGAATAATTTCTGCACACAGTACAATAACCTTTTTGCCTTCAAATTTCATGGTTTCTCTTATTTAAAAATCTTCATATGAACCTTCAATCTTAGTATTTCTTATTCATATAATTTACTTAGAAAATTGACTTGATTAAGGAAATGGAGAGCATATAGGCTTGGTTTGTAGAAATGTTTCTCCTAACAAAACAATTCAATCTTTCCAAGTCCTCTTTTCTTCAACTATCATGAAATTGTCTCAAAGATATATTTTCATATGATTAGCACATATTCCATCATAGGTAGATCTCAAACTTAAATACTCACAAGATACAAGATCATCACAAGCATAGTTGCAATAAATTATAATCACTCAGTTTGCAACAGTGAAGATTCAAAACTGTATTAGATTATTGATAGAGTAATCAATCTGAATTCTAATTATCCAAGCAACACAAAATCATGTCAAGATCATTCAAATAAGCATATATTTGTCATTGTAAAATTAGTCCTGAATTATGAATGGTATCAACATTCTTAAATCTTATCTTCAAAATGAGAATAGTAAGATTTATCACATATGCATCATCATGGAAGATTAGAGTTTCAGAGTACCTCATGAAGTATTCCTCAAGTTAACATTTGATCCACATGATTTAAGAATTTTCAGCTTTGCCCTCTTGTGCAGTAGCCATTATATTGTGTTTCATGAATTTCCTTTTGTACTGTCAGAATCAGAGTTGCAGTAGGAGTCTCACTTGCTTCTTCTTTACGTCATATACTCTCTTCTTATATTTTTCTCATTTCTGAACATCCTTTTGACCTGGATCTTATTCTTTTGAAGATTTTTCTCATATATTTCTTGTTGAGATCCAAGCATTCCACTTTATCTTCAAATCTACAATCTTTCTCATCTGAAGTGTAGGATTAGTCTTGTCAAAACTATCATGTATACTTTCTTCTATATATTGAGTAATGATATTGTAGACTCTATAGTTACTTTGGATGTTATAGAATGTTCAGAAAATATTTAGATTTCAAATTGGCAACTTGTTTCAATGATATGGATATATTAGGAACTTTCCAACAAGAAGATATTTACCATTTGATACTTCGAACTCTATGTATGCATATGAGATATTTAGGAATTCAAAAGGGAGTAAAAATATAATTTTTTTTTGCTGTTTGAAATTTCAAGTAAGAACAACAGTGGTCACAAATGATGATCAAATAGATTTTCATGCCTTTTGCAAACATGGTTTCTACAAATCTAGCATGCTTTGCATATATATTAAAACAATTACAAACATGATGTCATTAAAACAAGTAAAGAGATATAACAGAAATTATCAATGATTTGATCAAGTATGTTTTAGTCCAAGTATAGAGAGGGATAAGAGATTGATATCACCAATGGGTCTTCCTTGTATAAGCAATTTCAACCTCCAAGCTTCAAGTATTTTTAAAGAGCATCTATTTCCCTTTCTCATCTTTGAAAGAGTCCTTTAATGCTTTGCTTAGCTTTGGTAATAAAGGAAACTACATATTTCTTCACCCATTGCTTCACTTTATAAATTTTGACTTTGAGAAGTTCTACTTAAAGAAGCATTGATTAAAATCTCATATCCTCTTTGACTAGACCAATGTGTTCATCCTTTTGAGAATTTTTTTATGCATAATCAAATCACTAGGGGAACATTTTGGTGTCCATTTAATCTTGGGTCCAAGTGGGTCAGTAATCAGATATCACTATGCCAAAAAAGGCCTTAGAGGGCGCTCCCGTGCAGCCTTAAAGGGCGCTCCCGTGCGCACTAATAGAATCTGCTCTTGTTTGGTCAATAAAACGAGGACGCTCAATGGAGCGCCCTGACAGAAGTAAAAAGAAGGCGCTCCCGTGCAGCCTTAAATGGCGCACACTGGAGCGCCCTCCTTTCGTTTTTTTTTTCAATTTCTGTTTTACAACAAGGGCGCTCCAAGGAGCGCCCTCATTTCTTTTTTTTTCAATTTTTTGTTTTTTAATCTACTTTAACCTGCATATTTATTTTAGTCTGATCCCAATGGCTTAATCCAAAATCATGCATATTAATTCCTTAAAATTCAAACACTTAGTCATACTATGAACAACACTTAGTAAACAACACACATACTTTTATACACGTCATTATTATTTTCCGTTTCAACCATGTTTTTTATTACAAATAAATTAAAGGAAATAAAAGATGTGAAACTATTCAAAGCATCAATAGGTTATCTACTTCAAATGAATAATTCAAACTTGTCATACTTTGAATAGTTTCCTACGCATGCTATAAAGTGTGGTGAAAGTATGAAGTACCTATCAAACTTATTCCTAATGCATGTACATACAAATAACCTAATAATTATAGTTGAAAGAAAAACGATAATATGATAAAGGATATACCTGATTAAAGTCAATCACCAATAAGCAGTTGTTAGATTATAAGCAGTTAGGAAACAAGACCTGAAAAAAAAAGACAAGTCAAAAAATTAACTAGTAATAAAAATTAGTAGTCGTTAAAAATTTGAGCAACAATCACCAAATTAACGAAAAAACAATTTTAACTCTAAACCACCAACTACCAGTCCAGAAGAGATCAATATGAGTAATATATATTTATATAACATTTCAAAATCTAATGTAATATATGACAACCTATATACTTAACACATAAATCATTATAAACTATATCCCAAAGATCAAATCATTATAAACTATAATACTAATGTCCAATGTTATCTAACCTTAACAACAAATAAACAGTTCAGATAGCAAAACAGGGGGTGCAGGTAGCAAAAAAATAATGTGCAGCATAAACAAAAAGTGGTGCAGATAGCAAAAAATGTCAATGTTGGAGTTGCTTACCCTAGTAGCCGCCGCGGACTGAGAGAAGAAAGGGGAAGGAGAGAGTCGCACCGCGCCGAGGGAGAGGAGAAGGGAAGAAGGGAAGGAGAAGCTCACGTACGGTTGCGTTGCGGAGGAAGAAGGGAAGGGGAAGCTCTCCCAAGCTCCCTCACGGACGAAGACGACAAACACGGAGGAGAAGGCACAGATGAAGAAGCTCGCGCACGGAGGAGAAGAGACGGAGGAGAAGGGAAAGAGGAACAAGCTTGGGCACGAAGGAGAAGGGACGAAGGAGAAGGAAGGAGGAGAAGGTTGGGCACGAAGGAGAAGGGACGAAGGAGAAAGGACGAAGGAGAATGGAGGGAGAAGGGACGCGGGATGAATGAAAGTGAAAATTAAATCTGGGTGGTCATTTTTAAGGATCAACGAGGGCGCTCCGGTGGAGCGCCCTGAAATAATTTTAAAAAAATAAAAAAGTGCGCTCCCGGGAGCGCCCTGTATTCCCAGAGAATTAGAAAAAAAAAATAAAGGAGGGCGCTCCAGAGAATTTAAAAAAAAATCATGCTGGGCAAAAAAAATAAAGGAGGGCGCTCCCTAGAGCGCCCTCTATTGCAGGGCAAAAAAAAATATCCACCAGAAAAGAGGGCGCTCCCTGTAAAAATAAATAAAAAATAAAGGAGGGCGCTCCAGGGAGCGCCCTCCTTTCGTCAGAAATAAAAAAAAACAAATTAACGTTGGGAACAAGGGCGCTCCCTGGGAGCGCCCTGGAAAATGGCCAAAGAGGGCGCTCCACCTGAGCGCCCTGGAATTATAAACAGAAAATCCAATGAGGAGCGCCCTCCTTTCATCAGAATTAAATAAAAAACAAATTCACGTTGGGAACAAGGGCGCGCTATTGGAGCGCCCTCTATTCTACCTATAAGGGCGCTCCCGCCCATCTTTTGAGCGCCCTGGTATTTAAACGATTGTTTTAGACGCTAGCCCGCACGGAAGCGCCCTAAAGGGAGTGCTCTAATATCCTCAAATTGGCATAGTGTATTTATCATTTTAGCAAATGTATATGATGTTATTATTTTTATTTTTATTATTATATTTTTTATGAGAATTTCTACTATCACTATAACATAAAAAGGAATTAACATTGCCACTTAAATAACGTTTTTTAAGATTTAAGCTATTCAAAATTTTGGAGCTAAATGGATAACGTTTGGAGCGCTATCAACTTATTTCAAATAATAATAAAAAAGAAGAAATCTATTCATTTGAGTGTATACTTACCCAGGCCAGCAAGGTTCCTTTACTTCTGTACGTCCACCTCCGCTACCTTCGTGACTAAGCGTCCAATTTTTTCAGTTCTAGGTCGTTGTTCCAGACTTCTACTACAGTGCACATTTCGTGGCAGCCTTTGTTTCTATCTCTGTCTTTGTTTCATGCCACCATTGCAAGCTCTATTCCAGGTTGTACGTCGTTGTTTCAGTTTTAAAGTCCACTCTTTCTGCACTTCCTTGTTTATAGAACTCTGACGAAGCTCCCCACCGGATATGTCTTTCCTTGCTATTCCTTTAGTTTCTACCATTGTTGTTGATGTTGGTGTAAGGTTAGGCATGACAGGGATATTTGCTTGCCTGCAGGAATTCCCCTTTTTTTAATATCCTCCAAATCTTTGATGTTGTTGCGCTCTATCTGGAGCCATTTTCCAATTGTCTCAAAGTTGTTTTGAGTCATGTAAGTTGTTATCTCAATTTTTTGCATGATTGGCTCTTCCTTGAAATTATCTTTAAGATTCCAAGAGCCACCTCCTTCATGAATGAACAGAATGGTGCTAACTTCAACCATCTTCCTTTCTTGGATCTTTCTCCTCTTCACACGTTGGTGTGCTCAACCCTAAGAGGCCATGCTCTGATACCAACTGAAGTTGGCTGAACGTCTCTAGAAGGGGGGAGGTTGAATAGAGACTTGAAAATATTGTATCTGAAAAGTTCAGATTCAATCTGAGGTGGATCTCAAGTCAGTGACTTGGAACTCAGATTGAATCTTAACTTAGTGGAAGGTTAAGATTAAGAAATCTTAGCTCATCAAAAGGTTAAGCTCAGCTCAGATAAAATCTTAACTCAAATCTGAACTTAACTCTTAAGATTCGTTAAGTCCAGTCTCAGATAAATCGAGTTAGGTAAAACAGATATAGAGGCATGCTAAGATCTGAGTTTAGCAAAGACTGATCTGAGATATGCCGAGACTGATCTTAGTTATGGAGAAATTGAGTTATGCAGAGACTGATAATAAGAGATAGAGAGAGAGAGAGAACACACTCAAATTTATATTGGTTCACCCACAACCTTGGGCTACGTCCAGTCCCCACAACCATGTGAGATTTCCACTATGACAACCTTGTCAAATACAAGTATTCTTTCCTGCCTCTTCAGGCTCACACTAAGCTCAGGCACCTCTTGACTTAGTTGAGATTCGAGTATTCTTTCCTCTGCCTCTTCAGGCTCACGGTCAATCACACTAAGCTCAGGCACCTGACTTAGCTGAGACTGTGTTAGATGAGATGAGATTGATCTTGTCTAGCTTAGACAACGTACAAAGTACGGATACACAGTGAGCTCAACTAGATGGTAGATCTCTAATTCATTCAAAGAGTGTATATAAACGATTACAAAACAATAGCTAAACCTACTACATGATATTAGCTACGATAACATAGGTAGGTAAGTTGAGATTCACTTGAGACTTAGATTTTTTAGCTTGTGCAACAGTGTCTCACAAGTGTCTCACATCTGTTCAACATTAATGAGACTTCCTTTTATAGTCTTCAGAAAACTAGTCGTTATACTAGCTGTTATACTAGTCGTTATAGGTGAGAGACAGAGCTTAGTACTTTTCTGGCACAGGCTCAACACTTTTCTGACACGGGCTCTGTTGTGACAGTGTACTTGCGTTGACTTGCTTTTGTTGTTGGGTCTTTGTCTAAGTCTCAGTCTGTCTTCTCAGTCTCATTATGAGTCTCAGTCTTAGTCTCAATCTCAGTCTCAGTCTCAGTCTTAGTTGGTAAGTCTGAGTCTTAGTCTCACCTATGAGTCTGAGCTTGGTCAGTCTTAGATTGACTCTTGCTTTGTCTTGTGCTCAGTTTCGTACTTCAAAGTGCTTCTTTGTCATGCTTAGACTGAGTCTGACCTTACAATCTGAGCTTGTCTCAGTCTGAATCTTAGTTGCGTGGTTCAGTCTTACTATCATATCTGAGTCTCAGTCTTTCATGTGCAACTGAGTCTCAGTCTTTCATGTACAACTAAGTCTTGGTCTTTAATGTGCTGTTGCGTCTCAGTTTCTTGAGTCTTGAATCTCTTAGACCTAAGAGGCTAAGCTCTCCTAATATGATCTTTTCATAAGGTGCGCCTCTTGCTGCTTCTCATCTCAACTCTTATTGATCTCTTTGTAGCTTTGTTTTTCTTGAGTCTCAAATATTGATCTTTTTTATGCAACTTAGTTCACTGTTTGATCTCAACTTGACTCAGCTTGATGGTTGGCGTTTCTAGTAAAGACCCTTTCTGACTGTATCTAAGACTGCATTCTGATGTTCACCACTCTCAACTTAGGCTATCTTCAGATTCAACCATTCTAATCTTCTGGAGACTTTCTGATAAAAGATATGTCTAAGGCCTTCTTCTGAAATTTCCTTCAGCATATAGAACTTCTAAGCTTTGCCAATTCTCCATAAACAATTATGAAGTCTGATGTTTCTTAACATTAGGATTATGATCTTTCTGAGTCTCAGGAAAGGCTTGTGTTGTTTGCTCAATTTCAGTCTGACCTTTATCTTCATCTTCAGTCTGAGTATTCCTACCAATCTCAGTCTGAGGTTGCCTCATAAGATTCCTGCCTTTCTAAGATCTCACATATAAAACATCAATAACTTCAAGAACAGAAAATATTAAGTTTGATGAAAAGGTTTGTTGTCATTAAAACCAAATATCATAGGTTTTTGCGCTAACATCTAGGACCTAATTCCAATGTTTGGACTTCTGAAAATTACCCCAAAGTAGCAAAAAAGTTATGATGTAAGGAGTAAAATCTTTGAAGTCTCACGTTAGAAAAAGCACGCTTGCATCACCTCACCTCTCAAGTTCCACATTGAGTATAACATCTTCTCCCAACCTTTTCTCCTATAAAAGGCTAGACTACGAAGTGTTTGAGATATCTAAGAACAATAGATCATGTGGGCCTAATACAAAGTATAGGGTCTGCATTTTGTTACAAATTTTGGACATCCAGTGGATCATGTGGATCTAGTGAAAGGCATGGAGATTACACATTAGTTAAGTTTTTCAATCTTTTTATTTTTATAAAAAAGAATTATGTTATTTAGTTTTCTTAATTTCATATGAAGTTTACTTTAGGATTATTAGTTAGACGTAAAAATAAAAATATAAAAATAAATGTTTTTTTATTTTGATTTGAATTGTAAGAATCAGGGAAAAAAAATAAAAAACAACAAAACAACAATTATTTTCTAGAAGAGTTGCGCGACTTTTAAGTTCCCCATTATATCACGGGATATGTAGGAGGGAGTCTTACCCATCAAGTCAAAACAAACTTTTTTAAAAATTATTTGTTTTATTTGTTCTTATTTAATTTATTTATCTATTCTCATCTTATGAAAAAGGGGTAAAATAAATTTTTTTGTTTTACACAAATTTGGGTAACTGTCATAAGGTGGGTATATAGGGGGTGTCATGGGGTTTATTCTCCACCCTTACGTAAATCAATTTTCAAAGATTAAATTTTTAGGGTTTCTATTTTTTTTCCAATTTAATAAACTTGGTGGTGGCTCCTAAGTTTCCATTAAGTTTTTGGGTCGCAATAAGACCCTCTTTTTAGTTAAAGGTCTTCTTTTGCTACTTCTTCACCACTGAGTAATTTGTTTTGATGTTCGTTGTAACGTCCTAATTCCTAAATTCAAGAATAATGTCCTTTGGAGACAAAATTTACGAATTTACTAAATTATTGCTCGCAATTATCGATATCGCCTCATACACGATACAAACAACGCTTAGGCAATCCAACGTTACTTAAGCTTACACATGAACTGAATGCATACATATATAATTGCCATAAGCGGCTCAAAATACAATATCAAAAATACATCATCATGATTGAGATACCACTATACATATGCTCTCAGCAAAATTGAAGGCCCAACAGGCTACACATGTACAACTATATCCCACAAAAGATTTCAAGTAAATATACCAAATATTTCAACACGTAATGTACTAAATACATCCAGAATAACTATCAAACTCCAAGAGCTCCAACTTCCTCACCGACCAGTCCGAGGGGGATCCTATGCATCTAAGTAATAGCCACAAACATGTGGTGAGACTAGAGTCTCAGTGAGCATAACCATGCAATAAGCAGTGTAGGAAGACAAACGGATGCTATGCAACAAGGAATATATATATATATATATATATGGGGCAGAATCCGTTTATATATATATATATGAGTCAGAATCCGTTTACACCAAGTGTTAAACTTTAAGAGTTACACCGCTTGATAACTTTTTTTAAAATGTGAATTTTACCAATCTAACCGTTGAATCATATTATATTACTTTCATGATCATGTATATCAAATTTCAGATAATTTGTATATTCATAGATATGTTATCTAATAGTGGACTTTTACTTATATTTTAAAAACATATTATATGTTAAACTAGTTAGATGGAGTATCAATTAGTTTTCGATTTTTATGAAATTTTATAAGCTTGATCTAATTTATAAGAACATTCAATTTAATGGTTGGATTGGTCAAATTCACATTTTAGAAAAAGTTATCAAGTGGTGTAACTCTTAAAGTTTGACATCTAGTGTCAACGGATTCTGACCCTCTCTCTCTCTCTATATATATATATATTATATATACAACATTCATAACCAGGTTAAATCTCATTCCATAATAACACATGATATTAATTTAACTATAACTTATTATCAAATCAAATTCATATATTAATTTTCAGACCTTATTTTGGAGAGTGAGGCACTCACCCTATCTATAACATCACAAGAATTTAAACCAAATTTTATCAAGGATAACATGTAGTGTAATAGTTTTATGAAAAGAATTAAGAAATTAGTGGGAAAAATTGAGCTAGAATGGGTAAAAGTGAGAAATCAGGATTTTAGGTCTTGATGTTCTTGCTCAAGCGAGAAGGGCTCGTTTGAGCGAGCATATCAGTAAAAATGTAGAATTTGTGTTCTGGTTTTCTCACTTGAGTGTGAATGCTCTCGCTCAAGCGAGAAACATGGGAGCTAGGGGAGTGCTCTCTGGAAGAATTTCGCTTGAGTGAGAAGGGTCTCGCTCAAGCAAAATTCATCCAGAGAGGAGATTGCTATCTAGAGTATTCTTGCTCAAGCAAGATGATAGTAGGAAGGTTACAGATTTAGAATTGAGCAAAAACAACCGGTTAGAATCAAGAATAAACAATTAATAAGCGAAATATAGTAGCTGGGCAGCAGCTATATTCACGGCCAAAACCCAAAGAACAAGAGGGAAATTGAAAGAAAAAGTGGAGAGAAAAGAGATGGTAGAATGCCACTGGTGCGGGCAACCCCCACAACTGATAAGTTCAAGTGCTAGACGCCATTGATTAAGGAGAATCAGATAAGTCTTTGGTTGGTTTAAGCAAGAACCACCAAGCCTTCTCTACTCACAATGAGGAGAAATTTTGGCATAATGCCTTTACTCAAAATCAAGCTTGAAATACAAGGGTGGTGGCCTCCTATTTATAGGAAAAGGAGGTGGCTAGGTGGTGGGAAGGAAAATACAAGATAAGTTCTAATTACAATTAAAACTCTAATTAAGTCTTAATCTAATAATGTCCTAATTAAGTAGAGTCTTCATGTTGACTTGGGTCATTGGTCAAAGGTCAAAGATCGACCATAGCTTGACCAACAAAAGGTTGACCAAGGCTTGGTTCAGCTCCAAGCAACCCCAAAGTGGTCCAAGCTTTCTCCATGCTCCATAGCTCTCGGCTGTCAGCTTAGAAGTCTACTGAAAGGTGTTATCATTCCCTCCCCCTCAGAAAGGATTTGACCTTAAATCTGAAAATTCAGAAAGAAGGGGATGGATGACAACATTAGAGATGTAGGTAGGTACTTCCCTTAGGAGTTGGAGAGTTCTTGCTAGATTCTTCGAGTTTTGAATGATTTCCTTGAACCTAGACAACAAAAAAGACCCATGAGTATTATTCTCAAGCAAGTAAGTGAAGGCTCATAACAAAAATATTTTGGTAACATATAGATAGACAGTAGAAGAATATATGTGATGAACAAGTGGTGGTTTAAGTAGGGAATAGGAAACTCCCTTTTTGAAGTGGAAACCATCTTGTCCATGTACTTTGTCGGATGAGATCCTGGATCAAAGACCAATATCTTGAAGCCCTCCTTTGCAAGTAAAAGAAACAAGTAGTTAAAAAGAAGGCTTAAGAATTGATTTCCAAAAAGGTTCCACGGAATTTCAATTTCATCAAAATATTCTACAGTATGCTTCCAAATGAATGCACAAATAAAGCTATGTGTCATATATGATTTATTCTTTCTCATAAAAGCCTTAACATGCCTATAATCATTGTTATAATTTGTATCATAAATGCATTTTCTCAAGTATGGAGTTGGAAGCACCTTACGCATATCAAAATCATCATATGTGGACATGTAAGGTGATATACTTAAAGCTTCACTTTGAGCATGCATATAATCATGTGATAGCTTCACCCAAAATTTTATTCTTTTCACTAACTATTTCAATAGCATAATACACATCTTTATATGAAACAATTATTTTAGGCCCAAAATGTGTATGAAATTTATAAACACAAACCAAAGGTACATGCATATTCAATCCAACTTTGTTATCATTCCTATCATGCAATCTAAATTGAGCAAATGAATTGACTAAACATGCATCTTTAGTAAGTTTCATGGTTCTCTTAAACATAGTTGGTTTTTCTAAACATTCAATAGGTTCCAAAGCATCATCAACATTGTTCATTTCTTTTAAACATGTAACGCTTTGAGGCATAGAATAAGACATGTCATGCATAAAGAAAGGTAATTTAGGAAACTCCCTTTCAACAGCTTAAGTTGTACTCTTTGCAACATTAGGTGTATTTGCCATCAACCTATGCAAGTTTCAAATAGAAGAGTTATCATTCAAATGATCACAAGATAAATTTGTATTTTCAATTTTCTCTTCTTGCATTCTTAAGTTATTTTCCTCACTTTCTCTTTTAAGTTTTTCTTCTTTCTCTTTTTCTATTTGTTCTCTTTTCTCTTGTTCTATTAACCTCTTAAGTGTGGTTTGATCTTCTTTTATTTCCTTTGAGGTCATAGGCATGAGTGTGAATTTTATTCCTTGGTGGCGAAACCTATAGGTATTGGAAAACCCATCATATTTTACCCTTCTCTCATATTTCCAAGGTCTTCCTAATAGGATGTGTGAAGCTTCTAAGGGTATAACATCAAAGGTCATTTCATCTTTGTAGTCCCCAATGTTAAACCTTAGTCTCACTTGCCTATCCACTATAATTTCTTTCTCATCACTCACCCATTGAAGTGTATAAGGTTTTGGGTGTGGGGTAGTAGGTAAGTTAAGCTTGTTAACTAACCTAAGGCTAGCTAGGTTGCTATTACTTCCTCCATCTATTATTACTAAACATACCTTATCTTCAATGTGGCACCTAGTGTGGAATAGGTTCTCTCTTTGGCTCTCTTCTTTTCCCAAGGGTGTCTCTATGGCTTTCCTATGCATTAGTGATTCCCTTTCCCCTTGCCTCCTTCTTTCCATTTTCCTAAATTGATTTTTATGTGAAAACTTTTAAGGTCCTTACCACTCACTAAGTGTTCACACTCAATGGAATGTATTCACTCGTGTATGTCACTATATTTTTTTTGGCTTTTTCTATATTGAAGCACTCTTGCCTCTTATACTCAAGTAAGGTTGGATTGATCTTGCAAAGACCAACAATGAGACTTAAACCTAACCCTTCCCAAATAGAAGCGCACGAGCAAAAGAATTAACTACTCAAAAAGACTAGGAATTGCCTAAGATAAAACAAGGAATTGATATGACAAACAAGAAAAGCAAGCACTCAAGAAAACTTATACACAAGAATGGAATATAAACAAGACAAGACAAAAGAAATTGCAAAGAGAATTGTTTTTGGTTAATTTTTGAAAAGGAGTATCCAAACAGTCGTTTTGTGAAAAACAACTATTACAACTAAAAAATACTGTATACAAAGAACGAAATGAAAAATTACAGTAAAATGTCAACTGTATTGTTGGGCTTTCTTTTTGTTGTTTTTCTCTTTGTTTTTCTCTATTTTTTGAATTTTTGACTTTTTGGGTGTCATTTTTGACTTTTTCTCTTGTTGTTGACTTTTGCACTCTTTTTGCTTTTTGCACCTCTTTTTGTATTTTTGGTTATGTAATTTTTTTAATTCTTTTTACTTCTTTTCCTTTCCTTTTCTTTTTGCCTCAACAAAATTTTACAGAAATTTTTACAAAATTACCAAAAATAGAAATCTACCTTAAATATTTTTTCAAGATTTTGACTCACACCTTGTCCAAAATGATACCAGAAAACAAAATAGACAGACTGATTTCTAAAAACTGTAAATTAAAACGGAATGGCAACCTAATTCAAAAAAATTCCAAAAAAATTGCTTAGAACTTCCTTGTTGATCATACAAACACAAAATGGTGTTAGAAACGCGCTTGGTTCAATTTTAAGATGAGAATTAATTTTTGAAGGAAAATCAACAATTGGAATTTTGTTGATTTTCTTCCAACTCTATGAACCAAAAAGCATCCTAACGGTGATCATTTGCACAATCAAACAGGGAAAGTCAAAGGTAGTAATAGCAGTCAATTCAAATTTACAATTAGAATGTCAAACAGACAAACATAACAGGAGTAGAAAATTGAACAAAACAGTGCTAGAAAAATGTGCAAAAATGGCAAAAATTAAGAAGAAAATTGCGCAAAATTAAATGATAAGAAAGTAAAGGGGAAACTCAAATTAAAAGGATGGGGAGGACATAAAGTAAATGACAGAATGTAAATGGCAGAAAGTAGAGGGGATGGCAGAAATTAAATGGATGGGGAGGACAGAAGGTAATGGTAGAATATAAAAGGGATGGCAGAAATTAAAAGGATGGGGAGGACAGAAAGTAAATGGGATGACAAAAATTAAAAGGATGCGGAGGACAGAAAGTAAATGGCAGAATGTAAAGGGGATGACAAAAATTAAAGGATGAGGAGAAGCTAAATTAAATGGAAGAAATTAAAAGCGGAAAGTAAAGAGATGAGTATATGAACAATTGATATGGGGATGAACAATTAAGAGGTGGAATGGGGAGAAAATGTAGGTGAACGATCTTTGGAAAATGAAGACAACAATACCTCCACTTACCACACTCCACCACAAACAAGCAGTTAGAATTCAATTTCGCTCAAGAACAATTATGAGCAATTGGAATAGGTATTTTATCAACACCTAAGGGGTGGGATTAACGGCCCAAAAGCAGCCCCATCTGGCAAGAAATTCACACAATCAATCAAGACAAATAAGTGCTGCAAGCAACAGAAAGGCACCTCGGGCCTGAGAACAGTTCAAAGTCCGAATTACAAATGAAATAGATAAAGAATTACACAAGATTTTGAGCAAAAATTCTGCCACCAAGCAGCCATGAATGCAGTGCGCATATGAACTCCAAACAACCCCAAAATTGCTTAATCCAACAAAGTTCTGATTACCAATTGATAGCAGGAAGGTTACGGATCTAGAATTTAGCAAAAACAATTAGTTAGAATCAAGAAAAATCAATTAATAAGTGAAATATAGAAGCTGGGCAGCAACTATATTCACTCCCAAACCCAAAGAACAAGAGGCAAATTGAAAGAAAAGTGTAGAGAAAAAGAGATGGTAGAACGCCACCGGTGCAGGCAACCCCCACAACAGATAAGTTCAAGTGCTAGACACCACTGATTAAGGAGAATCAGATAAGTCTCTGGTTGGTTTAAGAAAGAACCACCAAGCCTTCTTTACTCACAAAGAGGAGGAATTTTGGCATAATGCCTTTATTCAAAATCAAGCTTGAAATACAAGGGGGTGTGTTAGGACCACAGGAAACACTAGAAGGGGGTTGAATAGTGTTTTATAATCTTTACAGATTTTTGGAAAATCCTTTCGAACAAGCAAAACTGATTTGAAAATATTTGGTCAACCTTCCGAAACTGGGAGTTTCAATAACTTACTGATGCAACTCAGAAGGTTGAATAAAATCCTTTTTGAAACGATTTTCTCTTCAAGAAAAGATTGTTTTCTGCTCGGATTATTAAAAAACTTTCTTAAACCCTCCTTGGTTAGTAATAAACAGATAATAGCGAAAAGTAAAGAGTTAAGGGTAGAGAGAACTTAACACAGAGATTTATACCGGTTCACCCAATAACCCAGTGAGCTACATCCAGTCCCAGGGAAAAACTCCATTGGATTTTCCACTAATCCCGCAAGATTACAACGAGTATTATTTGCACACCTGTCCTCTCCAGGCCTAATGAGTATTCTTTTATAGACAAGCCTCTCCAGGCTCAACGAGTATTCTTTTACAGACAAGCCTCTCTAGGCTCAACGAGTATTCTTTTATAGACAAGCCTCTCCAGGCTCAACAAGTATTCTTTTACAGACAAGCCTCTCCAGGCTCAACCAAGTATTCTTTGTACACCCAGCCTCTCTAGGCTGAACCGAGTATTCTTTATTCCACCAAGTCTCTCCAGGTTCTCAGACACTTAACAGTGTTTAAAATAAGGAATAGGTTAAGTTTCAGAGAAACTTAAACTCAGGTTCTCTTGTACAAAGTTCTAACTGAGTGAATCTCAAAATATAAATAAAAATTCTAAGTACAAGGAAATTTGCTACAACAAAGTGTTTTGGCTTGACAGGGTTTTCTGATGAATCTTGGCCATTCTCTCTTGTGCTTTTCTATTTACCCATTCTTTAGCTTCGTTTCATTCTAGATTAGAACAAGGCATTTCCGTAGCTTTACTAGGGGTTCACCAATCTTCAAAGTCTTTCGTGAGGCTATTTATAAATCCTTGAAATAAATCCGTTAAGGAATTGCTTCATTCACCATTATGAGATAACATTAAATGCTTTTAGAGTCGTTGTGAGAAGCTCTTCTGATATCATTAGACTTTTGAGATGTGCAGGTGTTGCAGACTGTAACACTGCTCTGACTTGAACAACAGATTCCATTTAAGGTAATGTGATTTTGACTACACAGTCGAACTTTGAATTCATTCCTTAAATGGATCAAACTTGCTTCAGATGATAAGAAAGTGTTGTGACTTAGCAGGCAACTTCCAGGTTTTAGTCAACAGTTAAAATCAAGGTCTTAAGCAGTTCTTCTAGAAATCTGTAACACTTCAGAAGGCTGAAAAGAGTTCAGTAGATCTTGGCTCTTCGGAAGGTCCCCTCGTGTCAGTAGGTTCATCTTGAGGCTTCTTTTTCATAGCACTTACTAAAACAATAAGGCAAAAATACCTTCAAGTGATACTGTTCTTGAAAGCAATACCTTTTTAAATCAAATTTTTTGTCTATTAAAACTAAGGATATGTGAGTCTTGAATCCGATTTGAATACTTAAATTGATTAAGAGACTCAACATTCTCCCCCCTTTTAATGATGAGAAATTTGTTTAAAAAGAAATTAAGCAAATATCTGAAGGGAAATGAATAAATAAAGTCATTGAAATATACTTCCTTTATTTCAGATACTCGTTTTGAAATATGGTGGCTCCCCCTTAAATACATAATTCTTCCAGAAACATATTCTAATAATTCATTCGTCTGACTAGATTCAGATATTGAATTCAGATGTTTTCCTTTTTAATACTCCCCCTTCTGTCATTATTAAAAAGGTGGGTAGAAGGGTACTGTGGCAATAAATGAAATTCAATAAATATAGGGTAGGTAAGCTTATAAATGCACAAAACAGAATAAATGCTACACAAAGATAATTAATTCACGTAGGCAATTCATATAGCATATAAGATCATTGAAGTATCAAAAAATCTCAAAAAACTATTGGTTCTATTGAGTTTTGGCTTAGGTTCTACACTCTGAGTGCGAAGAGAAACAACATTCAATTGTCTCATCATAGCCTCTAGTCTATTGTTCTTTCTTCTTAATCTTCTGACATCCTCCTCTCTTATGGCAAGCATATCAGCAGCATCAGCTTCTTTGTAAATGATATAGACATGCTTCCAGTGAAAAGTGATCTCCACAAAACCAACAGGAAAACCATATTTAGCCGGATTGACCACCAGGCAGATGTAGAGAACTTTGGAATATGACACAATGGCCAAATCTTGTTCAGCATACTCCTTTAACAGATGATCACAGCTGGGAAAGTTCCCAGGGAACCAAGTTTTAAACTCCTGAATAGAGAGAGAGCTTGAGGTCAAGCAATCGACAAAGTCAAATCTAGTACCCGAGCAGGATCCTTCCTTCTCTCTTTCATTCCAATAGGATTCCCAGATCCTGTCTATGTAGGTATGGTCAAAACCCCAATAGGTTTCAAGAACTTCGGGGAGTCTTTCCCATTCTTCTATGGTAAGAGGTTCAGGATGATCCTGGTAGGCAGTATAAACTTAGGTTGTTTCCCTTTATATTCAGGACCTTCTGCAAAGGGTAGCCTTGGCACAATCCTGTCTGGTTGCTAGAGGATCTTAGTGGTTTGCTTCAGAGAGATAGGAGAGGGAGACTTGAATCTTTTGTACCCAACAACGTATTTCTCATAGAGCTTGGCTTCCATACTCAACTTCCCAATAAGGATCAGTCCTCAATAGGTATAACAGCTGCATCAGCTGAATCTGTATCAATTTTCTTCCAGTGATGTTTGGGAGGTTGAACACTTTGTCTAATCTTCTCAATCTGATCAGACCCTCCCTCTGAGCTTCTGCTCATCCTTCTCATTCTGGCTGCTTAAGAGAATCTACATGAAGACCTTTCTGCATGGGAGGCTTGAGAGGCAGATGATTCTTGAATCTCAGAAGCTCCTCATACAAGTTTGGATATCTGGGTAGCCTCCTACTTTGATATTGACCATTCCAATAAAAGTTATGAGGGAATTCAACAGCCCTCAATATATCATCAAAGCTTAGAAGGGAGCAGCAAAGTCAAAAAGTAGGTCTTCTAGAAATATCCCTTGTCTTAGGCTTCCACATTCTTTCCCTATAGACAAATTGCCTTCAAAAGTATAGACACCTTTCTCCTTCAGCACATAACTACCTTTTGAATGCCATTCAATGGCTATAGAGAGAATAGGCCCTTCATATACGACAATGGAAAGTGGATTTTCTAGTTCTTCATCACTTTCTTCAAAGAGAGTTCTTGTAAACTCAGCAAGAGCATGATTTATCTTCTCAGTATCTGATTCTATCTCCATGGGATCAACTACAGGTTCTTCAAACCTTTTCCTTGATAGTAGCTGTAACAACCTTGTCAACACTTTGATTCGCCATCAAGACCTCTCCAGGTTCTTCTAGGTTGATGACAACAGGGGGTATTATCATTCTCAGCACATGGAGTATTATCAATCTCAGTAGGTCCACTTTTGATGTTGTTAGTAGATGTAGCCACATCATCTTTATTCTTCTAGTAGGTTCACCATGTGATGTAACCTCTTCAATCCTGTTATCACTAACAGTTGGCTTAATTCTCTTGAAGTGGTAGAAGGCTGCACCATCTTGATTGGAACAACAATAGGATCCTCCAAATCTTCCAAGTCCTCTTCAGTGAGGTTGCCAAAGATTGCCTTTGTCTTCTTGTAAGGCTTCTCAGCAGGTGCAGGCTATGCAACAGCTGCAGCTTTCAAGGCAGCCTCCTTAAGCCTTCTCTGGTATAACCTTGTCTAATCAGGTAGGACAAAAGGAGTGGGACTCTTTGTCTTTCTTTTCACTATTCTTTCTCTTTTCAAGTCCAAGATTGATTTTGATCTATCTTGATTGAGAGCATCATAGACATTCCCTTCATCATTCTTCAGGATAGTTTTGCTCCTAGTAATCATTTGGGAAGGAGCAGGAGCAACTTCCTGAGTGGATAAGAGCCATCTCTTCTTCTTGGCTCTGGCAGCCATGGAAGGCCTCTTCCTTTTCCTTTCTGCTTTTCGTTCAACCTTTTCTTCTTCTATTATGGCCTTCTGAGCAGCTTCAGCTAAGGATCTGTCATTTTCTTCTTGCTCCTTCCTCTTTCTTTCTTCTTCCTCTTCTATGGCAACAACAGTTTCTACTACTTTATGGATCTCAGGATCCGGATGTAGAGTAGAAAGAGGTTTAATTGTGAGTGGTTCAGATGAACTCTCACTCTCAGCCCTTTCCATCTGAGCCTGTCCCTTTTGAGAAAAGGTAGGCTTAGCAGCTTTAGCAAGCTCTTTAGAAGTCTGACCCACAATTTCAGAAGGTTCATTTGAACTTTATGAACAGGTTCAGATTCTTGTTGAGTGGGTGTTTCAGCTACCTTCTCAGATGTAATAGTCGTCTTGATATGTAGCCTCTACTTCTCTCACTCATTCCAAATTAGCAGGAGAGAGAATCTTCTCTATTCTTTGCCTCTTTATCTTCTGCTTCTTCTTCTCAGGAGTAACCACAACAGGTTTAAACTCTTTTTTGTGTACATCTCCTTGAAGTTCTTCTTCAGAATCTTTGTTGAGTCTCAAAAATATCATAAGGAAAATTATGATGTTTAAATAGCTCACTTCTCAAGTTTTTAATGCTTAACAAATTTGGGTTAAATACTTATCATAGATACATAAATGTTTAATGACTTATCTATGATTTTAGCAAGCCATTCTGAACTTATAAAGACTGTCTAAAGTGCTTTCAACCTGTCTAAAGTGGAAAAGCCTTCTGAAGGTTCAACCTCTCAGAAGTATTGAAGCCGTCTGAAGTACACAACCCGTCTGAAGTGTTGAAGCCGTCTGAAGTGCGCAACCCGTCTGAAGTGTTGAAGCCGTCTGAAGTCTCATTAATGACGTGGCACTCTTGCTGAAGTATGTGAAGACATCTCTGATATTCTGCTGAGTCAAGCTTTCTTTGCTGCACGTACCTTTTCAAACATATTTTGGCAAGGAACAACAGAGACCTTTCCTGGTATATTTGAATTTCATACACCACTGAGGAAATTCCTGCAACGCAACCTTTGCAGTAACAACAGGTGGCAGCTTTATGGCAGCAACAACCTGGTACTGTGTGTAAAAAAAAAATCAGAACTCTCAGAATCATGTCCTCACAACGGATTAAATAGCATTTAATGCTATCTCTAAACGGTGGTATTTCAACGGATTGAAGATTGGTTATAAATAGCCCTTCATGAAGATCATCAAGACAGGGTAAGCATATACAAGAAAGTCTAAGAGATATCACGCTGCAAAGTTTTTCTGTAAAAACACTCTGATTCATATTCATTGTACATCATTTGTATATCCTGAGTATACCTACAGTTTTTATTGTACATCGTCTCTATTTAAGCTTCAAACTTGTGTAGTTTAAAAGCTTAGACATATCTCTTTGTAAAAATTGTCTTTGAGCCTGAAGAAGCTTGTCTGTAACAGAATACTTGGTTGTAGAGCCTGAAGAGGCTTGTCTGTAAAAGAATTTGGTTGTAGAGCCTGAAGAGGCTTGACTGTAAAAGAATACTTGTAATCTTGGTGAAGATTAAGAGAAAATCCAAGTGCTAGTTGGCATTGGGACTGGACGTAGCTCACAGTGGTAGTGAGTGAACCAAGATAAATTCATTGGCTAAGTTTTCTATCCCTTATCTCTTGTCAATTTATTTATACTAACCAAAGGGTGTTGAAAACTATTCTAATAATTTTAAAAAGCAAGAAACCTTTTTAAAGATCTTTTCAGAAGCCTTCTTAAGAAACTTTAGACAGCCTCTTAAACCTGTCTGAAACTGTTGTAAACTTAACCGTTTGCGAAAAGCTTCCATAAATTATTAAGAAACACTATTCAACCCCCCTTCTAGTGTTCCCTATGTTTCTACAGTTTGGTATCAGAGCTCAACTCAGGGTTGAGCACCTTACAAGTGTTTGAGGATTAAAGATCCAGATGGAAGCTGCCAACAACAGACAGTACATCACTGAAGGAGCCTCTATCACAAGACCCCCAACATTCAATGGAGTGGACTACCACTATTGGAGGGATCGTATGAAATTGTTCATTGAGAGCAACAACATTGATGTTTGGGATGTGGTCACTGATGGAGACTATGTGCCTATACATAACGGAGCGCCAAACCTAAGGCTGAATGGACCTTAGAGCAGAAGGCTAGAGTTCAGTTAAATGCTAAAGCCATACTCTATTTGATATGTTCTCTGAACAAATCAGAGTATGAGAAGGTTCATGGATGTTCATCTGCCAAGGAGATTTGGGATACACTTGCAGCCGCCCATGAAGGGACTGAGACTGTCAAGCAATCCAAAATCAGCATGCTTATACATCAATATGAGATGTTCAAGATGGAAGAATCTGAAACCATAGATCAAATGTTTGGGAGGTTTCAGACTATAACTAATGGACTCAGGTGTTTAGGTTGAACTTTTGAATCTGGAGACAATAATAGAAAGATTCTGAGAAGTTTGCCAAAGTCCTGGAGACCCAAAGTTACAGCCATTCAAGAGGCCAGAGACTGAAACTCTCTTAGAATGGAAGAACTGTTGGGATCTCTCAAAGTTCATGAGCTTGAACTTGGGGAAGATGACATCAAGAAGAAATCTCTGGCATTAAACTCCAAAGCCAAATACCCTTGGCATGGCAGCATTAAAGCCATGCAAGCTGAGGAAACTTCAGAAGCAGATGAAGATTCTGGAGATAGCTCAGAAGATGATGATCTTGCTCTTCTCAGCAAGAAAATCAAGAGGATGCTGCAGAACAGAGGAAAGTTTAGAAAGAACCAACCCTCAACCTCTAAATCAGGTAAGTCAGGTAAGGATTCTCAAAATGACAAAATTATATGCTGTGAGTGTAAACAGCCAGGTCATATGAAGGTTGAATGTCCAAAACTGAAGAAGAACAATTTCAAAAAGAAGAAATTCTTCAAGAAGAAGAAGGGTCTGATGGCAACACGGGAGGATGTTGATGAGTCTACCTCAGAAGAAGAGGAAGACACTTCAGAAGAGGCCAACCTGTGTCTCATGGCCAACCTGCCCTCATCAGATAGCTCAGAATCTGAGGTATTTCTCTTAACTCTTCAAGAGATGTATGATGACCTGATGGAAAGTTCCAAGGAACTCTTCCAAGAGTATAAGAATATGTCCAAGGCACACACAGAAATGTGCAGTAAATATGAGGCTCTTGAGATAGAAAATATTATGCTCAAGGAGAGAATTCTTGTGACTGAAAGCAGCAGTTCACAAACTGTCTCTGAAGAAAATAAGAAACTTCTTCAGAAACAAGTTGAGGAACTGACAAAAGACTTAGCTAAATTTGTCAAAGGAACAGAAAACCTTAACATATTGCTTGGCAATCAAAGGGATCCCCTTGACAAAAGTGGATTAGGCTTTGTGATCATGATACCTCTGAACCTCATATTTTCGAAAATTTTACTAAAGGGAAAGAGAAAGCTATTGGGTGTTCTCACCGTGGCTAGCCTGGACACAATGTGTCTCAGTGTAAACACAAGGGAAAAGCAAAACCCAAATCTAACAAGAAAGGACCCAAAGAATATGGGTACATAAGAACTTGATCATTCCTGTTGCAGATGTGTTTAACAGGACAAAGGAGACCCCACAAGTGGTACCTGGACAGTGGGTGTTCGCGACACATGACATGAGAAAGGTCTTTGTTCCAAAACCTTAGGCCCAGAGTAGGAGGTGTGGTCACCTTTGGCACCAAAGACTTGGGCATGCCAGCTTGAGATTGATCTCAAAGTTAGCAAAACACAACCTTGTTAAAGGAATGCCCAAGCTTTCTTACAAATCTGACATTTTATGTGAAAGCTGTCTGAAAGGAAAACAAACAAGACACTCTTTTCAGAGTAAGGATGTTGTTTCCACTAGCAGACCTTTAGAATTGTTACATATTGACTTGTTTGGTCCTATTAGAACAGAAAGCATTAGTGGTAAGAAATATGGTTTGGTCATTGTTGATGACTATTCTAGATTCACATGGGGTTATTCCTAAGAAGCAAGGATGAGACTTTCAGGAATTTCACAATATTCTGCAAGAAGGTACAGAATGAAAAAGGATTATGTATATATGTTATCAGAAGTGATCATGGTGGAGAGTTTGAGAATGCAAACTTTCAACTGTTCTGTGATGAGAATGGGATCTCACACAATTTCTCTGTGGCAAGAACACCTCAACAAAATGGGGTTGTTGAGAGAAAGAACAGAAGCCTGCAAGAAATGGGAAGAACCATGCTCAACTCATGCAATCTACCAAGATCTTTCTGGGCAGAAGCTATTAACACAACTTGCTACCTTCAAAACAGAATATTGGTAAGACCAATTCTGAAAAAGACTCCTTATGAATTGTGGAAGGGAAGAAAACCCAACATATCATATTTCCACACCTTTGGTTGTGAGTGTTTTATACTCAACACCAAGGATGATCTTGGAAAATTTGATGCAAAATCTGACAATGGAATTTTCATAGGATATTCTGAAACATCTAAAGCCTATAGAGTATATAACTCTAGAACTTTAACTAGTAGAGGAATCAATCCATGTTAAATTTAATGACAAGAAAGAGACTGATAGGGAATTATCAGATCTAGAAGATGACTTTGCAAGAATGGAGTTGAATAATCATGACAACATCAAGGATGAACAGGTGTCTGAAGCACCATCTATCACTGAACCTCTTCAGACCAATGTTGAGTCTCAGACTGATTTGATATCACCTCAGAAACCTGACTGGAGATACAATCACATCATCCAAAAGAGCAAATCATTGGCAGCACTTCAGAAGGAGTTAAGACAAGATCAAAATTCAAGAATCTGAATTCTGTTGCTCTCCTGTCTGAAATTGAGCCAGAGAACATTGATGAAGCTCTGCATGATGAAGGGTGGATTCTAGACATGCAAGAGGAGCTAAACTAATTTCCTAGGAGTGATGTCTGGACACTTGTTCCTAAACCCCATGGGAAAACAATTATTGGAACCAAATGGGTGTTCAGAAACAAGCTGTCTGAAGAAGGAAAAGTGGTCAGAAACAATGCAAGATTGGTGGCTCAAGGATACAATCAACAAGAAGGTATTGACTTCACTGAAACCTTTGCCCCTGTTGCTAGATTAGAAGCAATTAGGATTCTTCTCTCTTATGCTGTAAATAATGGCATCAAACTATATCAAATGGATGTCAAAAGTGCCTTCCTCAATGGTTTCATTGAAGAAGAGGTTTTTGTTAGACAACCCCCTGGTTTTGAAGACACTGCTTTTCCTGATCATGTTTTCAAATTGAAAAATGCTCTTTATGGTCTGAAACAAGCTCCAAGAGAATGGTATTATAGACTGAGCAGTTTTCTTATAAAAAATGGTTTTGAAAGAGGAAAGTAGATGCCACCCTTTTCAGAAAACACTCTAACAAAGATTTTATACTTGTTCAGATATATGTTGATGACATTATATTTGGTTCAACTGATTCTTCTCTGTGCAAGGAGTTTTCTGAGTTGATGCAATCAGAATTTGAAATGAGTTTAATGGGAGAACTAAAATTTTTCTTGGGCTTCAAGTTAAGCAAGATTCTGATTGTATATGGATCCATCAAGAAAAATATACAAAAGAAATGCTTAAGAAGTTCAACATGAGTGATTGCAAACCTATGTCAACTCCTATGCATCCCTCTGCATCATTTAGCAAAGATGACAAAGAAGAACCAGTGAATCAAACTTTGTACAGAGGAATGATTGGCTCTTTGTTATATCTAACAGACAAAGACCTGACATAATGTTCAGTGTTTGTGTCTGTGCTAGATTTCAATCAGATCCAAGAATTACTCATTACAAAGCTGTTAAAAGAATTTTTAGATATCTGAAAGATACTACTAATCTTGGTCTATGCTATAAGGGGAGCAAAGATTGCAGGTTAATAGGATATTGTGATGCTGACTTTGCTGGAGATAGAATGGAAAGAAAGAGCACCAGTGGAGGATGCCATTTCTTTGGAAATAACATGATCAGCTGGTCAAGCAAAAGGTAAAGCACCATTGCTTTATCAATAGCAGAAGCAGAGTATATATCAGCAGCCAGTTGTTGTTCACAACTGCTATGGGTTAAGTATCAGCTTGAGGATTTTAATATTCCTATCTCTGCTATACCTATTCTTTGTGATAATACCAGTGCAATTAATTTATCCAAAACTCCCATTCAACATTCTAGGGCAAAGCATATAGAAATCAAACATCATTTTATTAGAGACTATGTTCAGAAAGGTGTTTTTGATATTCAGTTCATTGACACAAAGCATCAATGGGCAGATATATTCACAAAACCCCTGGCTGAAGATAGATTTAAGTTCATACGCAACAACTTAAATATACATGCATTCTCTAAAATTAATTGTGTCTGATATTATGTTATCTGAAATTTTTAATGCGTCTGAAATTTCAGTGGTTCTGAAACAGTGACATGTCTGAAATTTTAGGTTATCTGAAATTTTTTGTGTGTCTGAAATTTTCACCTATCTGAAGTAACTGGCTGACGTGGCTATCTGAGACGGTTGAATTCATTCTTTTAAAGTTTTTATCTCTTCCACTTCGCACGTTACCCGAAGTCTGCGCAGCCGGTACAGGGCATCATTGCATCATGGGTCTATAAATGCAGGAGTAAGTGTGTCGAGGAAGCCTTACCTCTTTTCTCAATACTCAGTTTGATCTTCTTCACTGCTCAGGCAACCTTTTTCTCTCAAAGTTTCCCTGCAACTCAACAATGGCACCCAAGAAGACCGCTGGTTCTGGTGGAAATGTGGTTAGATCAAAGGGAGTCAATCTTGACGAGCTTCGCAACATTGGCATGGATTTGATTGAGGAATTTGATGCAGCTGGGTGGACCTCTTTCTTCGACCACATTAACTGTCAATGGCATGAACAAAGTGTGGTGGATTTCTGGTCTTCTGCTCGAGGAATACCTAATTCTAAGGGAGTGTATAAAAGCATCAAAGTCTCTGTTCTAGGGGTTTCGGTTTTTGTTGATCAAGGCATTCTCTCCACAATCACTGATGTTAAGGCTGAAGGTGCAACCTTCATTCCTAGGTGGGAGATGAAGAATGGTGGGCACAAGCTGTTATAAAGATGCTGTATGGAACAGAAGAACCCGAAAGCCTGGATTCCAATTTCTTGCTAGAGAAGGTCAGAGTTCTTCATCTTAGGGTGTGCAATAATCCTAAGAGTGGAAGCAGAAACCATGTCTCAGAATTGGAAAGGTTCTGTCTGATTTACCTGCTTCAGAAGCAGAAAGTCAATCTCCCAAGCATCATCATGTTCCATATGCAGAAGAAGATTCGAGACTCTGCTGGAAATCTTCCCCACAACACTTTCATCATGAAGGTACTTATGCATTTAAGGTACCTATTGAAAGATTATGTGACCATAAATCTCCTGTGTTCTTTGTGAGTCAAACTTGAAGAGCATGGGAATCAAGCTCACTCCACGACCTCATATCTCCTACTCTGAAGGAGAGTGTTCTTTTAGAGAAGGCCTCAAGAAGGGAACCATTCTTGAGATTCTTGAGAAAGAGCTTCAGGGGGATATCAGAAAAGATGAGTTCAAGCCTTCCAAGCCATCCCCTCATCTGAAAAGGAAGAAGCTCCCTGTCAGGAGTTCAGGCAAAGGTGTCTCGAGAAGCTATGGACTTGCACACTCAGACATCTGAACCTGTTCAGAAGGCTTTGCAAAAGCCATCTGAAATTGTGGGTCAGGGTTCTGAAGGTGTAAGAACTCTTACTCCTAAGCCTACTTCTGAAACAGAAGGAAAGGCTCATGAGGAAGAGGTAGCTGAGATTGCTGATCCTGAAGCTTTGGCAGCAGCACCTCTGGCTGCATGTCCTTCTGATCCTGAGCTTATTCAAGTAGCAGCCCTTGCTACAACTTTGGAGAATGATGAAATGGAGAAGAAGGCTGAGCAAGAAAAGACTGATTATGCTCTTGCAGTAGCCTCTCAGCTAGCTCTTGCTGAAGATGAAAGGCTAGCTTCCATTGCTTAAGAGACCAAGAAGAGAAAAAGATCCAGTGCACAACAAAGAAGGAGAACAAAAACAAAGTTATTTTAGCCAGCTCCTGAACCATTTGCTAGGATTACAAGGAGCATTGCAAGTCAGCTGGATGAAATGGATGAGGCTGGCAAGTATCAAAATTTTGTCAAAGCAAACCTGTATTTCAAGAAGAAGAGAAGAGAAGCAAGCTGAAAAGGAAAAGGAGAGGGAACCTGAGAAAGCTAAACCTCCTCAGAAAAAGCTCAGGGTAAGGTTTGATAATGTGACCCCATCACCACCTTCATCACCTGAGAAGAAAACAGTAGAGGAGAAAGAAGAAGAAGCACTTCCATCACCTCCCTCATCACCACCTTCTTCACCTTCATCATCTTCAGAATCCACTCAGTCTGAAGACCCCACAGATAAACATCAGCAAGGTGACAGCTCTGAAGTTTGGAAAGGAAGCATGCTGCCTGCGCATATAAGGCTAGGACCCAAAAGTAGGGACTTCTTCACAGAGCCTACATTTGATCCTTATGCTTTTCCTCTCACTCAGCACCAATTTGATGCAGCTGCTGAAGTACCCCACAAAAAGTATGAGGAACATTTCAGTGAAAGGGTCAGAGTCCCAAGTTCCCCAACTTATTTGAAGAGCTGCAGTTTTTCAGAAATGAACCCTCCATCTCTCTTCACCATGGCCTTATCAAGCACACTGCTGATGAAGAAAGGGCAAAGTATCAAGGCAGTTCAGATTAGTATTACTCAGGCTAGATTGAAAAGATCAGAAAGGGTGTAGTTCCACCTGCTCATAAGTGGGCTCCACTTAACCCCTTCTCTGTGACTCTCTCAGGTTGTCTAATGATGAATGGTGTTTTGTCAGGCAACTGTCTACTGAAGCTGAACTTTTTGAGAGGGACTACTTGAAGTCAGTAGGCATGGGAGGCTATAGGCCACCTAGAACAATCTCCATCAGGCCAACCACAGAGATTCTGGTACAACCTGACAGGATTGTTCCTAGGTACCCCCTGGAAGAAGGCCCTGCTGACAAGTTCAAGGAACCTAAAGCTTATCCAGTTCCCCAGAAACCTTTAACTCCAACAGAATGGAAGGAGCTACCTGCTCGGATCGAAAGACAAGGTGGAGGTTTAGATCACAGCTACAGGGATAGGGTATGGTTATCCCACTGGAAGATCAGAGAGGATGTTGGATCCTCTTCTGGATCTGCAGGACCAGATGATGACTCCATCATAGGCTATGGTGTCTCCACCAATGTGCAGTATCAGTATATCAGAGGCAGATTCCCCATGTCTAAACCCTTTAATGAGGACTGGAAGCTAATCTGCCCTATCAGAACTTTCTTCTTTCCTGTGAGTCATCCCGAAGATTATGGGTTGCATCTACGATTCAATCAGCTCGGATTCGTTTGCAGGCACATTCAGATCATTCTATATGAAAGTGGAACTGAATCTTGAGGAAGAGAATAGGAAGCTGAGGCATCAAGTGAAGAGCTTGGAGAAAAGAAATGCTACTCTTGTTGCTAAGCAAGATCAAATCCTTCAAGAGCAACAACACATCAGAACTGGGCAAGAAGAATTGAAGACTGCTGTCATTTCTCAGAATGACAAGGCAAAGGAAGAATTGCTCTCCTTTATGAAAGAGGCCTTGCTGAAGAAAGATGGATAGTCTATGATGTTTAGCCATGTTTAGTGTTAACTTCATTTTGAGTGCTTAATTTCTGATATGTGAACACTTTTGTTTGATAATATATTCTGTTTGTTCTCATGAATGCTGGTATCTCAATGTTGTGATTATATTACTGTGATTATTGTGATTATATTACTGTGATTATTTTGAAGTTATGCTCTGAAATTCTCTTTGATTGATGACAAAAGGGGGAATATTAAAACTAACAAAATCTGAAGTAATTACATGTCTCAGGGGGAGTATTTGATAAGAGTTTGTCCTGAGAGATCTTTATCTGAGGGGGAGTTATTTTTTAAGTTTATTTTATTTAAAAACTCCTTTCAGATTTCTTTATTTTAAAACAAATTTGTCATCATTAAAAAGGGGGAGAATGTTGAGTCTCAAAAATATCATAAGGAAAATTATGATGTTTATATAGCTCACTTCTCAAGTTTTAATGCTTAACAAATTTGGGTTAAAATACTTATCATAGATACATAAATGTTTAATGACTTATCTATGATTTTAGCAAGCCATTCTGAACTTATAAAGACTGTCTAAAGTGCTTTCAACCTGTCTAAAGTGAAAAGCCTTCTGAAGGTTCAGCCTGTCTGAAGTATTGAAGCCGTCTGAAGTACACAACCCGTCTGAAGTGTGCAACCCGTCTGAAGTGTTTGAAGTCGTATGAAGTCTCATTAATGACGTGGCACTCTTTGCTGAAGTATGTGAAGACATCTCTGATATTCTGCTGAGTCAAGCGTTCTCTGCTGCACGTACCTTTTCAAACATATTTATGGCAAGGAACACAGAGACCTTTCCTGGTATATTTGAATTTTATACACCACTGAGGAAATCCCTGCAACGCAACCTTTGCAGCAATAACAGTGGCAGCTTTATGGCAGCAGCAACCTGGTACTATGTGTCAAAAAAAAAATCAGAACTCTCAGAAGCATGTCTCACAACGGATTAAATAGCATTTATGCTATCTCTAAATGGTGGTATTTCAACGGATTGAAGATTGGTTATAAATAGCCCTTTATGAAGATCATCAAGACAAGGTAAGCATATACAAGAAAGTCTAAGAGATATCACGCTGCAAGTTTTTCTGTAAAAACACTCTGATTTCATATTCATTGTACATCATTTGTATATCCTGAGTATACCTCAGTTTTTATTGTACATCGTCTCTGTTTAAGCTTCAAACTTGTGTAGTTTAAAAGCTTAGACATGTCTCTTTGTAAAATTTGTCTTTGAGCCTGAAGAGGCTTGTCTGTAACAGAATACTTGGTTGTAGAGCCTGAAGAGGCTTGTCTGTAAAGAATACTTGGTTGTAGAGCCTAAAGAGGCTTGACTGTAAAAGAATACTTGTAATCTTGGTGAAGATTAAGAGAAAATCCAAGTGCTAGTTGGCATTGGGACTGGACGTAGCTCACAGTGGTAGTGAGTGAACCAGGATAAATTCCTTGGCTAAGTTTTCTATCCCTTATCTCTTGTCAATTTATTTATACTAACCAAAGGGTGGTTGAAAAGTGTTCTGATAATTTTAAAAAGCAAGAAACCTTTTTAAAGATCTTTTCAGAAGTCTTCTTAAGAAACTTCAGACAGCCTCTTAAACCTGTCTGAAACTGTTGTAAACTTAACCATTTGCGAAAAGCTTCCATAAATTATTAAGAAACACTATTCAACCCCCCTTCTAGTGTTTCCTTGTGTTTCTACAATCTTCAGGGTCCCCTTTTGAGAGGCACCATCTTGATTCCTCTGACTTGGCTCAACATTGGTTTTCTTTAGAAGACCCATTTGCTTCACAGTTGTAGCATTGAAGAAACTTGGGGCTTTGTGGTCAAATAAAGGTTTCATTTGTACCCAATGATGCATCAATATCTTCATTATAAGGGCATTGTGAGGAATATTTGCTGCGAAATCACGAGCTCTTCTCAGCATTCCAAATAGAATAACCCAAGGTAGGTTTATCTTCTTTTTCTCCAGCAAGTTGATGACACAGAACTTGGCTAAATCGGAAATATGATTTTTCCCTCTTCCTTTGGGGATAATACAACAACCCAAAACAGCAACAAGTAGCCTAGGGATAAGATTCATACTAGCTCCCTTAGGGTTTAAGGGATCCACCTTTCCAAACAACATTTTGTTGACTCTTCCAGCACCTCCAAATATGACTTCCCAATCACCCATGTAGATAGCTCCTTCACTTTTGACACTAGTGAATTCTTCCAGAAATTTGTCGTTTATGATGATCTAACAACCCAGCACAGATGCCTTCAAGAACATCTTCTTGTTACTTTCCACTATCTGGGCAATTTTCCAGAACTCGTAAACACTGGTTTCATGCCAGCCATAGTTTATAACGTCAAAGAAGGGTAACCACCCAACACTTCTGAAGTAATCTTCGAGGTCTAGCCCTAGTTCAGCAAGGCTTTTAAAATCAACACATCTGGATGGAACAATCTTTCCTCCTGCCTTTGAGGTAGCACCCACATTCTTCTTGGAGGCCATTAGAAGTTGTAGAGAACCTTGAGAAAAATAGATTTTCTTTGGAAGTTCAAAAGATGCAAGGAGTCTTCACAGCAGATGAGTAGAGAGAAAGTAACTTGAGACTAGCTTCTACTGAGATATATATGTAGGCTCAGATAGCACTAATGATGATAGAGACTGGCTGCGCAGACTTGGGGAGTTGTGCAATCGTGCAGATTCAGAGGGTAGGTGAAAAACCAACCGTCTCAGAGTGCCACGTCATAAAGTGTCAATTTCAGAAAGTATGTGTTTTCCAACAGATACAAATTTCAGCAAATGTGCACACATAAGAAGGTTCATGCTTTTTAGAAGGAAAGCATATGCATACAAAGATTCACACATTTTCAAGTATTCAAATAGACACATATTTTTGCTATAAATTTAAATGATGTTACCGGTAATGTTACTTATGAGTTTTGAGTTGATGATAGAAATTTGTTGAGGCTCAACATTGTCTCCAAAGACACCTTGTTGCTTCTGATAATCAGCTTCATAAGTTCTCTTCCATCTTGTTGAGGTTTCCATCTGGATCTACTCCTTCAGCATTTGTGAGATGCTCAACCCGAAGTTGAGCTCTGATACCAATTGTAAGGACCACAAGAAACACTAGAAGGGGGTTGAATAATGTTTTATAATCTTTACAGATGTTTGGAAATCCTTTCGAACAAGCAAAACTGATTTGAAAATATTTGGTCAACCTTCCGAAACTGGGAGTTTCAGCAACTTACTGATGCAACTCAGAAGGTTGAATAAAAGCCTTTTGACACGATTTTCTCTTAAAGAAAAGATTGTTTTTTGCTCGGATTATTAAAACAACTTTTCTTAAACCCTCCTTGGTTAGTAATAAACAGATAACAACGGAAAGTAATGAGTTAAGGGTGGAGAGAACTTAACACAGAGATTTATACTGGTTCACCCACTAACCCTGTGAGCTACATCCAGTCCCAGGGCAAAACTCCAATGGATTTTCCACTAATCCCGCAAGATTACAACGAGTATTATTTGCACATCTGGCCTCTCCAGGCTCAATAAGTATCTTTTACAGACAAGCCTCTCCAGGTAGCCTCTCCAGGCTAAATGAGTATTCTTTTACAGACAAGCCTGTCCAGGCTTAACCAAGTATTCTTTTTACTCCCAGCCTCTCCAGGCTGAACCGAGTATTCTTTATTCCACCAAGCCTCTCCAGGCTCTCAGACACTTAACAATCTTTAAAATAAGGAATAGGTTAAGTTTCAAAGAAACTTAAACTCAGGTTCTCTTGTACAAAGTTCTAACTGAGTGAATCTCAAAATACAAATAAAAATTCTAAGTACAAGGAAATTTACTACAACAGAGTGTTTTGGCTTGACAGGGTTTTCTGATGAATCTTGGCCATTCTCTCTTGTGCTTTTCTGTTTGCCCATTCTTTAGCTTCATTTTCTTTTTGGATTAGAACAAGGCATTTTCGTAGCTTTACTAAGGGTTCACCAATGGTTCGCCAATCTTCAAAGTCTTTCGTGAGGCTATTTATATAGCCTTGAAATAAATTCATTGAGGAATAGCTTCATTCACCGTTGTGAGATAGCATTAAATGCTTTTAGGAACCAAGTGGGTGTTTAGAAACAAACTTTTTGAAGATGGTCAAGTTGTAAGAAATAAAGCCAGACTTGTTGCCCAAGGCTACAAGTATTAAGAAACTAACAAAATTTGAAGTTAAGTGTTTCAAAAGGATTCATTGATTCAGGGGGAGCTAATTTTAAGTAAGTTGAAGCAAGAAGTTTTTGTCTCAATATCTGATATAGGGGGAGAATCTCTCTAACTTTTTATTATTATTTCCCTTCAGATATTTGTTTTAGTTCTTAAACAAAATTTTCATCATTAAAAAGGGGGAGAATGTTGAGTCTCAAAATGTTATTAAAAGGTTAATAATGTTTTAAGTCTCATAACCCTAAGTTTTAATGGATAACAAATTTGGTTAATATCTTTATGAGAAAGAACAGTTTCTACTGAAGGCAATTTTCCACGTTTCAGAAGGTATCTGTTGAAGCAAGTCTCTGATTTGGTTCAACCCTCTGAAGTATTAAATCCTACTGAAGTAAAGGAACCTGCTGAGAGATCACGACCTGTTGAAGTTAAAGAACCTCCTGAAGTTGTGAGACGTCGTACTGAAGCCTGTACGTCTTGAAAATGGACTTCCCTGCTTATTCTCTTTGGAGACTCAAGTCAACCATAGTTGTCTCAGTTACTTGTTCTTCTCATTCTTCTGGAAAGTCAAAAGACTTGTTTTTTTGCATATTTCAAATTTCTCTCACCAAAAAGGCAATGTCTGCTGTAAAGTACAATCTACTCAGAAAAAGTGAAACCTGTGTTGTTGACTCTACTACCTGCTTCTCCATAAGTTCCAGGCTATATGTCTCAACGGGAACATTTGCATTAAATGCTATCGCACAAGTTTCTCACTCTATAAATTCAAGTCTCCATACAGAAACAAAGAGAGAGCGCACAACCGAGAAAATGAACTTGCTGAAACGCTGCAAAAATCTTTATTCGTCTATTTCATTGATTTCAATTGTACAATAACTTCTTATCCGGAGTTTTACTCAGTTATTTGTACATCTTACCCGGTTTAAGCTCTAAACTTGTGTAGTTTGTGAGTTTAAGCTTTATCCTTCAAATAATTTTTACTGGTTTAGCCTTAAGAGGTTGTGTTCAAACAATACTTGGGTATTTAGCCTGGAGAGGCTGTGTGTTCCAATAATACTTGGGTGTTTTGAGCCTGAAGAGGCTAGGTGTGCAAATAATACTTGTATCTGATCAGACAGTGGAAAATCTAGTGGTGTGTTTGCCCTGGGACTGGACGTAGCTCACTGTGTTAGTGGTTGAACCAGGATAAATTGTTTGGCTAAGTTTTCTCAACCCTTATCTCTTTACATTCAGTTTTAACTAACCAAGGAGGGTTCTAAAAAGTGGTATTATAAATCTTAGCAGTATAACAATCTTGCTTTTTACATAAATCTATTTCAAAATCATTTTACTCAACCTGCTGAGTTATATCAGCAAGTTGCTGTAAGCTCTAGTTTCAAAAGGTTGATCAAATCTCGTTTCAATCACTTTTCTTGTTTCAAAATGTTTTAAAAAATTTGTAAAGAATTATAAAACACTATTCAACCCCATTTTCTAGTGTTTCCTGGTTAGAATGCGAATCAAGAATCCCCTCAACATTCTCGCTCAAGCAAGAAGGGCTCGCTTGAGCGAGAATGCACGTGAAAACTTTAAAAAACATTAAATTATGGCTCTTCTGATTTTATTTTCTTCCAACCCTTCTTCTTATAGAGAGAGTGAATTTCAAGTGAGAGAAGTGCAATTAGAGCTTGGAGGAATAAGAAAAAGCCAAGGATCTCCAACCCCAACCCTCCTCATCTCATTCTCCCTTCTATTTGAGCTTCCTTAAAGTGAGTATAACTCACACCCACTTCCTTCTTGGTTGAATCACTTGAATGAGCCCTAATCCCTCTCCTACCCTTTCTCTAGTTTTGTATGTCCTTGTATGCTTGTTGTTTGTTCTTAATTGGTTTAGATTGTACACTGTGAATTGTAGCATGAGTTAGAGCTTGTATGTTAGGGTTTAGGTATGTTGTTTTATGAATCAGCATTCATATGCACTTGCCCCTAGGTAACAGTGTTAGTTTACACTTTGGAAGTTTTAAAAAAAATGAATTTGGCCTATGGCCACCAAACCTAATAAATCAAGCTTGATTTCAGTCCAGAAGGAGACTAAAATGAATTTGGCTTATGACCAAAATATTTGGCTTCGGCCCAGATTATGAGTTTCGGTTTCGGCCTAGAAAAGTATACGAAAACTTGACTTCGGTCTAGAATAAGTGGCAAGTAATAATCCCCAAGGGAGACATTCCTTGTAGTCTGAGCTCAGGTCTAGCCTTAGAATTAGTGAAAAGACCCCGTCTACCAGGAAAAACATGTCATGAGTATTATAGACACTTGAGTTGAGAATGATTATATTATTTAACATCTATTCGATTAATTGTTGCATGGCATTTTCCTGTCTTTCCTACACTGCATGAGCATAGTTATATTCACTGAGACATCTATCTAACCATATGTTTTGTGGTTATCTTTTACATGCACAGGTTCCACCCCGGCTAGGGCAGGGAGCGTGGAGGTGCTCGGGAGTCGTTAGTTATTTAGATGTATTTAGATATTCATATATGATGATTGGCACCATTATTGTATAATTTTGAGGGATATAATTGTACATGTGTAGCCTTCGGGCCTCTCTATTTTGTTTAGGGCACATGTATGGGGGTATCCCAGTTGATGCATACAGTGTATATTCAGTTGAGCCTTAGAGGCACTTTATGTATTTAAATTATGTTTTCATATACTATTTGAGTAATCGTTAGACGTTTAAACATTATAAGATGTTTGTTTGCGCAATATTTAAAATGGCGCGAAATAATTTCAAAAATTCAGGAGTTTTGCTTCCAACGAGCTTAATTCTTGGATATAGAAATTAGGACGTTACATTTTGGTATCAGAGCAGTTCAATCCAATTGGATTGTGGACTAGTTAATTAGTTCTGGAAGTTAGTTGTTATCCCCATATGCATTATTATGAAATTGAGAGACTGGTCACCTCGATGTTACTTAATGATGTGTAGAGGATTATGGCTGGCGTAGGAGAGGTCATCCCCGGACCAACCCACCTTCTCCACCACGAGATCAACCTCGGGATATAGATGCTAACTCAGATGATGGGGGAGCAGGTGGCATCCAACTGGGCACAAGTGGAGGCCAATCGTCAACAGGCTGCGGCGGCACGGGAGCAAGCAGCTGCTAACGTTGTTGTTTTTGAGTGAGTTGGTCCGAAAGCCAATGGGAACACGACCTCCTCCTATGGTGAACCCGTTTGTCCAAGGACTGGATGAGTTTTGGAAGCCTAACGCTCCCAGTTCAACGAGGTCTATGATCCGGATGTTGCATCCAACTGGCTCTGAGACCTCAACCTAATCTTTGAAGTGATGAGATGCACTAATGACTCCAAGGTGGGTTATGCGGTGTACATGTTGAGAGGAGAGGCTGAAGACTGGTGGAAGGCGGCCCGTGTCCGGGTTACTGCTCTAGGAACCCCACTTACTTGGAGAGTCTTCCAGACCATCTTCTTGGAGAAGTACTTTCTAGCTTCAGTGCGGAGGCAGAGTTTCTTCAGCTCAAGTAGGGGAGCATGACCGTAGGCCAATATGTGGTCATGTTTGAGGATCTAACTAAGTACTCCAGGCACTTACGGATGGTCCCTAACGAGGAGTGGAGATGCACTCAGTTTGAGGGAGGCTTGAGGTCGGAGATTCTGGACTGGGTTAGGACACTTGAGATCAAGGACTTCCCTACCCTGATCAACAAGTGTTATATTGCTGAAAAGAACCTGAAGGGAGCTGCACCACCACCACATCCAGACAACAAGGGTAAGAGGAAGCTTGAGGAGCCGAGTCAGGGCAAGGGCTCTAGGCCCAAGTGGCACGACACCCCCGCTTTGGTCAACCGTTCAGTCTAATGCTAAGGGGGAGAGGGGGTACCCAAGTGTACCAAATGCGACAAGGATCATTGGGAGGAGTGCATGCTAGGGCAAAGGGTTTGCTATCTTTTCAAGGAGTCAGGTCATATGAAGAATGGGTGTCTAAAGAAGAGGGATGCTCCAAAACCCCAAGCCACCGGGAGAGTCTTCACCCTTAGCGGTGAAGTGGTAGCTTCAGCCGATAATCTGATGCGCTTTAGGAGGTAGTACTTTAATTGTATTGTTTGATTCGGGGGCAACCCATTCTTTTGTTGCATATGATTGTGTGAAGCAGTTAGATTTGCATGCAACCCCCCTTACCCTACAGCCTGAATGTAATCACCCCAGCCAATGAGGCAATTACCACTTCCCTTGTGTGTTCCAAATGCCCCATTGTTATACAAGGGATGGCCTTCAAGGTTGACCTAACTTGTTTGCCATTGAGGGGCCGAGCATAGACATAATCCTTGGCATGAATTGGTTATCTTAGAACCAGGTCATGCTTGATTGTTACAACAAAGAGGTTGTCCTTCCGGTTCTCCCTCCTCTTCCAGGGGAGAGGCCACCTGTACTTTTATCTAGTGTTACCCAAGTGTCCAAATGCCTGATTGATGGGAGTAGTTGTTTTATTTTGTTACTTTCCTCAACTCTAGGTTCTAGCACTAGTTTGAGCAGTGTAGCCATGGTTAGGGAGTTTCAAGACGTTTTCCCTAGTGAGGTAACCACTTTACCTCCAGATCGAGAGATTGAGTTCACCATTGACTTGGTACCGGGCACAGGGCCCATTTCCAAGGCACCCTATAGGATGTCCCCTTTAGAGCTTAGTGAACTTAAGACATAGTTAGATGACTTGATAGCCAAGAAGTTCATTAGGCCGAGTGTGTCACCATAGGGAGCGCCTGTGCTCCTGGTGAACAAGAAGAATGGGAGTATGAGGTTGTGTGTAGATTATAGGCAACTCAACAAAGTCACCATTAAGAATAAGTGACCCTTACTCAGAATAGATGACCTCCTAGACCAACTTATAGGGGCTTTGGTCTCCTCTAAGATAGATTTGAGATCTAGATACCATCATATCAAGATTAGGGGTGAATATATACCCAAGACTGCCTTTAGGACTAGATATGGGCACTGCGAGTACTTGGTGATGTCGTTTGGCTTAACCAGTGCTCCAACTGTGTTCATGGATTACATGAACCAAATTTTTCAGCCCTACCTTGACCAGTTTGTTGTCGTGTTCATCGATGAAATTCTGATCTACTACCAAACCTTAGAGGAGCATGAGTGGCACCTGAGGGTTGTCCTAGGAAATTTGAGAGAGAAGAGGTTATTTGCCAACCCTGAGAAGTGTGAGTTTTGGATGGACGGGATCTATGTCTTAGGGCATATGATTTCCAGGGAGGGCGTGTCAGTTGATCCTAGCAAGATAGAAGTCGTCCTTGAATGGGAAAGGCCTAAGAACATAACGGAGATTAGGAGTTTCCTAGAATTGATTGGCTACTATCGGAGATTCATTAATGGATTCTCCTTGTTAGTCTTGCTCCTCACTAGATTGACTCGGAAGGATCAAGCCTTTGTGTGGGATGAGAAGTGGGAGAGGAGTTTCTTAGAGCTTGAGGTTGACCACTGCCCCGATACTAGTGTTTTCGGACCTGTCCAAGACCTTCAAGGTCTATAGTAATGTCTCTGGTAAGGGGCTAGGATGTGTGCTGATGCAGGAAAGGAGATTGGTGGCCTATGCCTCTAGGCAGTTGAGGCCCTATGAGGAGAACTACCCTAACCATGACTTAGAGTTAGCGGATGTGGTATTTGCCCTCAAAATTTGGAGGCGTTACCTGTATGGAGTGAGGTTTGAGGTCTTTAGTGACCATAAGAGTTTGAAATATCTCTTTGATCAAAAGAAACTCAACATGAGGCAAAGGAGGTGGATGGAGTTTTTGAAGGACTATGATTTTGAGTTGAGATACCATCCGGGAAAGACCAATGTAGTGGTTGATGCCCTCAGTAGGAAATCCCTACATTTGTCATCCATGATGGTGCATGAAATGGGGTTGTTTCAAGAGTTTAGGAACCTAAGCCTAAAGCTTGAGATTGGAGAGAGTCGTTTGAGGATCTATAGGCTAGAGGTCACCAGTGAGCTTAGAGCGCGCTCTGATTAATGAGGCACATGATTCAGACTCAAACCTCCAAGCTAGGAGAGGGAAGCCAGGTTTCTCTGGGTCGGGTGATGGGGTGATTCTCTTCCAAACAATGTTTTAAAAATCGAACCAGTAATTGAACCGGTGAAGGCACTGGTTCACGGTTCAATGGTTGAACCGTGGTTCAACTAGTATTAATTAAATATATATTTTAAATATTATATGATATTTTAATTAATAAAATAACACAAAATTTTAAGAAATTAAGATATATGAAGATATAAATTTGTTTAAATAACCTTAATATAAGGTTTATAAAACAAAAAAATAAAAAAAATTAGTAAAATAATAAATATCTATATGTAATTCTCAAACATATGTTTTTATTTATCTTAAAAGTATATTAAATTAAATAAAAATAAAAAATGAATTTTTTTTAAAAAGACCGGTTCAACCGATTTTTTACTGGTTTTACCGGTTTTTTGCAGCACCAGTTCTTAGGTTTGTTTAGACCGGACACAGGACCGGTTCACCGGTTTACCGGTCCGATTTTCAAAACACAGCTTCTAAGAGAGGGTCTGCGTCCCTAAAGGGGGTAGTTTGAGGCATCAAATTTTAGAGGAGGCCCACAAGGGTAAGTTCTCGATACATCCTGACACCACCAAGATATATCAAGACTTGATGAAGATGTTTTGGTGGGATGGTATGAAGGATGATATAGTAGAGTTTGTTTCTAGGTGCCTAGTGTGTCAACAAGTCAAAATAGAACACCAGAAACCATCAGGAACCCTTTTGCCATTAGAGATCCTAGAGTGGAAGTGGGAGAGCATAACCCCAGTAGGGTATGACGCCATCTGGGTCATTGTGGACCGGTTAACTAAGTCAGCCCATTTCCTACCTATTAGGAATACCTATTCCTTGAGTAGGTTAGTTGACCTGTATGTCAAGGATATTATTAAGCTCCATGGCATTCCTTCTTGCATAATTTCAGATAGAGATCCTAGGTTCACCTCTAGGTTTTGGAACACACTTCACCAGGCTTTCGGGACAAAACTTAGGTTTTGTACCGCATACCATCCTCAGATTGACAGTCAATCTGAGAGGATCATCCAGACCCTAGAGGATATGCTTAGAGCTTGTGTGTTGGAGGAGCAGGGTAGTTAGGATAGGTACCTACCTCTCGTTGAGTTTGCCAACAACAACAGTTTCCATAGCAGTATAGACATGGAACCCTATGAGGCCCTATATGGTAGGAAGTGTAGGTCCCAACTATGTTGGTATCAGGTGGGTGAGAGAACCTTGGTAAGTCCGAAGTTAGTGCAACAAACCACAAAAAAGATTAGGGTCATTAGGGAAAAGCTTGTTACTACCCAAAGCCCGCAGAAAAGCTATACTGACAAGAGAAGAAAGGAACTATAATTTGAGGAAGGGGACCATGTATTTTTGAAAGTGACTCCTGTCATAGGCATTGGATGAGCCATCAAGGCCAGAAAGCTTAACCCTAGATTCATTAGCCCATTTTAGATCCTGCAGTGGGTTTACCCTTTGGATTACAAGATAGCCTTACCCCCTCAATTGTCTCGAGTCCATGATGTATTCCATGTTCCCAGTTGAGGAAATATGTCCATGACCCTTCACACATCATTAGCTCAGAATCGGTACGATTAAGGGAAGACCTCACAATTCCCACTAGATGTACACGGATTATCGACAAGAGCGTCAAAAGCCTGAGTAATAAGATGATCCCCTTAGTGAAGGTGGTTTGGGAGGGTCAGACACCTGAGGAGGAGACATGGGAGAAGGAGGATGATATTTGCTCTCAGTTCCCAGAGTTATTCCCTTGAGGTAAGCTTGATTTTCATTCTTTTCATAGCCAATTTTGAGGACACAATTGTTTTAAGGGGGTAGAATTGTAACATCCCAAGAATTTAAACCAATTTTTATAAAGAATAATGTGTAGTGTAATAGTTTTGTAAAAAGAATTAAGAAATGAGTGGGAAAAACTAAGCTAGAATGGGTAAAAGTGAGAAATCAAGATTTTATGTTCTGATGTTCTCGCTCAAGCGAGAAGGCCTCGCTTGAGCGAGCATATCAGTAAAAATGTGGAATTTGTGTTTTGGTTTTCTCGCTTGAGCGATAACATTCTTGCTCAAGCATGAAACAAGGGAGCTAGGGGAATGCTCTCTGGAAATTTTGCTTGAGCTAGAAGGGTCTCGCTCTAGCGAAATTCATCTAGAGAGGGGGAATGCTCCCTTGAGTATTCTCGCTCAAGCGAGAGACTTCTCTCTTGAACGAGAATGCGAATCCAGAATCCCCTCAGCATTGACGCTTAAGCAAGAAGGACTCGCTTGAGCGAGAATGCGCGTGACAGCTTTAAAAACATTAAATTAGGGCTCTTCTCATTTTATTTTTTTTCCAACCCTTCTTCTTATAGAGAGAGAGAGAGAGAGAGAATTTCTAGTGAGAGAGGTGCCATTGAAGCTTGGAGGAAGAAGAGAAAGCCAAGGATCTCCACCCCCAACCATCCTCAACTCCTTCCCCTTTCTATTTGAGCTTCCTTGAGGTGAGTATAACTTACACACCCACTTCCATCTTGGTTGAATCTCTTGAATAAGCCCTAATCCCTCTCCTACCCTTTCTATAGTTTTGTATGTCTTTGTATACTTGTTGTTTGTTCTTAATTAGTTTAGATTGTACACTGTGAATTGTGGCATGAGTTAGAGCTTGTATGTTAGGGTTTAGTTATGTTGTTTTATGATTGAGCATTCATGTGCACTTGCCCCTTGGTAACATGGTCAGTTTACACATTGGAAGTTTGAAAAAAATGAATTTGGCCTATGCCACCAAACCCTAATTAATCAAGCTTGACTTCAGTCCAGAATACGAGTAAAATGAATTTGGCTTCGGCCCAGAATATTTGGCTTTGACCTAGATTATGAGTTTCGGCTTTGGCCTAGAAAAGTATATGAAAACTTGACTTCGGTCCAGAATAAGTGACATGTAATAATCTCTAAGGGAGACGTTCCTTGTAGTATGAGCTCAGGTCTAGCCTTAGAATAATTTAAAAGACCCCGTCTCCCGGGAAAAGCAGGTCATGAGTATTACAGACACTTGAGTTGAGAATGATTGTATTATTTAACATGTATTCGATTAATTGTTGCTTAGCATTTGCTTGCCTTTCCTACACTGCATGAGCATAGTTATATTCACTGATACATCCATCTCACCACACGTTTTGTGGTTATCTTTTAGATGCACAAGTTCCACCCCGGCCAGGGCAGTGAGCGTGGAGGTGCTCGGGAGTCCTTAGTTACTTTGATGTATTTAGATATTCATATATGATGATTGGCACCGTTATTGTATCATTTTAAGGGATATGATTGTACATGTGTAGCCTTCGGGCCTCTCTATTTTGTTTAGGGCACATTACATTATGTAGACCAGCTGACTTTTTGCCAACTCAAGTCAAGAAAACAAACTCTACTTACCCAAATATCAATGATCAATGTCAGTTTCTTCTGATAATTAGTAGTTTCAGATTTCAACTATGAAAAACGTTAAGCACAATCAGAATTGAAGACAATCAAAATTGCAAAATAATCTGAGCACCCTATTGAAGACAATCAGAATTGCAAAAGAATAGAAATAGAAAATTGATCTTTTGTATTTTTATCATCCAAAGCCATGAAATACAACGTTAAGCACCCTATTGAAGACAATCAGAATTGAAAAATAATCTGAGCAGCATATCCAAGGACATCCAGGTGAGTATTTTGCAAAGAAATTCCAAGGCTAAACTCTCAATATTTTGCAGCCCCTCTCTAATGAAATCAATCTACAAAACCACAAAAGAAAAGTTAAGGTTGCAATTACACATGAATACATTGTTAAATTTCAGAATATCTAACATCACATTCTCAGGTAACAAACAAATACACCAACAACATCAGAATCTTTTTATCATAGCACTCAAACTCATCTTATTCCCCAAGACTCAACAGATTCATTGATACCAATCATAAACCAAGCACAAAACCATCACCAAATACTCCAAAAGACCAAAATAGCATGGAGTTGCAGCAAAACAAAAAATCAGTCGCAAAATACCAGAAAACAGTCATGTAATCCAAATTGAAAACAGTCTTACCGCAATAGACCTTGCCTCCTCATTGACATAGGACCCATCTTTTTTCTTGTGAGTTGCAATATATAATTCACCTCGACTCACAACACGTCCAACCTCCATTTCCTATATATATGTGACCCATTTAAGACTAAATATAAAAAAAATAGTGAAAAAATATCACAAGTTATTTACCATCTCATGTTGTTTCCTAGATAGGAGTTTAGATCCCCCAGTATGTGGAATTGTTTGTTTTTTTCGTGCTTCGACATTCCTTCGACATAACTCCTATGACATGAAGAATACATTACTTAAAATTCCAACTTAAAAGACAACTACACAAAAAACAATAAATAGAAATTTTACCTGATAATCTGATTTCAAACGATAGTCAACCAATGATGACCATTGATCTTTAGGAATACCATCAGGGACATTATGGATAAGTTTCTCTCTACTATATGAAGGGTCAAAATTCATATTCCACAAGTTCAACTTGAAATTCCTATACTTTCTCCCCATGGTAAGTAAACAATAACGCTCGACAATTAAATCTGAAGCTTGAAAATGAAAGTGATTCTACACAATAAATATTAATGTTAGTAGGTATATAAAGACTGTAATTTTCAATATTCAAAAGAAAATTTTCATAGTTAGAAAATGTTATCATAATCATATTTATATACCTTCAAAGTCTCTAAGGAATCTTTTATCATGTCTAACATTATAACTCTTGATTACTATCTTTAATCAAAGCAGCAATGCCTCCAGGTTCTTCATTAGGCATGGAGTCTCCAAATTCTGATGGTTCAGGTGAAATGGAAGCTTCCATAACATGATCTCTATTGATCCCAAATGCATCGTTTATCATGTCTAACACTGGGTTTTCAGCTTGCAATGACTCCTGTACTACTTGAGTATCGCTTGTTGCCACAGATTGATATGTTTCACCATGCCATATCCAAACCTTATAATTTTTTGGAAACTCCTTGCAAATCAAGTGATCATGTACTACATCTCTAGTTTGCCATTTATTAAAGTGACAAATAGGACATGGACACCTTATTGCTCCATTGACTGACCGCTTCTCAAATGCAAAATCTAGGAATTTATCTAACCCATTTAGATATTCAAATGCGTTTCTTGGCATATCAATCCATGACTTATCAATTGTTGTGTCCATGTAGCTAAGTTAAAAAAGAAAAGGAAACAATCATAAGCATATGATATTAGTATGATGCAACAATCATAATATTTCACAAAGTATCCAAAAACAACAAAGGTATAGGAGAACAATCTTAACCAGCAGTCAAAACTACACCAGTAGAAAAATATAACCAGTAGCCAAACTGCACTAGCAAAAAAAAAGCAGCAAAGATATATCAGAACCATCTTAACCAGCAGCCAAAACTACACCAATAGAAAAATATAACCAGTCCAGTAGCGAACCCCTAAAACAGAACAATATAAATAACTATTGTTTTCTCACCCCCAAATATCTTATTTAAACCATTTTTGTTTTATTTCCTTGAAGCAAGTACATGTTTTACATTATTTAAGGTTAGTTACGTTGAATTGGATTTAGTTGTTTTGTATTAGATAATTAAGTTGATATTTACATTATTTAATCAATATAATTAACCTTATATAATCAATGTAGCTAACCTTATATAATAAATATAATTTATTTGAGCAAGGTGATTGAATTAATTTGGGTTTTATTGGATTAAAAAAATATATTAACACGTGATATTTCAAAAAACATGGAGGAAGGACATAATAACCAGAACCTATATTTGAACTTAACGAATAGCTCTTACATGATATTTCTTTCTTTCTCAATTCCAATATGCCATGCCACAACCACAATGTGAGCGTAAATGAATTAAAAAAGTTTAAGCAGAAAAATAATTGAGAAAAAAAACTTTTTTAAATATTGTCAATTTGTTTCATAAAATTAATAAAAAAAGAGTCATTGAGTGACACTGACACATTAACACATCAAGCAAAATACAATGCAGTTTATAAGGACAAGAATGACAAGGTGTGAATATAGGAAAGGTCTTTAATCTCAGTCAGAATTTTATTCTATGGTTGCAATTCTATAGGAAGAAGAAAAGACATCTTTTGACTTTCAACCTGCAATATTTTGTTGTGGTACTAATAAAAAATAGGCCAGCTAGCTAAGGTTGCTTCACTATATCAGTTGAAATCCTTGTTGAACTATGTATAAATAAATATTTTTGGCTTGGCAATAATGGAAACCATCTAAGAGAATCCATACAAAGACATGTTGAAATTAAGGCACCAAGGGACCTGTTTTGCAAATATACTACATAAAGAGTCAGAGAGGTAGATAATATATAGGCTAACAAGGACAGGGTTAGTCATTCCTAATAGGATGAGTTGTAGCAGGTCCTTTTCAAGGTGATTTGGCAGGGGGACAATGTGACACAGACTGCTTTAGCATGGCACCTATATATAGAAAAAAATTATAGCAAGTTCCAAGTAGTTAAACATAAACATCATTGTTGTCTAGTCTAGGCTTTTATAGTATGGCAGGACATTTCTTGTCACTGAGGAGATTTGAGAGGCATGACTTGGAGAAAAGACTAGCAATTGACATGCAGGGTTATCATGACAAAAGAAGAAACAAGTCTGGTTTACATTATAGCTGATAGAAGAATCAAAATGGTGAGAAATTAGTCTTGTTACATAATCTTCTCTATGGTAAATGGTAAATGGTAAATGGTCAGGGGATGGCACTAGGCTCAGATCCTGGCATGGGGAAACTTAATTGGCTACCAGTGGAGAGCTAGTGGACAATGATGATTAAGAGCAATGGTGAAATTACCAGAAAACGCTGCAGTAACTCAGATGCAGTAGCCATGATTGCATCATACACTATGTAACACACAAATCCACAAATCAGGCCTACAACTGCCATCTAAAGCCAGTGCTCTGAGAAGCTGAAACTTGAACCTGATCTGCTTACTAAAGAAGAAGAAGCCATGGATATGGAGAGTGAGTGGTATATTTTGCAAAGTACTAGCTCTGAGTGAGTGAGTGAGAGTGTGAGGACACACTGTACTATGGAGAAAACTTCACTCTATTATGAATAACATCACTCTCTTGAATGTGGACCATTTACCATTTACCATTGGAGATTATGCAAATTAAATATGTGGACCATTTACCATTTATGTTAAAAAAGTCCTAATCTACTAAGAATGGAGACATGCAATTATAACCACTGACTGGAATATCCATATATATACTAAGTAGCCCAATCTGAATTGTTTTATAGCTAATTCCTTCTACTTTTTAAGTCTTTTCATTCGGTGCTAGATGGCTAGCTAGTATATATAACCACTCACTGGAATCTCTATATATATACTAGAATACCTTATCTTTATGAATGCAATTAGAAAAACTAATCACAATGTTTAGATTGTCAAACTAATCACAGCTAATAGAATAATCAAAATGGTCAGAAATTTGATTTGGCATGCTTAGAACCTAAGCTTGGTGAAAAACCTGACCTCAGATTTATCAAGAAGAAACAAACTGGCAGCCTCATAGATATGCTTAGAATGCATATTAAAAAAATGTCCTAATCTACTAAGAACTTTATTTCTATTTGAAGTCATGGAAATGAAAGTAATGCCTCACAAGGCTAATAACGACATAAGTTTGATTGAAGAAACAGAGACAACCATTATTACGTCAATCTAAAACAGAGACAGAACCAGTTGGTAAAATAACTAATTGGAGCAGCCCCAAACAGAACAAACAGAGAATTGAATGAAAATAGCAATGGTAAATAATTTTAAAATACCTTGTTGATATAGAAAGAATGAGCTATAAATTCTCCGGTATGGACTTTGAAATGCCACCAATTTCCACAAGCTTAAGAGGTGCTAATAACAAATGAAAGATTGATCCAGTGGTTAACAAATGAAATAGTAAAAACACACAAATGTACACAATGATGTAAACCCTCACAGAAATCATCGATTTAGCAAAAAACTGGTGCGGGAGAGAGCTTCAACAAAGAAATAGTGATCAGTACCTCACAGGAATTGAAGAATGGAGAACCTAGGGGAGAGAGAGATTTTGTCTAAAATATGCTTTCAACGGATCAAAAGAGCGAAATAGATTCGTCAGTGAATCGATCAAGCTTTGAAGTGAAACAAGCTCTAGCATCCAAGACGGTGAATGAAGAGAGAGAGAGCGATGCATCGACTAAGACCGAGCTTCCATGGATGAAGATCGAAGAGAGCTTTCGAGCGTGAAACAGTGAGTAGCGTCTGGTTAGTGACGAGAGGGAAGAGAAAAGTGATAAAAAGTAATAAAAGAAATAAAAGTAAAGTAACAACAAGAGGTAGAAAATGTTATTTAAAAATTAAAATTATTCTATAACACATTCGTGGCTGTCTCAACCTTCTACAAATGAGATAAACCGTCAGAGTGTGTAAATAATTTCTGGAATTCAGCCACAATGCCAAAACACGTGTCAATTAGTGGCAATTTTTCATGAATGCTAGAAAAAAAACTTCCACTAAAATTAACTTTTTTTGTAGTGAGTTTTGATTTTAATTTTAATTTAATATAAATTTAATATACGTGCATGTTACAAAATAAGGAAAATATGTAATTTTGTGAGGTAAAAAATACAGTATGATAGTATGAGATTTAAAATCAAGAACTTAAATTTAATATATATGGAGAAGAATATTCAACATATGGTATGAAATTAGACAAAATTTTACACCCTTTTCAATTTTTATGTAAAGAACTAACAAATAGTTGACACTTGGCAGCCACGCTAACATATGTACAGTAATTGAACAACATGAGCTAACTTCAAAACTGCCATTACTTGCATGTAGAATTATATATTTATATAACAGCAGCTGATTCAGTGTATCTGTTTCAGAGTAGCAAATTTTATATGAATATAGTATTTATAGAGATGTACAATGTAATCAATTCCTAAGATATATCAAAGTAATCATATATAATATATATATATATATATATATATTCCTAAGATATATCGAAGTAATCATATATATATATATAATAAAGCTTTTACTAAAATTATTCTAATATCTTCTTAATTTTTTAATTGATCATATTTACAAATAAGAAGTACTCCTTCGTCCTGATAAATAATTTTCTTGATAGACCAATAAAGAGGGAGAAGGATGACGAGTTTATCATCACATTATGATTTATCATCACATTATGATTAATGATTTAGTTAATGACTTTGTGTTCTATTCCCACTTGGCATCTTTCCCACATCAAGCAACTCTGTCTCCTACAATCATACCTAATATTCGTGGCATCGTGGCAGTTGCTTTTCCTTATCCACCCTTCATCATTCACAACTTTTATGCTAATTTTTTAATCGATCACCTGTTTAAACTTTTGTATTAAAAGCTAGTGGTACCTTCAATTTATAATTTGTACAACATATTGCTATCACCACTAACATTATTTTGGAAACTATTAGGACTCATATATATATATATATATATATATATATAGTCAGATCCGTTGACACCAGGTGTCAAACTTTATGAGTTACCTCTTAATAACTTTTTGAAAAATGTGAATTTGACCAATCCAACCGTTGAATTGAAAGTTCTTATAAAGTAGATCAAACCTATAAAATTTCATAAAAATCGAAAAGTAATTGATACTTCATCAAACTAATTTATTTTAACGTATAATATGTTTTTAAAATATAAGTAAAAGTCTATTATTAGATAACATACCTACGAATGTCCAAATTATCTGAAATTTAATATACATGATCATGAAGGTAATATAATGTGATTCAACGGTTGGATTGATCAAATTCACATTTTTCAAAAAGTTATTAAAAGATGTAACTCATAAAGTTTAACACCTGGTGTCAACGGATCCTAACTCATATATATATATATATATAATGTGGGCCTTTTTTTCTTAATTAAGGGAGATTAACATGATTTTGTTTTTTTTTCTCTTTTACCGTAAATTGTTAAGGTCATTTTTTTAAAATTGAATTCTATTTACAGGTCTAATCAAGATATGACGATAAATTAATCTAATTAAAACTAACATTAAATACAACAAAACTGAATTAACTTAAAATATATAAGCCATACAAAATAAAAATGAGTTTAATTAGTATACACTAACTGTGTAAAAATAGTGTAAAAAAGTTTTACGCAGTTATCAAATAATGTGTTGCCACATCATTTAATGATTTTAATTATACATAAGGTGTCACACTCATTAAATGATGTGGTAAATATCATTGGATGACAATGTTAATTTTTTTTACACTATTAGTGTATATACATTAAGCCCATAAAAATTTATATTATAAATAGTTAAAAAAATATTTTATATATATATATATATGTATGTATATATTAGAATTTTTCTCAACACATATCGTATCTTTTTACTCGCTTTTAATTTTAAGACATTAATGAGAGAAGGATAATAATATATCATTTTACTACGTATAATACATTTTTAAATAAATGAAAATTCACAACCCAAGAGATCTACCAAGTGTGCATAATATCAAGAACTTGGTATAATATCAAAATCAATTAAATGTGTTTTTAGTCCCTAAAAAATATATAAATATTATAAGATTAAGTCATTAATAAAATTTTATTCTTTTTTAATTTCTATATTCAACAAAAATAGTGTATTTTTAGTTCCTCATTATCATAATACTAAGGACTAAAAATATATGATTTTTGTATTTTATCGAAATTAAAAATGAATAAAATTTTATTATCTTATATTTTAAAAGCACATGATTTTAGGTTGGGTAAGATAGACCTAGACCTATCTTAACTTGATGTTAGGTCATCAAGTGAAATACTACTTTAACCTTGTTTTTCTCGTGAGACAAGATTAAATAAAACCTCGAATAACATGATTGAGTCACATTGGATCAACAAGTTAAATGTGTTGCGTTTACTTCTATTAGAACAATAATACAACTGTAATATCCCAAAAATTGGAATCTCGAAATACCGCGGAAACCTTAGGCTGTGAGTCCTACCAAGAGAAGAGAATTAGAATTGTAGAACGAGGATTGAGGGGTTTGACAGTAGCTTAAGGGAAGAGATAGGGGAATTGATTAGAGTTCATGAGTTTTGAGAGAACTAGATTGAATACTAGGTATTAAGCCAAACACAATTATAGAGTGAACTTACGGGGATTCACACCCCGAAGCGGAAAGGCTAACAAGGCAATGAGGTGAGGAAGAAGGCTGAAGTGTTGAAACGAGGGAACTATATTAAGATGGAAGAAATTAAGTTTAAAGAGTAGACAAATTTGAGAGGAAGAGGGTTAGGTTAAAGGGACCAGGTAAGAAAAGGTATTTCTGTAAAAAGGGAACCAAGAGTGAAGAAGGGGAGTATGGAATTCTAATACTCTCGCTCAAGCAAGAAGGTCTCGCTTAAGCGAGCATATAAGTGAAAAGGGGGAAGTTTGTGTTCTGTCATTCTCGCTAAAGCGAGAAGGTCTCGCATGAGCGAGGGACAGGTGTAACATCCCGAAAATTTTAATCTAGAAATACCATGGAAGCCTTAAGCTGTGAATCCCCACCGCAAGAAGGGAAGTTAGAAGTAAAAGGAGGACTTGGTTTGAAGTGAAAATAAGACAAGAGTTAGGGAATCGGTTAAGAGTTGTGAGTTTTAAGGGAATCAAGAAGGGAAAAACCAAGTATTAAGCCAAACATGACTGTAGAGGTAACATAGGAGGAGTCACACCCGGTGGTGGAAAGGCTAGCATGGTGAAGAGATGAGGAAGGAAGTAGAGACATTGAAACTAGGGAATTAGATTGAGATAGAAAGAACTAAGCTTAAACAAATTGACGGGAAGGAAGAGGAGAGACATAGACTCAAGGAATCGGGGTAGAAAGGTGATTTCATGGAAAGGAACAAGGGATTAGAGGAGCAAAGTCTCATGGACACCTAGAACCCTTAACTTTAGCCTTATTGAAGTGAATGGATGATTTACATCATGGTTCATGTGAAGTGTGCCCCGGTGGGCTTCAACCAAGGTTGTTGCTTAATTTTGGGTTTTAAGCCTAATGATCCCGGTGCATTAATTTGATAATATCTAGAGATTTAGGGCATGTTTGGTTTGTGTTTCCATTTCCTGTTTTCATTTTCTGTTTTCATTTTGTTTCCTGTTTTTTGAAATTTTATAAAGGGAAAATTGGAAATGCTGGAAACAAAATTTTTCTGTTTCCAGCATTTCCAGTTTTTCCTTTGTAAAATTTCAGAAAACAGGAAATGAAAACAGGAAATGGAAATGCAAACCAAACAGGCCCTTAGGTGTCCAATTTAGGTGATTTCACTTGCATTAGAAAGCTAAGATCTGGGACTTTAGTTTGATATATAATACGATTGTATTTCGATCTCTTTTGTACCTCCAAACAGACTTATTCTCGCTCAAGCGAGAAAGCTCTCGCTTGAGCGAGGAAATCAACAGAAATCAGGGAATTTTTCTAGTTTTCCTTCGCTCAGAGCTCGCCCAAGCGAGGCCTGAGCGAGCAAAATAGAGAGGAAAGATGGAAATTCCGCTCAGGGCTCGCCCGAGAAAGCCTGAGAGAGAGTACTCGAGCAGAACTCCATAAAAACACTGTTAGGGCTCATTTCTCACTTTCTTCCATCCCTTTACTTCTAGAGAGAGCCCTAGAGAGAGAAGAGCTTTTGGAGCCAAGAGGAAGAAGGAAGATCCACTCCACCACCTCAAGGTCATCAAGGAAGCTTGGGTCCACCCCTCCATCTCCCCCATTTCTCCTACTCTTGAGGTGAGTGTGGTCACCCACTCACTTCCATTTTGATTTCCCTATTGTATACTCCCTATTCTTCTCTCCCCTTGCTTATTTACCTTGTTTGTGAGTTTTATTGGTTTATTCATTGGATTATAGTGGTTGCTTGAATGGTATGTGTGGATATGCCCAAACCCTAAAATATACCCAGTTCTTTAAGTTACCATCTCCATGGATTAGTTATTGTACTCATCATGTCATTCATACTCATGGATATATTTTTAATACTTTCAAGCATTCATGGGCCAATGGCAATCAAAGAATATGTCATAGAGTCTTCAGACTACCACAAGGTCTTCGGACCATCACAGGCCTTTGGGCATTTATTTTAAGAAGAACGAGGTAACCACATCAAACTCTCATCCAAGAGGGAGATGGGGGTCCTCAAGCTAAAAACAACAACATGCATCATTATTCATTGATAATAAGACTTAATCATAGGTGTCTTTGGACGATGGTCTTTGGTTACATGGTTGAGCGCTCAATCGTAGTCACAGATAGAGAAAAGACCCCGGGTGTCGGGTAAAAACACATCACAGTCATGTTTGCATAATTTCATAGTAATTGTACATGTATTGGGACTGCTAAATATGTTTGACTGCTGTATCACATGTGTATGCTTTCCCCCACATTGCATGTTTTACCATGCTCACTAGGACGTTAGTTTCACCCCACGCTGTGGGATATATTTTCAGTTGTGTAGGGTTCCTGTCCATATGTTTGATTGAGAGTTTAGAGCTGATGGTTAGGTCCTCTGGAGGCCCAACCATTGTGATGGATGTCGTTTTGTGTAAGCATAGTAGTATTGGTCGATGGGATAGGATAGTGCATATGGGGCCCTCGGGGATTTCTTTCTGGGTTCCAGGACACATGTACCATTATATCCCACTATGCCCTTTGTTGAATATGTGAAATTGAGCCTTTGTTGGCAACAGAGGTATATGTGTATATTTATACATGTTTAAATGTGTTGAATTTATGCTTAAGTAACTGTTGGATTACCTAAGCGTTGTTATGTGTTGTATGACGATATCAATAATGCGCGAAACAATTTTATGAATTTGAAAATAGTGCTACCAACGGGCATTTTTTTTAATTAAAAAAATTAGGATGTTACAACAGGGTTGTTTTGAAAGGCTCTCTGTGATGGAATTGCGCTCAAGCGTATTTAGGCTCCCTCAAGCCCAATTCCATCCAGAAAATCAGGGGTTTACTCCCTGACTTGCTATCGCTCAAGCGAGAAAGCTTTCGTTTGAGAGAACAAAGTCAGAGAGGATGGGTATTGTTTCATGCGCAATTGAGCTCAAGCGAGAAGGTTCTCGCTTGAGCGAGAACGCAAATCCTGCGGCGCACTAATTCGCTCGCTCAAGCGAGAGAATCCTTGCTTGAGCGAGAAGGCGTAGACCCAATTTTCAAAAATGGATTCGTTGGGGCTTTGCCCTCATTCCTTTCCATTTTCTTCACTTGTAAAGAGAGAAACTAGAAAGAGAGGGAGATCAAAGGAGAGAAGCGTGGATTAAAGCTCCCACACCAATCGAAGAGCTTGGTTCATCATCTTCAAACCCCTGTCTTCTCCATTTCTTGCTTTGAGGTGAGTGTGGTTCACCCACTCTCTTCCATTCTGGTATTGGATCCTATGAATGCCCCCTATTCTTACTTCCCTTGCTTATGTTGCTTGATTTTCGATGCTTAGAGATAAATCTAGGGTTGATGGTTGAATTGATTATGTGAAATGCTTATATTGTTCTTACCCTAGGTTGCAGAGGTTAGAGTTTTCATGTGATTATTAATTATGAAGTGTTGTATGCCATGAAGTCATCATTTAGCTTATGTGAGCATGTAAACATGTAATGAATCATACACTCATGTTTTCGAAACCCTATTCATGTATAAATGTTTTCATGGGCCTTTAGCCAAGAGGAATTTCATTGGTCTACGGACCATAGAAGGGTCTTCGGACCAAAGAGGAAAAATAGGAATTTCATGGGTCTATGGACCAAAGAGAGGTCTTCCAACCAAAGAGGAAAAGAGGAACGAGGTAATCACATTGACCCCTGGGCCAAGGGGTAAATGGGAATCCTCAATTAAAAGGAACCATATGCATATCATCCTTAATTGATAATAAAACTTAAGAGGGTGGATCTGGATGACGGTCCTTGGTCACATGACCGAGCGCTCAAAAGACATAACAGTGACAAGACACCCTTAGTGTGGCTTAAACACTAGATTTGCTCCAAAGGGAGGATTTGATTGATTTTCTTGTTGTGTTATACATGATTATATTATCAAGTGTCTACTGGTTGTGTAGTTGCAGTTCCATTTTCCTGTAATCGCCACAATGTGTGCATGATCACATTCACTAGAACATAAGTCTCACCACACGTTGTAGATTTCATTTTAGATGTGCAGGGTGCTATACTCGGTGTTGAGTCTCAAAATATTATTAAGGAAATTAATAATGTTTAAAGTCTCACTAATCCTAAGTTTTAATGGATAACAAATTTGGTTTAAAAGGATTATTTTCTTTAAGAACAGTCTCACTTCAAGGAAGTGTGCTTAAATGTTTCAACAATCTTTATGAAGAGCAACCCTCTGATATATTCCAACTCTCCGAAGTTGAACCTGCTGATATGAGGAACTCTCTGAAGAACAAAGACCTGCTGAAGTACATCCATCCTTCTGAAGTTCTGCTACATTAAAGAAAGATTATCTACTGAAGACCTACATCGTACCATTTGACTGAAGTCAGAAGGATGTCTGCTCAAGACTTCATTGCATCATTAACGTCTGAAACAAGTTTGATTCAATTAAGGAATGTTACAGAATCCCTTTATGAAGTATTTCAAGTTTTTAACCAGAAAGGGAAACTGTTGTAACCTGGTACCTGCATATGTCAGGAACCTGTTGTACAAAGTCAGAAGCTTTTTGAAGATTGTATCACAACGGTATTAACAACATTAAATGCTATCTCACAACGGTGTTTTCTTCAATCTTCAATGGACTCAAGATATCATACTATATAAAGCTTCATGAGAGACTTTGAAGACGACTGCCAAGAGTGAGAGGAGAAGAAATTTTATTGAGCCAAAACGCTGCACAAGCTCAAGCTGCTACTCTCTGATAATCTTTGTACTTAGAATATTTTCATTGTATCCTGAGTTATACTCAGCTATCCTTTGTACAAGATACTTTCTGTTTAAGTTTCTCACGAACTTAAACTTCCTTTTACTATAAAACACTTTCAAGTGTCTGAGAGCCTGGAGAGGCTTGGTGGAACAAAGAATACTTGTGTTTGAGCCTGGAGAGGCTTGTCTGTAAAACAATACTTGGGTTTGAGCCTGGAGAGGCTTGTTATTTAAAGAATACTTGGTTTAGAGCCTGAAGAGGCATGACTGTAAAAGAATACTTGTAACTGTGATCAGTTAGTGGAAATCCTTTGCTAGTTTGACATTGGGACTGGACGTAGCTCACGGTGGATGTGAGTGAACCAGGATAATTTCTTGGCTAAGTTTTTTCAACCCTTATCTATTTACTTTCAGTTTATAACTAATCAAGGAGGGTTTAGAAAAGTGCATTTATAATTCTGCGCAGCAAAACAACTTTGTTTTTCACGTAAGAACTATTTTATTGGACCTGCTGAAGCACTTCAACAAAGTCTCTGAAAACTCCAGTTTCAGCAAGTTGCTCAAAACTTTTGTTAAAACTCTGTTTGTGAAAAGATTTTTGAGAAAATCTGTTTGAAATTATAGAACACTATTCAACCCCCCTTCTAGTGTTTCCTGTGGTTTCTACAGTTGGTATCAGAGCTCAACCTCGGGTTGAGCATCTAACAAGTGTTTAGGGAAGAAGATCCAGATGGAAACCTCAACAAGCTACAGAGCCCACATCTCTGAAGGAGCATCTGTAACCAAACCTCCTATCTTCAACAGAAAAGATTATTTTTTCTGGAAAGAACATATGAAGCTATTCATGGAAAGCAATAATCTAGATCTTTGGGATATAGCTTCTGATGGTGACTAGGTTCCCATGAGAAATGGAGTACCCATTTCCAAAGCTGAGTGGTCCTATGAGCAAAAGATTAAAGTTCAACTCAATGCTCAAGCCAAACTCTACTTAATTTGTTCTCTGAGCAAAACGGAGTATGATATGGTTAAGGGATTTAACTCTGCCAAGGAAGTATGGGATTGGCTAGCTTCATGTGCTCGTTTAGAAGATGAAGATTACAAGTCTACAGAAGATCAAACTTAAGAAAGTGAAGATGATTCATTTGAAGAAACAACTTTGTGCTTTATGGCAAATCAAATCATCCATGAAGATTCTGATCCTAAGGTGACATCCTTAACTCTTCTAAATGAATATGATGATTTAGTTGATAGCACCAAGGAACTCTTCAGAAAGTATAAGAAACTTTCAAATGCATATGTTGTTGCATGCAACAAAAACAAGGATTTTGAAAAAGAAAATCTTATACTCAAAGAAGAGCTTCAGGTACAAGAGAATAGTAATTTCAAAAATATACTTGAAGAAAAACAAAAAATTCAAGGACAGATTTTGGAACTTACTAAAGACCTAGACAACTTTACTGAAAGAACAAATAATCTTAAAAGATTATTGAAAACTCAGAAAAGGTTAAATGATAAAAGAGGCTTAGGATTCTCTGAAAAACTATCACCCAAATCATCAAGTTATGATTTGCCTATGAAGGATAAGAAAAAGGTTGATGGGTGTCCTCATTGTGACAAACACAAATTATTTAAATCTGAATGTAAATAGGAAGAGGAACCTGTACCTGTAACTGACCCTGGTGGACCCAAGAAAATCTGGGTACCAAAATCTCTTATCATTTCTCTTGCAGATGTGTTAAGCAAATAACTCCCATAATCACTGCAGATGAATGGATGAGAGGAACTCAAAATGAAGAGAAATTTTATGTTCCAAGAGCTTTCAACATAAGCTACTGAAACAACAAAGGCATCTCTGGAAACAATGTTGAGTCTCAGCAAATACATATCATCAATTCATATCACTAAGTATCCCTGCTGGTAACATTGTTTAATATTTCAATCTTTAAATATCTATGAAAATATGTGTGCATGTAACTATCTGAATTACATGAACTCTCTGATATGTGTGTCTGCTGAAATTTATACCTGCTGAATTGTGTGAACTTGTTGAACACATATACTTTCTGAAATTGGCACTTGATGACGTGACATCCTGAGACAGTTGGCTTTTCACCTATCTTCTAAAGTTGCACGATTGCACGTCTCCCTATGTCTGCGCAACCCGTAACTGCCATCATTAATGCTACCAAAGCCTATATATACGTCATGGGAAGCTATTCAACAGTTACTCTCTCTCTTGCTTCCTCTTGCTGTCAATTCTCTCTGCGTCCTTTGAGTTTTCAAAATATCCTAGGTTAACCTAACTTCTCCAAGCTTCTCTCTGATACTGTAATGGCATCCACGAAGCAAGTTTTTGTGTCTTCCAGAGCTGGTGGGAAGATTGTCCCGTCAAGGTACATCAACTTTCAGAGCCTTGCTGAGAATGGCTTTGATCTCAGTGACTACTTCAGGAGTGTTGGATGGTTGTCGTTCTTCAATGTGATCGATAGTTACTGGCATGAGGCCAATGTTTATGAGTTTTGGAGAACTGTTAGAGAGGTGAAAGGTAACATAATGGTTTATCAGAAGGCCAATGTGATGGGTCAAGAGATTGTGGTTGACAATGGTGTTCTGGAGCAAGTGATGGGTGTAAAGTCTGAAGGAGCTATATATATACCAGACTGGGAAGCTAAGAATGGTGGAGCTGGAAAGTTCAACAAGATGTTGTTTGGTGCTGTAGATCCGTCAAACTATAAAGGAATTGGGATGTTGGATATTCCCAGGCTTCTATTTGCTGTGTTAGGGTGCTGCATTATCCCCAAAGGAGGTGGCAAGGATCATGTCTCTAAACTAGAGAGATTCTGTGTCATTCACCTACTTTAGAAGAAGAAGATAAATCTGCCATGGGTCATTCTATATGGCATGACTATGAGGGCAAGAGATTCGGCTGCGAACCTACCCCACAATACCTTGATAATGAAGATTTTAATGCATCACAAGGTACCTGTTGAAGATCACTTTGATCATAAACGTCCCTTTTTATTCAATGCAACCACTGTCAAGCAGATGGGGATTAATCTGAAGAATCCATAGCAAAAGAGGAAGAAGGAACTTGCTGATAAGTTCCAGAAGTCTGTTTTGGAGATCCTTGAAGATGAGCTTCAGGGACATACAAGGAAAGAGGAGTTTAAAGCTGCTGATGTTACTCCTGAAAAGCAGTTGCTGAAGAAAAAGCGGACAAAGGTCTCACAGGAGATCCTTACCCCAGCTGATCTTGAAAGGGTAAGAGGAGTAAAGGCATCTTATCAGAAGGCCACTCCATCTAAGAAAGTAGCTGATGCATCTACTCAACAGGAACCTGAACTTGTTCAGAAGGTTCATAATGAACCTCCTGAAATTGTCGATCGGACTACTAGAGTGCCTGCTGATGCTACCAACCTACCTTGACTCCCAAGGGACAGGCTGTGATGGATGAAGCTGTGGGTGGTAGTTCTTCACAACCACTCAACATTAATCCTCGAGCATCTGTGCATCCAGACCGTGAGATTCAGAAGGTAGTGGAGATTGCCACTACTCTTGATGAGGAAGAAGAAAGAAAAAGAAAAGAACAAGAGGAGAATGATAGAGCACTTGCTAAAGCTGCTCAGAAAGCTATGTTAGAGGGTGAGAAATTGGAGAAATCCTCTGAAAGGAAAAGGAAGAGACCTTCCAAGGTTGGAAGATCCAAGCACAGGAGATTGCTTTCACTTGTTAGAGAGGAAGCCCCTGTTCCTGCTCCTGCTCCAATGATCACAAGGAGCAAATCTATTCCTAAATATGATACTAAGATCTTTCAGGAAGTACTTAAGCAAACAAGGTCTCAGGAGGTGCTTAATATCAAGAGGGAGAGGATTGTGAAAAGAAAAATCAAACCTCCCACACCTTTTGTTCCTTATGACTTCACCAAATCAAGGTTATATCAAAGAATGCTTCAGGAAGCTGCCATGAAGCCTGTACCTGCTGAGAAACCCTATAAGAAGACCAAGGTACTCTTTGACAACCTTGATCCTGCTGATTTGGAAGATGATATGAGTCCTGCTGAAGTTCCTGTGAAGATAGATGATGAAGTTACCACTGCTGATGACGGTTCTATGATTGAAAAATCTACTGAAGAAATCCAAGCTACTGCTGAAAAGGTTGAAGAGGTTGCACCTGCTGAAGAACCATCCTCTGATAAGGTCATTGAACCAGTTGCTAAAAAGGTCAGTGCACCTATTTCTGTTGTACAATATGAACCAACAAAAATTGTTCCAGTTGTTGCTGTTGTGGAACCCATCCCTGCTATTCCTGTGAGGACTGAACTTGCTGAGGATAATGATTCACCTTCTCCCAATCCTCAACCTCCATCACCATTCAATGTTGATCTTTTTGACGAGAGGATGTCTACTCAACTGGAGCTGGTGCCTACTTTATCTAATGTTGTTGATTGGAATTCCAAGGGAAGCTATGTCAGTGTTGGGAATGGTAAATTTGTTTGGGAAGGCAACTTGACTCATAGAGAGAAGTTTCTGAAGCCAAAGTCAAGAGACATCTCAAGAAGGCCAACCTTTGACAATGTGGCACCTATTATCAGTTTTGATGATTTCCTCAGATCTGCTGAGTTTCCTTATAGATTCTACCAATCTTCTAAAGCTCAAAGGAACAGATTACCCAAGTTTCCAAACTTGTATGAGGAGCTATTGTATTTTAAAGATCATTTGCCACTACATCCACCCAGGAAAACTGGTTTGCATGTGGACACTCTTGAAGATGCAAGGGTGAGAAGAAAGGCCAATGCTTCAGAGGGAGGGTCTGATCAGATAGAAAAGATTAGACAAGGAGTGTAACCTCCCAACCACTACTGGAAGAAAATTGATGTGGATTCACCTTATGCAGCAAGAATACCTGCTGAAGACTGGATTCTTATCAGACATCTGAATATGGAAGCTGAGGTATACTCCAAATATGTTGCTGAAAATGCTGGTTGCAGAGGGTTCAAGCCTCCAACACACCTCACCATAAAGCCCTCAACCAAAATTTATTGGCAACCAGATAGGATTGTTCCAAAGTTGCCCTTTGCAGAAGGAGTGAATGACAAAAACAAATCACCTAAGTTCTACTCAGCATACTTAGAAGATCCAGAACCTATGACTACTGAAGAATGAGAAAGAATGCCTGAAGTTGCTGAAGATTATGATGGATTCCATCATTCCAATAGAGACTGGATATGGAAATCATATTGGCATGAAAGGGAAAAGGAAGGTTCATGCTCTGGTACAAGATATGACTTTGTTGACTGCATGACTAAGAGCACCCTCTCAACTCAGGAAGTCCGTACCTGGTTTCCTGGAACTTTTCCTTGTTCCAAACATCTTCTTGATGAATACATTGATGAAGATTGGGCCACAGTGGTATATACTCCTACTGTCTACACATGGTTAGTTTCTAATCCTGCTGAGTATGGTTTTCCTGTTGGCTTTGTGGAGATCACTTTCACCTGGAAGCACGTTTCTATCATTTACAAGGAAGTTGATCTCTCTGAAGTTCTTGCAATGAGAAAAGATGACATCAGAAGGTTAAGAAGAAGGAATAATAGACTTCAAAGCTTAGTGAGGCACTTGAATGCTATTCCTCTTTGTCCTCGGAATGAAGATTCCAAGCCAAAACTTAAGAGGACCAAGAACTTTTAATATGCCAAATTTCAGAAAGTCTACGTGCTTACAAGTTTTTTTTATGAGTTGAACCTTCTGAATCTTTTATATGATCATGATATCTTTTCTCTATGATTTGTCTACGTGAATTTATTAATTATTTTCGCATTTAATCAATTGCATACAATATCTTCTGCAATGATTGAAAATTAATGCTTATACCTGATATGTCTAAATCAATTTCTTTTAGCTACCCACTCCGTATTTATTGTATGCATTTATTGCCTCTGTTCATCTCCATCCACCCTTTTGATTGATGACAAAAGGGGGAGTATTAAAAAGAAAAGAAAAGGGAAAGAAAAAAAGAAAAGGAAGTATCAGGATACAGAAAAATATGAAGTCAAATATATCTTTGGAAGAAATCATTGGTTCAGGGGGAGCAAGGTATTCAGAACAAGTATCTGATATAGGGGGAGTATACTCTAATCTCTACACTTTTATTTCCCTTCAGATATTTGCTAAGTTTCGTTTTAAAACAAATTTGTCATCATTAAAAAGGGGAAGCATGTTGAGTCTCAAAATATTATTAAGGAAATCAATAATGCTTAAAGTCTCACTGATCCTAAGTTTTAATAGATAACAAATTTGGTTTAAAGGATTATTTTCTTTAAAAACAGTCTCACTTGAAGAAGTGTGCTTAACTGTTTCAGCAATCATTATGAAGAGTAACCCTCTGATATATTCCAACTCTCCGAAGTTGAACCTGCTGATAAGAGGAACTCTCTGAAGAACAAAGACCTGCTGAAGTACATCCATCCATCTGAAGTTCTGCTACATTAAAGAAAGATTATCTGCTGAAAACCTACATCGTAGCATTTGACTGAAATCAGAAGGCTGTCTGCTCAAGACTTCATTGCATCATTAACTTCTGAAGCAAGTTTGATTCAATTAAGGAATGTTACAGAAACCCTTTATGAAGTATTTCAAGTTTTTCACCAGAAAAGGAAAATGTTGTAACCTGGTACCTGCACATGTCAGGAACCTGTTGTACAAAGTTAGAAGCTTTTTGAAGATTGTATCACAATGATATTGACAACATTAAATGCTATGTCACAATGATGTTTTCTTCAATCTTCAACAGACTCAAGATGTCATCCTATATAAAGCTTAATGGGAGACTTTGAAGACGACGACCAAGAGTGAAAAGAGAAGAAATTTTATTGAGCCAAAACGTTGCACAAGCTCAAGCTGCTACTCTCTGATAATCTTTGTACTTAGAATATTTTCATTGTATCATGAGTTATACTCAGTTATCCTTTGTACAAGATACTTTCAGTTTAAGTTTCTCACGAACTTAAACTTCCTTTTACTGTAAAACACTTTCAACTGTCTGAGAGCCTGGAGAGGCTTGGTGGAACAAAGAATACTTGTGTTTGAGCCTGGAGAGGCTTGTCTGTAAAACAATACTTGGGTTTGAGCCTGGAGAGGCTTGTTGTTTAAAGAATACTTGGTTTAGAGCCTGAAAAGGCTTGAGTGTAAAAGAATACTTGTAACTGTGATCAGTTAGTGGAAATCCTTTGCTGGTTTGGCATTGGGACTGGACGTAGCTCATGGTGGATGTTGGTGAACCAAGATAATTTCTTGGCTAAGTTTTCTCAGCCCTTATCTCTTTATAACTAACCAAGGAGGGTTTAGAAAAGTGCATTTATAATTCTACGCAGCATAACAACTTTGTTTTTCACGTAAGAACTGTTTTATTGGACCTGCTGAAGCACTTCAACAAAGTCTCTGAAAAGTCCAGTTTCAGGAAGTTGCTCAAAACTTTTGTTAAAACTCTGTTTGTGAAAAGGTTTCCAAGAAAATTTGTTTGAAATATAAAACATTATTCAACCCCCCTTCTAGTGTTTACTATGGTTTCTACACTCAGAAGTCAAGTCGGATGGCTTGGAGGATCTAGGTGGGTTGCTCCTCCGGGTTTCCATGTTGATTCCCAGAGAAGTTTTAAGGATATTGTGTAGATGTAGGTTGATAGTTGATGAGCAAGCCATAGTATTGTATTCTAGGACACTAAGTGGTGGTTAAACTACAATCTTGAGTTTGTATGTTTATTTCCCCTTATGTAAACGTTGGATTACTTAAGAACCTTCTTGTGTTCAATTGTATGTTGATATCAATAATGGCGCGAAATAATTTCATAAACTTGGGAATATGTCTCCAACAAACATTACGTATGAGTCCACGAAATTACGATGTTACATTATGGTATCAGAGCAGTTCAATCATTTTGAATTGTGGATGAGTCAATTGTCTGAGTATAGTTATGGTCTTGTATGCATTTAATGAAATAGGCGTCGGGCTACAGGAAACCCTCGGGATACCTCCATCGCAGCTATCAAAGGGTTGACCCGTGCCCTGAACCATAAGACCATTGTTCTCTCTACCCTGTTGAGAGAGGGCAGGCGTACCCTATATTTTAATCAAGTGGCCCCAATGGCTCTGAGATCGGACCACCAGGTGGGTGGATTTTTGGATTTCAAGCTGTGTCACCCACCAACTTTTATGGGAGGCTTGGTTCGTTCGTCAGCGGCCACTTGGCTCAGAGAGATTAAGGAGATTCTGGATGCCAAAGGATACCCCGATGGCCAAAGGGTGAGTTTTGCATCCCTGATGCTCATAGGGGAGGCAAAGTAATGGGGGAGGGGTATTCAAGGCCGGACAATGACTTTGGATACCCCTACCACCTGGGAAACCTTTAGGACCTCCTTCCTGGAGATGTATTCCCTCGCCCAGCCCAAAAGGAAAAGGGACACGTTATTGCTTGAAGGAGGCTCGAGCGAAAGTGTGACGAATAGGGAGGTTGCCCAATAGTTGGGGTGTCAACTTGCTGTTTACGTGAAATATGGGAAGGGTCACAGAGGGTAATGCCTGCGGGACCAAGGAAAATGTTTCTTTTGTTGCTAGCCGGGACACATTGTGAAGAACTGCTCGAAGAAGATGAAGACTAAGGTCTGAATTTCAAGCTCCCAGGGAGATCATCGTTCTTAGGGGCGGAGACACACTAAGGCCAAGAAGCGGAAGGTGAGGTGCGTATCTAATTGGAAAATTGCATCTATGTCATGTTTTCTGTGGTAAGCCATACTTCTTTCATACCCATTAATTGTGTAGACCGTTAAACAAGAAAACACCTCCTTTTATTTCCTTCTTTACTTGTCCAACCCGGCTAAGAGGCACTCTATTCTTCCTCTTTTCTGGTTGGCACTTTTCTAGCCATTCCAGGGAGAGTCTTGATAAGTGTAAATTATGTGATATTTTCCTATGCTTTTATTACACTTATCAAGGCTAAAATAATGATTTATGCCCTGAAATAATCCATTTTCATGAATAATTGTAATAATTTGGTTTGAATTTGAATTTGATGCTATTTTGATTAGAAATCTATTATTTTGTGCAGATTTATGGAAGATTTGAAATAGAAGAGAAAATAGCATTAAATGGAGAGATTGTTTGCAGATTTGAAGTTTAAATGAGGAAAAAATAAAGATGAGATCAATTGCCATTTAAACAAAGGATCATGTGGATAACTTTCCCCAATTTGAATTCAAGTTCAAATAAATACAAAATCAAGCCAGAAAAGGGAAACAAGGAAAACCAATCAAGCAAAGGCAAGATCAGAAAGAGATCAAGTGGATAAATGAGGAATTGAAGAAAGTCTACAACGTGTTTCATGCTTCACCTGCGCTTAGCGCAGGTGGAGCGCAACTTCCAGAAAGACATGCTTCATCTGCGCTTAGCGCAGGTGAAGTGCAAGTCACGCACCAGCTTTTTAAAATGCAAATACAGATTGATCTCTTCCTGATTTAGGTTAGGTTTTCCCAATCTATAAATAAGACCTTTTGTACATAACACATGGGGACGACGAAGAGGAGAGAGGCATAGAATAGAAAGATAGACGCACAAGGATTGAAGAAGGTGACAGATTCTTCAGTGGTTTGTGATGGCTACCATGAGTAGCTAAGCTCTCCAGTAGGATTGGATGTAGTGGATTTAATCCCCAAGTGTATGTGAATTCTCTTGTTTTTAATTATAAATCCCTGTTTTTAATTATATCGGTACTTTTATGCTGTTCTTAATGCATTACTTCCGCGCGTGCGCCAGAGTCGTAGGCTAGTGATCAGGATAACACAGAATGAGATTTCCGGCTAGTATTAGAGTTTAGGGGATCCTAGACATAGGAAACCTAACCTCCGATTGCCAAAAGTACTCGTTAATTATATGGAAATATAGGTGTGATCTGATGATTGAATTGTTTTGGTGAATGACAGCCCGTTCATAGGAGCATCAATAGGAACATATAGTTAATTGATAGTAACATAATTGAAAGTTAATTGTATGTGAGGGATAAACGGGATCTTGTGATTGATGGGGTAGTGACAGCCCTTGATTGAAGAGCGTTTATAGGAAAGTATAATTAACAGATGATTCAAACAAACATAACAATAATTAATTAATTAAGAGCTTAATGAGCCGAGGGTAATTTGCGCTTGGGAGAGCCCGCATGGATTATCTTTGAGTGGTAGGCTACTGGTGTCACGGGGTTTTATCAATTCAGTTTGGCTAAGGTATAATTAATAACAAATTTATAATTAAAACAAGGGATTCACATACATAAGGGGTGCAAAGAAGCGAAGTCCAATCCTAATCCAAGTAAATCTATCTTCCCTTATTTTATTGCTTACTTTTCTTTTTACCATTTAAATTCTGCACATTAATCATTTTCTTAAAAATTTGCTCACTTGGTAATTCGATCACTAAAATCCTGCAAAGTGAACCGCTCCCTGTGGATACAATACTTTATACTTACTATTATACTGCTGAACTTTTGGTACGCTTTCCAGAATTTCATCAAGTCTCCGGAATTAACTTGAATCGTCCTCTCTTCACGCAACCTGAGTTTTTCTTAGGGCAAGTCTGGAGGGGACTTGGACCGCGTCAGGCGTACCGATTCCAATCAGTTGACCTTCTCAGGTTCACACCTTCGAGCAAGGAAGAAGGCTGCCTTGTTCAGCTTTCTTATGCCCTCATCTTATAGTTGTGGTTTCGGATAACAAATGGAAGATAGAGTTCACCATGGATTTCTTTTCTTAACCAAACCTGCAACTTATGTACCGAAGGTCATCATTGTTATGATTAGAGGATCCGTACATGAGCAAAAGAGAATGGTTAGTGTTAGGCATCAAAGTGAGTAACGGGGATAATGGAATTAGCTAATCCTTCCTATTAGGGTAATAACTTTGTAGGACCAACCTAGGGAGACTTTGATGTTCCATAGAACGCCCAGAAGGAGAGTTTTGTAGAACTAAGAGATAGAGAGTATAGGGAGAGGTGCATACTACAGACCCGGATTTAGGGTAGAGTGAGAGAGAGGAGACTCTAGTTAGCATAAAGGTCAGTGTTGAGCCAAGAAGAGGGAATAGAGATACCGAACCGTCGGGGATAACTCTTACCTTGTTAGCAGGATTAGAGTGTGCAACATGAGTCCCAAACCGTTACTAGTAGATCTTATGTATATTGAGGAAAGGAAATACATGAGGGAAGTTGGAATCTCTGGAAGGAATAGGGGTGGATAGTCTGGGACCCTCATGTTAGAATCCATCAGAGGCCCTCACTGGTTGCCAGTTTCAACTATCATCAGTAAGGATAGTTTACTCAACTACTTCCTTTTACACCAACGTATACAAATCCATATCGCAAGCACAACACACCCCCTCAGCCAGCACTAGCACGGTGCATTATGCATGCAAGTTACGCTCAACCTATCACCAACCTTTTTCTTGGTGGTGGATTATCCTACTCGCCTACACTCATTGCAACACGCAGATTCAACTATAGACAGATATGTTAGGACCGTAATTCAGAGTTCAGGACGCCTGTTCTTTCAGACTCCAAGAGAGTTGGCAAGGGCATTGGACGCCCCCACGAAACTGTCCTTGATGGCAATCGGGGATGGATAATCAACATCGATTACCTTTTCCGTTGCACTCAAGTGTCGCTCCCTATCCCTAGGACTCGAAGCTCTGGTTTGTGCCTGGCTTCAACTCCACGAACGCCAGTCTATGTAAGTCAGTGATCACGCGCCAGCCTTTCTACTGATCTTTTGATCACCACCTCCATCTATTTTTGAAGAAAACCCACCTGCGGAACTCGGAGGTCAAATCACGTTTTTCTCATCACCTATCCTCACAACCTTCATGTTTCATGACTCAATGTTACACTGAAAACCCTTATCCTTCAGACTCAACCCCAAATATCTTGGAACAAATGTGATCGAATGGACACCTCGAGTGTAGTTATTAGTTGTACCTTTCAGCCTTGGAGCTAGTCCGATAGCCTCAGTAGACACTAATGGTCTTTTAAGGGGTAGAAGCTTAGGCATAGTCAATCCAATCCCTCATCACGCAGGAAATATCTCACCCGGGTAGAGCTAGGCAGCTGCACTGCCTGTCATCCCAAGTATCATCACTAAGCTAGCAGGGTAGAGTCACAGTCTTACGCCAGAAGAGTATGGTTGGGTTAGGTCAAGTAATCTTAACGCAAAAACTAACTAAGTTAAAGGGCATGAAGGCAATGTGTCACAAGATACGTGGTGTTTCGCGTCCGAACCTAGAGTTGAGTCCTGGAGGGATATTCTAACAGGAGGAGGGGAGGAACACTAGACCAACATGGAACCATAAGGGATATAGGAGGGTGAAGTAGAGAGGTTGAGGGTAATTGGAGCAAATTTTGAGGAAAAATTAATTTAAGGGGGTAGAATTATAACATCCCAGAAATTGGAATCTAGAAATACCGCAGAAACCTTAGGTTATGAGTCGTGCCAAGAGAAGGGAATTAGAAGTAGAATGAGGAGTGGGGGTTTGAGGGTAGCTTAAGGGAAGAGATTGAGGAATTGTTTAGAATTCATGAGTTTTGAGGAAACTAGAAGGGAAACCAGGTATGAAGCCAAACATAATTATAGAGTGAACTTAGGGGGAATCACACCCCGAAGCGGAAGGCTAACCAGGAAACGAGATGAGGAAGAAGGTTGAAGCACATTTATAAGTATTGTGACCTTTTTAGGTTTACGCAAGTATTGTTTAATTTTCACCCTAGCCTTTCCAGTGGCTCACAAACTAAAAATATTGCTTTCCCTCAGCCTTTTCAGGCTTACAAAATCTCATAGGTTTACAAGAAAAAAATAATCTAAGGTTACTCTCTGAAAAAGTTGTCACTCTTAAAAGAATAAACATAAGACAATAATGCATAACAGCTGCTCGTGGTGCAGAATATGCAAGTTTCTATACAAGAATTTAACAAACTTAAGAGAAGTTAATGAAAACTAAAAAGTGATCGGAGTCTTGAATATGAAAAATTCTTATCTTCAAAGCTTTGAGCCCATATTTATAGCACTTCAAATACGAGGTAGGTTATTTTCAAAATGTATCTTTTTGAGGTGAAATAAATGCATAAATGCATGCATCTCTTTTGTAGCTTTTTCGTCCTTTCCTGTAATTTTTTTATACTTTATTTATTATTTATGTTGTTTGCGAGTAAACTAGGTACTATGGCACCAAAAAGTAGCTTCACATGTCCTTCGTAAAGTAGATCTGGTGAGCTACACGAGGCACTTTTTCCTTAGGTTGACTTTGGAGCTTTATACTATAGTTATGAAGGCTTGATCAGACATCTTGGCTCCAAAAGACTTCAAATGGCTTTGATGTTTCTTATAAATGAGGGCTAGTCTGAGCTTCACTCTTAACGTTGGAGTTGTCTTAACCTTTTCGCACTTTGATAAATGTGCAACGATACACTTCAGACATTAAATAATACCTTGCAATACTTAAAGATTTCTGTTATAATCAAAACTCTTGGAAATTAGTTTAAGGTTTTAAAACCTTCAGATTCAACACACATTTCTTCACGTTAAGGGTAGATAATATATTCAAAATGTAAGTGTACAACAAATTAAATGAAACCTACTATAATTAGATGGTAAAATTGTAAAAATATCTAGCAATGTTGTGTATATTTTAGTATTTTTATATAAAATTGTTGTATTTTAACCATGCTTGTAGTGTGACACTTGACATTATATCATTCATATAAAAGTAGTTATATACATACACATTACTACATATATTTTAACAATTTTACAATAAAATTATATGAATAACTATCACAATATTATATTGAAATAAAATCTACACTAATTTTCGATTTTGAAAAAGGGGAACATATTGGGAAAATGTTAGGGAGTAATAAATCCACAACATTGGTGGATTTATAGGTTAGTTTAAAGTATTTTTAGTCATTTAGGTTATTAAGTATGCGAAACTTAGTTAAAAATGTTTAAAAATACATATGATTATTTTAGGTGATAGTAGCTAAATCTTAGTAAATATGTTTCAATTCACTACTAATTTGACATTTTTGTAAGAACTTTAAGTGAAAGCAAAAGAATGAAGGAAGAATGTTTTTGGATGCTTTTGTGGTGACAAGAGAATGTGTTTGTGAGCACTGTAACATCCCAAAATTTGGATCTAGAAAATTTAGGGGGAGCTTAAGACTGTGAATCCTATCGAGAGAGGAAAGTTAGAGGAAAGTGATGATTTAGGGGTTTGGGTGTGAGTTAAGACAAGAATTAAGGAATGTATTATGGACTATGTGTTTTGAGAGGAATTAGAAGAAAATCAAGTGTTAAGCCAAACACAACCATAGACTGAACTTAGGAGAATCACACCCTGAGACGGGAGGATTTCAAGATATGAAGATGGGGGAAGAGGTTTAGAGTATAGGAACTAAGAAAATAGGGTAACCATCAATGGGGAAGGTTGGGAATGGGAATTTGGAATTCCCATTCTTCAGCATACTCGCTCAAGCGAGAAAGGTCTTGCTTGAGTGAGGGAGAGGTCCTCGCTCAGGCGTGGTGCCTCGCCTGGGTGAGCATATCAGCAAAACTAGCAATTCTAGTTATTGATATGGTCGCTTGAGCGAGAGCCTCTCACTCAAGCGCAATTAAGCTAGAAATAGAGAGTTTACTCTCTGACTTATTCTCACTCAAGCGAGAGTCCTCTCGCATGAGCGAGACGAAGTCAGAGAGGTTTGGGGGTTTTACTGGGAGAATCGCGCTCAAGCGAGCATGTCCTCCCTTGAGCGAGAACTCGAATCTTCTAGGGAATAACCCCTCTCGCTCAAGCGAGAAGGCCTCGCATGAGCGAGAATGCGCAGATTTGTTTTTTTTAAAACAGAGCGATGAGAGCTTTGCCCTCATTCTTTCGTCATTCCCTTCTTTTAGAGAGAGAAGTTAGAGATATAGGTTGTGCTAGGGTTTGGGCTTGAAGGAGGAGGAGAAGATGGGAGCTCCACCACCGCCCTCCGGGACTCCTTCCTTTCCGTTTGCTCGGCCTTAGGTAAGTGTTAACCCATACACTCACTCTCATTTAGGTTAAAGCTCATTTATGACCCCTCCTCTGTATCTTTCCCTTTCCTTATTGCTTTATGAGAGATGTATGATCATGTTTCAAGTTTTTCCTAACCCTAGGTGTTGTGATTGTCTTGGATTGTTTTAAAATGGTTTTATCCTAGGGTTAGAGTTTGGGGCCTTTGGAATTAGGAGATTGTGTATGTAATGTAGAGCATGATAGAGTTAAGTATTTCCCTATGTATGATGAACATGTGCATTGATCATGCTAACCTAGGTTTTGCACTAAAATTGGATTAGCCTTTATGTGTGTGACACCCTTAGTTATACCGCTAAGAGTATCACATTATGAACGTAACCGATGACTCTCATTTTTTTAAATATACTTAGAAAATACGGGAATATTTTTTTTTTTTTTTGAAAGAGTTTTTAATAAGAAACTTAGTCATCAACAACTAATCGCATTCTAATTCCATTTTAAGTATTCATGAAAACGTCATTTTCTAAGTCTGAAATTCATTTTTTAAAAATATCTAGACGATTCAATCATTCCACATACATACACAACATACACGCAGATATAAAGGGGATCATGGGAAGGAAACGTCATAACATATATACAGAACCATAGTGTCAAAGTAATCCCGGAGTAAACAATACCACCATACAAAACAAGAGTTCTAGTAGTAGACTATAATAAATAAGACCTCAGCCAAAACGAAACAAAACAAAAGGCCACTAAATCAGAGCTGCTACTAACTAGACTCGTGACTACTCCCAGTTACGCTATCCTACTCGTCATCATCCGTCTCAGCAGGAATCCATCCACAACTCCTCCCTCCAGTACCCCCGAGGTTGATCATCCTAAAGTCTTCTGAGGGGTCGTCACTGGAAGAATCCTCTTCCAGCTCCTCATCCTCAGAGTCATCCTTCAGGTCTTCCTCTGGGTCCTCCTCCTCAGATGTAGTGTCATCGATCACGATCATGTCTGGCTCACTCGGACGGGAACGACCAAATGCGTCAGAATATGCGGGCTGTGGAGGTGACACCTCTGGACCGGGAGAGTAACGAGGGGAATCTGGCTCGCCTATGGTCGCCATCCGTGAGGACTGTGACGATGCTGATGGAGAGGGGCGATGACGACGGTTGAGAAAAGTAGTGTAGCGACGGAGTCTGGGTGGAGTCTCAAACTCAAGGATCACCGGCACTGTGAAATCTATCTCCGGTACCAGGGGAAGGCTGGGATGAGAAATGGTGACGCGCACCTCCCCCGTGAAAACACATCGCCTAGGGACGTCGGTAATCCGCCACTGGCCTCGTGGCTCCCACCTCAACGTGATCCTCATAGTGGACATCCTGAATCTCTCCAATACCAACTGTCGACGTAGCGAAGAAGTACGAAGACAGGAAATAACAGAAGCAGAAAAGGAAGGGTGAGAACATCACATGAACTCATATCAAGTAGAATATAGTAACTAGAGCGTCAATAAAATATTCACAAACATCCACATAATCTCAATCACAAGTATGCAGCTGATGCTACCTTGCTATATATATGTAATGCATGAGGGCCCGGGAAAACAACACCAAAAGCAGAGCACACAGCAACTGCTCGACCATATATGTACAATATATCAGGAGTATAGTCTGTACTAGCAAATAGTACGAAGAGCATTGCTCAATCTCTGGCCAAGACGATTTTCCGACTTCCAGACAAACTCGCTGATTATGAAAACTTGAGAGCGACAGGATAGTCAAGCCTGTACCCCGTTTGCACGACAGTAGGGGGCGAGCCTACGCCACTTATGCCATTCCGGGACCTGACTCATCCTCAGGGCTGGTCTCCTTTACTGGACCGCTGGTATTCTTTGCAAAACCCAGTGCACCCGTCCCATCCAGTTTCACACTGTACTAGAGTGGTATTGCCATATAGGTCGTAAGGCTTTTGAACCTTAATCATTATTGATGCACATGATGTATGTCACACCGCAAACACTTACAATATTACGTCCTTCAGACAAACCCATCGAATCTTTTTACGTCACCACTTTATTGTGGTGCAACCTTGCAGATTCAAGGTCTTTCTTTTGAGGAAAACCAAATCACACTTTCTTGCCAAGCTTCTCAAGTTTTATGTAGAGAGAAAGTGTTGGTTATAATCTTTTAAGGTAGCTTGTGCTAGCTTTATTGATAATCATATTCATTTAAGTCCTACAATTTAGTAAGGCTTATGGATATGTCTTATGAAAGGCATTACTAATCCTAATTTCACTTGTATGACTAATTAAGATTAGGCTTGACCTTTAATCATAACTAGTCTTCATTAATCGAATGTCAATTAATCTTTCCTTCTTTAATTAAGTCTTAATCCTTACTTAAGATCCTAATTAATTTCTAATTATCCCTTAATCTCTTCCTTAATCTTGGATTAAGGTTTTTAATTATGCTTGGTTAAGGTTAAATTATAATTAATTAGTTTTTAAACCGTCGTTAGAGATTAATTACTTAATTAACACTTATATTAATATTAATTATCTTTTAGACTTAATTAATTATTAATTAACTTGAGTAATTTAGGCTAATCAACTTAGGTGATTAAATTAGTTAAGTCTACTAATTAATCCTAAGTTTAATTTTCACAACTTAGATTAGTGTTAAAGTTCAATCCTAATCTAAACCTAAGCCCATGAATTATTTTTAGTTGTCTTTTAAATTGAGTTTTGACTTTCTTTTTGAAGGCTTTGGGACTAAACAAAAGCCTAAAGGTTATTGGACCCATGAGAGCCCATTTTTATTCATAATAAATAAAAATATGACTTTTAAATAGATTTTTATTTTAGTTAAAATAAAAATCCGAATTTAATTACTTAATTTAAAAACTTATCTTATTTACAATTTAGTCCTTTTTGTTACAAATTTATTCTTTAGTCCTTTTTGGGCCAATTTAGCCCAAAAACATGTTTTAAACATCCTTTTGATCTTTTTAGGATCAAAAGGACATTCTTGATGAGTTTCATCAAGAACACTCATGAACATCAAGAACAACCTTGAATGTTCATCCAAAACTTCAAATTTTTCACAACATCCAATCTTCACCAAAACTTCACACATTCATCAATAAACAATCTAAATGCCAAATATCATACTAATCTACTCAAAATCATCCACATACACATTAAAGTTCATAACTCCATTTTCAAGCTCAAAACATCATTATTTTCAAGATAAATCACCAAATCAATTTTTCCACTTAAGATCAACCACATGCATGTACATATATCCATCATATAATCACATCCAAACCATCAAAATAATTTTTGCACACATGCAGCCACTTCTTCCTCTCTTGGCCGAGAGCTTAAGGGGAAAAAGGAGGGATTTTTCAACAAAAATCCTTCCTTGGCTTGCATGCAACACAACCCAACCATCAACAACAATCCAAACAAGATCAAAGACATGAAAACAACAACAATAACCCAGCTCATCAAGACCGAAAATATTTTCTCAAAAACAAGCTCAAAGGTTTGATTTTTCAAGAGAAAAACAAGAGAAAAAGCAAGGATTCAAGGGCAAATCCTTGACTCTAGTTACATGGCCTACTAGAGTTCAAGTTCTCCCCCCCTTTACCTTAGATCTTCAAGGGAATGAGTGCAGATTTTTCCTCCTCCAACAGCCCCTTCAAGCTCCTCCTTCAAGCCTCCAACAAGTGGATTTTTGGTAGAAAGTATGTATTTTTTTTTTCTTTAGCTTAAATCCAAGAATGAGACTTAAGCTTGGTTGGTGATTTGGGTGGAGATGAAGAAATTTTGGGGAGAAGAAGGGTGGTGGTGCGCGGCCAGCAAGGGAGAAAGAAGAAGAAGAAGAAGAGAGAAAATGGGTAGGTGGAGAAGATGGCTAAGTGAAAAATGGCCATAAAGTGAAGCTTCTCCTTTATATAGACTTAATGGTGTGAAGGAAGACATGGACAAGTGGCACACATGCACCATGCTGTGCAGCGCAATTTTCAGAGGAGAAAATAAGGTTTGTGCAATTTTTTTCTGGCCCGGATCAAGAGTATTCGGGCCCGGGTCGGGTACCGGAGGGCAAAAAGGTCAATTTTTGCAGAAAAATCCCAAAAATTCCCAGAAAATTCCTAAAAATAGGAAATTTAATACTAAATCCAAAAATATAAATTTTGGTGATAAAAAATAATTTTAACAATTCAATAAAACACGAAATGCGGTAAAACGGTAAGAAGCGGGCGTTACAGTAAGTAGAGAGAGAAAATTAAGGTTTTATTTACAGAGATTGTATAGAATTATAATTATAATTTTAAATCATCTTTTAAGGTTCAAAATATATCTTCCATATTTTTCTAAAATTTTTTTTTTTCATATGCTGGCTATGGTTATACTGTTAATTGGGCATTTTGATCTTTTTGCCCAGAAGTGCTAGAAAAATTCTAAATAATTTTCTAAAACTCATCACTAATTATATTAAGAGTATTTTGAATAAAGGTATAGATACCTTAGAGTTTTAGCTATTTTTAATAATTAAATCTATATTTTCCTTAACTGTATAATTACTAAAGGTGTCTTAGGTTATTTTCTCAAACACCTCTCTAGAGAAATTTACTCATAATTGTGGTTGGGTATTATAAATTTGGTTGTCTATTAAAAGCTACTAAATACTTTATAATTAAATGATTATTACTATTTTAAAATTTTCTTTATTCTATTTATACACCAGTAAGAAAAATTGCGGGTGTTACAATGTGAGACATTGTATACAGTAGGCAAGGTTCATATTTCAAGTATAAATTCATGTATCATGTCATTAATAAATGTTCATGTTCATATGCACTTCATGTTGCACGGAATTCAAGTAATCATACAATAATTAATCATGTTTGGCTTCAGCCATCAGGGGTCTTCGGACAATCATGTAAAAGTAAATAAGATCGGATTCGGCCACCATGATTCTATGATCATTGTGTTTCATGTGAATCCAAGACCGAGTCCCAATAGGTCTTGGGTTTGGGCCACGGAAGGTTCCCTTCAGGGGATAATCCACCTTAGGGGGGTGGAGAAGCTCAAGTGGTTAACGCTCCAATCTAGTCATGGGCTAAGAGTTAAGGGCCGTAGTCGGGTTGGGGCATTACACACAACGACGCCTTTTAGGACCATCATGTTAATTGTTTTAAAATGTGGCTTCGACCTTCTGGTAATGGCGGCAACTTTATGTTCCCAAGGGAGATATCCCTTGTAGTCTAAGCTCAGGTCTAGCTTCAGGAAAGTGATAAGACCCCATGGTACTAGGTTAAGCACTCCAGGAAAAACAAGATTTATTATGTTCAGTTCATGCTTCATTTGGAAGAATCATCATGCATGAAAGTCGTGTTTATTTCAAGTTTAGACGTTGCATTGGTTATGGTTGTTCTGTTTAATGCTTGCATTACATTTGCTTGTTATTCCTACACTGCATGTTTGGTTGCATTCACTGGGACGTTAGTCTCACCACATGTTTGTGGAACCACTTTCAGTTTTGCAGGGTCCCCTCTAGTCTGAGACGCCGAGTCAAGGGTTTAGAAGCTTGAGGAAGTTTGTTGTCATGTTTAGAATATAGTGGTAATGGCGCGAAATAATTTCAGGAATTTGGGAATAGTGTCTCCAACGAGCATTATTATTGAATTTAGAAATTAGGATATTACATTATGGTATCAGAGCAGTTCAATCCATTGGACTGTGGTTAAGATAGATTTCCCTTCACTTACTATAATTCCGGAGTAACTTGAATGCAATATAGGGATTGATGACCCCTATGTTGTAGACGTGGTAAGCCGAATTATGGATGGTGACTTGTTAATGAGTAGTTAGTATAAATAGGTCACTTGTTGAATTGTTTGAACACTTGCTTTATTTTTCAGGTTTTAGAATTGAGACTCTTCATTTTCCCTCTCTTTTTCCTCTTCCTTGCTTCATAGTTTTTCCCCTCTTCTTCTCCATTTTCGAATTCTTTACTTCCTCAATGGAAGACTGAACATTGAGGATTGATTCTCAAGTGTCATGAACATTGGATCATGAGGTTCTTTAATACAATTTCGCATTTCAATTTTCTGAACAAATTCCTTCTTCTCCTAATCTCTAGGATTTTAGGTTATTGAATCTTGAAATAGAATGCATGCTTAATGAATTTGGTTTTGGTTCTTAATCTGAAATTCACATTTTAGCTTGCTTAATCCTAAAATAAACCTACTGTTTGCATAATTCAATAGGTTAGAGATTAGGTTCTTGATACAAATTTGCATAATCTTTATATAAGACTTACGAATTAATTAATGCTTCATTGATTAATTCGGATTTGTAAGAAAATTGAATTAGATCCATGAACCTATGAAAGATCCTAATGTTAATGAACTTGTGACTCAATTTGTTTCTCTTGAATTATTTTAGGTAATTCGAATTCTGTTTTTAGTGATTCATGATTTGCATAACCAAACCAAACCCCCTGAGTGTTTGTGAGTTGATTGTAATGAATCTGAATTTGCAAATGAATTCCTTGAGAGACGAATTTGGGTTAAACTAACTTTACTACAGTTTAAATCTTTTATTTGATTGAATACGACCTCGATCAACATACATTTTAGATTATTCATTCAGATGATGCAAATATACTTCAGATGATGCATTTCAGACAATCAAATAATGCATGATAATTCAGATATAATATTTTAATCTACATTTAACCAATTGTTGGCAATCTTTCCTTCTTGTTGTGTCTTATTTCTTCTGAATCATCTTTAAAGTTTCTTTGCTCATCAAGATGAGATCATCATTATCAGAACATTCTCCAGAATCAACATTTAATTCTGATGGGTCTTTAGTTTGCATGGCTTCCATTTGGATCTTCTTCCTCGGCACTTGTTAGGTGCTCAACTCGAGGTTGAGCTCTGATACCAACTGTATGAACACAGAGAAAAACACAAGACGGGGGTTGAATAGTATTTTTATAAATTAAGCATTTTTATGGAAACCTTTTCACAAACTAAGTTTTGAAAGCTTTCAGATAGTGATTTAGATGTTGTTTGAAGATTTGTTCTTTGTCTGAAAAATTTCAAACAAAGGTTTGAAAGATATTTTCGTAATTTGTTTTCACAAGATAACTTATGAAAACTTAGTTCAAGTTCTCTCTTCTTGTTAGTATAAACTGAATGTAAAGAGATAAGGGTAAGAAAATTTACTCAGCCAATTTATCCTGGTTCACCCACAACCTTGGGCTACATCCAGTCCTCACACATTGTGAGATTTTCCACTAACTTATCAAAGTTACAAGTATTCTTTGTTATCAACCACCTCTTCAGGAAACTCACCAAGTATTCTTATTACAGATCCTCTTCAGGCTTCTAAGTATTCTTTGTTTTCAATTGCCTCTCCAGGCATCATACTGAGTATTCTTTTCTATCAAGTCTCTCAAATCTATACAACAAGTATTCTTTTCTCTCAAGCCTCTTCAGGCTCTTATAACAAAATGATTACAAATGAAAGCAAATATTTTGAACTTAGAACACATGTTCTTCGCTCTGGGTGTACAAAGAAAATAACAGTGATCTAATACTGGATGTAAGTCTGTTATTGTGCATTCTAATCAAGTTGACCTCTAACATAGTCATAATCATTAATTTCATCACATAATCATCATCAATAATCTCATCACATGATCATCATCAATAATCTCATCACATAATCATCATCATTCACCTCATCACATAATCATCATCAATAATCTCATCACATAATCATCATCAATAATCTCGTCACATACACTTTTACACTTTACGCATATAAGTTCCCCATAGTTACAAATTCACAATCTAACACAATTATAAAATGTCATGAATGCTCACTCTATGCTCATGCACAAAACTCTTCCTAAGGATCATGATTCGGAACTCCGCACAATGGGCACACCTCATTAATCTCCCTAGTTGTTACCAATGATGACCCTACCGTTAACGCCCACTTGGCAGATAGGTTGCATAGTTATACACCCCCTTGGGCCCGTGCAAAGACATTCGCCCCCTGTCATCATCACCCACCCCTTATGGGCTAGATGACTACCATAAAAAACACTCCCCGTTGGAGTAATGCATCGAATGTCCCCCATCATGGTCGTCACCCTACTCGTCGTCCCCCCTTAGGACTAGGGCATATGCTAGCCACGTCTAGCTTATGCATCACACACATCTCATCTCAAATGTTATGCTCAATGAAATTATCATCATACCTCTTATCTCTCACACAATCTCAATGCATCATCATCAATTCAAAAATACCTCATACAATCTCTATTATTATAATCACACCACATCACATAACAATTATTATAAACATAGGATATCACATAAGATATTCACATCACAATACTCATATCATAATTAATATACTCTATGCATCCAATTTAATTTCATCAATAAAAACCCCCAAATATACAGCTACAGTGCGAACTAAATATCTCCCAACCCAGACTTCGTATCAACGATCCAACCGTTCCGAATGAAGAACCAGATGTTCCGAACCAACTGTCAAAATTTCAGCCCAATCCAACGGTGAACAAATCTGCAGTCGCTGTTTTACCGTCGCTGCTCTATGTAAAAACGGGAATGACTTTCCTCTACCCTCTTCTTCAATCCCTAATCAAATCCTCAAGTTCCTAATTCAATTAAACTCGTTTTTACCGATTAAATTCACTGAAAATATCAATTATTTCAACAGATTACAGTTAATTCAACAATCGTTCAATTATGAATCTCACCCCCAAATCCTAATTTGACCCATTTTTCGATAGTATAGCTACCATCACTCAATTCATCAATAATATCACGTTTATACATCAAATCAATCACATTCAAAACACACAATATATGATTCACAGATAAATTCTCGAATTTATAATTCTTAGAGGGTCTTATGGTTGCCCATTACTACCCAAGCACCCCAACATACACATATAAGCAGCACCCTTCCCCCCGTACCTTAAAGTTGACGATCAAGAAACGAATTGAATCACTCCCTTGATGATCTTGTGAAGTTGCTTCTCTCCTCCCTAGGGTTTGGTTATCTGACGTTTGAAAACTAATAGGGTGAACTAGATAACCCTCCCCCTATTTAAATATATAACTGAGTTGGGCCTACTCCAACCCACTCGTTACCCTTTTTGATTAAATAATATTGTTTTCTGAAACATAATAATAATAATAATAATAATAATAATAATAATAATAATATATTATTATTATTATTTCTTCATAAATCTTATTTTATTTTATTTATTCCTTTATTTTAGGAATTATTAGGATGTTACAGAATCCTTATCTATCTACATTCAAATTTAAATTCCAATCTTATAATTAAACCTTATCCTAAATTTGTATTGATTCTTATCTTTAATCCTTGTGATCTCATTATTCCTATTTTAAAATCTGATCCTAATTTAAAATACTAAACCACATCTCTCTCGTAAGATTATCCTTATTAATCTTGATATTATTATATTAATATAATAATTACTACACTTATAACTATTAATTTTAATTACAGTCTTAATAATATGATTTATGTAACGCCCTAATTTCTGGTCTCAGAAATAATGCCCGTTGGAGACACTATTCCTGAATTCCTTGAAATCATTTCGTTAAATTTTCGATATCGTCATACATTTGCTTAAACTTCCCAACGATTAGCTTAAGCCTAAACAAGATAAACATTAAAGACCTTAAATAAGAAAGAAACCTACTTAAATCAGGGAAAGATTCACACATAGATAAGTGATATTCAATGAACTCATACCGGAAATCCGGCAGAGTCTACCCTTAAAATCGGACAATTACCGAATTCAGTTTAACCTGAAAATCAGCAAAACCCAGTACAACTCAATACCATACATATTATAAGAATACAACTAGGCCTCAGTGGCCAACTCAGAAATAATTACACTTATACAATTTACATCAATACACTTCAGTAAATAGCCAATTAACAAATACAAATACTCCAATAACTACTCCTATTAAGCTAATCTCCCTGCTGAAATAAGACTCAGCTCCACCCACACCAGAACTGCCTCAACCTCACCGGAGGTACCTGCACCACTAAAATATGTCCCCGAAACGTGGGGTGAGATAATAATCTCAGTGAATACAACCGCATGCATGAATGCAGGGAGCAGATATCAATGACAACTTCACAACTCAACGAACTTCATATCTTACTCATTCATAAATCCAATTACATAAAGCATGGTTGCCAATGATTAATAACAAACTAGGAGCATTAAGTAATTCACTTAACATGACTTGCTGAGTAATGCAATATATGATGCTCATGATGCACTCACTGCTGTGCCCAGCAGGCATGATCTTATCACTTTCTAGAGTTAGACCTGAGCTCAGACTACGGGAACCGGCTTTCCCGGGGACGAATCCCACCCAAACTGGACCGAAGTCGTTTTTTACTTAATTACTTGATTTTTAACTCACAGCGCAAAGGCTGGCTTAATTAACTCACGGTCGAAACCGGCTTACATCATTCAAATGCACATGATAACACTTTTCGTAAGTTTGCAATTATCGTAAACTTTGACATTCATAGGTATTTCAGGCAAATCCTAACATCAATCACTCAATTCCATAAAAATATTATTAATTCAATCAAATAAACTCTATAGAAAGGGAATTAAAGGAGTGGGGTTCATACAATGATCATTTCGACAGTTTCACTAGTATCGACTCTACGAACATACATCTCAATTTCCAATCCAAACACCAATCTAACCATTTCAATTCATAAATAATGCTAAACAAAGAAGTATAACCGAATAGAATGCTCATATGAGTTACAATCGAGAGGTTTCGATAGTTTCGATAACTTCGAAACTAAGGATTCCAACGCTCGATTCTATCCTTATATGCTCAATCTATCGATAATTAATCCAAACAAAAAAAATTTAACAATTCAAACAATCATTTAACAAGCATCAAGAAAGGGAAGAGAAAGGGGATGGGAACATGCAATGAGACTAATAGTTTCTATTCTAAAAGTGAGTTGTACTCACCAAATGTAGCAATTTGAAGAGGAAAGGATGTTAGTGGATGCTTTAATTGGTGTTTCCTTGCCCAAAATCCCTTCTTCAAGCTTCAATTTGAGTTTCTCTCACTAGGTTTTCTATCTCTCTCTATTTTAGGTCGAAAGGGGAAGAAAGAAAGTTGAGTTTTTCTGATTTTTCGCACCAGCCTATTTTTATTAAGTGATGGTAATCGATTATAGACTTACTGTAATCGATTACCATAGGCTAAAAAGTCGCTAAAAATCCCTTCTGGTAATCCGGTAATCGATTACAACCCTGGTAATCGATTACTAGAAACCCAGATTTCAGGTAATCGATTACCAAACCCTGGTAACCGATTACTAAAACTTCAGCTCTCAGGTAATCGATTACAACTCTCCTGACAGGCGATTATGCAAAAATCAGCTCTCTGGTAATCGATTACTAACTCCTGGTAATCGATTACCACAAATCCTGCTCTCAGGTAATCGATTACAAACTCTCTGTAATCGATTACCAGAAACCCAAACTTACCAATTTTACTTAAACAAGGTCCCAAACTTGGTTTTATAGCTAAGTTTTAACCCCTAGTCCCTCAACTTACCTTTCCTTAATTACTAACACATAATTATATGTTTGAAACCTAATGAATTATTGAAGCTCCTAATTTGCGGGATGTTACATTCTACCCCCCTTCAAGCAATTTTGTCCTCAAAATTATTTTAAGAAAATAAAACTTAAAGATTACTTCAACTAAAAGGTTCTAGAAGTCATTCCCGTAAGCCTGGTGAAGTGCATTCCAGAACCTAGAAGTGAACCTAGGGTCTCTATCTAATATGATGTTAGAGGGAATGCCATGGAGTCTGACAATCTCCCTAACATACAAACCTGCTAGCTTGCTAAGGGAAAAGATACTGCTAACCAATAGGAGGTGAGCTTACTTGGTCAGTCGATCCTCCATCACCCAGATGACGTCAAACCCAGTTTGGATTCGAGGCAATCCTACCACAACGTTCATAATTATACTTTCCCACTCATAGATTTCTAACGGTTAAAGGGTTCCTAATGGTTTTGATGCTCTATATTGACCTGCTGACACACTAAACACTTAGAAACATAATCTGTTATATCTCTCTTCAAATTCTGACACATCTTGGTAGAGCCAGGATGCACAGAGAACTTACCTCTATTGGCTTCCTTTAACACCTGTTGCCTGAAGCTACCCCCCTTAGGGACACAGACTCTCCCTTGGAAGAGAATCATCCCATCTCCTGATTCAGAAACCCTAACTGTTGTCTTCTCTTTTGGAGGCTTGAGTCCAAACTCTGAGCCGCCTTGATTAGAGCTCTTAGCTCACTAGTGATCTCATTAAAACGAAGTTGATACTATGCTCTCCAGTTGCTACACCTAAACTTAGGTTCCTAAACTTCTCTAACAAACTCCTTTCATGTATCATCACGAAAGACACATGAAAAGACTTTCTACTCTAGTTGAGTATACTAGACTTGCTTGGTTATACAACACCCTTGATAAAATATAATCATAGGAAAAGATTTCACACAACAACTAAGTAAGGATCCTAATTCCATACCCAAACCCATTAACTACCGGTCGGTTTCGAGTCTTATTCTTACTGATCTAACTAGGTTTGAGAAATTCCAAGTGATTTTCATGTTTACCTTCTAAGTTCTACTACATTACTAACTATAAGTCATGCGCACATAATTACTCAATCCCTCGAATTACTAAGTTTGTGTGGGCGAAATAATCCAACACTCAAGTCATGTTCGAGGAATCAAGTTCACACAGTTACACAAGTAACATCAAACTAAAGTATGAAGGACGGTACACACTCTTCTAAGAAATCATTGAAAATTCTAGCAATACACTCACGCCAAGAACGTAGTTAAAATACCTACGGTTCACGGCATGATCATGGTAAACTCACTAATTTCCTAACTTCCCCTAATGGGATCTTTCCCTATTTCTATCTCACTCTACTGGTCAGGGCTTGTACTTAATTTGGTTCTATGTTTCATTGGAAAGAAGAGTGACGTAATGTCATCCACACCCTAGTTCTTCTAGAAATAAGGATCTCTAAATGCTTTAGAGTTCTAATCTAGTGAGTGTGTCTAACAATGTCTCAATCCTTCCTAACTTTCTGGCTAAGCCTACTATACACAATCAATATTAACTATCAGGTCAGGTGCAACTTAGTTGGGTTCAAGTAAAGAGTGCCTTCTACGAATTCTCATGGTTTGGCTATAAAACTACCCCTCTTAAGGATTCAGGCTCTTTCTAATACTTCTCAGTGTTTAAAATCTTGATTTCTCTCTTGGAGATACCAAACCTACACCCAGATGCCTAGACTAATATGTTTTTCCCTCATGTAATTCATGGAGAAGGTTAAGTATTTGAGTGGCTAGGAAAACATCTATAGCTACTTAATAAATCCTAGACTAACTCTATAGTTGTCTGTTGATCTACTTGTTCTATTCATTTCCCTTTAGGACCTCAAATGTATCTTCCTTCCTTAAAAGAGTTGTGACTAAGGTTCTCTCCATTGGTACTAATTGTAGAAACACAGGGAAACACTAGAAGGGAGGGTTGAATAGTGTTTCTTAATATTTTATGAAAGCTTTTTGTAAACAGCAAGTTTAAAACGATTTCAGACAGGTTTTTGAGGGATTGTCTGAAGTTCCTTAAGACGACTTCTGAAAATGTATTTTAAAAGGTTTTCTTGCTTTTAAAATATCAGAATTGCTTTTCAACACCCTTTGATTAGTATAAATAAATTGACAAGAGATAAGGGTAAGAAAACTTAGCCAAGGAATTATCCCGGTTCACTCACTACCACTGTGAGCTACGTCCAGTCCCAATGCCAACTAGCACTTGGATTTTCTCTTAATCTTCACCAAGATTACAAGTATTCTTTTACAGTCAAGCCTCTTCAGGCTCTACAACCAAGTATTCTTTTACAGTCAAGCCTCTTCAGGCTCTACAACCAAGTATTCTTTTGTCAACCAAGCCTCTCCAGGCTCTAAACAAAGTTTACAAAGAAAAGAGTTTAAGCTTTTAAAATATACCAGTTTGAAGCTCAAACAAATACAATGTACAATAAAATCTGAGGTATGCTCAGGATATACAAATGTGTACAAAGAATTTTATCAGAGTTTTTACAGAGTAAAAACTTGCAGCGTTTTGTTTCTCTTGATTTTTGAATATGAATTCGGTTCTTCTCCCTTTTTTTCTCTCTTTTCTCTAGTTGTTGATGGTCTTCATGGAGGGGTATTTATACCCAATCTTCAATCCGTTGAAATACCACCGTTTAGAGATAGCATTAAATGCTATTTAATTCGTTGTGAGACATGCTTCTGAGAGCTCTGATATTTCTGACACGGTACAAGGTTGCTCCTGCCATAAAGCTGCTACAAATGTTACTGCAAAGGCTGCGTTGCAGAGATTTCCTCAGTGGTGTATAAAATTCAAAAAACACCAGGAAAGGTCTCTGTGTTCCTTGCTATAAACGTGTTTGAAAAGGTACGTGTAGCAGAGGTTCAGAAAAGTCTTCACAAACTTCAGCAAAAGGGTGCCACGTCATAAATGAGACTTCAGACGGCTTCAACACTTCAGACGAGTTGTGCACTTCAGACGGCTTCAACACTTCAGACGGGTTGAACCTTCAGAAGGCTTAACTCTTCAGACAGGTTGAAAGCACTTCACATAGTCTTTATATAAGCTTATAGTGGCTTGCTGAAATCATAGATAGATCATTAAAACATATATGTATCTATGATAAATATTTTAACTCAAATTTGTTAAGCATTAAAACTTGGGAATTGAGCTGTCTTAAACATCATAATTTCTCTTATGATATTTTTGAGACTCAACACTAATAGGTTTTTAACTGTATGACTATGGATGGTATACCTACTGAGTTGGTTTTCAAAGAAGAATCTGGTTTGTTTTCGCTACCCTGACCAGGGACCCTTACTTTGCTCTTTTCCTTGAGTACTTCTCCGAGTCCTCGCGGTTAAAACCTATATGGTTAAACTGAAGGTATGGGTGAAGTTTTCTTATTTGATAATTTCTAGATTTTTAGGGTTATAAGACATTGTCCCGACAGGTCACCAAGTGTTTTTCTAAGAGAGGAAAAGAAAAAGTTGAGGTATAATTGTCCTGTGAAAAACTACCCACTCGATAAGGCTGAAAGACCTTGCTGATTGCAAGTCATGATAAGGCAAAAGGTATTAGGTAACTGAAACTTACTACCCATACGACAAGACTCCTAACCACCACAAGATGACTAAGGGGATACACCTATTCTTATATTATTTCAAAAGAAATCTCATTCCTTAGTCCTTCCTAGCTTATGTTTTTAAACGTCCATGATATTCGCACTATGTTGTTAATTTAGGGTATATCTTGGACCTGTATAATTTTTTTTCAATCTCTACATACCTTCCTAATGGTTCATATTCCTCTCGTGTGCCTAAGTAAGCTTTGGTTCAATCTAAGTAGGGTGGCTATCCCAATATTGACTAACATTCCCATATTCCCTCTAGTGTGACCTTTAACAAGTGTACGCTTAAAAGAAATTTTTAATTATGTGGACTACTTCCTAACGAGCACACATACTCTAATATCCCATGCCATAAAACCATCCAAACAAAACAACATTACAAATCAATAGCAAGACACACAAAACATTCAAATTATACAAGTTACACACAATCAAGACCACATATAAATCAAACAACAAACCAATCTCCACAAGGAACGAATCTATCTTAACTAACTATCTCAAAGGTGCCTAATGTTCATTAGAGCTCTAGGGTCACATTCTATGAAGCTTCTATGGTGAATATACTGTTCTTAGGAATAAACTTAGGTTACTCTCTTTCTAATACAAGATGGGTGGCTTTAACCTTGTTAGGGAAGTATCCTAACTTCCGAACCAAGGTATCCTACTCACATAACAAACCATGATCTCCATATACATCACACATCATAAGATTGATCAGTTCCTATAATGAGTACACGTACTAGAAGATCACAATAAGTCATGGGCAACTAACCTAACCACAGTCCAATTGGATTGAACTGCTCTGATACCAAAATGTAACGCCCTAATTTCTGGTCTCAGAAATAATGCCCGTTGGAGACACTATTCCTGAATTCCTTGAAATCATTTCGTTAAATTTTTGATATCGTCATACATTTGCTTAAACTTCCCAACGATTAGCTTAAGCCAAAACAAGACAAACATTAAAGACCTTAAATAAGCAAGAAACCTACTTAAATCAGGGAAAGATTCACACTTAGATAAGTGAGATTCAATGAACTCAAACCGGAAATCCGGCATAGTCTCCCGTAAAAACCGGACAATTACCGAATTCAGCTTAACCTGAAAATCAGCAAAACCCAGTACAACTCAATACCATACATATTATAAGAGTACAACTAGGCCTCAGTGGCCAACTCAGAAATAATTACACTTATACAATTTACATCAATACACTTCAGTAAATAGCCAATTAACAAATACAAATACTCCAATAACTACTCCTATTAAGCTAATCTCCTTGCTGAAATAAGACTCAGCTCCAACCACACCAGAACTACCTCAACCTCACCGGAGGTACCTGCACCACTAAAATATGTCCCCGAAACGTGGGGTGAGATAATAATCTCAGTGAATACAACCGCATGCATGAATGCAGGGAATAGATATCAATGACAACTTCACAACTCAACGAACTTCATATCTTACTCATTCATAAATCCAATTACATAAAGCATGGTTGCCAATGATTAATAACAAACTAGGAGCATTAAGTAATTCACTTAACATGATTTGCTGAGTAATGCAAGATATGATGTTCATGATGCACTCACTGTTGTGCCCAGCAGGCATGATCTTATCACTTTCTAGAGTTAGACCTGAGCTCAGACTACGGGAATCGGCTTTCCCGGGGACGAATCCCACCCAAACTGGACCGAAGTCGTGTTTTACTTAATTACTTGATTTTTAACTCACAGCGCAAAGGCTGGCTTAATTAACTCACGGTCAAAACTGGCTTACATCATTCAAATGCACATAATAACACTTTTCGTAAGTTTGCAATTATCGTAAACTTTGACATTCATAGGTTTTTCAGGCAAATCTTAACATCAATCACTCAATTCCATACAAATATTACTAATTCAATCAAATAAACTTTATAGAAAGGGAATTAAAGGAGTGGGGTTCATACAATGAGCATTTCGACAGTTTCACTAGTTTCGACTCTACTAACATACATCTCAATTTCCAATCCAAACACCAATCTAACCATTTCAATTCATAAATAATGCTAAACAAAGAAGTATAACCGAATAGAATGCTCATATAAGTTACAATCGAGAGGTTCCGATAGTTTCGATAGTTTCGGTAACTTCGAAAGTAAGGATTCCGACGCTCGATTCTATCCTTATATGCTCAATCTATCGATAATTAATCCAAACAACAAGAATTTAACAATTCAAACAATCATTTAACCAGCATCAAGAAAGGGAAGAGAAAGGAGGTGGGAACATGAAATGAGACCAATAGTTTCTATTCTAAAAGTGAGTTGTACTCACCAAATGTAGCAATTTGAAGAGAAAAGGATGTTAGTGGATGCTTTAATTGGTGTTTCCTTGCCCAAAATCCCTTCATCAAGCTTCAATTTGAATTTCTCTCACTAGGTTTTCTATCTCTCTCTATTTTAGGTCGAAAGGGGAAGAAAGAAAGTTGAGTTTTTCTGATTTTTCGCACCAGCCTATTTATATTAAGTGATGGTAATCGATTACAGACTTACTGTAATCAATTACCATAGGCTAAAAAGTCGCTAAAAACCCCTTCTGGTAATCTGGTAATCGATTACCACTCCTGGTAATCGATTACTAGAAACCCAGATTTCAGGTAATCGATTACCAAACCCTGGTAATCGATTACTAAAACTTCAGCTCTCAGGTAATCGATTACAACTCTCCTGACAGGCGATTACCCAAAAATCAGCTCTCTGGTAATCGATTACTAACTCCTGGTAATCGATTACCACAAATCCTGCTCTCAAGTAATCGATTACAAACTCTTTGTAATCGATTACCAGAAACCCGAACTTACCAATTTTACTTAAACAAGGTCCCAAACTTGGTTTTATAGCTAAGTTTTAACCCTTAATCCCTCAACTTACCTTTCCTTAATTACTAACACATAATTATATGTTTGAAACCTAATGAATTATTGAAGCTCCTAATTTGCGGGATGTTACAATTTATCTCCTAATAATTTTATTATTATATTCAATATAATTAAATTTGATTAAGATCTTAATAATCTGACGTCTCCCCTAATATTTATAATATTGTATTATTATTATATCATAAATACAATTATATTAATATTTACTATTATTATTATAAAGCTTCTATTTTTACAACTAACGTAATCGAAATATAATTATACATATTTTAATTTTAATTATAATTCTAGATTTTTAAATTTCAGGATGTTACAATTCTACCCCCTTAAATAAATTTTGTCCTCAAAATTTGTCTTACTAATATTCTCTTAGATTTAAGTCTATGACACTAAGTATTGATAATCTATAGCTTGGGTTGGATATCATGTTTCTATTATTAATAATTGTAAACTAACTATTCGAAGTCCAGAATAAATTATATTCCTAAACTAAATCCATCTAATCATCAATCAAATTTATCATAACCCGTAAATCAATTTTCTATCATAAACCTAAGCTCCCTATCTCCCAGTATAAATTCTAAATATTTTCTTAAGATTAAAGGCATATGCAACTACTAAATAATTAATTTCAACACATTCAAAGTTCATAGTCTAAATAACGATAATTCGTAAGCCTTTGACTCATAATCCTATCATAATTATAAAACTATCAAGATTGCAAAATATATCATCATAAAAAATCCACCTAGATCCAATGATCAATCAACACCTCTAAACCATATATATACACACCTGATCAGATTTCTATCAAGCTCAAGATTCGACCTTTATCTTGAAACATTTTAAGTATAACCATAAAATTTTCAAAATTATCAGATCCTTATCTTCAAACTATCAAATTTAAAAATCTCTATCTCTAAAGGATTAAACCTCTATTCCTTAAATCCTAACATATCAAATCTTTATCTTAAAACTATCAATTAAAATATAAATCTATATCTAAACCGTAAAATTTTGCTTAACAGTTTTCCTCAAATAAAAGATCACTTAAACTTTGTGCAAAACAATATCTAACTTACTAGGTCCTAATAATTTATAATTAATCTAGAATGGTTTCTATTTTCAAAAATAATAATAATTTAATCTCTTGTAATATTTTTCCTCCTATCCTTCCTCAATTGAGTACTACTTCTGTAACGCCCGCGTTTTACCGTTTTTTGCCGTTTTTGCTGTTTTGAGTGTTTTATTGGATTTTGAGTGATTAAAATTATTTTTAATCATCAAAATTCATATTTTTGGATTCAGAATTTAATTTCCTATTTTTAGGAATTTTTTTGTAATTTTTGGGTTTTTTTGTGAAAAATGACCTTTTTGCCCCTCCTGTCTCTTGAACCGGGCTCGAATACTCTTGATCCGGGCCAGAAAATTTGCACAACTCTTCCTTTCCTCCTTCTAGAAACCGTGCATGTGTGTGTGTGTTTCATGGGAGACACTTGTCTCTTCCTTCCTTCCTTCCAAGACAAGTGTCTAGCTTAGGAAAATTATGGTATTAAACATTAAAACATTTATTCATTTTCCTTTCCTAACATGCAAGGTCTCCATTTCATTCTCTCATTTTCTCTCTTCCTCTTCCTCTTGAAGCCGTGAACACTATCTCAAATCCTCCATTTTTCTCCAAACACTTTCAAGCCTAAGGTTCCATCTTTGAACCCTAAGCTTAAACACTAAGCCTTCTAGCCTTGCAAAGCTCTTGTTGGTGACTCAAAGGAGGGATTTTTGGGCTATTTTGTGAGCTGTTTCTGCACCTCATTCTTGAGGAAATTTCATAGGTAAAGGGGGGGAGAACTTGAACTCTAGTAGGCTTTGTAACTAGAGTCAAGGATTTACCCTTGAATCCTTGCTTTTCTAACCTTGTTTTTACTTGAAAAATCATCTTTTTGGAACTTCTTTTGAATGTATATTTTCGGATCTATTGAGCTGGGTTGTGATTGATGTTTGCATGTTTGTTTTGATGCTTGAAATGTGTTTAATTGATGGATTTGGATGCATGCAAGCCAAGCTAAAATTTTTGCAAAATTTCTCCCCTTTTCCTTGATGCTCTCGGCCAAGAGAGTGAAGATGGGGCTGCATGTATTCTAAAATTGTTTTGATGATTGTAATGTGTTTAGATGATGATTTGATGAACATGCATGTGGTTGGATGGATTTACAAAATTGTTTTGATGATTGATCCTTGAAAAATAGTGTTTATGAGCTTGAAAATGGAGTTATGAACTTTAATGTGTATGTGGATGATTTTGAGTGGATTAGTATGATATTTGGCATTTAGATTGTTTGTTGATGAATGTGTGAAGTTTTGGTGAAGATTGGATGTTGTGAAAAATTTGAAGTTTTGGATGAACATTCAAGGTTGTTCTTGATGTTCATGAGTGTTCTTGATGAAACTCATCAAGAATGTCCTTTTGATCCTAAAAAGATCAAAAGGATGTTTAAAACATGTTTTTGGGCTAAATTGGCCCAAAAGGACTAAAGAATAAATTTGTAACAAAAAGGACTAAATTGCAAATAAGATAAGTTTTTAAATTAAGTAATTAAATTCGGATTTTTATTTTAACTAAAATAAAAATCTATTTAAAAGTCACATTTTTTATTTATTATGAATAAAAATGGGCTCTCATGAGCCCAATAACCTTTAGGCTTTTGTTTAGTCCCAAAGCCTTCAAAAAGAAAGTCAAAACTCCATTTAAAAGACAACTAAAAATAATTCATGGGCTTAGGCTTAGATTAGGGTTGAACTTCAACACCAATCTAAGTTGTGAAAAATTAAATTTTAGGATTAATTAGTAGGCTTAACTAATTTAATCACCTATGTTGATTAGCCTAAATTACTTAGGTTAATTAATAATTAATTAAGTCTAAAGATAATTAATATTAATATAAGTGTTAATTAAGTAATTAATCTCTAAGACGGTCAAAAACTAATTAATTACAATTTAACCTTAATCAAGCATAATTAAAAACCCTAATCCAAGATTAAGGAAGAGATTAAGGGATAATTAGAAACTAATTAGGATCTTAAGTAAGGATTAAGACTTAATTAAAGAAGGATAAGATTAATTGAAATTCGATTAATGAAGACTAGTTATGATTAAAGGTTAAGCCTAATCTTAATTAGTTATACAAATAGAATTAGGATTAGTAATGCCTTTCATAAGACATATCCATAAGCCTTAGTAAATTGTAGGACTTAAGTGAACATGATTATCAATAAAGCTAGCACAAGCCACCTTAAAAGATTATAACCAACACTTTCTCTCTACATAAAACTTGAGAAGCTTGGCAAGAGAGTGTGATTTGGTTTTCCTCAAAAGAAAGACCTTGAATCTACAAGGTTGCACCACGATAAAGTGGTGACGTAAAAAGATTCAATGGGCTTGTCTGTAAGGATGTAATATTGTAAGTGTTTGCGGTGTGACATACATCATGTGCATCAATAATGATTAAGGTTCAAAAGCCTTACGACCTATATGGCAATACCACTCTAGTACAGTGTGAAACTGGATGGGACGGGTGCACTGGGTTTTGCAAAGAACACCAGCGGTCCAGTAAAGGAGACCAGCCCTGAGGATGAGTCAGGTCCCGGAATGGCATAAGTGGCGTAGGCTCGCCCCCTACTGTCGTGCAAACGGGGTACAGGCTTGACTATCCTGTCGCTCTCAAGTTTTCATAATCAGTGAGTTTGTCTGGAAGTCGGAAAATCGTCTTGGCCAGAGATTGAGCAATGCTCTTCGTACTATTTGCTAGTACAGACTATACTCCTGATATATTGTACATATATGGTCGAGCAGTTGCTATGTGCTCTGCTTTTGATGTTGCTTTCCCGGGCCCTCATGCATTACATATATATAGCATGGTAGCATCAGCTGTATACTTGTGATTGAGATTATGTGGATGTTTGTGAATATTTTATTGATGCTCTAGTTACTATGCCCTACTTGTTATGAGTTCATATGATGTTCTCACCCTTTCTTCTCTGCTTCTATTCTCTGTCGTCGCGTTCTTTCGCCATCGTCAGTCGGGTTTGGGGAGTTTCAAGATGTCGACCATGAGGGTAACGCTGAGATGGGGGCCACGAGGACAGTGGCGGGTCACGGATATTCCTAGACGTTGTATATTCACAGGGGAAGTACACGTCACGATCTCTCACCCTAGCCTTCCCCTTGTGCCAGAGGTCGTCATCACTGTGCCTGTGATTCTGGAGTTCGAGACACCACCAGGACTTCGTCGTCACACCACTTTCCTAAACCGTCGACATCGTCCCGTTCCATCTACTTCTTCCCAGTCCTCCCGGATGGCCACTATGGGAGAGCCAGATTCCCCTCGTTACTCTCCCGGTCCAGAGGTGTCACCTCCATAGCCCGTATATTCTGACGCATTTGGCCGTTCCTGTCCGAGTGAGCCAACCATGATCGTGATTGATGACACTACATCTGAGGAGGAGGACCCAGAGGAAGACCCGAAGGGTGACTCTGAGGATGAGGAGCCGGAAGAGGATTCTCCCAGTGACAACCCCTTAGAAGACTTTGGGATGATCAACCTCGGGGGTACCGGAGGGAGGAGTTGTGGGTGGATTCCTGCTGAGACGGATGATGACGAGTAGGATAGCGTAACCGGGGGTAGTCACGAGTCTAGTTAGTAGCAGCTCTGATTTAGTGACCTTTTGTTTTGTTTCGTTTTGGCTGAGGTCTTATTTATTATATTCTACTACTAGAACTCTTATTTTGATAGTGATATTGTTTACTCCGGGATTACTTTGACACTATGGTTCTATATATATGTTATGATGTTTCTTCCCCATGATCCCCTTATATCTGCGTGTATGTTGTGTATGTATGCGGAATGATTGAATCGTCTAGATGTTTTTAAAAAACTGAATTTCAGACTTAAGGAAAGGACAATTTCATGAATACTTAAAATGGAATTAGAATGCGATTAGTTGATGATGATTAAACTTTTATTTCAAAAACAAAATATTTTCGTATTTTCTAAGTTTTAAAACAGTAAATTCGACGGTTACGTTTTGCAATGTGATATTCTTAGCGGTATAACTAAGGGTGTCGCAACTTCAGACCATTATAGTCTTATCCTAAGATCCACTTATAGTTCTCATCATTTCAATAGATATGAAAAATGTAGAGATTCTAGCTAATAGTAAATTCCTAATATTTAATTATATAAACTTTGCATAGTTATCCTTAATTTCCTAGTTCCATATTATCATTGTTTTTTAACAATTTTCATTTATCTTAAGAATGTTTTATGGAATAAGATATATTTTAAAATATTATGATTTCTCTCTAACAATTATTTACCTTATTTTATCCTCAAATTCCTATTTTCTTCTAAACAAACTCTAAAATCTATAGGGAATAAGAGATATTATTTCCTTATGAAAGCATTATTACAATCACATATGTAAATATCAATTCTAGTCATAGATAATCTACTATTAACAATTAGAATCAGTCACAAAAATTAAGATGATCCAAAAATTTATTTAAAAAAAATTATACTATCGTAAATAAAAATTTATCTTTAATATATCACCACACAAATCATATCTAATTTCATCTTACTATATGTCCTCTTTCCTTCATAACTCTATCTACTTCCAACAGATCTTATCTTTGTTTACAAACATTATTATTCATCTTGCAACATCTATTTCATCTCAGTCCTCGAATGCTATAAAATAGTTTGTTGGTTGCTATTATCACTACCTTTATCGAAATCTTAGCTATACTTCATAAATTTCTAGCTTCCTCTAAAATTAAACTCATGGGATAATCAAATCCCAAAAATCCTCCAATTTAAATCTAAATAATCCTAACAATTATATATATATATATATATATATATATAACAAATTCTATCTTTAGAAACATTTTGATTGAAATCTAAATAAGACCTTATCTTGAAATCTAAATTCAAATTAAAAAGTATATATATATATATATATATATATCCTAATTTAAATTCAACATAGACAAATCCAAATTTCAAAAATTTAAATTCATCATCCACCAAAATCTTCTCATTCTTTTAACTCATCTTATACTACAATTAAAATCTAAACTAATCTAAATTCAAATTATGTTGATCATTTAATTCAAATCAAACTAAATCCTAACAACATTTCAAAATCAAATCATAATTTTAAAACTCAAGATACATATTTTTCATATCCAAAAAGCTAATGAAATTCTAATCCTCAATTTCAAATTCAAATTATGCACATTATTCAAATCCAATTTAGATAAATCATAATCCAACAAATTCAAATTCAATCACACACACACACACACACATATATATATATACATATATATATATATATCTACATATAATGTTAGTCATATTACTTGACAAAAGAAACTCAATCGTAGATATTCAACAAATTATTATTTATTTATTCTTCTCCTACCTCTCTCTTAAATCAAAATCAATCTAAATCTCAAAATCTCTAAAATATTATTTTATCATCATCCACATCACATAAAAATCATCACAATTATATAATTTAATAATCATATCATTCATCCATGTTATACAAGACTTCTAATACACATCTCAGTATGATGCAATGCAGTGCATGCATGTTTGCAATCTATATTATAATACAAAACTCTTTTCAAATCAAAAAATCTAATTTAAAATTTTCTTTCTTAAAATATTTTCGCAAAGATTTTCTTCTAGCAATATTATTGACATAACATTCCCTCTGCAAGTCGTCACATCTTCCCTTATCAGGTTCAAATCATTAGGGTGGTCAGTCCCAATCACTTGAAGCAAGATAATCAAAGATATATCAACCTTGCAGAACAATGAAAACTAAAAAAATTCAATAATGCATCTCACTCAATCAATATCGCAATTTAACACCACGGAAGCACAACAAACACATAACTCAAGGCCGATGAACCGACCAATCAAACAAACAATTAAATCAACGCAATATATTTCACTCAATCAACATCACAATTAACACCACAAAAGCATAGCAAACACATAACTCACGACTGGTGAACCGACCTGCTCTAATACCACTAAATGTGACACCCTTCTACCCCAACCTCTAATACAATCATCAAATTGAAATATAAGGAAAAGTTGTAGTCCACATCGGGTAAAAAGGTTCACAATTCTCTCTTTAAACAACTATTTGAATCCAAAATCAACTCAATGTAAACAAAAGTTAAAATCAATGATTTTCAAAAAATAAAATATTAAAATATCAACTTCATAAAAATCTCTCTTGGCCATACAAGACACTTAAAATAGTTCTCATCTATCTCTACTTAATAACATAATAAAGTAAACCCTATTACTAATGCCCTGATGTCACCAGTATCAGAGCGGAACCCCTTCAATTCAATACTCGGCACCTTGAGTGTTGTCTTCATCACCTATAAAATAATCACAGAGAATACGGTGAGGAAAAGAACACATACTCATACATGCACGCAGAAGGCTACCCTATCCTCACCCAACACATAGTCATAATCATTAATTTCATCACATAATCATCATCAATAATCTCATCACATGATCATCATCAATAATCTCATCACATAATCATCATCATTCACCTCATCACATAATCATCATCAATAATCTCATCACATAATCATGATCAATAATCTCATCACATACTTTTTTACACTTTACGCATATGAGTTCCTCATAGTTACAAATTCACATTCTAACACAATTATAAAATGTCATGAATGCTCACTCTATGCTCATGCACAAAACTCTTCCTAAGGATCATGATTCGGAACTCCGCACAATGGGCGCACCTCATCAATCTTCCTAGTTGTTACCAATGATGGTCCTACCATTAACGCCCACTTGGCAGATAGGTTGCACAGTTATACACCCCCTAGGCCCCTTGCAAAGACATTCGCCCCCTGTCATCATCATGTAGGAACACAGGGAAACACTAAAAGGGGGGTTGAATAGTGTTTCTAAATATTTTAGAAAGCTTTTCGCAAACAGGTACTAAAAGCACGATTTCAGACATGCTTTTAAGGGGCTGTCTGAAGTTTTCAGACGGCTTGTAAAAACTAATTTTAAAAGATGTTTTGTGACTTTATAAAATATCAAATTAATTATTCTGACCCCTTGATTAGTATAAAAAGAATTGATAAGAGATAAGGGTAAGAAAACTTAGCCAAGGAATTTATCCTGGTTCACTCACTACCACTGTGAGCTACGTCCAATCCCAATGCCAACTAGCAATTGGATTTTCTCTTAGTCTTTCAAGATTTTAAGTATTCTTTTACAGTCAAGCCTCTTCAGGCTCTACAACCAAGTATTCTTTTACAGTCAAGCCTCTCCAGGATCTACAACCAAGTATTCTTTTACAGTCAAGTCTCTCCAGGCTCAAACCAACAAGTATTCTTTTTCAGAAAAGCCTCTCCAGGCTTAACAAATAAATACAGAGAAGATAAAATGCTTAAGCTTACAAACTATATCAATCTTGAAGCTTAAACAATTACAAATGTACAGAAAAACTGAGGTATGCTCAGGATAATACAATATGTGTACAAAGATAAAGATTATCAAAGTTGTTGCAGCGAAAAACTTGTAAAGTTTTTGTTCTTTTTCACAAAAAAAAATTATTGTCTCTTGATGGTCTTCAAAGGAGGGGTATTTATACCCAATCTTCAATCCGTTGAAATACCACCGTTTAGAGATAGCATTAAATGCTATTTAATCCGTTGTGAGACATGCTTCTGAGAGCTCTGATATTTCTGACACGGTACAAGGTTGCTCCTGCCATAAAGTTGTTACAAATGTTGCTGCAGAGACTGCATTGCAGAGATTTCCTCAGTGGTGTATGAAATTCAAAAACACCAGGAAAGGTCTCTGTGTTCCTTGCTATAAACATGTTTGAAAAGGTATGTGCAGCAGAGGTTCATAAAAGTCTTCACAAACTTCAGCAAAGGGTGCCACGTCATAAATGAGACTTCAGACGACTTTAACACTTCAGACTAGAGGTGCCACGTCATCAAAAGACTTCAGACGACACTGATACTTCAGACGGGTTGAACTACTTCAAACAGCTTCAACTCTTCAGACGAGTTCTGCCTCTTCAGACAACTTCAACACTTAGTCTTTTTATGTAGGCTCATAGTGACTCTTGCTGAAATCTTAGATAAAACATTAAAGCATATGTGTATCTATGATAAATACTTTAAGTCAAATTTGTCAACCATTAAAACTTGGGAATCAGGTTGTCTTAAAACATCATAAACAACCTTATGAAATTTTTGAGACTCAACATTCTCCCCCTTTTTAATGATGACAAATTTGGTTAAAATATACAAATTTGTAATCAGTTTTTGAGTATAAGATAGCTCCCCCTGATATAGAAATATCCTTTAATAGTTTCTATTCAGGTTCTGTAACAGATTATTACTTATGTACTCAAAAGATTATATACTCCCCCTGAGTCCTGTAATCACTTCAGATTTTGTTAGTTTTAATACTCCCCCTTTTGTCATCAATCAAAAGGGAGTATCAGAGCAAAACAGTAACATAGCAATATATTCAGATAAAACATATATATCAGAGCACAATTAATCAACTCAAAATATGAGATAAGCCACTGATTGTATTTAATGAATGTTCAGATAAAGAAATAGACAATCAGACACTTGTCATAAACATGAAAATAAGCAAAGACAATGGCTAAATTAACAGTTTAATCATTCTTCTTCAGCAAGGCCTTAGTCAGAAAGGAAATCAAGTCTTCCTTGGCCTTGTCTATTGCTGCTTCCACTGAGGTTTTCAATTCTTGCTGACCAGATCTGATAAGCTGCTGTTCTTGAAGAATCTGCTCTTGTTTAGCAATTAGATGCCTAGTCTTCTTCTCTTGATCAGCATACTTCATTTCAAGTTTCTTAACTTTGGTCTTTAGCTTCAGATTTTCCTCTGACAAGTCTTGCTCAGATTCATACAAAATCAATTGGATGTAGGGGCAAACAAATCTAAGCACTCCAAAGCCTGACTCCAATTTGTATTCAGAAGGTTTGAACACAGGGCAAAAGAAGGTGCCAATGGGGTTCAGTACTACCCAGTCTTCATTAAAAGAGTCAACAGGTGGGGGAAAGTGATCTCTCAGATAGTGATAGGTGACATTGGTTGACTTTCCAAGTCCAACTACAGAATTAGCATCAGGACCAGTTGATCCCGAAGAAGATCCAGCATCTTCTCTGATCTTCCAGTAAGAGGACCACATCCAATCTAGAAGTAGTTGATCCAGGCCTCCTCCTTGGTTACTGATGAACTCTGGTAAAGATTCCCACTCTGAAGGACTCATCATTTCAGACAGAGGTGCAGATGCAGAATAAACTTTAGCTTCTTTGACTTTTTCACCCTGACCTTCCTTTAAGGGATACCTAGGAACTATTCTATCAGGTTTCACCAAGATTTGAGTGGTTGGCCTGATTGAACAAGTTCTAGGAGGCCTGTAGCCTCTCATCCCAACCCCCTTATGCAGATCCCTCTGAAACAGCTCAGACTCAGTGTTCAGCTGCCGCACAAAACTCCATTCATCATTATTCAGCTTGAGGGAATCATCTGAGAATGGTTTGATGGGAGCCCAAGTATGTGCATGAGGGACAACACCCTTCCTGATCTTTTCTAATCCTCCTGAAAGAGCACTGTATTGGTTTCTAACTTCAGCAACAGTTTTTCTGATTAAGCCATGATGCAAGGATACAACAGGTGCTGGTCTGAAATACTGTAGCTCTTCAGACAGGTTGCCAAACTTAGGCAATGAACAGGGATCAAAGGGAAGAAGAGATAACTGTAGACCATCAGCAAGCACTTGCTCTTCTTCAGCAAGGATCTCTTCTTGTTGTGAAGGTGGAGGAGATAGATGTGGTGAGGGTATAGGTGGTGGTGGTGAAGATGGTGATGGTAGTTGAGATTGAGAGGGTGAAGGTTCAGAAGGTTGGATTACTTGAGGTGATGGGGGATCAGATGGTTGATTTACTGAGGGTTGTGGTGAGGTAGGTTCAGAGGGTTCAACAGGTTGATTTTCTGTTTGTGGAGGTGGTGATGGTTGTGATAGAGGTGAAGATGGTTGTTTTTCAGGTGATAGAGGTTTTGGTGAGGGTTGTGGTAAAGGTTGAGATGTTGGTTGAGGAGAAGGTTGAGAGGGTTGCTGAGGTGTTTGTTTTTCTGGTGAGGAGGGTGGTGAAGGAGTTACATTATCAAATCTCACCTTAATTCTCTTGTAGGGAGGCTTGGTTACCTCAGATTCTTTTGCCTTTGCTTCCTTCTCTTCCTTCCCCCTTTGTGCTTGTTTTTCTTCCCTTTTTCTTTTAAAATACTCATGTGCCTTGACATAATTTTGGTATTTCCCAGCCATATCCTCTGTTTCCAGCTGAGAAGCAATACTTCTAGTCACCCTAGGTTCAGGTGCAGTCTGAAGTAGCTTGCTTTTGGTCCTCCTTCTCTGAGGTGCACTTGACCTCTTCCTTTTCTTTGCTCCCTTAGCTATGGTTGCTTGCCTATCATCTTCAGCATAGGCCAATTGTGAAGCAATAGCAAGAGCTCTATCAGTCTTCTCTTATTCTGCTTTCTTCTCCAGCTCCTCCTGCTCCAAAGCAGTAGCCAATGCTGCCACCTGAATGAGTTCAGGATCAGATGGACAAGCAGCCAATGGCTCAGCTACAACTGCATCAGTGTCATCTGCCTCTTGAGCCTGTCCTTCCATTTCAGAAGTAGGCTGTGGAGTCTGTACAAGTTCAGACAACTGACCCACAATTTCAGATGGCCTTTGTGATGCCTTCTGAACAGGTTCAGACACCTGACTCTGCACAGATGCAGATGCTACCTTAGCAGCACTCCTTACAGGTAGCTTCTTCAATTTTGCTTGAGGAGAGGGTTTTGATGGCTTGAACTCATGCCTCCTTATGTCTCCTCTGAGTTCATTCTCAAGAACCTCCATTGTTGTCTTCCTTCTTGTAGCTTTCTCAAGAAGAAGGCTCTCCTTCATGGACGGAGAGGGAGGTCTTGGAGTTAGCTTCACTCCCATGCTCTTGAGGTTTGATTCACCAAACACAGGTTGTGAAAGGCGATCAAAAAGCCTCTCAATGGGGACTTTGAAATGCAGCAAGATCTTGGTGATGATGGTATTGTGAGGGAAGCTCCCAACAGAGTCTCTGAGACGCTTCTGCATGTGGTACATTATGATGTTGGGGAGGTTCACCTTCTTCTTCTGCAGTAGGTGAATCAGACAAAATCTCTCCAACTCAGAAACATGGTTTCTGCTTCCACTCTTAGGGATTACAGAGCACCCTAAGATGGCATGCAAAACCCTTGCCTTGTCTGACATATGCTTTGCATCCAAGCTTACTGGTTCAGAGGTGCCATACAGAAACTCTGTGAACTGCTTTTGTCCACCATTTCTTGCTTCCCAGCCAGGAGTGAATACAACTCCTTCAGTCCTGACCTCACAGATGTGAGCAAGGATATCTTCATCAACAAAGACAGGGACACCTCGTACTGTGGCCTTGATGCTAGTGTAGATACCCTGAGGATTGGGTATTCCTCTGGCAGTAGCCCAGAAATCCAGCACACTCTGCTCATGCCACTGTGTCAAGTTGTGATTGAAATACGGAGTCCACCCAGCTACATCGAACTCAGCAAATAAGTTCATTCCCAGAGATTGAAGATCCTCCAGGACTACACCCTTAGTCTTCACGATGTTGCTTCCAGCAGATTTCTTAGGAGCCATTGAAGAGTTTTCTCAGGAACTTGAGAGAGAAATAAATTGCTTGTAGAAGAAGGATCTCAAGAGGTGAATACAGAATAGTGAACGGTGAAGTTCTCTGACTTGCTAGCTTCTGTATTTATAGACCCATGAAGTAATGATGGCATGTACTGGCTGCGCAAATATAGGAAAACGTGCGAAGTGGAAGAGACAAAATAAATGGAATTAAACCGTCTCAGAAAGCCACGTCATTTGTTTACTTCAGACAAGTGACAGATTTCAGACACCCACATAGATTTCAAACAACCCAAAATTTCAAACAAGTCACTTGTTTCAGAAAAGCTGAAATTTTAGACAAATCATTTTCAACAGATCAAATCACACACAATCAAAATGCATGTATGTTCAGATTATTTCTAATGAACTTAAATCTATCTTCAGTCAGAGGTTTTGTGAATATATCAGCCCATTGATGCTCTGTATTAATAAACTGAATATCAAAAACACCTTTCTGAATATAGTCTCTAATGAAATGATGTTTTATTTCTATATGTTTAGCCCTAGAATGTCGAATGGGATTTTTAGACAAATTAATAGCACTTGTATTATCACACAAAACAGGTATAGCGGATATAGTAATGTTAAAATCTTCTAACTGATACTTCACCCATAACAGTTGTGAGCAACAACTGGCTGCTGAGATGTATTCTGCTTCAGCTGTTGATAAGGCAATTGTGCTTTGCCTTTTGCTTGACCATCTAATCATATTTTCTCCAAAGAAATGACATCCACCACTAGTGCTTTTTCTTTCAATTCTGTCTCCAGCAAAATCAGCATCACGGTAACCTATTAACCTGCAATCCTTACTTTTCTTATAGCACAGACCAAGATTAGTAGTACCTTTAAGATATCTGAAAATTCTTCTTACAGCTTTGTAGTGAGTACTCCTTGGATCAGATTGAAATATAGCACACAGACATACACTGAACATTATGTCAGGTCTGCTTGCTGTTAGATATAATAATGATCCAATCATTCCTCTATACAAAGTTTGATTCACTGGTTCTTCCTTCTCATCTTTATTTAAAGATGCAGAGGGATGCATCGGAGTTGACATGGGTTTGCAATCATGTAAATTAAACTTCTTAAGCATTTCCTTTGTATATTTTTCTTGATGGATCCATATACAGTCAGAATCTTGCTTAATCTGAAGTCCTAAGAAAAATTTTAGTTCACCCATTAAACTCATTTCAAACTCTGATTGCATTAACTCTGAAAACTCCTTGCATAATGAAGAGTCAGTTGAACCAAAGATAATGTCATCAACATATATCTGAACAAGTATAAGATCTTTGTTAGACTATTTTCTAAAGAGAGTTGTATCCACTTTTCCTCTTTCAAAACCATTTGAGATTAGAAAACTGCTCAATCTGTCATACCAAGCTCTTGGGGCTTGTTTCAGACCATAGAGAGCCTTTTTGAGTTTGAAAACATGTTCAGGAAAAGCAATATCTTCAAAACCAGGGGGTTGTCTAACAAAGACTTCTTCATCAATGAGACCATTGAGGAAGGCACTTTTAACATCCATTTGATATAGCTTGATGCCACTATTTACAGCATAAGATAAAAGAATTCTAATTGCTTCTAACCTGGCCACTAGGGCAAAGGTTTCAGTGAAGTCAATACCTTCTTGCTGGTTGTATCCTTGAGCAACTAATCTTGCCTTGTTTCTGACTACCTTGCCTTCTTCAGACAGCTTGTTTCTGAACACCCATTTGGTTCCAATAATAGTTTTCCCATGGGGTTTAGGAACAAGGGTCCAGACATCACTCCTAGCAAACTGATTCAGCTCTTTTGCATGGCTAGGATCCACCCTTCATCATGCAGAGCTTCATCAATGTTCTGTGGCTCTATTTCAGACAGGAGAGCAAGAGAATTCAGATTCTTGAATTTTGATCTTGTCTTAACTCCTTCTGAAGTGCTGCCAATGATTTGCTCTTTAGGATGATGTGATTTGTATTTCCAATCAGGTTTCTGAGGAGGTATCAAATCTGTTTGTTCTGTCTGAGACTCAACATTTGTCTGAAGAGGTTTAGTAACAGTAGGTACTTCAGACAGCTGCTCATCCTTCAAGTTGCTGTGGTCATTCAACTCCATTCCTGCAAAATCATCCTCTAGATCTGATAGTTCCCTATCAGTCTCTTTGTTATCATTGAATTTAACATGAATAGTTTCTTCAACAGTTAAAGTTCTAGAGTTATACACTCTATAGGCTTTAGATGTTTCAGAATATCCAATGAAAAATCCTTTATCAGACTTTGCATCAAATTTTCCAAGATCATCCTTGGTGTTGAGTATAAAACATTCACAGCCAAAGGTGTGGAAATATGATATGTTGGGTTTTCTTCCTTTCCACAGTTCATAGGGAGTCTTTTTCAGAATTGGTCTTACCAATATTCTGTTTTGAAGGTAACATGTTGTGCTAACAACTTCTGCCCAGAAGGATCTTGGTAAGCTGCATGAGTTGAGCATGGTCCTTGCCATTTCTTGCAAACTTCTGTTCTTTCTCTCAACAACCCCATTCTGTTGAGGTGTTCTAGCCACAGAGAAATTGTGTGAGATCCCATTCTCATCACAGAACATTTGAAAGTTTGCATTCTCAAACTCTCCACCATGATCACTTCTGATAACAGAAATACAGAATCCTTTCTCATTTTGTACCTTCTTGCAGAATATTGTGAAATTCCTAAAAGTCTCATCCTTGCTTCTTAGGAATAACACCCATGTAAATCTAGAATAGTCATCAACAATGACCAAACCATATTTCTTACCACTAAGACTTTCTGTTCTAATAGGACCAAACAAGTCAATGTGTAAAAGTTCTAGTGGTCTGCTAGTTGAAACAACATCCTTACTCTTAAAAGAGTATCTTGTTTGTTTCCCTTTCAGACAGCTTTCACATAAAATGTCAGATTTGTATGAAAGCTTGGGCAATCCTTTAACAAGACTGTGTTTTGCTAACCTTGAGATTAATCTCAAGCTGGCATGCCCAAGTCTTTGATGCCAAATCTGTTTTTCATCTTCAACAGAAATGAAACATTTTACATTTTGACTTGCTAGATCCTCTAGATCAATTTTGTACACATTGCTGTGTCTCTTAGCAGTAAAGAGGGTTTGCTCAGAGGAGTCTTTGACTATGCATCCTTCCTTAGTAAAGGATACCACATAACCACTGTCACATAATTGACTTATGCTCAGTAAATTATGCTGTAGTCCCTCCACTAGGAGTACATTCTTAATAAGGGATGAAGGAGATATACCTACAGTCCCTATTCCAATGATCTTCCCTTGCTGATATCCACCAAAGGTGACCACTCCACCAGCTCTAGGTCTAAGGTTTTGGAACAAAGACCGTTCTCCTGTCATGTGTCGCGAGCACCCACTGTCCAGGTACCATTTGGGGGGTCTCCTTTGTCCTATCTTACCTGATTTGGATGATGAAGGTTGGTTCTTTCTGAACTTTCCTTTGTTCTGCAACATTCTCTTGATCTTTCTGCTTAAAAGAGCAAGATCATTGTCATCTTTTGAGCTATCTTCAGAATTTTCATCTGCTTCTGAAGTTTCCTCAGCTTGCATAGCCTTCATGCTGCCATGCCTAGACTGTTTGGCCTTGGAGTTTAGAGCTAGAGACTTCTTCTTGTTGTCATCTTCTCCAAGCTCAAGTTCATGGACTTTGAGAGATCCCAACAGTTCTTCCATTCTCAGAGAGTTCAAATCTCTTGCCTCTTGAATGGCAGTGACTTTGGGTCTCCAGGACTTAGGTAGACTTCTTAGAATCTTCTTGTTGTTGTCTCCAGATTCATAGGTTCTTCCTAAGGACCTGAGTCCATTGGTTATGGTCTGAAACCTCCCAAACATTTGGTCAATGGTTTCAGTTTCTTCCATCTTAAACATCACATACTGATGTATAAGCATGCTGATTTTGGATTGCTTGACAGTTTCAGTCCCTTCATGGGCTGTTGCAAGAGTATCCAAAATCTCCTTGGCAGAAGTGCATCCATGGACCTTCTCATATTCTGATTTAATCAAGGAACATATCAGATAGAGTTTGGCTTTAGCGTTCATCTAGACTCTAGTCTTCTGCTCCAAGGTCCACTCAGTCTTAGGTATAGGCACACCATTTTGCATAGGCACATAGTATCCATCAGTGACCACATCCCATACATCAATGTTTTTGCTCTCAATGAACAACTTCATACGATCTCTCCAGTAGTGGTAATCCACTCCATTGAATGTTGGGGGTCTTGTGATAGAGGCTCCTTCTGTGATGTATTGCCTGTTGCTGTTAGAAGCTTCCATTTGGATCTTTCAGTCCTCAAACACTTGTTAGGTGCTTCAACCCTCAGTAGAGTTCTGGTACCAACTGTAAGAACACAGGGAAACACTAAAAGGGGGGTTGAATAGTGTTTCTAAATATTTCAGAATGCTTTTCGCAAACAGGTACTAAAAGCACGATTTCAGACATGCTTTTAAGGGGCTGTCTGAAGTTTTCAGACGGCTTGTAAAAACTAATTTTAAAAGATGTTTTGTGACTTTATAAAATATCAGATTAATTATTCTGACCCCTTGATTAGTATAAAAAGAATTGATAAGAGATAAGGGTAAGAAAACTTAGCCAAGGAATTTATCCTGGTTCACTCACTACCACTGTGAGCTACGTCCAGTCCCAATGCCAACTAGCAATTGGATTTTCTCTTAATCTTTCAAGATTACAAGTATTCTTTTACAGTCAAGCCTCTTCAGGCTCTACAACCAAGTATTCTTTTATAGTCAAGCCTCTCCAGGCTCTACAACCAAGTATTCTTTTACAGTCAAGCCTCTCCAGGCTCAAACCAACAAGTATTCTTTTTCAGACAAGCCTCTCCAGGCTTAACAAATAAATACAGAGAAGACAAAATGCTTAAGCTTACAAACTATATCAGTCTTGAAGCTTAAGCAATTACAAATGTACAGAAAAACTGAGGTATGCTCAGGATAATACAATATGTGTACAAAGATAAAGATTATCAAAGTTGTTGCAGCGAAAAACTTGCAAAGTTTTTGTTCTTTTTCACAAAAAAAAATTCTTGTCTCTTGATGGTCTTCAAAGGAGGGGTATTTATACCCAATCTTCAATTCGTTGAAATACCACCGTTTAGAGATAGCATTAAATGCTATTTAATCCGTTGTGAGACATGCTTCTGAGAGCTCTGATATTTCTGACATGGTACAAGGTTGCTCCTGCCATAAAGCTGTTACAAATGTTGCTGCAGAGGCTGCGTTGCAGAGATTTCCTCAGTGGTGTATGAAATTCAAAAACACCAGGAAAGGTCTCTGTGTTCCTTGCTATAAACGTGTTTGAAAAGGTACGTGCAGCAGAGGTTCAGAAAAGTCTTCACAAACTTCAGCAAAGGGTGCCACGTCATAAATGAGACTTCAGACGACTTTAACACTTCAGACTAGAGGTGCCACGTCATCAAAAGACTTCAGACGGCACTGATACTTCAGACGGGTTGAACTACTTCAGACAACTTCAACTCTTCAGACGAGTTCTGCTTCTTCAGACAGCTTCAACAGTTAGTCTTTTTATGTAGGCTCATAGTGACTCTTGCTGAAATCATAGATAAAACATTAAAGCATATGTGTATCTATGATAAATACTTTAAGTCAAATTTGTCAACCATTAAAACTTGGGAATCTAGTTGTCTTAAAACATCATAAACAACCTTATGATATTTTTGAGACTCAACACATCACCCACCTCTTATGGGCTAGATGACTAGCATAAAAAACACTCCCCCTTGGAGTAATGCATCGAATGTCCCCCTCATGGTCGTCACCCTACTTGTCGTCCCCCCTTAGGACTAGGGCATATGCTAGCCACGTATGGCTTATGCATCACACACATATCATCTCAAATGTTATGCTCAATGCAATCATCATCATACCTCTTATCTCTCACACAATCTCAATGTATTATCATCAATTCACAAATGCCTCATACAATCTCTATTATTATAATCACACCACATCACATAACAATTATTATAAACATAAGATATCACATAAGATATTCACATCACAATACTCATATCACAATTAATACACTCTATGCATCCAATTTAATTTCATCAATAAAAACCCCAAATATACAGCTACAGTGCGAACTAAATATCTCCCAACTCAGACGTCGTATCAACGATCCAACCGTTCAGAATCAAGAACTAGATATTTTGAACTAGCTGTTAAAATTTCAGTCCGATCCAACGGTGAATGCATCTGCAGTCGCTGTTTTACAGCCGCTGCTCTGTGTGAAAATGGGAATGACTTTCCTCTGCCCTCTTCTTCAATCCCTACTCAAATCCTCAAGTTCCTAATTCAATTAAACTCATTTTTACCGATTAAATTCACTGCAAACATCAATTATTTTAACAGATTACAGTTAATTCAACAATCGTTCAATTATGAATCTCACCGCCAAATCCTCATTTGACCCATTTTTCGATAGTCTCGCTACCATTACTCAATTCATCAATAATATCACGTTTATATATCAAATCAATCACATTCCAAACACACAATTCTCGAATTTATAATTCTCAGAGGGTCTTATGGTTGCCCATCACTACCCAAGCACCCCAACGTACACATATAAGCAGCACCCTTCCCCCGTACCTTAAAGTTGACGATCAAGAAACGAATGGCATCACTCCTTTGATGATCTACTCTGCTACACCTTCCTCTTGTGAAGTTGCTTCTCTCCTCCCTAGGGTTTGGTTATCTGACGTTTGAAAACTAATAGGGTGAACTAGATAACCCTCCCCCTATTTAAATATCTAACTGAGTTGGGTCTACTCCAACCCACCCGTTACCCTTATTAATTAAATAATACCTTTTTTCTAAAACATAATAATATAATATTATTATTATTATTTCTTCATAAATCTTATTTTATTTTGTTTATTCCTTTATTTTAGGAATTATTAGGATGTTACAGAATCCTTATCTATCTACATTCAAATTTAAATTCCACTCTTATAATTAAACCTTATCCTAAATTTGTATTGATTCTTATCTTTAATCCTTGTGATATCATTATTCCTATTTTAAAATCTGATCCTAATTTAAAATACTAAATCATATCTCCCTCGTAAGATTATCCTTATTAATCTTGATATTGTTATATTAATATAATAATTACTATACTTATAACCATTAATTTTAATTGCAGTCTTAATAATATGATTTATGTCCTAATAGTTTTATTATTATATTCAATATAATCAAATTTGATTAAAATCTTAATAATCTGACGTCTCTCCTAATATTTATAATATTGTATTATTATTATATCATAAATATGGTTATATTAATATTTACTATTATTATTATTATTATTATTATTATAAAGCTTCTACTTTTACAACTAACATCATCGGAATATAATTATACATATTTTAATTATAATTCTAGATTTCTAAAATTCAGGATGTTACAACCTATATATATAGCCCTGAATTTAAGAGATCTGTTAAGAAAGACGTTTAGAGATGATATTTTCCCTTTGTGAAACCTTTTTTACGGAAGTACAAAATTGCAACGCTTTTTCTGGCTTTGGCAACTCTTGCAGATCAGGTTTTCCTCTTTAGTTCTTGTATTTTGAATCTCAGCTAAAAAGTCTTTTGTTTTGCCTTTCTGGTGTTCTGAGGTTGCGTGTGGTTCTGGTACAAGCTTTGACTTGCCACGTCAGATGCCTTTGTACTTCACATAGACTTTGTCTTCAAATGAACTCTTCTGACAGTTCTCTGATCTTCAGAACTTGAGTCTTCAGAATTTTGACCAACTTCAAATCATGGCATAACTTCAGACAGACTTTTCTTCATATCCTTGACATATTTCAGATAGTTCTTGAATATGAGATGTTTTGCGTATCTGAAATATCAAATCACATATTAGTAACTTTGTGAAGTTATTACTAAGTTTATTTCAAGTTTGTATTTATCAAAACTTTTATTAAAACTTGAGACTTAACATATGTCAGGCCATGAATGTGGAAAAATCATTTTCTTTTTCCTAATTTATAGACTTTAAAAGTGATACGCTAAATAGAATAAATTACAAAAAATTTTCTTTTTTTAAACTAAATATTTTATAAACTTGTATGTACTTTTTTGTATTATTTTTTAAATTAAAAAAGTTGGGTCAAACTGGATGTTTACACTTAAACAAACACCGAACTAAGAACATTATTCTAGAGTAGGATTTTGGATCCAAACTCACCATGAAGAACAAGTTGAAATCTAGGAGGCAGATCTCTGGATAACTATTTAACGGTCTATTTTAAAGAAAAAATTATTCTTATTTAATTCTTCACTTATAAACTTAATGTAAAATTTACGTTTTTTTTCATTTTATCTTTATATTAATAAATGATTTTGAAAATTATTGAGATCCATTAATAATAAGAGAAATAAAAAGATAAAATAAAAAATTTAAAATTTATTTATATTAAAACAAGAATAATAACAATAAGAAGCCAAATCTTAGATGGATTGCTCCTAACCAAATCACTCAATCTTACTATAGATCTTAGTGCAAATTCTAATTTTCCTAATATCTTTGCAAGTACGCTATTGCTTTGCTTTGCCGCAACATTTAAAATCTCAACCACCTATAATCCTAGATCCAGATATGTCCACTTATTGTAAGGCTTCCTCAAGGAGTAAGAATTAAAAAGTAGGGAGAAAATTTTAATTATAAAAGAAAACAAATTGAACTATTGAGCCGAACCAAACTACGTCACAGGAAATCGGCCCAGTGCATTTTGAGTGCTTAGGTGAATTATTGCCTTTTTTACCATTTGATATAAAATATTTTAATTAACGTTTAGGATTAACTATTGACAAAACCTACAATAATACGTTATGTGTTATAAATAATTAAGATATATACAGTGGATGTCTATTGGATTTAGTTTGATATAATATAAATTTACATATTAACTTTGATAAGAGGAAAGATATTGAGAAGATTTTGTATAATTGTAGGTTACTTAGTTTCTTTAATGGTAGGTTATTTAGTTTCCTTAATTAACTCTCATTCACTTGTATAAATACCCCTTATGTGAATGGAATAAAAGACGACCAATTCTCGTTCTCTTCTTCTCTTGTCTTTCTCTTCACTTGATCTATACTCTCTACTTTTGTATATTGTCAACATTAATTTCGTAACATTACATCAAATTAATATGAATTTGACAGTAGTTTTACACAGATTCAATGGTGTACCGTCACATCATTTAATGAATACGAAACCTCATGTGTCATTAAATTCAATAAATGATGTGGTATGATATCATTGGATGTCTATGTAAAACTTATTTACACTGACCGTGTATATATATTAAACTCAATTAATATATGGTCCCGATTTGTTTTGAAAACATTTAGCTTTTAAAAATTTAAAAAAATTAAATGGTTTTTAGAAATATTTTAAAAATTTATTTAATTCACACAAATGATGTTAATTAATGTAATAAATATAAATTGAAACATAAATAACACTGATATTTATTTTTCTTTAAAAATTTTAAAAAAATAATTTGTTTAATAAATTACCTTAACGAGAATTTTATGTCACTTGTTATTTTTATTTGAATTTTAAAACTAAACTAACAAATATCATGTGTGTATTATACGGGTATTTTGTGAAATATAAAAAAAAATAAAGTTTAAAATTTAATTTCATCGATAAAAATTGTTGAGTAATAATAAAAATAAATTAAAATATAAAGTAATAGATATTTTACATTTATATTTAGAAAAAGTAATTTAATTATAAAAATATTTTAAGAAAGATTTATGTACGTTTTTTTTTTATAAGTACTTCTATCTTTATTTTCTTATTTTTTAAAAACAATCTTACAAGTATGTGATGCATTGCAAAAATATTTATGTAAAATATTAAAAATTAATTTAATTGATAAAAAATTCATGAAAAAAATAAAATTAAAATAAATTAAATAGTTAAATATGTAAGACTATATTCATATCTAAATATATAAATCACAATATATATGTATACACACATAAATATATATATTAATACATAAATCACAATATATATACACACATACATATATGGAGTTTAACATTCTCCATAAAATTAGTGCTAAAATAGAAACGCAATGAAATAAATTTTATCTTACAAAACATGAAGTAAATTATGGTAAAGGAGGAGGAAAAAATTAGTGTTTACTTATATTACTTTTTCCCATTCATTGTATAGGGATACAATTTTTACATAAAATATATTAATATTTTTATATCATAGAATTAAATATTAATACTTTGTGCATATATTCATTTGACGAGTCTAGTGATGGAGGTTTGAATAATTTAACATCATATTTTAATTTCAAACTTTATTACCTTTTCTTGTTAACCAAAAAAGACATCATCCGCATAGATTTTTTTTTTCAAACTATTAATGTTTTTCTTATTCAGAATCCTTTTTAACAATTAAAATCCCTTTTTTATTTTGGCGAAGAGGAATTTTTAACAATTAAAGTTAGTTTAAGAGATTTTTATTAAATAATATTTTTTATTAAACTTGATAAGTAAACCTCATATGACAGGTAGAATTAGTATACCATCAGTACTGTCCCCTCTTGCTGTCTCCTTCCCTGTCTCACCAATCACAATTTGCCATGTCAATAAAAATTCCACATCAGCTTTTGAATTGTTCTAACGGCGTTATCATGGTGTGTTCCTTCACCACGTTATTCCTCTCCATTTATTGTCTTCCTTCACCATTAACTTTTTTTTTTTTCGAGCCAGGCAACACAACTGTACACTATAAGAGACATTGAAATCTAATTAAGAAATAGAAAACAACTTTGGCTTCCCTTTGTTTTCATTCTTTCTGTTTCTGTCCTTTTCCTTCCCTTTGTTTTCATTCTTTCTGTTTCAGTCCTTTTCCCCCCAATTTCGGTGATTCTTCAACATGGATTATTTTCAGAGGGAGTGAAGAGATTGGGATCAAGTTTGGGTCTACAAACTGGGCATAGAAGGTGCTTGGAAAGCCATGTGTGAGCGCATCCAAATGGAAGTTGTGGTTACAACTGGGAAGCATGCTTGTGAACAACATAGGCAAATTGTGAAGGTGCACCCCAAGTGTTCGATGAAATGGATGACTTACAAGGGATGAATTCTGGGTCTAAACAGAGAGAACCATGACTCCTCCAAATTGGACTAAATGGACAAGGCCATCATGATAGAAGTTTGATTATAGGGTCTGGTGGGTTTGGTACGGTCTTAATAGAGACTATGTGAAGGTTGCTGTCAAGGGGAGTATGCTAGGTTCAAGACAAGGCCTTCCAGAATTCCAAACTGAAATAACAATTTTATCCAAAATTTGCCATCGCCACCTTGTTTCACTGAGTATGATGAAATATACTATTTTTAAAGTGCACATTGACCAGAAAAAGTAACTTGTTGGCAAGGAATGTGATCATGTACTTTCTGTAACTACTATCATGTCCTTATCACTATGTCCACTTATGAAAATGTGGTAATATTAAGCAGATATATAAGCTTTGACATAACTCCTAACATTTTATGTAACTCCAACTCTGCTGTGTGTGGACCCCCTGGATACTTAAGTCTAGACACTGGCAGTATTTGTTTCTCACAATTCACCCCTGGTTGCTGCCCCCATTTAACACCACTGAAATAATTTAAAGAAAGTGAATTCCAAATATACAAACTTGTACATTAAATTGTTCAATTCTTTTCTTTTATAATGTATGATCTTATTTTCCTTTTCTTTTTTAAAAATGAAAACATACCCTTTTGTAAATATATTCTAAGAAAGGATACGTTAGCCATTTTTTTCTAACTGTTTTAACCTTCTTGAACTAATCGATGGAATTAGAAGTTATTCAATAAATTATATATAAGTATGAAAAGACATAAAACAAAGTGCAAACTGTAACTAGCAAAAACAAACATTCAAGTTATCCTATCAAGTGTATAATCATTTTTTTGGTACAAAGTGTATAATCATTTTGCTACTAAATAAGGAAGACCAAGTATATAAAGTCTTGTATACAGGAGCAAGTCCGCCCAGCAAAATAGAAAAGCAAGTTTTGCATGATACGGGGTAAGAAATTTTAAAGTGATAAAAATTTATGATAGTTATTCAACTTGACAAAATTTATTATAGTGGAATGATAAAGTGGTAAGAGGGTCGGAAAATCTTTTGGTGGCTTGTAGCATTTCCTCAACCAAAATGTAGTTGTACAACTGATTCCCCTTCGGCTTCTTCACAGACCAACTTCCTTCTCCTCGTCGAAAGTCTCGTCCACTCCCAGGACAACAATGAACTCTTGAATTCTAATGTAAGAATTGTGCCTATCCTGAGATAGTGAGAAATTAAATCGGAGATGAGACAACAACGAGAGAGAAATAACTGATGGTGAAGGTAGAGGTTGAGTTAACGACGTTAGAGTAAGTGAAAATCTAATGTGGAATTTTATTTGATGTGTCAAATTGTGATAGGAGGGACAGGAAATGGGACACAATTTGGGGACAGAAGATTTTCGTCCCATAGAAGGACCCCTGAAACTTCACGGATGGTGAGCCTTTATATATTATTGGAAAAAATATGTTTTTTGTCCCTATAGTTTCAATTAACTTTAGTCTTCTTCTCTATACTTTAAATCTTTTGTTTTTTATCCATGTATTTTCTAAACCCCCCAACCGTGATCCTTAACATTAGTGAGTTATGTTATCTTGCTGACTAACAGAAGTTCCACATCACTTTATTAGAGGGTCCCATTTATGCTGACTCATGTAATGAAATCATTATAAATCAAATTTTAATAATTGAAAACCCCTAATTTCATTTAGATTCAAAAAATCTAACACATGAAAACTTAAAAAATTCATACTCAAATTAAATGGAACCCTTTGATGCATATGTGATTGTGAGAAATTAAAACCCCAAAAACCATCTTTAGATGAAAATAGACACTGAATAATGTTTTAAAGCTTCAATAACCTTCACACAACTGAATCGCCGCCCCTAAACCCACCGGTCATCGAGCAAAGGCTTCCTCTATTGTGATCTCAGTGTCGTCATTGATGGGTTTCTGCCAAGCGAACCAAAAATCCAGTAGTATAATAGTAAGAAGAGTTATCATATCCACAGGGAACAGTCAATTCGCGTATAGTCGTGATCTATTTATCAAGGGAAAACAACGGATTTATAAGAGTATTGTTGCGTAAATTGTAAATAATAAATAAATAATCAATTAAATTAGAAAGGAAGAGTTAGAGACACTTTACTTGGATTAGGATTGAACTTCATATCATCACACCCTTTGTGTATGTAAAAACTATCTATTATTTTAGGTTTACTCTATAATACTGTAGACAAACTATATTGCTAAGACCTCGAGTTACCAGCGGCCTCACACACTCAAAGATAATCCATGCGGGCTCTATTAAAATAGCATCAAATTCAAATCCAAGATTAATAAATACAATTTATCTAATATTTAATAAAAAGGGATTAAACTGGGGCAAAAATACCATTTTATCCTTGATAAGTGAACTAAAAAGTGCTCTAATTTATCATATGATTTTCACTTATCAAAATACCCCCCAAATTGAATTCTTGCTTGTCCTCAAGCAAGAGACCTCTTTGCAATAAAAAAATCAATTCTATTCCCTGAATAACTAAAATAAAAACAAATTCAAGGAACTCTTCATCATTTCCTTGTTAAGAGGCAGTCACTTTCCAAACATAAGAAAAAATCAGGATTAAGAGATGTTACCAATCCTCAATCAGAATAGAACACAAACATCAGTCAAACTTCTCAAAAATAGCAATTAAAGCAATAAGTGATAAACCAAGGAAATCTCTCATTCTCACGGGTAAGTGTTTCCCTCAATCTTTTTCACCACCGTTGAACAACTAGAATTGATAGTCGTTTCCAACATCTGAACCTGCAAGTAGTTAATATGGATCAAAAGGTCTTTTCTTTGGTTGTAATGAGGCTGGGCTATCAAGAAATCATGGTTTTTCTGGATATGCAATGAACACTTTGAATAGAGAGCATCTTGTGATTGTGCTTGGGACTTCTCTCCATCTACCATATCATTCTTGAATTGTCACCTTTTTTCAGCTGGCCTCTTTGTTTGAAGAAGTACTCCCCCCCAACTTATTCAATTTCCACACTTTTTGTGCATATTTTTTTTCATAAACAATAACATAGAGAATTTATTCATGAGGGAGTACTCTTCTTTTTGATTTCTTGTGCCTGCTCTTTGAATCTCTTTGACCTTTCACTTCACCAACCTCTTGTCCCATGTTGTTGTGGCGCACCTTGCTCTCTATCCCAAGTGTTAAGGGACAAGTTACATTCAATGAATATGGTTAGGGTGCATCAAAGGAAACATTAAAGGCTCAAATGGGCAATCAAAAATTGGAAAAATTTAATCAAGGTTGGTTATTTGGCACTGAGCAAAATATTATAATCATAAAATATGCCTTTGTCACTTCCATATTTTCCACTAGAAAGACAAAACTCAGAAACTCAAGCAATAACAGTTGACAAGCAGCGGTGAAAAACTCTCAATTTCAGTGTTTGGGCTCTCAGCTCACCGGTTATTGGCTAAAATTCCTTGATAAAGCACTTACTGGTTTTAATTAACTATCCTGATAGGTTTTTTTGAGAAGTATCCTGATCCTAACTGATTATGGAATTAATCACAAAACCCTATCATCTTTCCTAGTCTGGTTAGTTAAACTACTTAATTACAGAGAATTTGAAAAAGTTACCTTAATTCCTAATTTCCTAAAAATTTTTAAAATTCTAAAAATTAAAAAAAAAAGAAATACAAAACAAAAATTCTAATTAACTAAAAATAAAATTCTATAAAATAATAGAAAATAAAAGAAAAACTAAAAGAAAGAAAACACCAGTAAATTGTTCTTCATGTTCCACACAGCCAAAATAACATTCAAAATAGCAATAATCAACAATATACACATTCCTAAGATTACTATCCTAAAGTTCAAATCATAGAGTGAATGAAGATTTCAATTGAAAAAAATTAAAGAAAACATAACTGAAAGTTTCAAAATTGATGGAAGTTTGTGAGTGGAAAGAGTGAAAAGAAGAGCTTAGGAAGTAGAGAAACAGTACATGAGAAAATAGAAGATTTTTAAAATTTCGTATCCTGCGCTTCACCCTGCGCTACAGCGCAAGTGAAGCGCAGAATACGGTGACTAAAATTGAATTTCTGCGCTTTACCTGCGCTACAGCGCAGGTTGAAGCGCAGAAAACATAATGTAATTTTGCAATTTTCAGTCACGTTTTCTGCTACTTCCTATTATTTAAAAATCCACAAACTTATTCCAATCAATTTTGAAAATTTCCTGAATAAAAAAACCCTAATTAACAAACAAGAAAACAAAATAAAACTGAAATTAATTAAAAACTTTAAAAACCTCTGGCTTGCCTCCCAGAAAGCGCTTGTTTAACGTCTTTTAGCTCGACGCCTGGTTAATCAACCCTTTTATGGTGGCCTCAAGTGGAGGATGATGTCTGGCTCTATTCCAGTTCTTCCTTTAAGATCCCATCCTCCATGCCAATTCTTGATTCTTCCATCACTGTCATTGTCTTCCTCAGTATCAGATGTTGATCCTTTCCTTCTCTTGAATTTGAATTCCCATATTGACTCTGGCTTCTTTACCCTCATCCTAGGCTTCCTCAAAAATTCGGAGCCTGGCAGTTTTGTTTGATTTTTGAAAATGGCATCAGTTTGTTGTAATTTGGGAATACCTCTATCAATATGAAACACAATACTTTCATCTTTTGAGCTCAGTTCATATTTTCCTCGATCAACATCAATAATCATCTTAGCAGCTTTCATGAAAGGTCTTCCTAAAATTAGGGGGACATCAGTATCCTCCTCCTCTGTCTCTGCAATGTAGAAGTCTACAACATATGCAAATTTATCCACTTTGATTTGAATGTCTTCTATTATCCCATAAGGGCATTGAGCGGATTTATCTGCAAGAAGCAACTTCACCCTTGCAGGCTTGACCTTCACATTACTCAACTTGTTAAAATACGATAGCGGCATCAAATTGATGCTCTCTCCAAGATCCAATAAAGCTTGAGTAGGAGGTAGATTACTAATAGAGATAGGTATAGTAAACTTATCTGGGTCAAGTGACTTACTTGTGATATAGATCTTCTCTTCATGATATTCTTCCTCTTGTGCTGCTTCTTCTTCATCTTGCTGAACAATCTCCTTGGATGTGTCGTCCTGGGGCGGTTGTTCTTCATAGATGATTGCACTACATCCTGCTTCCAGTTCTACAGTTTCTTCAGGGATCTTCCTCTTCTTGGTCAGCACTTCTTTCATGAATTTTGCATAAGTTGGCATTTGTTCCATGGCTTCCAATAAAGGAATCTTGATCTCCAGCTTCTTCATATTATCCAGAAAGCTGAAAAATGCCCTATCTTAACTCTTTTTGGTGGGAATCCTGGGGTAAGGTAGCTCTCGGTGAGGAAGCTCTGGTGAAGGTTCTTTAGCTCTTGGTTCCACCTGGCGTTCTGGTTCCTCTTCCTCTTTTTCAACCTCTTGCTCTTTTCTTTCCGAAACTTCCTTTTCTGTTGACAAGTTGTCACCAATACCCTTTCCTATCTCCTTGCCGCTTCGAGTGGAGATTGATTTGCAAACTGATTGTTGTTCATCAAACTCTCTTCTGATCTTCTCCACTTGCTTTGCCATATGCATGAATGGTTCTTGTATTACTTTCTGATTGGCTATCATATCTTGTGTGAGCCTGTTGAGCTTTTCTTCAATCCTGGAAGTGATATCAGGCACTGTGGTGCTGCTCCCTTGATTCTGATTTTGGTCATGGCTCCTTATGCTGTCTAAGAAACAAACTTGTTCCATCCAGGATTCGGGGTAAGCACAATGCCCATTGGAGTGATTTTTCTTACAACAGTTGCATACCAAGCTTGAAGTCATTTCTGCGGCAGTTTGCATCACTTGCTGTTGTTGGAGGATCATTTGCACTTGTTGGCTTAATTTCTTCATTTGTTGGTCAAGGAATTTGACATTATCTTGAAGAAGCTCTTCTTTTTGAATATCCTGTCCCCAACATAGATCCTGTTGACTGCGCAGAGCACAGTTGTCAATGACTGTAAGTGCCTTTTCTACATTTACTGATAGAATTGTTCCTCCTTCTACGACATCTATGAAGGATTTGTACTTTGGCTTGAGTCCATTGCAAAAAATGTTGATTTGTATAGCATCATCAAAGCCATGATTAGGGCACTTATGCAGTAAGGATTTGTATCTCTCCCAAGCTTCATATAAGGGTTCGTTTGCTTCTTGCTTGAATGAGGAGATGTTGGTTTGGGCTTGAAAGTAATGTGGTAGGGGAAAGAATTTTCTCAAGAATATCTCTTCTACCATGTTCCAATTATTCAGACCTTGACTAGGTTGTGACTTCAACCACTCCTTAGCTTTCCCTGTAAGAGAAAAGGAAAATAAACGTAAGTGAGCAGCCTCTTTGTCTTTTTCCTCGAAACCCATAGTTTCAACTAAATAAAAAAATGTAGACAGGTAGTCATGTGGATCTTCGTGTTCTAATCCTGCAAACTGGTGAGCTTGAACACGCTGGATATGCGATGCTTTTAATTCCAAGGAATTTGGGTAAGTTGGGAGGACAATACGTAGCCCTTGATGCCTCATGTAGTCCCCCAAGACTCTTTTTGGTTGAGTGTCCTCCATATTTTTCATTTACTTCACTTGGGTTGGTTGAACAAAGAGTGTTGAGATTGTCTCCTTGAGCTCTACCCCTTTTTCTGTTACCTGTCTTCTCAAGAGAAATAATCAAGGAGCTCAAACAAATGTTAGCTCAGGAAAGAGGAAAATAATAAAACTTATTTATTTTATTTATTTATTTATTTATTTATTTTTAAATAATTAATTAATTTTTTTATAAAAAGAAAATAATTAAAATAAAATAATAAAGTATAATTAAAACAAAATAAAGTATAAATCTCCTAAATAAAAATTTCCTAAGAATAATAAATAAAAGAAATCCTAAGATAGATATTCTTGATAATTAGACCTCCAAGGTTTACACGAATTGAAAACCGTTCCCCGGCAATGGCGCCACAATACTTGATGGGTTTCTGGCAAGCGAACCAAAAATCAAGTAGTATAATAGTAAGAAGAGTTATCGTATCCACAGGGAACAATCAATTCGCGTATAGTCGTGATCTATTTATCAAGGGAAAACAACGGATTTATAAGAGTATTGTTGTGTAAATTGTAAATAACAAATAAATAATCAATTAAATTAGAAAGGAAGAGATAGAGACACTTTACTTGGATTAGGATTGAACTTCATATCATCACACCCTTTGTGTATGTAAAAACTATCTATTATTTTAGGTTTACTCTATAATACTGTAGACAAACTATATTGCTAAGACCCCGAGTTACCAGCGGCCTCACACACTCAAAGATAATCCATGCGGGCTCTCCCATGCGACAGACTTACCCTCGGTTTATTTTATTTTCTTTATTCCGTTTGTAAAAGAACTAATTGATAAACGAGGCCTAATCCTGTAGACGTACCTTCATTAGAGTACTCACACTACCCATCACTCATCAGGATACATCCATGTGTCGGACCTGGATTGACAATCAACTAATTATTTGCTATCGATACTAAGGCCTAATCCTGTAAACGCCCTTCTCTAGAGTACTGTCACTACCCATCGCTCATTAGTAATGCTCATGTGTCGGTCACAGAGTATCGAGTCCTCTTATTCAATTAGAGTTTGGGTTTCTTCAGAATCCGCTCCCCCATCCTCAATCCTAGTCGAAACTGGCCTATAACTCCGGCGCAAGCGCGGAAGTTAGGAATTAAGCACAAAATAAGATTACCAATATTATAGACAGAGAGCTCAGAAATAATAAAATAGAGTTTATATACACTTGGGGATAGAATCAATTACATTCAATCCTAATGGAGAGTTAACTACACAGGGTAGCCATACAAACCACCGAAGATGTTGTCACCATCTTCAATCCTCGTGAAACGCTCCTCCTCTCCTACTCTAAAATTAGCTTTGGTGCATTATCACTGAAATAAGACTGAATTACAATAATTGTGCACACTTGATCTGGTGCAATGAGGTCCTATTTATAGGCTAAGGAAAGACAAAGGAAATTAGGGAGCAATCTATCTAAAAATGGCAAGAGGGCAAGAATCAGCGTGACTTGCACTTCAAGCTGCGCTACAGCGCATGTTCCAGAGAGTTGCGCTTCACCCTGCGCTACAACGCAGGTTGAAGCGTAGAATGCGTCCTGCAGCTTCAATCTTTCTCTTTTTAACTTGATCTCGCCCCGAGACTGGTTTTGGTTTATTTGTCTTTCCTTGTTTCCCTTTTCTTGATGAAATCTTGCATTTATTGAGCATCTTGGATTTAATTGGGAAGGTTATCTGCAGAATCCTTGTTTGATTGGCATTGATCTCCTTATTGATTGCCTCAAATCTTCTCCAAATCTTTATTAAATGTCTTCAATCAAACTCAAATCTTGCAGATATCTCCCTCATTTAATGTTATCTTTCCTTTAAATCAAATCTTTGCAATATCCTGCAAAAATCAGCAATATTTCTATTAAAATAGCATCAAATTCAAATCCAAGATTAATAAATACAATTTATCTAATATTTAATAAAAAAGGATTAAACTGGGGCAAAAATACCATTTTATCCTTGATAAGTGAACTAAAAAGTGCTCTAATTTATCATATGATTTTCACTTATCAGTCATCCGTCGCGCCACACACAATCCCAACACAATCGTCTAAAACGCAAGAAGATTGTGTCAATAGAGACAAGAAATGAGTTTTTTTTAAAAAAATGTAGGAGGATTCACAAACCACCATGCATCGAGGTCAGTGTCTGTGACATCTTCATCATTGGTGAAGGATCAGAGTGTCCATCGCGAAGCGATTTCTTGGACTTGCATTTTTTTAAAGCGAGTTGGGTTATTAACAAAGAAATTGATGACTGAGGTGGGCAACCCTGTATTAACGATGAAAGAGTGTCGCAACAGAGCCCAGTGCTATCATCTACTGTCGCAGTGCCCAACGTCCCCGGCCATCGCAGGAAATGTGGCAACACTCATCTTGTTTGGGGTTTTGCTCCTTTCCATGGTTCCAATGGCAACACTCATCTTCCTTCTTTTTATTCTTTACATAAAAGGAAAACAAGATGAGTTGAAGAGAGAGATGGCAAGAGACATTTTGCAAGAAAGGATCCATTTTCGGGGAGGAGTTGAAGCGTTTAGACCTTAGGAATTTTACCTGAGAGAAAAAACAATTTACAAATTAGGGGTTGTTAATAAAGTCAGTATAAGTGGGGCTCATTAATAGGGTGATGTGGAACTTTTGTTAGACAAGTCAGCAAGATACCAGAGTTCACAAATGTCAGAGATCACCGGTTGGGGGTTTAGAAACTACAAGGACAAAAAACTAAGGATTTAAAGTATAGGGACGAATACCAAAGTTGATCAAAACTATAGGAATAAAAAGCATTTTTTCCCCTATGTTATTATATAATTAATAGTTTTAAACATAATTCAAACTAATAATTTATACTCATTAAATTCGGAAAAGATAGGTTATGGATTAGTATAATAAATATAGAAAATGATGTGTGACTTTCTAAATGATTAAATAGAAAAAGTGAATGTCTCAATTTCTAGAAGTATGAGGTTGAAGATGAATACCATGGGTTCTCCCATGGATCATCCCAAAAGTAACCAGAGAGAGTTGAGAAAACTCATTTGATAATATTTGAAAGATACATAAATGAATACAAGCAAGTAGTATTTATAAAACTAAACTACTCAACTATTTAATTAACTACTAACTAATTGGTAAAACTGAACTTAACAAACTTACTAACAAAATTATAATCCTAATACCCTCCCGAAAGTTGGTATTTGGTATCGACTAATACAAACTTGAAACCAAGAAAAGAAATTGAAATCAACCAATACCCATACCATAATTGTTGACCTTACAAACCAAGATGACAGGGAGGTTCCAAAATGCAGCAATATCATAAGCCTGAAAAAGTTGTTCACTAACTAAAGTAACTTCATCACCAGCCAGAGGACCTATGGCATTAGCAACATCATTTCCACCATGAGCAAATGACATGAAGCATGCTGAGAGGACCTGCATGTACCCAAAGAATCCATAAATTATATCCAGTTGGGTACCCTTTGGACCTACAACATCAGAGAGGAATCCAATATGTTTATGGGGTGTTTCCTCTTTTGGCTCATGTTGTGGACTAGTAGGCTTGAGAAGAACATAAACAAGTTGTTTTTTGATGATTTTGTCGACTAGAATAACACCGACAGTTCCATTGGCTAAAGCCTGGGAAAGAGCCACTGGAAAGGTCTTACTAAGAGGAAAGGCAACAAAAGTAATTCCAGTTACACCCAAAAATACAACAATTGGAGCCGCAGTTGTTGCTGCTTGTCCTGGATTTGGTGCACTATATACAAACCTCCTAATGCATTTATAGACAAGGACTGACACAACTGCTCCCATTAGTGGTGAGATAATCCAAGAAGAAATCACACTGGCCAGTGAACTCCAGAAAACGGTTCTAGCTCCTCTGTAGGCTACACCAAATGTAACGTCCTAATTTATGGATTTAAGAATAAAGCTCGTTGGAAGCAAAATTCCCGAATTTTTAAAATTATTTCATGCCATTATCGATATCGACAACAAACACATTAATAAAATGCTTAGGTAACTCCAATGATTACATAAGCCCAAACTTAAACAAAACTCATGAATTATTACAACTTAACGGCCACCAAGTGGCACAAACAGATAACACTAACAATCCATGTTCACTTCTCTTGTTCAATTAATATACACAATCCCAAGAGGTTACTACAAAACAAAAGTAAGGAAATCTAGGGTTCTAATCCACCCATAAGCTCCAAAGCTACCCAATCATGCATTCGGCTGAGTATCCTGCATAACTAAAATAATTCCACAAACGTGTGGTGAGGCTAGTGTCTCAGTGAGTATAACTATGCATGCAAGCAGTGTAGGGAGAACAGGCATATGGAATGCAACACATAATTCACGGAATCATACATGAGCTAGTTTAGTCACAATTCATGAGAATGTGTAATGTGCATGACCTGCTTTTAACCAGGCAAAAGGGTATTTTCACTGATTCTAAGGCTAGACCTGAGCTCAGACTACAAGGAACGTCTTCCTTGGGTACTACTACCTCCAATTATTCTAGACCAGGGTCATTATTTTAGACCGAAGTCAAGTTTTAATGCATGAATGTCTAGGTCGAAGCCAAATGATTCTAGGTTGAAGCCAAAGTTCATAATCTAGGTCGAAGCCAATGATTCTAGGCCGCAGCCAAAGTTCATAATCTAGGCCGAAGCCAATGATTCTAGGCCGAAGCCAAAGTTCATAATATGGGTCGAAGCCAAACTCATTTTAAGTCAAGCTTGATTAATTAGGGTTTGGTGGCCATCGGCCAAATTCATTTTTCATGCTTCAACTATGTAACTTTAACCATGCCAATAATATCCCTACATACCATGAGTGCTCAATCATAAGACAAAATTAGAGAGCCTTATCATGCAAGCCCTAACCCATACCTTTAATCATAATAATCATAAAAAGCAAAGCATAGAAAATCACAACCATATAAGCACACACAAGACTAAAGAAGGGGAAAGAGGGCTCATGGGAAGGATTCAAAAAAGGATGAGTGGAGGTGTGTAAGTTGTACTCACCTCAAGAGAGCTCAAAGAGAAAGGGGGAATGTGTGGAGGGGGTTGGGATGAGCAATCCTTAGCTTCCTCTAGCTCCAAAGCTTGCTTCTCTTTCTAGGAAGTCACACTCTCTTTAAAAGTGAAAGAATGGAAGGAGAATGGAAGAAATGAGCCATAACAGTGTTTTTATGGAGTTTTCCTTGAGCGAGCCCTGAACGGAATTTCCATCTTTTCTCTCTGTTTTTTTTCGCTCAGGCCTCGCTCGGGCGAGCTCTGAGCGAGAAAACCAAAAAAAATCCCTGATTTCTCTTGGTTTCCTCGCTCAAGCGAGAGCTTTCTCACTTAAGCGAGAATAAGCCTGTTTGGAGGTACAAAATAGATCAGAATACTATCATATTATATATCAAACTGAACCCCGGATCTTAGCTTTCTAATGCAAGTAGAATTACCTCAATTGGACACCTACAACTCTAGATATTATCGAATTAATGCACCAAGGCATTAGGCTTAAAACCCAAAATTAAGCAACAACCTTGGTTGAAGCCCAACGGGGCACACTTCACATGAACTATGATGTAAATCATCAATTCACCTCAATAAGGCTAAGGTTAAGGATTCTAAGTGTCCATGAGACTATGCTCCTCCGTTCCCTTGTTCCTTTCCATAAAATCACCTTTCTACCCTGGTTCCTTGAGTCTATGCCTCTCCTCTTCCTTCCCGCCAATTTGTTTGAGCTAGTTCCTTTCGTCTCAATCTAATTCCCTAGTTCCAATGTCTCTACTTCCTTCCTCACCTCTTCACCATGCTAGCCTTTCCACCACCGGATGTGACTCCTCCTAAGTTAACTCTACAGTCATGTTTGGCTTAATACTTGGTTTTTCCCTTCTTGATTCATTTAAAACTCACAACTCTTAACGATTCCCTAACTCTTGTATTTTTTTCCCTTCAAACCCCTAAGTCCTCATTTTACTTCTAACTTCCCTTCTTGTGGTGGGATTCACAACCTAAGGCTTCCACAGTATTTCTAGATTCTAATTTTGGGATGTTACACCAAATCCCACTTTTGCTCCAACTATATAGTGAGTAGTAGATATTAGCCAACCATAATATGATGCAAACAAAGTAACTTCACTAGTCTCTACACCTGCATCTTGTAACTGTCGGAAAAACTCTAATGCTTTCTTGGGCATGGTATTCTGGGCATACCCAGTAACCATAGCAGTCCAATCCACTTTATCCTTCAAAGGCAACTCATCAAACAAGTTTTGAGCAAAATTCATATCACCACTCCTGGCATAAGCAACAATTAATTCAATCCAAGAAATAACATTCCGTTGAGGCATTTCGTCAAACATCTTACGCGCATAGTGTAAAAGTGACAAAGCCATATCGATCTTTCTTGATGAATCTAAATTTTCAAAACGGTTTGCTCCTTTCTTGCTAAAACTCATGTAATCACTTCCTAGCTTTGGCTTTCCCGTGTGGATTCCATCGATTAAAAAGGAAGCAGAAATGATAGAAAGATAAATAGTGGAACCTGGACCAACACATTGGGCATAGTGACCGACTATGAGAAAGTGAGCAATACGACCAACGGGAAATTGAAGGCCGACTTTAGAGGACCTAGAAACGGACTTCATAGCCTTGGCTTTTCCCCTTCCACCTTTGGTGGTTGTGGCTGTTGCATCTGAGGAACTCATTGTGGCTCTGGAAGTTTGAATTTGTAGAGGTTGCGTTGTGAACTTGTGAGCTTGAGCAATTGTAGCAGTTTCTTTGCCTTCTTCTGAAATTTTCCATGATTGAGATCTAAAACTCCCAAAAATTAATGAATCTGGCGCTGGCTTCCATCCCGAACTTGTAGAAGAAGCGAGCAGATTGTTATGATACTCTGTCATGAAGATTAGAAATCTTGAAACTACAAAGTCCTTGTGGTTCGAAATTGAAATAGAAGAAGGAACAAGTGAACAAGAGTTCTTGGAAGATGGAGAAGATGATGGTGCCTCTACAAGAACAATCATCTTCACAACATTCAGTAATTCCTTCTTCGGTGGACGATGAATCCTTTTGAAGCGTGGAGAGCTGATACGAACGAAAGCATAAAGATAGGAACGTCTTGAAGATCAATTAACGGTAAGGATCTTGACACGATCCAAGACCTGCTGGAAGCACCAATGCTATCAAAGATAGGATCTTGACACAATTTGTGGCCTGCCGGAAGCACCAAAGTTATCAAATATAGGAACTTGACACAATCCATTACCTGCCGAAAGCACCAAAGTTATCAAGATATAAGCAACTAGACCCTGACCAAGACCTGCTGGTAGAACCTAAGTTATCAAATAGTTCTTTAATTCAAGAACAAAGGATAAATTCTAAAAAAAGAGAAAACTCTGAATTTTTATTAATTAAACTGTCTCTTGATAAGTGTTATTACAACACTCATTAAGGGCAAAATGCTGAATTTACACGCCAATTTATCCCTTTTTGACTTAAAATGAAATTCTTGTATTTATTTAAGTCAAATTTGAATTTGAAGCTATTTTGATAGAAAATCTGGTGATTTTTCAGGTAAAAAGCAAAGTTATAAATAAAGCATCAAGAGAGCAGCAAACAAGGATAGAAGCAACAAGGAACAAGCACCAGAAGCTGAAAAATTGATAAAAGAGCTTGTTGTTTTCTGCGCTCCACCTGCGCTGAGCGCGGGTGAAGCACAAAAATCACTTGTTGCTCACTGTTTCCTGCGCTTCACTCAAGCTGAGCCCAGGTGAAGCGAAGAATGCGTAACCTAACGTTATTGGGCTGCAATTAGGGTTTCTACGGGCCTTCAGATTGTTATAAAAGGACGCTAAGAGCCACAATTCAGGAGATATACCTGGAGTTAGGAGTGAAATACAAGGATTACATAGGTTATCAAGCGGAGAATACAATTCAGATCCGCAATTGGAGAGTTCTTGATTGAGAATCCTTGAGAGCCAAGAGAGTGACAGTCTCTAGGAAGCCATAGTGGAGAAGGAGGGAGATTGCATGATAGTCTCGTTTGTATATTCCTCTCATCTATTTTGGTTTGTAATGGCTACCATGAGTAGCTAAACCTTTCTTTAGGATTGAATGATGTCGATTCAATCCTATATTGTATTATGAATATTTGTTATTTGGGAACCCCTATTTTATAAAGTTGGTGTTTTTATTCTATACTTAATGCTTAACTTCCGTCTTTGTAATGGAGTTATGATGCGATTTCTTAATTGCGTTGAGAAACGGTTTTCTAAATCTGATTGGTGAAAACACTCAATTCGTGACTGTGGAGACCAGCATGAATTGATAGCTTTAACAACTGATCTTCAAACCGGGGCAATTTATGACTGTAGAGACCAGCGTAAATTGTTTCTGAGTATTTCATAGTTGTGGAGACCTTTATGAAATAACAATTATTTGTGATTCAATTTTTATAAATCAAATTCCCAGATTTCAATGATTTCAAAATATGAGAAGGGTGCGATAGACGGATTTCAATCCTAGTTTTCTCATTGTTAACTTCTCCTTTGCCCATTTGTTTTGGATATCCAATTTATCTTCATTTTCTACAATTTATTTTCAGTATTTTATTTTCAGCATCTTTAAACCCAAAATATCCAAAACAAATCCTCCTTAATTAGATCGTAACTAAGAATTTGAAATTGTACCGTTCCTCGTGGGTACGACAACCCCCCTTTTACTTACTATTATACTGTTGCGATATTGGTACGCTTGCCGAGATCACAACAAGTATTTTTGGCGCTATTTCTGGGGAACTGTGTTACAAATTCAAATTCTTAGTTCTTTCTTTTGAGTTGTGAATATTTGTATTTTTCTTTTTAATCTTTTCATTTTTCTATTTTGATTTTTTCTCTCTAACTAACCCTTGTTCTAGTCCTTGTGATTTATACTTTTGAAAGGTCAGGTACCAAGATCGCTATTGGAATTTGACCCTGAAATTGAAAAGACATGAAAAGGACGAGCTCAAAGATACAATCTCAACACTCTCTATTCAACCACCCCAAATGAAGTAAAAGCAACACCAATCATGGCTAGTGAATGGAAAAATTAACCAAGAAGAACGCTTGGAGATTATGCCAGGGAGCAAGGATGGCAACGTCCACCAAGGAGAACACTTGGAGATTATGTTCCACAGCGAGAACCAAAATACTTCTCCAACATACCGATTCATGGTAATTTCTCTACCTACAATAATTATTCTGACAATTTTTCGCAGGATTGGGGAATTACCAGAATCAGAATTTTGGGTGGCAACAAGATGCTGTCTCGCCCCACATGCAAACTTCTGCAGATGAAATACTGGCTCAGAACGAGATTCTCATCCAGCGATTAGCGGCACTCACCAAGAAGATATCCATGATTCCTCAGCAGTTCCACGCAATGCAGTCCTATCATGGCCAGTCATCACAATTAACTTGTGATTTTTGTGGAGGTGACCATCCCAATGGTCACTGCTCTTATCAAGGCACTCAAGAAGAGCAATTTAATTATATGGGAAATCAAGGAAGATCAGGCAACATTTTCAACAACAACAACAACTTTGCAAACACTTATTCACAAGGTTGGAGAAATAACCAGAATCAGCACTTTGGGTGGCAACAAGATAATGATTCATTCCACATGCAACCTTCGTGTCAACAACAACAAAGTTACTCTTCAGTTCAACCATGGGAATCAAAATCGGATGATCTTCTTGAAGAATACATGCAAAACCTTATGAAATTTCAGAAAGATAGCGAAGAAGCAAGAAGACCTAATGATCCCCTAATATCACAGATGGTAGAAAATCTAGCTAAATATCGGTCAGGACAGATCTCAGCAAATGCACTACCCAACCCCGAAGAGCAGTGTGATGACATTGTTCAACGGATAAGGTAAGGAACTGATGACAATCTGACTAATGAAGAAGAAGAAACTGAAGAAGCTGAAAAAGAAAAGGAAGAAGAAGAAGGTGAAGAAGAAGAAGAGGATGAAACAGAGAAAATTGTGCTTAAAGAAGAGATTGACTGTGAAGGGGAGGAAAAGAACAAAAACATGAGATTGTACATGATGTAATTGTAGAAAAAGAATAAGAAAAAGAGAAAAGGAGCAAGCAAAGAACTGAGAGAGGAGGGGAAGTAGTGAAGAATCCACCAGATCCTGACAACCCTCTGAAGGAAGGCAAAGACGAGCAACATATAAATGTTCAACCTTCCAAGACTCACAGAAGAAAGGCTTGCGAATACACTAACCTAAACAGAGCAAAGAGAAGAAGAATCAAGCCAATAACATCACAATCAAAGCCTAAGGTCAGATTGAGGACAAAGTGGTCAGGCATATTCCATACCAAGGACCCTTGTGAAGCAAAAAGAGTAAGATCTGACAACTTTGAATTTTCCAAGCTTCAGGAGGAGAAGACCAATGTAACTCAACACAAGATTCCAAAGAAGAGAAAAGTCAGGCCAAAGGAGTCAGCAACATGGTCTAACTCCAAACACAAGACCAAATGGTTAGATTCAAGTCTCATTAACAATTGGTCCAAGGAAAGAATATGGGTAGGATCACTGCCAAAAGGAATAAAGGGTACATCACAAAGGTTGGCCAAAGGATTCCAGTATCACCCACCTTGAAAGAACAGGCGTCAAGCTATATGACGTAAAACGAGCGCTTCCTGGGAGGCGACCCAGAAATTTATAAATTTTTAATTTCAATAGTTTTCAATTTTGTTTTTGTTTTTTGTTTTTTGTTTTTTAATTAGGATTTTTAATTTTTAGGATTTAAGAAATTTCCAAAATTGATTGGAATGAGTTTGTGGAAAAATAAAATTTTAAACAGTTGGAAGTAGCGGAAAACTTGTTTGAAAATTGCAAAATCTCATTCTGTTTTCTGCGCTTCACCTGCGCTGAGCACAAGTAAAGCACATAAATGCAATTTTAGTCACAGTTTTCTGCGCTTCACCTGCGTTGAGTGCAGGTGAAGCGCAATGGTATGGAATTTCAAAACTCAAACCTGCGCTCCACTCACGCTGAGCGCAGGTACGCGTTGTTGCTTAAATTGAACTAAAAACAGGGGAAAGTCATTCGTTCTTCCTCCCCTGTTTTCTCCTATACCGTCTCTCTACTTCCTAAGCTCTTCTTTTCACTTTTTCCACTCACAAACCTCCATCAATCTTGAATCTTTCAAGTTTTAAGGTAAGTTTTCGTGTTTTTGAATAGTTTTAACCGATTGAAATTTTCATTTCCTCTATTTTTATGATTTGAACTTTAGGATAGAAATCTTTGGATTGTAAATGTAGATATTGTTGATTATTGCTATTTTGGATGTGATTTTGGCTGAGTGAAATATGAAGAACAAACTGTTTGTTGGAATACTAGTTGTTTTGTGAGTTTTTGAGTTCGAAAGTGCTATGCTCTGTTTCTTGAAAATTTTAAACTTTCACTTTCCATAGATTAGTTGAATGCTTGCAAAACAACTGGGTGTATTCTGTTTATATGAAGCCATTACCAATTGCAACTGAAATTTTTCTGTGAATTGACTGATTCTTTTGCAGAATGTATTTTGAATTTTGCATGCAAATTTGGTTAATTATATGCTTCCACGTTCTTCATGAATTATTGTTTGCAATAAGGCATCGTTGAATTGACTATGTTTCTTTAAACTAACTGTTTTTGTTTGATTTTTTAGATACCTTGTATCAAATACACTGCTGGTCTTTCCCGTGGCTCTGGCTCACGAGGAGAAGGGAGGGGGAAAAGGGTTCGAGAGAACCCCATTACGACCCCATGAGATTCAAGAGTGCACAGGCTGCTGTGAAGTATGAAGCTCTCAGACCTTGCAATTTTGTGCTCGAGAGACCAATTGACCTCAAATCAAGGGAGTATGAGGAGTTCAACATGGAGATTACCCGACGCGGATGGCGTAGGATAGCTGATCCTGATAGATTATTTGACCCGGAGTTGGTCCGGGGCCAACATAGTTGGAGAGCCTGGTGATAGAGAGAGGGGATCTTATGTGAGGGGTGGATGGCTGACGTATGATCGCGATGCGATCAATGACTATCTGGGTCACCCAGCCCCAAATGATAAGGATGATTTACCTTGCCAATACCATGAGCCGGTACGGAGTATTGGCATATATGGGAATGAGGAGCTGGATACGAGGACGACTACACTGCTATGTTTACCTGGCCGCACCTATGACACCAACCAGTACCGGGAGGCATGAAGATTCCTCAGGAAGGACTTGAGGAGCATTTCCCATATGTGGACAGTTCTGGTGTTGGCCAACATCAGGCCCACCAACCATGTGTCCGACATCATCATCGAGACGACACATTTCATTTACTATGTCTTGTCCGGTCAGGATGTTGACCTCACTTGAGTAATATCGGCGAAGATTCATTTTACCGTGACTGCGGTGGGGCGTCTTGGTGCACGCTCCAAGATCCTTTTAGGCTTTCCTTCTCTAATCACCACACTAGGTCGTTCTCAGGGAATTGCTACTTAGGCTACTGCTCCCATCAAGACTGTCATTACCAGAGGTTATATTGATGCATACTGCATACCTGATGAGGAGTTAGAGCCACCCCCAGAGCCCTAGGGACATCATCAGCCACAATGGCCACAACATCCATAGCCACCACCACCAGCTGACATCCCACTCCAAGCTTACATGGAGCACATCTGCAGGCAGAACTCCATCATCCACAGAGGGATTTCCCACCTTCAGGAGTAGCTGTACCAGACCCGGCCAGACCCATACCCAGGCATGCTACCTGATGAGTTCCGGACATTCTTGCAGTGGCCTGGGGACAAACCTTTTCATCCAGGGAGCAGCAGCTGGTGATGGATATGCACAGGACGAGGAGTTCCATGATGCAAAGGAGGATGAGGATTGAGATCAGATTTTTTTTTTTGGTTTTTCATTTTCTCTTTCTTTTTATTTTCTTTCTTTTATTTTATTATTTCTTTTTCTTTTTCATACCTCTATACACAGTACATTTCTATAACATCTTGGGGATTATTTTGTTATTTTTTTTCTGTCACTTTTATTATTCATTAGGATTATTTTTAATTATAATTAAGCTAATATATATATATATATTTTCAAAATGGATTCCCTTAGGATTAGGATTTGTTAATTTAGGATTAGGATTAGGAATAAAGATTGATCAGAATTCAATTTAATTTTTCGATGCTAATACAACCCAAACAGACTGAATTAGGAAAGAAAAAGGAACTAAGTTGTGAATTCATAATCAATTAGGTTAGATTCTTGTACAGGAAAGATTAATTGAGTCAATAGTTGTTCAATAAGTGATTTCATCAAGGAATTTAGCCTAAGTCTGTGAGTGTGAGAGACTAAACACTTTGAGAGATTTCACTGTTATTTGTCAACTGTTATTGCTTGAGTTTCTTAATTTTATTCTACATATGAAAGGCATAGAAATGATCAAGGCAACTTGTATATATATATAATAATAATAATAATAATAATAATAATAATAATAATAATTGCTCAGTACAAAAAGCCAACCCGTGAAAATTTTTTCCAATTCTTTGTAACCCATTTGAGCTTTAATGTTTCTTTTCTTATGCACCCCAACCAAATTAATGTCTATATCCTCTCCCTTACACACTTGGGGTAGAGAGCATAGGTGCGGGTGATTGGTTGGTTATCTGAAAAGTGCAAAAAGCAGGCACAGGCAAGCAAGGAATTCACTCCCTCAAGTATATATATATATATATATATATATATATAAAGTGTATATTATAAAGTCGAATAAAGAAGGGAGTGAATTACCAAACAAAAAGAGGCCAATTGAATGATATAAGTCAAGAATGTAATGGAGAATTGAGAGAAAGTTTGAGAAATGGTGAAACTGCAAATATGCTCTTTATTCTAGTATTTCTTTGAATATCCAGAAAAACCATGAGTTCTTGATAACCCAGCCCCGTTACAACCCCAGAAAATACCTTTTGATCTATGCTAATTGTGTGTTTGAATATTAACAGGAAATGACTGGCAATTCTAGTTTTTCAATTTCAATGAAATAATTGAGGGAAAACACTCACCCGTGAGAATGAGAGTAATTCCTTGATTGATCACGTAATTGTTTCAACTATTGTTCTTGAAAGATCTGAATGTGCTTTTATCTCTTCCTTTTTTATGATTGAAAACCTTATTTCTAATTTTGATCTGACTTTTGGAATGTGACAGCTGTTGAAGCAAAGAAATTTGAATTGTTTTCTCTTCAATCATAGGAAGCTTTTAAGGATGATCAATGTAACCATCTGTTTATTCTTTTCCTGCTTGAGGACAAGCAAGAAGCTAAGTTGGGGAGAATTTGATAAGAGTTAAATTTACGTAAAATTCCTATATGATTACAACACTCATTGAGGGAAAAATGTTGAAGTTATACCCCAATTTATCCTTTTTTGACTTAAAATGCAATTCTTGTATTTATTTAAGTCAAATTTGAATTTGATGCTATTTTGATAGAAAATCTGCTGATTTTGCAGGTAAAAAGCAAAGTTATAAATAAAGCATCAAGAGAGCAGCAAACAAGGACAAAAGCAGCAAGGAACAAGCATCGGAAGCTGAAAAATTGATAAAAGAGCTTGTTGTTTCCTTCAGAAGCATCAGAAGCGCAGAAATCCCATGCGTTCACTGTTTCCTTCATATGGTTATAAAAGAACGCCAAGAGCCATAATTCAGTAGATATCCTTGGAGTTAGGAGTGAAAAACAAGGATTACATAGGTTATCAAGCGGAGGATACAATTCAGAGCCGCAATTGGAGAATTCTTGATTGAGAATCCTTGAGATCCAAGAGAGTGACAATCTCTAGGAAGCCATAGTGGAGAAGGAGGGAGATTGCAAAAAGGGTAACAGTCTCATTTGTATATTCCTCTCATCTATTTTGGTTTGTAATGGCTACCATGAGTAGCTAAACCTTTCTTTAGGATTGAATGATGTCGATTTAATCCCATTTTGTATTTTGAATATTTGTTATTTGGGAATCCCTGTTTTATAAAGTTGGTGTTTTTATTCTATACTTAATGCTTAGCTTCTGTCTTTGTACCGAAGTTATGATGCAATTTCTTAAATGCGTTGAGAAACGGTTTTCTAAATCTGATTGGTGAAAACACTCAATTCGTGACTGTGGAGACCAGCATGAATTGATAGCTTTAACAAACGATCTTCAAACCAGGGTAATTTATGACTGTGGAGACCAACGTAAATTGTTTCTGAGTATTCCATAGTTGTGGAGACCTTTATGAAATAACATTTATTTGTGATTCAATTTTTATAAATCAAATTCCTAGATTTCAATGATTTCAAAATATGAGAAGGGTGCGATAGACGGATTTCAGTCCTAGTTTTCTCATCGTTAACTTCTCCTTTGCACATTTGTTTTGGATATCCAATTTATCTTCATTTTCTGCAATTTATTTTCAGTATTTTATTTTCAGCATCTTTAAACCCAAAATATCCAAAACAAATCCTCCTCAATTAGATCGTAACTAAGAATTTGAAATTGTACCGTTCCTCGTGGGTACGACAACCCCCCTTTTACATATTATTATACTGCTGCGATATTGGTACGCTTGCCAAGATCGCAACATCTCTACAAACTAATTCTCAATGCTAATATATAGCAAAGGAATTCCCTAAAATAAACTATCTAAAAGATACAGTCCTAAATTAAATAGATTTAGCTCTAGATATGATAAAATATAACCCTGAGAGATTTAATCCTAGATAAGATAAAATATAATCCTAAAGAGTGATAAAAAAGTTATTAAGAGGTATAACTCTTCAAGTTTGACACCTGGTGTCAACGGATCTTGACTAAATCCTAAAATATTTAAATATAATCCTAACAATTCTGATATTGATTCCTAACAGATCTGATCCTAAATAACTCAATTACGATCTGATTAGATACACTTTCCCGAAATAGGATCTCCTAAAATTCGAATAATAGACATATCTGATTGTCAGTTCAGATAGCACTCTTGTACTTCAATCCGAGTTAAGTAAATTAAACCACTTCTTTGGATCTTCTTCTGCTCGGTGGTCTACTTTCCTTTGGACTTCAATGATCAAGAGTTGCAAAGCTTTTTTTAACTGCTCAGATCTAGCCTGGTCATTGGACCTTCAATCCCTTGCAATATATCCGAGACATCCTGATTGAGGTCCGACGGGATCGTGTCAAGAGCTCTTCCCATTGAGCTTTGATACCATTTTATGAAAATAAGATGGAGGAGCAACAGGGGGATAATAGGAGGTTGAAGATGAACATCATGGGTTCTCCCATAGATCATCCCAAAAGTAACTAGAGAGAGTTGAGAAAACTCATTTGATAATATTTGAAAGATACAAAAATGAATACAAACAACTAGTATTTATAGAACTAAACTACTCAACTATTTAACTAACTACAAACTAATTAGTAAAACTAGAATTAACAAATTTACTAACAGAATAATAATATTCCTAATACTTATGACTTTTTGTAACTCTTTTACTATTTTGTTTGATTTTATTTATTTACTTAAAAAGTAGAATCAAATTAAATTGCACACCGTCAATTATTTTTACATATATATATATATATTTTGTTTTAAATTTATAGTTGTATAAAATTTTGTACAATTAAAAAATAAAAAATTAAAAGAGAGAAATATGAAATAATAAATAATATTTAATAGAGAGAATTAAAATATATATATATATATATATTATGTAAAATATTATATAAATTTATTATATGAATAACCTAGTGCGCCTAATCATTGTCCTGAATGTCCTCCCATTTTATTATATTGGCTCGGGTGGATAAACTATGCAAGTGTGGATAGATAAGCATCCTTCAGGGAACGTGGAGATCGGTAAAGATACAAATGACTAAAAGCCAATCACGATTTACTTGTGTGTGTTCAGCTGTACGTACATGTGCATATATAATAATGAAACTGAAGAAGGGAAAAAGCATGCATCTGTAAAATTTGTATTTAAAGTAATAGTATATATATATCCTTAGATCTTTACGGACTAATTAATAATATAATATATTTTAAATTAAATTAATATACACTGTTAACGTTAATATACCAAACAATCGGTCTCAAGAGTTAAAAATATACATTATTAATATAAAAAAATTATATTATCTTTCAATAATATGTGACCATATTATTTAATGAATTGAATATGACACTTCATATGATATATATTATTAAATTATTGTCAATAAATATGAAAACACATAATTGAATGATAGTGTAAATATTTTTTTATATTGTTTGTATATATATCTATTAAATCCTCACTAACTTTAAAAGAGTTTTATCCAGAAGTAGAATATCCTATGCATAACCTTGCTATTCAATACTTCTTTATGACAATGATTATCAAATGAACTTTGCTTTAAAGTAATAATGACCAATTGTGGGCTTACCAGCGTCCTTTTAGCTTTATTGAAAGACTTACATCCTTTTGTTCATGAAAGAATTTAGTGGCTTCCCTAGAAACCAAAGGAGAAACTGTATCGCAGACTGCCTATGCAAGTTGTATAATTTTATCAATTAATAATATGTTTATAATAACAATTTTTCTAACATTAATGAACAATATTGTACAGATAATAAATTAAAAATTAAAAGTTTTTATTAAAAAATATAATATTTAATATAACCAATATAAAATATTGTGATAGTTATAATTTTTAATAAAATATTTATATTTTTTATTTATTATTTTACATAATGTTACGTAAGTTAAAAAAATCGATCGTTATAATAATTATGAGTGCATCGGTAGCTTTATTATTCTACACAATTGGTTCTGTCCCATTTCTTTATTTGGTATTACCTATTACCTATTTGGGCTAATTCCAAAAGGAGTCCACTTAGCAAACCCCGTTTTATTAAGTAAATATGAAATTGTCATCTTGGAGATGTTGATATGGGCTCATCTATTCTAAGGTATATAGAATAAACAAACCCTGTATTGTAAGATTCTCTTCGGCCTCGCTAACCAAGTTTAGCTATGGAATAACTATGAAATAATTGAATTTTAATTTTCTAGTTATTCCGTAGCTAAACTTGCTGGAGAGTTGGAGAAGATCCGGATCCTTACAATACACTGACTTCAAAAACCCACCGGTTTTCTCCCGATAAAAGGAAATTTTCAACAATTGCAATTAAACGTTTCTGAAACTTCTTTTGTTATTTCCTGAACAAATCATGTTTTCGGTTTTTCCTCTTATTAACTTACTTTGTGTTTGGATAGAGTAATTTAAAATTACTAGATTTCATGTGTTAAAATAGTAAAAGAAAAATTCGAAATAACAAATAAAAAGAATTTTTATGGCAAATAAGGAGTATTTCAAATGACACATATTAAGAGAGAATTTCAACATTTCTCTATTATGTTTAACTTTACAGATTATCATTTATAATTTCTCTCATATTTATAATTCACCCAACATTCTCAATCACAACTTTGAGAATTCTAAAGTTCTCCATCCAAACACACACTTAGTGAAGCTCAATATTGATGGTAGCTAGGATGAGTCTTCTCGTCTAAGTTATGGGGGATTGATTCATGATGATAGGGATAGATGGATAATTGGTTTCTTCAAGTTTTTTTTCTTGCAACCATAAATGTAGACGCGACTCTTATGAAACTCAGTGCTTGGGAAGAAGGTATTAATCTTGCATAGAGGTTTGGTTTCCAGTCTCCGACTATTGAATTGAATGCACTACACTTATTCTAATTATTTTCATCGAGAACGAATCTTCATCAACGCACCTATGGCTTAACTAATTGTATTGACTATTAAAAAGCTTCTTCATCAGGACTGGAGGGTGATATTACTTTTATTATGTAGAGAAGCAAATGGTTGTGCAGATGCCTTATGTAACATCTCGAAAATTAGGGGCTAGAAAATATAGTGAAAGCCTTAGGTATGAATCCGACCAAGAGAGGAAGTTTAGAAGTAGAAGGATAATTTAAGGGTTAGAATGTGAATATAGACAAGAATTAGTTAAATATCCTAAGAGAAATGAGTTTCAAGAGAGTTTGGAAGAAAAATCGAGTGTTAAGTCAACCACAACTGTAGATCGAACTTAGAAAGAATCACGCCCTGAGACGGAGAGAATTAGAAGGTATAAAGATGAAGAAAGGAATGGTTTTAGTTAAGCTGAGGTGGGAAAGGCTTGGTTTATGCACCAAACCATAAAAAACTATATTCTGGTATGCTCGCTCGAGCGAGCAAGGGAATTTAGTTGCAGGAAGCTCTCTGACTTGGTACTCGCTCAAGCGAGCATATTAGTAGAGAGCTGGTTTTCTGGTTTACTAATATGGTTTTTCTGGTTACACAAGCGAGCAAGGACTTAAGTCTAGGGGGTATTTTATGAGTTGAGGCTTGCTAAAGCGAGAAAAGAGGGCTCTCAGGCCCGCTTGAGCGAGCACCCTGCAACATTAGGGGTGCCATTTTAGTGGGAGCTTGCTCAAGCGAGGAATCGCTCGCTTGAGCGAGCGTGCGTGATTCAATTTTTTTAAAACACCCAGAACCCTAACCCCATTCATTAATACTCTCATTTATCACTTTAGAGAAAGAGAGAGAGAGAGAGAGAAGGAAGAGTTCTAAAGAGAGAAACCCCCATTGGAAGCTAGAGGAAGCTTGAGGCAACTAGGGATCTTCATATCCACCCTTCCCCTACCTCATTTCCCCTTCTTTTGGAGCTCCTTTGAGGTGAGTAAAGCTCACACACTCTCACCTAATCTTGTATGAGTATTCCCAATGTACCCTATTCTTCCCCTCCCCTTTCTTGAACTTTTATGTGTTTGTTTACCGATTTTTTTGTTTATATTCAATGTATTGAAGATTTTGATGATTATTTACCTATGATCCTCACTTAGGGTTTAGATTGGGGGTTTGGCTATGTTTTAGCATCTTCTACTACGTATGTTGAATGCTTGCACTTATGATATACACCTATTGAATATTATGATGTATGATATGCACATATGAGAACAAATAAGACACTTGGGCTTTAGCCCCTAGAGATTAAGAAAGAGATAATGGACTTCGGTCCCTAGAGATAATGGACTTCGGTCCCCAGAGTAATTTGGCGGGTAGTAACCCCAAGGGAGACGTTCCTTGTAACCTGAGCTCAAGTCTAGCCCAAGAGATAGAGATAAGACCTCGTCCTGCCGGGAAATGCAGTTCATGCATATTATTAGAAATGTTTCTAGAGATTTCATATGGTAGAGCTTATATTTACATAGTGACGTGTGCTTGTTGCATTGCATTTGCTTGCTTACCTACACTGCATGCCGCATGCTTTACTCACTGAGACTCTAGTCTCACCACACGCTTTGGGGTCATACTTAGATGCACAGGTTCCACCCAGGGCAGGGCAGTGGGCTGGGAGGCTTGCAGGAGCTTTAGTTTTGATGTACTCAGATACTATGTATTCAGTGGATTTATTTTGATGATTAGAATTGTTTGTACTATTTTTAGGGACATGATTGTACATGTGTTGCCTTCGGGCCTTCTATTTTGCTTAGAGCACATGTATGGGGATACCCTAGTGGATGTATACAGATTATGTTTATTTGAGCCTTGTGGCATTATGTATTTAGTTTATGTTCCCATATTTTGTTTGACTTTTCATTGGACCCTTAAACGTTATATGGTTTGTAATGGGATATTTAAAATTGCGCGAAATAATTTGTAGAAATTTGGGAATTTGGCTTCAAACGAGCTTAATTCTTAGATTTAGAAATTAGGACGTTTCATATTGGTATCAGAACAATTCAATCCAATTGGACTGTGGACGAGTCTGATGTGTGAATTTAGATATGATCTTATATGCATTGTATGAAATATAAAGCCTGATCAACTCCATGTTTTGTTCAATATGTAGAGTTATGACTAGAGGACGACTTAGTCGAAGTAGGGCTACGAAAAACCCTCGGGATGCCTCCATTGCGACTATTGAAGGGTTGACTAGCGCCCTGAACCTGAAAACCGCTATGATCTCTGCCCTCTTGAGGGAGAGCGGTCGCACCCCATCTGTAGGTCAAGCAGCCCCAGCAGCTCCGGTGTTGGACCACCATATGGACAGGTTTTTGGGTTTCTGGATGTGCCACCCACCAACCTTTGAAGGAGGCATGGAGCACTCCTCAACGGCTACTTGGCTTAGGAAGATCGAGATGCTAAGGGGTATTCCAATGAGCAGAGGGTGCGACTGGCACCCCTGATGCTCAAAGGAGAGGTATAGCTTTGGTGGAGGGGCCTTTAAGGCCGGATGGAGGCTTGGGACACTCCTATCACCTGGGAGGCCTTCAAGACCCTTTTCCTAAAGAGATATCTCCCGACACCGCTTAAGAGAGGGAGAGATGAGTTGTTGCCACGGGAAAGCTCGGGTGGGAGTGTGACGGTTGGGAGGGTTGCCCAACGTTCTGGACGTCAGACTATTCTTTGCTTGAAGTGTGGGAACAACAACAGAGGGCTTTGTATGTGGGGGGAAGGAAGGTGTTACTATTGTACCCAACCAGGACACATGGCGAAGGACTGTCCGAAGAAAAAGTGGAAGGTGGAGGCCCGAGCGTCCAACTCCCAGGAAGAACATCATCCCTAGGGTCGACGGCACACCCAGATCGAAGTAAATGGAAGGTGCGTTTTGATTCAAAAACCCTATTTGCGTTATAATTCCTATGTTGACCCTGTTTCTTTCCTGATCTCTGTTTTTCTAGACCTTTGAGCATGTAAATGCTTCCTTAATCCCAATTCACTTGCCATACCCCACCTAGAAGTGCCCGTTATCTTCTCCTTGCTGAGACTTCTCCCGTTACTCTGAAGAGAGTCCGGAGTTAACTTGGGGTGTTCATTTTCTTGGTACCCAAGGTCCTCCTTAGGCATGCTTGAGGGGTCACTGGTTCCCTCCTACATTCCGGTCCCAATCAATTACTCCTCTTAACTCCTCCCCTTCCAAACAAGAAGGAAGACTCCCTTGTTAAGCCCTTAGAGCCTCATTTGTTCAATAATGAGTTGGGGTAACCATGGGGATTAGAGACCATCGTAGGTTTTAAGTCCCAACCGAAATGGCGACCTAGTATTCCGGGTAACGTCATCAGTAGTAGCAGAGGACCCGAGGGTAGGCAAGAGAGAGAGTTAAGAACAACATGAACTGGGTAAGCACAAAAACAATAGCTAAGACAACTAGGTTAGTGACCTCTCAAGCTAAAGACCGCACAAGGTCGACTTAAAAAGAACTCCAACCTTTCATTGGAGGCCAAGAAGAAGTATCCCATAGGACTAGACTGTGCAATATGCCGAGAGGTGAACGGATGTCAGACCTGGGATTAGAGAGAGTAGGGAGGAAGGGATCAAATAAACTTCCCGTAGGATTAGAGACGTTACCAAGAAAGGAGAGCCTTGGTCCCTAAGGGGGGTTGAGAAGTCTATTAATCAGTTTGAGCATTCAAACTTGACTCAAAGACTAAATATCCTTTAGTTTTAATGATTAACAAATAAGAGTATATAAACAATATATAAAGAACATATAAGAACAAATAAGATTATATAAACAGATTCTACTGAGAAAGGTATTGGTTTGTTGATTGTGTTTCAGGTTGAAATATTCATTAGAAGAAGAAGAAGATTTGATGAACAGAATCAGAATCAGAAGATAAGGATCAGAAGAACAAATGCAGAATTTAATACATAGAAGCTGTCTGAAGAACGCAACTCGTCTGAAGCATAGAGTTGTCTGAAGAACGCAAGCCGTCTGAAGTGCTGAAGCCGTCTGAAGTGCTGAAGCCGTCTGAAGTGCTGAAGCCGTCTGAAATGTTGAAGCTGTGTGAAGACGTGAAGACCATCTGAAGACGTGAAGACCATATGAAGACGTGAAGACTATCTGAAGAAGCCTACAAACAGAATCAAGAATTTATCTCTTGAAGACGTTGCTAAAGTGTAAAGCACACTCTACCCAAACGGAGTACACTTATATCAGTATAAAAGCTAAACAAGCTTTTATGCCTCGATCAAAGTCTTGTACAAATGAGGAAACTCTGCAATGACTTTTTCTAATTGTAGGAACACAGGGAAACACTAGAAGGGGGGTTGAATAGTGTTTCTGAATATTTTAGAAAGCTTTTCGCAAACAGGTTTTAAAAACACGATTTCAGACAGGCTCTTAAAGGACTGTCTGAAGTTTTCAGATGGCCTAAAAATACTGATTTTAAAAGATGTTTTTGTGCTTTTATAAAATATCAGATTAATTACTCTAACCCCTTGATTAGTATAAAAAGAATTGACAAGAGATAAGGGTAAGAAAACTTAGCCAATGAATTTATCCTGGTTCACTCACTACCACTGTGAGCTACGTCCAGTCCCAATGCCAACTAGCACTTGGATTTTCTTTTAATCTTTCAAGATTACAAGTATTTTTTTACAGTCAAGCCTCTTCAGGATCTACACCTAAGTATTCTTTTGTCAACCAAGCCTCTCCAGGCTCTACAACCAAGTATTCTTTTATCAACCAAGCCTCTCCAGGCTCTACAACCAAGTATTCTTTTATCAACCAAGCCTCTCCAGGCTCTACAACCAAGTATTCTTTATCAACCAAGCCTCTCCAGGCTCTATAACCAAGTATTCTTTTATCAACCAAGCCTCTCCAGGCTCTATAACCAAGTATTCTTTTATCAACCAAGCCTCTTCAGGCTCTAAACAAGGTTTACAGAGAAAGGAGTTTAAGCTTTTAAACTATACGAGTTTGAAGCTCAAACCAATACAATGTACAATAAAATCTGAGGTATGCTCAGGATATACAAATGTGTACAGCGAATTTATCAGAGAGTTTTTACAGAGTAAAAACTTGCAACGTGATGTTTCTCTGAGCTTTCTTGTATATTTGAATTTTTTTCTTTTTCTCTTCTCTCTATCTTTAATGGTCTTCATGGAGGGGTATTTATACCCAAACTTCAATCCGTTGAAATACCACCGTTTAGAGATAGCATTAAATGCTATTTAATCCGTTGTGAGACATGCTTCTGAGAGCTCTGATGTTTCTGACACGGTGCAAGGTTTCTCTTGCCATAAGGCTGCTGCAAATGTTGCTGCAGAGACTGCGTTGCAGAGATTTCCTCAGTGGTGTATGAAATTCAAAAATCACCAGGAAAGGTCTCTGTGTTCCTTGCTATAAACGTGTTTGAAAAGGTACGTGCAGCAGAGGTTCAGAAAAGTCTTCACAAGCTTCAACAGAGGGTGCCACGTCATAAGTGAGACTTCAGACGACACTGATACTTCAGACGGGTTGAACTACTTCAGACAGCTTCAACTCTTCAGATGAGTTCTGCTTCTTCAGACAGCTTCAACACTTAGTCTTTTTATGTAGGCTCATAGTGACTCTTGCTGAAATCATAGATGAAACATTAAAGCTTGTGTGTATCTATGATAAGTAATTTAAGTCAAATTTGTCAACCATTAAAACTTTGGGAATCTAGTTGTCTTAAAACATCATAAACAACCTTATATTTCACTCATCTGTTTAAGGTATATTTCACTCATAAAAAACAACCGTATATTTCACTCATCAAAAACATCTGTTTAAGGTATATTTCACTCATTTGTTCAAATTTCTCAAAAAAAACATTTGTACTCCCCCTGAGTCCTGTAATCACTTCAGATTCAGATTTTGTTAGATTTTAATACTCCCCCTTTTGTCATCAATCAAAAGGGAGTATCAGAGCAAAACAGTAACAGAGCAATAATTTAAGATAAAACCGATATCATAACATTAACAATCAACTAAAAAATTATGAGATAAGCCACTGATTGTATTTAGGGAATGTTCAGATAAAGAAACAAACAATCAGACACTTGTCATAAACATGAAAATAAGCAAAAGACAATGGCTAAAATTAACAGTTTTAATCTTTCTTCTTCAGCAAGGCCTCAGTCAGAAAGGAAATCAAGTCGTCCTTGGCCTTGTTTATTGCGACTTCCACTGAGGTTTTCAAGTCTTGCTGACTAGATCTGATAAGCTGCTGTTCTTGAAGAATCTGCTCTTGTTGAGCAATTAGATGCTTAGTCTTCTGCTCTTGATCAGCACACTTCTTTTCAAGTTTCTTCACTTTGGACTTCAGCTTCAGATTTTCCTCAGTCAAGTCTTGCTCAGATTCATAGAAGATGAGCTGGATGTAGGGGCAAACAAATCTAAGCACTCCAAATCCTGGCTGCAATCTGTATTCAGATGGGCTGAACACAGGGCAAAAGAAGGTGCCAATAGGATTCAGCAGAACCCAATCTTCATTGAAAGAGTCAGCAGGTGGGGGAAAGTGGTCTCTCATATAGTGATATTTGACATTGGTTGACTTTCCAAGTCCAACATCAGAATCAGCATCAGGACCAGTTGATCCCGAAGAAGATCCAGCATCTTCTCTAATCTTCCAGTAAGAGGACCACATCCAATCTTGAAGTAGATGATCCAGGCCTCCTCCTTGGTTTCTGATGAATTCTGGTAAAGATTCCCACTTTGATGGACTCATCACTTTAGACAGAGGTGAGTTTTTCTTTGAATAGATTTTAGCTCCTTTGAATTTCTCTTCCTGTAAGGGATACCTAGGAACTATACTATCAGGTTTCACCAAGATTTTAGTGGTTGGCCTGATTGAACAAGTTCTAGGTGGCCTGTAGCCTCTCATCCCAACTCCTTTGTGCAGATCCCTCTGAAACAGCTCAGACTCAGTGTTCAGCTGCCTCACAAAGCTCCATTCATCATTATTCAGCCTAAGGGAATCATTTGAGAATGGATTGATGGGAGCCCAAATATGTGCAGGAGGGACACCCTTCCTGATCTTTTCTAATCCACCTGAAAGAGCACTGTATTGATTCCTAACTTCAGCAGCAGTTTTCCTGATTAAGCCATGATGCAAGGATACAGCAGGTGCTGATCTGAAATACTGTAGCTCTTCAGATAGGGTGCTAAACTTGGGCAGTGAGCAGGGATCAGAAGGAAGGAGAGATAACTGTAGAGCATCAGTAAGCACTTGCTCTTTTTCAGCAGAGAGCTCTTCTTCCAGAGAAGGTGTAGGTGGTGGAGGTGATGAAGGTAAGAGTGGTATCAGAGCAAGGTCAAGGGTTTGTGGGGAAGGTAAGGTAGGCTCAGAGAGTTGATTCTCTGAAGGTTGTGGTGAGGTAGGTTCAGAGGGTAGGTCTTCTGTTTGTGGGGGTGATGATGGTTGTTTTTCAGGTGATAGGGGTTTTGGTGAAGGTTGTGGTGAAGGTTGTGGTGAAGGTTGTGTTGAAGGTTGTGGTGAAGGTTGTGGTGAAGGTTGTGTTGAAGGTTGTGGTGAAGGTTGTGAGAGTTGATGAGGTGTTTGTTTTTCTGGTGAGGAGGGTGGTGAAGGAGTTACATTATCAAATCTCACCTTAATTCGCTTGTAGGGAGGCTTGGTCACCTCAGATTCTTTTGCCTTTGCTTCTTCCTTCTCCCTTTGTGCTTGTTTTTCTTCCCTTTTCCTTTTAAAATACTATTGAGCTTTAACAAAATTTTGATACTTCTCAGCTTCATCTTCTGCTATCAGCTGAGAGGCAATACTTCTAGTCACCCTAGGTTCAGGTGCAGTCTGAAGTAGCTTGCTTTTGGTTCTCCTTCTCTGAGGTGCACTTGACCTCTTCCTTTTCTTTGCTCCCTCAGCTATGGTTGCTTTCCTATCATCTTCAGCATAGGCCAATTGTGAAGCAATAGCAATAGCTCTATCAGTCTTCTCTTGTAATGCTTTCTTCTCCAGCTCCTCCTGCTCCAGAGCATTAGCCAATGCTGCCACCTGAATGAGTTCAGGATCAGATGGGCATGCAGCCAATGGCTCAGCTACAACTGCATAAGTTTCATCTGCCTCTTGAGCCTGTCCTTCCATTTCAGAAGTAGGCTGTGGAGTCTGTACAGGTTCAAACATCTGACCCACAATTTCAGATGGCCTTTGTGATGCCTTCTGAACAGGTTCAGACACCTGACTCTGCACAGATGCAGATGCTACCTTAGCAGCACTCCTTACGGGTAGCTTCTTCAATTTTACCTGAGGAGAGGGTTTTGATGGCTTGAACTCATGCCTCCTTATGTCTCCTGTTCATTCTCAAGAACCTCCATTGTTGTCTTCCTTCTTGCAGCTTTCTCAAGAAGAAGGCTCTCCTTCATGGACGGAGAGGGAGGTCTTGGAGTCAGCTTCACTCCCATGCTCTTGAGGTTTGATTCACCAAACACAGGTTGTGAAAGGTGATCAAAAAGCCTCTCAATGGGGACTTTGAAATGTAGCAAGATCTTGGTGATGATGGTATTGTGAGGGAAGCTCCCAGCAGAGTCTCTGAGACGCTTCTGCATGTGGTACATTATGATGTTGGGGAGGTTCACCTTCTTCTTCTGCAGTAGGTGAATCAGACAAAATCTCTCCAACTCAGAAACATGGTTTCTGCTTCCATTCTTAGGGATTATAGAGCACCCTAAGATGGCATGCAAAACCCTAGCCTTGTCTGACATATGCTTTGAATCCAAGCTTACTGGTTCAGAGGTGCCATACAGAAACTCTGTGAACTGCTTCTGTCCTCCATTTCTTGCTTCCCAGCCAGGAGTGAATACAACTCCTTCAGTCCTGACCTCACAGATGTGAGCAAGGATATCTTCATCAACAAAGACAGGAACACCACGTACTGTGGCCTTGATGCTAGTGTAGATACCCTGAGGATTGGGTATTCCTCTGGCAGTAGCCCAGAAATCCAGCACACTTTGCTCATGCCACTGTGTCAAGTTATGATTGAAATACGGAGTCCACCCAGCTGCATCGAACTCAGCAAACAAGTCCATTCCCAGAGATTGAAGATCCTCCAGAACTACACCCTTAGTCTTCACGATGTTGCTTCCAGCAGATTTCTTAGGGGCCATTGGAGAGTTTTCTGAAGAACTTGAGAGAGAAAAAGAATTGCTTGTAGAAGAAGGATCTCAAGAGATGACTACAGAATAGTGAACGGTGAAATTCTGTGACCCACTAGCTTCTGTATTTATAGATCCATAAAGCAATGATGGCATGTACTGGCTGCGCAGACATAGGAAAACGTGCGAAGTGGAAGAGACAAAATAAATGGAATTAAACTGTCTCATAAAGCCACGTCATTTGTTTACTTAGACAAGTGACAGATTTCAGACACCCATATGGATTTCAGACAACCCAAAATTTCAGACAAGTCACTTGTTTCAGACAAGCTGAAATTTCATATGCATCATTGTTGACAGATCAGATCACACACATTCAAAATGCATGTATGTTTAGATTATTTCTAATGAACTTAAATCTATCTTCAGTTAGAGGTTTTGTGAATATATCAGCCCATTGATGCTCTGTATCAATAAACTGAATATCAAAAATACCTTTCTGAACATAGTCTCTAATGAAATGATGTTTTATTTCTATATGTTTAGCTCTAGAATGTTGAATGGGATTTTTAGACAAATTAATAGCACTTGTATTATCACACAAAATAGGTATAGCAGATATAGTAATGTTAAAATCTTCTAACTGATACTTCACCCATAACAGTTGTGAGCAACAACTGGCTGCTGAGATCTATTCTGCTTCAGCTGTTGATAAGGCAATTGTACTTTGCCTTTTGCTTGACCAGCTAATCATATTTTCTCCAAAGAAATGACATCCACCACTAGTGCTTTTTCTTTCAATTCTGTCTCCAGCAAAATCAGCATCACAGTAACCTATTAACCTGCAATCCTTACTTTTCTTATAGCACAGACCAAGATTAGTAGTACCTTTAAGATATCTGAAAATTCTTTTTACAGCTTTGTAGTGAGTACTCCTTGGATCAGATTGAAATCTAGCACACAGACATACACTGAACATTATGTCAGGTCTGCTTGCTGTTAGATATAGTAATGATCCAATCATTCCTCTATACAAAGTTTGATTCACTGGTTCTTCCTTCTCATCTTTATTTAAAGATGCAGAGGGATGCATTGGAGTTGACATGGGTTTGCAATCATGTAAGTTAAACTTCTTAAGCATTTCCTTTGTATATTTTTCTTGATGGATCCATATACAGTCAGAATCTTGCTTAATCTGAAGTCCTAAAAAAATTTTAGTTCACCCATTAAACTCATTTCAAATTCTGATTGCATTAACTCTGAAAACTCCTTGCATAATGAAGAGTCAGTTGAACCAAAAATAATGTCATCAACATATATCTGAACAAGTATAAGATCTTTGTTAGACTGTTTTCTAAAAAGAGTTGTGTCCAATTTTCCTCTTTCAAAACCATTTGAGATTAGAAAACTGCTCAATCTGTCATACCAAGCTCTTGGGGCTTGTTTCAGACCATAGAGAGCCTTTTTGAGTTTGAAAACATGTTCAGGAAAGGCAATATCTTCAAAACCAGGGGGTTGTCTAACAAAGACTTCTTCTTCAATGAGACCATTGAGGAAGGCACTTTTAACATCCATTTGATATAGCTTGATGCCATTATTTACAGCATAAGATAAAAGAATTCTAATTTCTTCTAACCTGGCCACTGGGGCAAAGGTTTCAGTGAAATCAATACCTTCTTGCTGGTTGTATCCTTGAGCAACTAATCTTGCCTTGTTTCTGACTACCTTGCCTTCTTCAGACAGCTTGTTTCTGAACACCCATTTGGTTCCAATAATAGTTTTCCCATGGGGTTTAGGAACAAGAGACCAGACATCACTCCTAGCAAACTGATTCAACTCTTCTTGCATGGCTAGGATCCACCCTTCATCATGCAGAGCTTCATCAATGTTCCTTGGCTCTATTTCAGATAGGAGAGCAAGAGAATTCAGAATCTTGAATTTTGATCTTGTCTTAACTCCTTCTGAAGTGCTGCCAATGATTTGCTCTTTAGGATGATGTGATTTGTATTTCCAATCAGGTTTCTGAGGAGGTATCACATCTGTTTGTTCTGTCTGAGACTCAACATTTGTCCGAAGAGGTTTAGTAACAGTAGGTACTTCAGACAGCTGCTCATCCTTCGAGCTGCTGTGGTCATTCAGCTCTATTCCTGCAAAATCATCCTCTAGATCTGATAGTTCCCTATCAGTCTCTTTGTTATCATTGAATTTAACATGAATAGTTTCTTCAATAGTTAAAGTTCTAGAGTTATACACTCTATAGGCTTTAGATGTTTTAGAATATCCAATGAAAAATCCTTTATCAGACTTTGCATCAAATTTTCCAAGATCATCCTTGGTGTTGAGTATAAAACATTCACATCCAAAGGTTTGGAAATATGATATGTTGGGTTTTCTTCCTTTCCACAGTTCATAGGCAGTCTTTTTAAGAATTGGTCTTACCAATATTCTGTTTTGAAGGTAACATGTTGTGCTAAGAGCTTCTGCCCAGAAGGTTCTTGGTAAGCTGCATGAGTTGAGCATGGTCCTTGCCATCTCTTGCAAACTTCTGTTCTTTCTCTCAACAACCCCATTCTGTTGAGGTGTTCTAGCCACAGAGAAATTGTGTGAGATGCCATTCTCATCACAGAACATTTGAAAGTTTGCATTCTCAAACTCTCCACCATGATCACTTCTGATAACAGAAATACAGAATCCTTTCTCATTCTGTACCTTCTTGCAGAATATTGTGAAATTCCTAAAAGTCTCATCCTTGCTTCTTAGGAATAACACCCAAGTAAATCTAGAATAGTCATCAATAATGGCCAAACCATATTTCTTACCACTAAGACTTTCTGTTCTAATAGGACCAAACAAGTCAATGTGTAAAAGTTCTAGTGGTCTGCTAGTTGAAACAACATCTTTACTCTTAAAGAGTGTCTTGTTTGTTTCCCTTTCAGACAGCTTTCACATAAAATGTCAGATTTGTATGAAAGCTTGGGCAATCCTTTAACAAGATTGTGTTTTTCTAATCTTGAGATTAATCTCAAGCTGGCATGCCCAAGTCTTTGATGCCAAATCTGTTTTTCATCTTCAACAGAAATGAAACACTTTACATTTTGACTTGCTAGATCCTCTAGATCAATTTTGTACACATTGATGTGTCTCTTAACAGTAAAGAGGATTTGCTCAGAGGAGTCTTTGACTATGCATCCTTCCTTAGTAAAGGATACCACATAACCACTGTCACATAATTGACTTATGCTCAGTAAATTATGTTGTAGTCCCTCCACTAGGAGTACATTTTTAATACCTACAGTCCCTATTCCAATGATCTTCCCTTGCTGATTTCCACCAAAGGTGACCACTCCACCAACTCTAGGTCTAAGGTTTTGGAACAAAGACCTTTCTCCTGTCATGTGTCGCGAGCACCCACTGTCCAGGTACCATTTGTGGGGTCTCCTTTGTCCTGTTAAACACATCTGCAACAGGAATAATTAAGTTTTTAGGTACCCATATTCTTTTGGGTCCTTTCTTGTTAGCTTTGGGCCTTGTCTTTTTCTTGTGTTTGCACTGAGCCTCATTGTGTCCAGGCTTACCACAGTGAGAACACCCAGTAACCTTCTTTTTAGAAAAATTTAAGACAGTAGGAGGTTCAGACAAGTTATGATCACAAAAGCCTAGTCCAGTTTTGTCAAGGGAATGCCTTTGATTTCCAAGCATTATATTCAGATTTTTAGTTCCTTTGACAAATTTGGCCAGATCTTTTGTCAGTTCCACAACCTGCTTCTGAAGTTTCTCATTTTCTTTAGACACAGCTTGTGAACTGCAGTTTTTAGTCTCAAGAACTTTTTCTTTGAGCATAATATGTTCTATCTCAAGTTCCTCATATTTGTTACAGATTTCTGTGTGGGCTTTGGATAGATTCTTATACTCTTGGAAAAGTTCTTGAGAACTTTCCACCAGATCATCATACATCTCTTGTAGAGTAAGAGGAAATACCTCAGCTTCAGATCTGTCTGAGGATGGTAGACTAGCCATGAGACACAGATTTGCCTCTTCTGAAGTGTCTTCTTCTTCTTCTGAGGTTGATTCATCAAGGTCTTCCCATGTTGCCATAAGACTTTTCTTCTTTTTGAAAAACTTCTTCTTGAAGTTGTTTTTCTTCAGTCTTGGGCAATCAGCCTTCATATGTCCTGGTTTCTTACATTCAAAGCAAGTAATTTTATCAGAGTTAGACTCTTTACCTGTCTTACCTGATTTGGATGATGACGGTTGGTTCTTTCTGAACTTTCCTCTGTTCTGCAACATTCTCTTGATCTTTCTGCTTAAAAGAGCAAGATCATTTTCATCTTCTGAGCTGTCTTCAGAATCTTCATCTGCTTCTGAAGTGTCCTCAGCTTGCATAGCCTTCATGCTGCCATGCCTAGACTGTTTGACCTTGGAGTTTAGAGCTAGAGACTTCTTCTTGTTGTCATCTTCTCCAAGCTCAAGTTCATGGACTTTGAGAGATCCCAACAGTTCTTCCATTCTCAGAGAGTTCAAATCTCTTGCCTCTTGAATGGCAGTGACTTTGGGTCTCCAGGACTTAGGTAGACTTCTTAGAATCTTTCTGTTGTTGTCTCCAGATTCATAGGTTCTTCCTAAGGACCTGAGTCCATTGGTTATGGTCTGAAACCTCCCAAACATTTGGTCAATAGTTTCAGTTTCTTCCATCTTAAACATCTCATACTGATGTATAAGCATGCTGATTTTGGATTGCTTGACAGTTTCAGTCCCTTCATGGGCTGCTGCAAGAGTATCCCAAATCTCCTTGGCAGAAGTGCATCCATGGACCTTCTCATATTCTGATTTATTCAAGGAACATATCAGATAGAGTTTGGCTTTAGCGTTCATCTGGACTCTAGTCTTCTGCTCCAGGGTCCATTCAGTCTTAGGTATAGGCAAACCATTTTGCATAGGCACATAGTCTCCATCAGTGACCACCTCCCAAACATCAATGTTGTTGCTCTCAATGAACAACTTCATACGATCTCTCCAGTAGTGGTAATCGACTCCATTGAATGTTGGGGGTCTTGTGATAGAGGCTCCTTCTGTGATGTATTGTCTGTTGCTGTTAGAAGCTACCATTTGGATCTTTCAGTCCTCAAACACTTGTTAGGTGCTTCAACCCTGAGTAGAGCTCTGGTACCAACTGTAGGAACACAGGGAAACACTAGAAGGGGGGTTGAATAGTGTTTCTGAATATTTTAGAAAGCTTTTCGTAAACAGGTGTTAAAAACACGATTTCAGACAAGCTCTTAAAGGACTGTCTGAAGTTTTCAGACGACCTAAAAATATTGATTTTAAAATATGTTTTTGTGCTTTTATAAAATATCAGATTAATTACTCTAACCCCTTGATTAGTATAAAAAGAATTGACAAGAGATAAGGGTAAGAAAACTTAGCCAAGGAATTTATCCTGGTTCACTCACTACCACTGTGAGCTACGTCCAGTCCCAATGCCAACTAGCACTTGGATTTTCTTTTAATCTTTCAAGATTACAAGTATTCTTTTACAGTCAAGCCTCTTCAGGCTCTACACCTAAGTATTCTTTTGTCAACCAAGCCTCTCCAGGCTCTACAACCAAGTATTCTTTTATCAACCAAGCCTCTCCAGGCTCTACAACCAAGTATTCTTTTATCAACCAAGCCTCTCCAGGCTCTACAACCAAGTATTCTTTTATCAACCAAGCCTCTCCAGGCTCTATAACCAAGTATTCTTTTATCAACCAAGCCTCTCCAGGCTCTATAACCAAGTATTCTTTTATCAACCAAGCCTCTCCAGGCTCTAAACAAGGTTTACAGAGAAAAGAGTTTAAGCTTTTAAACTATACGAGTTTGAAGCTCAAACCAATACAATGTACAATAAAATCTGAGGTATGCTCAGGATATACAAATGTGTACAGCGAATTTTATCAGAGAGTTTTTACAGAGTAAAAACTTGCAGCGTGATGTTTCTTTGAGCTTTCTTGTATATTTGAATTTTTTTTCTTTTTCTCTTCTCTCTATCTTTAATGGTCTTCATGGAGGGGTATTTATACCCAAACTTCAATCCGTTGAAATACCACTGTTTAGAGATAGCATTAAATGCTATTTAATCCGTTGTGAGACATGCTTCTGAGAGCTCTGATGTTTCTGACACGGTGCAAGGTTTCTCTTGCCATAAGGCTGCTGCAAATGTTGCTGCAGAGACTGCGTTGCAGAGATTTCCTCAGTGGTGTATGAAATTCAAAAATCACCAGGAAAGGTCTCTGTGTTCCTTGCTATAAACGTGTTTGAAAAGGTACGTGCAGCAGAGGTTCAGAAAAGTCTTCACAAGCTTCAGCAAAGGGTGCCACGTCATAAGTGGGACTTTAGACGGCACTGATACTTCAGACGGGTTGAACTACTTCAGACAGCTTCAACTCTTCAGACGAGTTCTACTTCTTCAGACAGCTTCAACACTTAGTCTTTTTATGTAGGCTCATAGTGACTCTTGCTGAAATCATAGATGAAACATTAAAGCATGTGTGTATCTATGATAAGTAATTTAAGTCAAATTTGTCAACCATTAAAACTTTGGGAATCTAGTTGTCTTAAAACATCATAAACAACCTTATGATATTTTTGAGACTCAACACTAATGACTGTTGCACCTGCAACAAAAGGCATTTTAGTATAAAAGCAAAACATACTTTTATACCTCGACCAAAGTCTTTCACAAATAAGGAAACTCAGCAAAGTCTTTCGGCAACGCATGCTGCACCTGCAACATAAGGGATCTGTGTGCGCAGACCTGCACCTGTGACTGCTACCATACAGAGGTGATCAGAAGACTGAGAAAAAGCAACCAGAAAGATGTTTGAATAAAATACAATTGATTCAACATCTTTATTCATCTATATCTCAGAAGAAGGAAATGCATAGAAAGACAGAATAGCAATCAGCTGAAGTAGAAGAAAAGCTGGAATTAATATGATATAATATTCAAGCTGAGGAATTGAGAAAAGCCTGAATTATATAAGATGAGCACATGTTGAAGCTGATGAGATAAAAGCAAGCATTTGAGTATATGTGAAGAAATTAATTGTATGAACATATAAGCTCTCTAAGTGCATGGAACAGATTTCAACATTGAGGAAATCAATACAGAAGCTAAGACTATATGATTCAACGACTATAATATCATATGTCTTTATTCAAAGAAGAAACTGCAACAACAACTATTCGACAAGACACCTCACTCAAAGAAGAAAGAAGAAATGGTGTCAGGAAGCAAACAGAAAAGGAGCGTATACAAAATAAGCAAAAGGACAAATCCAACGGATATCTCCTCATATACACTCCTAAGAAAAGCAGAAGAAATCAGAAGCTAGCTGAGGAACGCAGAAGAAATCAGAAGACAGCTGAAGAAAAGCAAAAGGATATCAAGAGAGAGAACATGCAAAGTAATATCACGAAAATCTCTCTAAAGAGCTCATCTACAGAAGTGTCAGAACAGGACTGTCTGAACACTTATTTGCTTAAGAAGAAGGAACCGTTTGAGACCCTATTACACAACGGCTATATGAGCCACATCATCAATTATCTCAACGGTATTATGAATCATCTCCAAACGGCTATATTCCAACAGAACATATAAATAGCCTCAAGGAAGAATTTGAAGACGTTGAACTCATTCACTTGGTTCAATCAGTTGATCAAGATGTATCAGAAAGTACCTTATTGGTTGTTGACCATGCTTACTTGAATCAACCAAGTTGAAAAAGTTGAAAGAGAATCAACCATGCTGCTGATCTATTGATCAGTTAGTAAAAGTTGTAGTTGTTCAGTTGAACAACCAACCAGGCTGTGCTTAATCCCAAATGAGCCAAGAATGGTTTGAAGCCGCAAGTATACCTTGGTTATTCCAATGATACGGGTGAGAATGTAGCCCATGGAAACCAATGGTTGGAGAACAAGGCTGAAGCTCAAATCCAGTATCTATCTAACCAATTCTCAGAGGATGTCATTCCTCACATCAGAGACAGGATTGTACCTAATTTATACACTTGTATCACTGTCTTAACCTTGTACTTAGAATTCAACCTTTGTATCCTGAGTAGTACTCAGTTAACCTCTAGTACAGGAAGAAATTAAGTTTATGTTTCGTGGAAACTTAAACTTAGTTCAAATTGTAAACACTTTATGTGTCTGAGAGCCTGGAGAGGCTTGGTGGAAGAAAGAATACTTAGTTGCAAAGCCTGGAGAGGCTAGACTGAAAAAGAATACTGCATGTGTTGCCTGGAGAGGTAGTTGAAAACAAAAGAATACTTAGTCGTAAAGCCTGGAGAGGCTAGACTGAAAAAGAATACTGCATAAGTTGCCTGGAGAGGCAGTTGAAAACAAAGGAATACTCGTGTTGTCTGGAGAGACTATACTCGTGTTGTCTGGAGAGACTGTACTCGTGTTGTCTGGAGAGACTATACTCGTGATGTCTGGAGAGACTGTACTCGTGATGTCTGGAGAGACTGTACTCGTTGTGTCTGGAGAGACTGTACTCATTGAGTTGCCTGAAGAGGCAGTTGATAAGCAAAGAATACTCATTGAGTTGCCTGTGGAGGCAGTTGATAAGCAAAGAATACTCATTGAGTTGCCTGGAGAGGCAGTTGAAAACAAAGTAATACTTGTGTTAGCCTGAAGAGGCTGTGAATAATACTTGTATCTGTGGATTCAGATAGTGGAAAATCCAGTGGTGGTTTGCCTCTGGGACTGGATGTAGCTCACGGTTTTGTGAGTGAACCAGGATAAATTCTGTGCCTAAGTTCTCTTTCCGTTAATCTCTTTATTTATAGTTTTCATATTTACTTTGGGGATTGAAAAGTTATTTTCATAACAAACTTAACACAACGATTTCAATAAAATGATCTTTCATAAGAACAAAACAAGAGATGTTTCTCATATCACTTGAAGCATTACAAAGAATGTCTTTTAAATTACTTCTGAAACAATTATCTGAAGTGAGTCTGGAAAGACCTCAGTTCAGAAATCTTGACCATATTTCAGACAACCTATAGTCATCTGAAGTATTTCAGAAACAGTTTTGAAAAACATTTAATGTAATAATCTTCAGAAGATATCTTGAGAATCTGTTTAAAATAATCTTAAGACTTAAAAGAAACTTTATTTTTCTTATCTTCCGCACGTTTTAATTATCTCTGATCTTAAGATTCATTTTAAACATTATTCATCTTCATGATTTAAATAAAAGATTTACAAGATTGACACGAAAAGCTTAAAACACTATTCAACCCCCGTTCTAGTGTTTCCTGTGGTTCTAACAATTGGTATCAGAGCTCACCTTCGGGTTGAGCATCTAACAAATGCAGAAGGAGTAGATCCTCAGAAGATGGAAGTCTCACTAAGCTGAAGCAATTCTGAAGAATGATAATGGGAAAAGAAAATCATTTTTCTTAAAACTCATTATTCATACAAGGCATCTCTCCGAAGGATATAGCAGGAAAAGGAAAGTGTATCTATCTCTAGATCACAAACGGGTAACACCTTTCCTATCTTTGTTTAAATCTAAATTTAAGTAGAACTGCTTATCTGCTGAATGTTTTGTTGAAATTGTTATTACATAAGTGTACTTGTGTGAAAATAAATTACTTCATAATAACTGTCCTATATATGTATGCATATTACTTGTTTTGTGTGTAAATTATTTGCACTGCATGCGTGAATATATGTGTGTAAATGAAGAGTCATGTATGTTTATCATTTAATATGAAACGGAACGTTGAGGGATAATGGATCATCAAACGGTTTCTCATAATTGGCACGATGCACAACTCTCAATAACTGCTTGGTGCATGTAACCGTCACTCCTTATTGAACAAAGCAATGATCACTGCCTATTTAAAAAGAGTTTGGATGATCATAATGGAAATTACACTTCATTCAATCATTTTCTTAAAAAAGGCCAAAGCTTCCTCAAAGCACCTATTCTCAGAAAGTTCAACAGTTCAATAGTACTCAATGGCCAACATGTCTGCATCATCAAATGACTCAAACCATCCCGTGTTTGATGAGAGAATCATATCCTCTAGAATGGTAAAACTCTCTGATTTTGATGAGGCTGGGTATAATATCACAGAGTACTTTGACGTTGTGGGGTGGACTCCTTACTTCAGCAATATCTCCTCACCATGGCATGAAGAAAGTGTGCTAGAATTCTGGAACAACTCCAACATTGTGTCAAATGATGATTGGACCGGGATTAAAACAGAGGTAACAGGAAGATCAATTTGTGTGGACTACAAATTGATTGTTGAAGTGATTGGTGTGCCTGCTAGAGGAGAACAGTACTTTCAGAGGTGGGAATCCTTGCATGGTGGAACTTTCATCTTTGATGAAGTTCTCTTTGGAGGAAGACGTCTAGCACCCTACCGACCTTCTCAACGTTTGAAGATTCCCATAGCACTTCTTGTTGTGCTAAACTGCAGTATCCTTCCAAAAGGACGCAACAGGTTAGAAGTAAATTAGCTGGAAAGGTTCGTATTGGACACTTGCTGACAAAGAAGAGAATCAGTCTTCCCTAGGTGCTGATGTATCAGATGATCTTCAAACAAGATATGAGCAATGAAGATCTCTATCCTCACAACACCCTGATAATGAAAATACTGATGCACAAGGGCTTTCCAGTGGAAAGTCACTTTGACCAACCGCGTCCTCATTTCTTTACTCCGGAAATGTATGATCAGTTAGACCGGACTCTAATTGATAGAGAAGGAGCTCCAGAGAATCAGTTGATCATTCCTCCCTTGGTTGCTCCACGCAACAAAGGAAAAAGGGTTTTTACTCATCTGGGCGCTCATAAAAGAAAAAGGATGGTGTTGGGTGCATACAATCTGAAGAGGGTGAATGACAAGGTGAATCGGCTGGCAAGAGGCTGAGAGTGGCTGAGAAAGAGCTGCAAGAGCTCAAAGCTGAGAAAGAGACTGCCAACGCCGCTGAGAACCCATCTGATGACCATTGAATCCATTTCAAGTGTCATGTCTTTTTGTTATTATTTTTTGTTTTACATCTTAAATATTATAAATATCTTTTATATGATTTTCAAATCTCTTCTCGTCTGTGTATGTTTAGACAGTGTGTCTTTTATCTTGGAATGCTCGACTGAATGTTTAACTCAACACAACTTTTTCTCGGTACAACTACTTGATAAAATCAATTAACTTAATAAGATAAAGACAAAATTAAGTTTCATCTACTATAAATATCCTCTAATAATTTAATTTGCTGAAATTTGATAAAATTAAAATAATTAATCTAAGACATTTGTTTTAATGACTAACTAATATGATTAAGAAATATCAGATACTACTGAAAGGCATCTTTAGGTCATGTTTCAGAAAAATAGGTTTCTAAAAATAAGCTAAAAAAAGATCAACCGGAGGAAATGCCATGTGTAAAAAGATGAATCAAGGCAACATCATCTAAAAGAATGTCTAAGTGTGATATCATCTCCATTGTCTGAACCTGTTCAGACAGTTCACAATGAATTTACTGAAATTGTGGGTCAGAAATGTTAAGATGGTTGATACACAAAGCACCGAGCCTACCTCTACGTTTGAAAAGATAATTTTGACTTAGTAGCATCTATACTTTCTGAACCTGTTCAGAAGGCTCTCGGTGAACCTCCTAAAATTGTGGGTCATGAATGTTAAAGTAATGGAAACTTAAGTCATTAAAGTCTATTTCAATCCTTGAGGGACAGGTTAAGATGATTGTTCAAAGATTCTCTGAAGCACAAAAAGACAAAAGACTAAAAGGAAGATTTGCAGACATTAAGCGATCTCAGAAGAAGAAAAGTCTTCAAAGAAAGGTGCAATGTCAGAAAAGCATTCTTCCATCCAGAGAACAATGAGGAAATCTATTGGTAACATTACTTCACCTTAAAACTTAAATATCTGTGAAAAATTGTCCTCGAGTAAAGAGTTTAATCAACTAATAAAACTTTAATTAATAAGTAAAAACTTAAAAAACTCAAAATTTTAAAAGCTTCTCAGATAATAATAATCATAAAATCCTTTTTTCTGATACCATAAAAATCTGTTTTCAAAAATTATCTTCTTAAATGTTTTCTCACATATTCTATTCTATTTTTCTTTCTTTTCTGTCTCTAAAAAGATGTTTCGAAAAAGTAATATCTTCTAATACGTTTTTATGTCTCTTATTAATTGTTTTTTTCAAAAACGTTTTCCAAAACTTACTTTATCCATGCTAATGACTCAGTTTCCTATAGGGCTTCATCTATGACCAATCAATGATGCACGTTTCGATACTTTCAAGGTCTGAAACTGTCATCATGAAAAGCTATCTGAGCCCATATACATCGCGTGAACAACAATCCAATGGATTCATTTTCCTTACTTCTCTATTTTACCCTTGCTTCAAAGTCCTATAAAGTCACAAGAGCCCCTCACACAAACTCACATCTTCAAAGCTCCTCTATAGCTTTGTCTAAGGTTCTGAGTAAGTGGCTCCCAGAAGGATGATGAAGAAGCAAAGGAAAACAGAATAAGGACCTCTGGAACATGTTGAGGCAAAGATCAAGTCATCTTGGATGATGTATGGAATGAAGAGTAAGGGAAAGGGTTCATCTGAAAACCCGTTTCTCTATACTTGGACCATGGTGATCTTGCTGCATCACAGGTGGACTGGAAGACCACCGGGAGATTCCGAAATAGCCAATCTTATGAGGGAAACCACTTCAAATGTGGTCCTCAGGATTAAGGTGGTGGCTAATGGTCGAACCACTGTCTTAAATGATGCACCTCTCTTGTTTCAGGTGTGACAAGGGAATTGAGTGCTGCTTGGCACGGTTGGGATGAAGTCTGGGGCTCTGAGGCAACTCCCGAAGCTTTTGCAGCAGAAGGACTGGTGATAGCTTTAAAAGAGATGAAGTCTATAAGGCTATGTTTCAGGCCTTCGAAGGAATCTCCGGCGTTAGCAATGAAGAGTGCATTCTATTTTTGGAATGTAACTTGTTTTTCTTTTAAAGATTTCTTTATCAAATGTTTTGAAAATTTAAACTCGTGTATTTCTATTCTTATTTCAGTTTATTTTGTTTATAAAAAATTGTTTTATTTATTAACAGTTGGTATTTATTTAAAGTGTATTTCAATTTCTCTTGTTTCATTTATTAACAGTTGGTATTTATTCCTTAATCTTTGGTATCTGAATAATAATAATAACAATTTGAGTAATAACGACCCTGCAAAATTAGAACAACTAATTCAGATAATATGTAAAAACTTTAATGTAAGATAAAAGGGGGAGAAATATAATCAGTAAAGAAATATGGCTAAATGAACTTAAAAGAGGGTGATAGATATGAAACTCAACAATATGAAACCATGAACCTTTTATAATTAATGACAAAAGGGGGAGAAATATAAAACTCACAAAATGATGTTAAAGGGGAGAAATAGGGGAGAAATATAAAAATAAGGGAAAAATATATAAATAATAAAATGACGTATGTCAGAAAATAACAATTGGTATATGTAATAACAATGTAATTATAACAATCGGTATCTATGATAAGTTAACAATATGTGGTAATATTAGTTTTCAATGAATAACAAACAATAATAATTGGTATCTAAAAAGGTTAACATCTGATTAATAATTGGTATCTAAAAGATAAACATCCAGTTTCTAAGAAGTACTAACATTTGGATTCTAAAGATTAACATCTAGTTTCTAAAGGATAAGTTAACAAAATGTATCTAATCTTGTTAGTAGTTAGAATAATAACAATTGGCAACATTTAACAAACTAAAGAATAAATGTTCTTCTCAGGGGGAGTATTATAGATAGGGGGAACCTTCTATATACTTAATCATCTTTCCTTAAAACATTTTGTAAGTTATACATATCTTATTTGTCATCATTAAAAAAGGGGAGATTGTGAAGTCTATTAATCAGTTTGAGCATTCAAACTTGACTCAAAGACTTAATATCCTTTAGTTTTAATGATTAACAAATAAGAGTATATAAAGAGTATATAAAGAACATATAAGAACAAATAAGATTATATAAACAGATTCTACTGAGAAAGGTATTGGTTTGTTGATTGTGTTTCAGGTTGAAATATTCATTAGAAGAAGAAGAAGATTTGATGAACAGAATCACAATCAGAAGATAAGGATCAGAAGAACAAATGCAGAATTTAATACATAGAAGCTGTCTGAAGAACGCAACTCGTCTGAAGCATAGAAGCTGTCTGAAGAACGCAACTCGTCTGAAGCATAAAAGCTGTCTGAAGAACGCAAGCCGTCTGAAGTGCTGAAGCCGTCTGAAATGCTGAAGCTGTCTAAAGACGTGAAGACCATCTGAAGACGTGAAGACCATCTGAAGGCGTGAAGACCATTTGAAGACGTGAAGACCGTATGAAGACGTGAAGACTATCTGAAGAAGCCTACAAACAGAATCAAGAATTTATCTCTTGAAGACGTTGCTAAAGTGTAAAGCACACTCTACCAAAATGGAGTACACTTATATCAGTATAAAAGCTAAACATGCTTTTATGCCTCGATCAAAGTCTTGTACAAATGAGGAAACTCTGCAATGACTTTCTCTAATGACTGTTGCACCTGCAACAAAAGGCATTTCAGTATAAAAGCTAAACATACTTTTATACCTCGACCAAAGTCTTTCACAAATAAGGAAACTCAACAAAGACTTTCGGTAACGCATGCTGCACCTGCAACATAAGGGATATGCGTGCGCAGACCTGCACCTGCGACTGCTGCCATACAGAGGTGATCAGAAGATTGAGAAAAAGCAACCAGAAAGATGTTTGAATAAAAAAAACTGATTCAACATCTTTATTCATCTATATCTCAGAAGAAGGAAATGCAAAGAAAGACAGAATAGCAATCAGCTGAAGTAGAAGAAAAGCTGGAATTAATATGATATAATATTCAAGCTGAAGAATTGAGAAAATCCTGAATTATATAAGATGAGCACATGTTGAAGCTGATGAGATAAAAGCAAGCATTTGAGTATATGTGAAGAAATTAATCGTCTGAACATATAAGCTCTCTAAGTGCATGCAAAATAATAACACGAAAATCTCTCTAAAGAGCTCATCTACAGAAGTGTCAAAACAGGACTGTCTGAACACTTATTTGCTTAAGAAGAAGCAACCGTTTGAGACCCTATTACACAATGGCTATATGCGCCACATCTTCAATTATCTCAACGGTATTATGAATCATCTTCAAACGGCTATATTCCAACAGATCATATAAATAGTCTCAAGGAAGAATTTGAAGACGTTGAACTCATTCACTTGGTTCAATCAGTTGATCAAGATGTATCAGAAAGAACCTTATTGGTTGTTGACCATGCTTACTTGAATCAACCAAGTTGAAAAAGTTGAAAGAGAATCAACCATGCTGCTGATCTATTGATCAGTTAGTAAAAGTTGTAGTTGTTCAGTTGAACAACCAACCAGGTTGTGCTTAATCTCAAATGAGCCAAGAATGGTTTGAAGCCGCAAGTATACCTTGGTTATTCCAATGATACGGGTGAGAATGTAGCCCATGGAAACCAATGGTTGGAGAACAAGGCTGAAGCTCAAATCCAGTATCTATCTAGCCAATTCTCAGAGGATGTCATTCCTCACATCAGAGATAGGATTGTACCTAATTTATACACTTGTATCACTGTCTTAACCTTGTACTTAGAATTCAACCTTTGTATCCTGAGTAGTACTCAGTTAACCTCTAGTACAGGAAGAAATTAAGTTTATGTTTCGTGGAAACTTAAACTTAGTTCAAATTGTAAACACTTTATGTGTCAGAGAGCCTGGAGAGGCTTGGTGGAAGAAAGAATACTTAGTTGCAAAGCCTGGAGAGGCTAGACTGAAAAAGAATACTGCATGTGTTGCCTGGAGAGGTAGTTGAAAACAAAAGAATACTTAGTCGTAAAGCCTGGAGAGGCTAGACTGAAAAAGAATACTGCATAAGTTGCCTAGAGAGGCAGTTGAAAACAAAGGAATACTCGTGTTGTCTGGAGAGACTGTACTCGTGTTGTCTGGAGAGACTGTACTCGTGTTGTTTGGAGAGACTGTACTCGTGATGTCTGGAGAGACTGTACTCGTGATTTCTGGAGAGACTGTACTCGTTGTGTCTGGAGAGACTGTACTCATTGAGTTGCCTGGAGAGGCAGTTGATAAGCAAAGAATACTCATTGAGTTGCCTGGGGAGGCAGTTAATAAGCAAAGAATACTCATTGAGTTTCCTGGAGAGGCAGTTGAAAACAGAGTAATACTTGTGTTGGCCTGAAGAGGCTGTGAATAATACTTGTATCTGTGGATTCAGATAGTGGGAAATCCAGTGGTGGTTTGCCTCTGGGACTGGATGTAGCTCACGGGTTTGTGAGTGAACCAGGATAAATTCTGTGCCTAAGTTCTCTTTCCGTTAATCTCTTTATTTATAGTTTTCTTATTTATGTTGGGGATTGAAAAGTTATTTTCATAACAAACTTAACACAACAATTTCAATAAAATGATCTTTCATAAGAACAAAACATGAGATGTTTCTCATATCACTTGAAGCATTACAAAGAATGTCTTTTAAATTACTTCTGAAACAATTATCTGAAGTGAGTCTGGAAAGACCTCAGTTCAGAAATCTGGAACAGACTTCAGACAACCTATAGTCATCTGAAGTATTTCAGAAACAGTTTTGAAAAATATTCAATGTAATAATCTTCAGAAGATATCTTGAGAAGTATCTGTTTAAAATAATCTTAAGACTTAAAAGAAACTTTATTTTTCTTATCTTCCGCACGTTTTAATTATCTCTGATCTTAAGATTCATTTTAAACATTATTCATCTTCATGATTTAAATAAAAGATTTACAAGATTGACACGAAAAGCTTAAAACACTATTCAACCCCCCTTCTAGTGTTTCTTGTGGTTCTAACAGGGGTAGCCTGAGAGAGGGCGATCATAAGAGATAAGGAAACTTCGTCGGGTGTGGATTACGTATTTAGACCGAGATATGGTTGGAGCATCACGGGACCACCGGGGGTAGCCTGAGAGAGGGCGATGATAGGAGATAAAAGGAATCGCTCGCTTGAGTGAGCGTGCGCGATTCAATTTTTTTAAAAACACCCAGAACCCCAACCTCATTCATTAATACTCTTATATATCACTTTAGAGAGAGAGAATGAAGAGTTCTAGAGAGAGAAACCCCAATTGCGAGCTAGAGGAAGCTTGAGGCAACTAGGGATCTTCAACTCCACCCTTCCCCTACCTCATTTCCCCTTCTTTGGAGCTCCTTTGAGGTGGGTAAATCTCACACACTCTCACCCAATCTTGTATAAGTATTCCCAATGTACCCTATTCTTCCACTCCCTTTTCTTGAACTTGTATGTGTTTGTTTACCGATTGTTTTTGTTTATATTCAATGTTTTGAAGATTTTGATGATTATTTACCTAGGATCCTCACTTAGGGTTTAGATTGGGGGTTTGGCTATGTTTTGGCATCTTCTACTATGTATGTTGAATGCTTGGAGTTATGATATACACCTATTGAATATTATAATGTATGATATGCATATTTGAGAACAAATAAGACACTTGGGCTTTAGCCCCCAGAGATTAAGAAAGAGATAATGGACTTCAATCCCTAGAGATAATGACTTCGACTCCTGGAGTAAAACTTGGACTTCGGTCCCTAGAGTAATTTGGCGGGTAGTAACCCCAAGGGAGACGTTCCTTGTAATCTTAGCTCAGGTCTAGCCCAAGAGATATAGATAAGACCCATTCCTGCCGGGAAATGCAACTCATGCATATTATTAGAAATGTTTCTAGAGATTTCATATGGTAGAGCTTATGTTTACATAGTGACTTGTGCTTGTTGCATTGCATTTTCTTGCTTACCTACACTATTTGTTGCATGCTTTACTCACTGGGACTCTAGTCTCACCACACGCTTTGTGGTCATATTTAGATGCACAGGTTCCACCCAGGACAGGGCAGTGAGCTGGGAGGCTTGCAGGAGCTTTAGTTTTGATGTACTCAGATACTATGTATTTAGTGGATTTATTTGATGATTAGAATTGTTTGTACTATTTTGAGGGACATGACTGTACATGTGTTGCCTTCAGGCCTTCTATTTTGCTTAGGGAACATGTATGGGGTTACCCTAGTAGATGTATACAGATTATGTTTATTTGAGCCTTGAGGCATTATGTATTTAGTTTATGTTCCCATATTCCATTTGAGTTTTCGTTGGACGCTTAAACGTTATATAGTTTGTAATGCGATATTTAAAATGACACAAAATAATTTCAGAAATTTGGGAATATGGCTTCCAACCAGCTTAATTATTGGATTTAGATATTAGGACGTTACATCTTAGCCCATTTAGGGAGAAGTGCAACACTAGAGTTATAAATCTGGATGTCTCATCCTTCTTCTATTTTTAATAGCATCTTGCCATAGACTGTCATTTTTGTTTCCCTATGTACCAAAACAAAATAGTCGTCATTTGAAAGAATTAACTCTAATAAGTTTGCCATAGCGAAGTTTTTTTTGTTGTTTGTGTGCATGACTAAAACGGTCTCTTCCTCATTCCTAACGCTTGTATGCCCATCTCTTTCTCTCACTCTAAATTATGTGCTCCTTCACCAAATTCTAATGCTTCAAATTTCAAATTTAAAAATTTGAAGTAGACAGGATGAGATCTGTGAATTCAACAAAATTGAGTTACAAAAAAATCATCGTAGAACTCCAATTTTAGAGGGAGACTGTAATTGGAGAGAGCTTAAGAGAATGATGGTTCTGAGTTGATAAGTTATGGGATCTCAACACCCTTAATTTTCTGATGATTATGTATAGTACTCCAACCACTTGCAATGACCTATAGCTCTACTATGGACATTTCCCTAGACTAACTTTAACCACTACCATAGATGTAGTGTTGGTCACCCATTTGCCAAAGAATTCTCAATGTTTTGCCAAAATATATTTCATACAGAATACAAATAACGTCATGTTGAGTCCAAGACCCTCTTAAATAAGGTTTTAATGACAATACACTTCCGTACTCAAATTCTAAGTGTTCTGAATAAAAGGATTACTAATGTTTGCCTTGAGAATGCTTGAGAAAATACAAGAATACTTTAGACATGATTAGAATCAGTTTAGAATAAAAACTCATTGTTTAGAAGCACACTTCAGTCAAACCACAAGTTCCCATGAATGCTTTACATGGAGAAATTCTTCAAGAATGAAAAAAATCATTACAAGAAGGAACTACAAGCTTCAGAATGGTCAAGAGCAGTTATCCAAGACCTACTGCACAATCACCTGTGTTAAATCAAGCTTCATAAGGTACTAAAAGCTTTAGAAGATCATCATAAGACCATTAGAAGCAAGAAGCATTGACTAGAAGCAAGGTTATGAACAACTGAATCAAAACAATTGTAATAACTCTATAAAAATATTCTCAAGTTACTGCTGATTCAAACAAAGCAAAGGGAGATTGATCAAGTGATTAGAAGCATGATTATTGCCTTAGAAGCATGAAAGTAAAAATCTGCAATGATTGACTTCCTTTAGAAGCATCAGAATTTAGAAACATTCTTTAGAAGGTGAAACTCGTTCCCAAACTCCTCAAGTTTGACCCAGAGCAATTTAAATTTGCATCCATGGCTGCAACACTTTCAAGAGAAAAAGAAGAGACCAAGAGTCCAAGTGCTAAAAAATAAAAATTATCATTCTTGCCTTCTAAAGCCACTCTCAAAAAAAAAAAAAACCAATCCAAAAAATTGTATTTGTTTCTAAACCTTAGAAGTGATTTATTAAACTTTTTATTGTATTAGTTCGATCCACTCTTTGAGTAATATTGAGAGCTATCCATCAAAACACCTCATTTGATAATATGTTGTTATCTCCCAACCAAACCAGTGAGAGTTAGTGTTGGTTGAAAGTATCCAAAGCTAATTAGGGTTGATTAGTGTTGGTTTAGCATTTGTGTAGCTAGTTTAAGTCTAAGGAGGCTGGGGTAAAAGAATACCTATTGTAATTACAGGCTTGTTGAAGTAATGAAAATACTACTAAGGTAGGTACTGGACTTAGCCCAAAGTGTTTGTTGGTCAATTGGTATAAAAATCATTGTTCAATAGCTCTTTTTCCTTACTCTTTTATTATTCTGCACTTTAGTTGGTTTATTTGTTTATACATGATTCACATCACTACCACACTTTTAAAATAAGACCAGTTTCTACACAATCAATTTTTAAATTGAATATTTTATAAATAACTTGATAAATAATCTTTCTATCATTTAAATAATCATGCTGAAAAGTTTCATCAAGTTTTGAATTGGTTCAAATTTTTAGAAGCATAAATTATTGTTTCTACAGTTATGATCTATTCAGACTTTGGGTGTATTTTATCATATCTATCTAAAGGTGCTTCTAAAGAGATTTATCTTTAAATAGTGATTGTTGACTATAAAAAAGTTCTGGAAATTTTCATAAATTCCCAACTAGATTTAATCCTTCAGAAGCAAGCTGATGAATTCCTATTTACACTATTCTTGCTTCTAATCAGAACAGTAGAATATATTTGCTATTCTAATCATTGTGTAATACCTTTCATAGATTGTCCAAGGTCATATTACTTGCAATATAAATTTCTGTCAACTTGAGTTTCTTTAGAAGGTATAATTGTGATAGTTCGTAGTTGAATTAGCCTAACACTATCTTCTGAAGACACCTTATGATAACCAAGAACTTTCTTGAGCTAAAAATTAATATGGAATTCAGTTTTTCAGATTAAGCAAAACATTTTCAAGAGTTACAATTCAATCTCCCCTTCTTGTGACTCTTAGAACCACTTTATGTCAGAATGGAGAAAGAACATGGTCAGACACAAATTTCACTTAATAATGTGATTCATCTATCCTTGATATGGTCAAGGGTCAAATTGTAAATCCTCCAAGTTTTTATCACCAGATCTTCTCAATTGTTTTGTTTTATATTAATATATATTAACAAATATATTACCCTTTACATGTTTTGTTTGCCTCATGAACGCTACGTAGCCGATATTCTTATCACTTGGAGGGGGTTATTTGTTAAACTCGGCCTTAAATAGTATTCTAACATATTATTTATCTTTTAAAGATGTCTAAGACAGTTGTTAGGAGACTTATTATATAATATTCAAAGGAGGGTTTTTTGAGGGCTACATGATAGTTCTAAAACTACTGGGGTAATCTAGTTTCGTTTTGCAAGGATATTTGGATTGGGAATGAAAGTCATTCTAGGATGAGTTACAATAATTTTAATGCATTAGTTTTAAATGTTAGTGTGTTTGTTTTACTTAATGTTGTTTGTTAGTTTATTAGTTTTCTAATTAATGATGTTCCTACACCTTGTATAAATAACCAATTGTGAACTTCATTCTATAGTAATTTTATTCAATACGATCAAGTTTGGTACATTTCCAAATTTCCCACTCTCTAGTTCACTTTTTGAAATTGCTTAACCATCTCGGTTTACTGAGATGGTATAACAGCTCTACCTATGGAGCTCACCACCTCCATGTTCTTCTTACTTCCTCCATGTTCCCATGAGCATCGAAAGCCATGATTATGATCTTCAATCCTCTACAATCACCACCAAGTACCATAATGATATATTTTTGTCATTTTTTATCCACGTTGCTTCCTTCTCACTTGCTTCATCATCTATCATTTATGGAAAAGGGAAAAGTTGAAAAAGAAAAGGGTAATAATTCTTCCTTCCACTGCAAGAGCAGTTTATATGGCAAGGTAGAACACCAATCCCTTCTACAAGTTACGGTGGACACCGTCACCAGATCCATTCATCTTTGGAAACATTCATTCATCTTCTGTGATAGAATTGCATAACCCCATAAAATTTGTTCTACTTTTAATCTATGGTGAGGAAAAGGAAGCGTAGGTTGAAGAACTCGCCTCTACCGACGTTTTTCTCCCGAACAAAAGCAATATTGGTGGTTCTATGAAAAGGGGATTTGATTAGACTTGGTCCATTGCAATCAGTGATCTAATTTCCATTTTTATAATAAAACCCCTCTAATGAATTCTAATCATGAATCTGTTTCCATATCAAATGTTGTTGCTTAAATCTTCAATTGCATTTGTCGATTCAAATAAGAAAAGCCACCACAAAGCTCGCACAATCGTGGTGTTGTTCTCTCCATCATGAAGATAAGAAAAAGTCACCAAGGGTTTACAGAATCGGAAGCTATATCATGAAACGATCATCACAATCCAAAATGACCAAATATATGGAATCATATGTGGAAAGACTCATCTCCTCTCAAGTTGTTTTCTTTACTTGGAAAATTCTTCTGGATAAGTTTCCCTTTAAGACTAATCTTTTTCATATAAAGATCATGCATTCTCAAGTGAATTTGGGTTGTGTTTATTTGTTCTCATTAATTGGAAAAATGCTCCCATTTTTTTTGGTAGTTGTGATTTTGTTGTTAAAATCTAACATCAAGTTTTTAGTTGGTTGGGCAATTTCACTTCATACATATAATACCTTAAAATCTAATGGAATTGTACCTTCAGCTCAACAATCCGATGGCAAGAAGAAAACATAAAAGTATTTGGATGCTTATCCGGTTTGTAGTAATTTGGTCCATATGGATGGTTTTCGTAACGAAGTTATTCTTGAGATTGGTTCCCTATGATCTTTTACATTTAATGGATTTGATTAAAGTAAGATCATGGAAGTGGTTTACTTTCAAATTTCATTGTTCTTCGCTGGCTATTTCTTCATATTGGTGCTTGAATCCTCATGGATGTATTTTGCAATATGGTTAACTTATTTTCTGATTTGCTATAAATTGGGAGATAGTGATTGTTAGACAAATGGCCACTAATCCAAGAGGGAGATGAATTGGATTTGTAAAATTTTTGAAACTTCTAAAAACTTTGAATAATGAAAAGATTTATTGGAGATAAAATGAAAGTATTATAGGTCTTAGATAAAGATTTGGTAATCGATTAATGCATATAGAAAACTTCAAAAGTTTACAGGTTCCCCTATTTTGTATTTCACGAAGGCTATCTTTTGACCTATATATTAAATTGTTCCAATTGAAGTAAATATTGTAATCACAAGAAGGGGGTTGAATTGTGATCTCTTTAAATTTCTGTAATTTGCTTTTAATACTCAATTCTGCTCAAGTTAAATACTTGGCTGATATTAGAAGTTCAAGGGTTAATTCTCACAATATGAATTATGTTTATACTATGCAGAAAATATGGTTCCTTTTGTTTTGAACCTTGTTGAAGTAAAACTTACTTAGGTATTAGATAGATTTAAAAGCTTTTCATGCAAATGTTATGACAGTTACAATGCAAATGCACCAGCTGAAATAAAGAGTTTAAGGGATAAGAAGATTGCACACAGTATTTATACCGGTTCACCTCTTAACCTTGAGGCTACGTCCAGTCCCTACTCCGAGTAGGATTTTCCACTATATCAACCTTGATACAATGACTTCTTGGGTGCTCCATGATGGGTTTCTGGCAAGCGAACTAAAAATCCAGTAGTATATTAGTAAGAAAGATATCGTATTCACAGTGAACGGTCAATTCACGTATAGTTGTGATCTATTTATCAGAGGGAAAACAACGGATTTATAAGAGTATTATTGCGTAAATTATAATGGCAAATAAATAATTAATTAAATTAGAAAGGAAGAGTTAGAGACACTTTACTTGGATTAGGATTGAACTTCATATCATCACACCCTTTGTGCATGTAAAAACTATCTATTATTTTAGGTTTACTCTATAATACTGTAGACAAACTATATTGCTTATGACCCTGAGTTACCAGGCGCCACTCACACTCAAAGATAATCCATGCGGGCTCTCCCAAGCGACAAACTTACCCTCGACTTATTTTGTTTTCTTTATTCCGTTTGTAAAAGAACTAATTGATAAACGAGACCTAATCCTGTAGACGCACCTTCATTAGAGTACTCACACTACCCATCAACTAATCCTTTGCTATCGATACTAAGGCCTAATCCTGTAAACGCCCTTCGCTAGAGTACTGTCACTACCCATTGCTCATTAGTAATGCTCATGTGTCGGTCACAGAGTACCGAGTCCTCTTATTCAATCAGAGTTTGAGTTTCCTATGTCTAGGCTCCCCCATCCTCAATCCTAGTCGAAACTAGCCTATAACTCCAGCGCAGGCGCGGAAGTTAGGAACTAAGCACAGAATAAGATTACCAATATTATAGACAGAGAGCTTAGAAATAATAAAATAGAGTTTACATACACTTGGGGATAGAATCAATTACATTCAATCCTAATGGAGAGTTAACTACACAGGGTAGTCATGCAAACCACCGAAGATGTTGTCACCATCTTCAATCCTTGTGAAGCGCTCCTCCTCTCCTACTCTAAGATTAGCTTTGGTGCATTATCACTGAAATAAGACTGAATTACAATAATTGTGCACACTTTGATCTGGTGCAATGAGGTCCTATTTATAGGCTAACGAAAGACAAAGGAAATTGGGGAGAAATCTATCTAAAAATGGCAACATGGCAAGAATCAGCGTGACTTGCGCTTCAAGTTGCGCTACAGCGTAGGTTGCAGCGCAGGTTCCAGAGAGTTGCGCTTCACCCTACGCTACAGCACAGGTTGAAGCGCAGAATGCGTCCTGCAGCTTCAATCTTTCTCTTTTTAACTTGATCTCTCCCCGAGACTGGTTTTGGTTTATTTGTCTTTCCTTGTTTCCCTTTTCTTGATGAAATCTTGCATTTATTGAGCATCTTGGATTTAATTGGGAAGGTTGTCTACAGAATCCTTGTTTGATTGGCATTGATCTCCTCATTGATTGCCTCAAATCTTTATTAAATGTCTTCAATCAAACTCAAATCTTGCAGATATCTCCCTCATTTAATGTTATCTTTCCTTTAAATCAAATTTTTGCAATATCTTGCAAAAGTCAGCAATATTTCTATTAAAATAACATCAAATTCAAATCCAAGATTAATAAATACAATTTATCTAATATTTAATAAAAAGGGATTAAACTGGGGCAATAATACCATTTTATCCTTGATAAGTGAACTAAAAAGTGCTCTAATTTATCATATAATTTTCAATTATCAAAATACCCCCCAACTTGAATTCTTGCTTGTCCTCAAGCAAGAGACCTCTTTGCAATAAAAAAATCAATTCTATTCCCTGAATAACTAAAATCAAAAACAAATTCAAGGAACTTTTCATCATCTCCTTGTTAAGCGGCAGTCACCTTCCAAACATAAGAAAAAATGAGGATTAAGAGATGTTACCAATCCTCAATCAGAATAGAACACAAACATCAGTCAAACTTCTCAAAATAGCAATTAAAGCAGTAAGTGATAAACCAAGGAAATCTCTCATTCTCACGGGCAAGTGTTTCCCTCAATCTTTTTCACCACCATTGAACAACTAGAATTGATAGTCGTTTTCCAACATCTGAACCTGCAAGTAGTCAATATGGATCAAAAAGTCTTTTCTTTGGTTGTAATGAGGCCGGGCTATCAAGAAATCATGATTTTTCTGGATATGCAATGAACACTTTGAATAGAGAGCATCTTGTGATTGTGCTTTGGAACTTCTCTCAATCTACCATGTGATTCTTGAATTGTCACCTTTTTTCAGCTGGCCTCTTTGTTTGAAGAAGTACTCCTCTTTATTTATGAGGGGGTATTCTTCTTTGTGATTTCTTGTGCCTGCTCTTGAATTTCTTTCACCTTTCAATTCACCAACCTTTTGTCCCATCTTGTTGTGTTGCACCTTGCTCTCTATCCCAAGTGTGAAGGGACATGATATGATCATTAATCATGGCTGGGGTGCATCAAAAGAAATATTAAGGCTAAAATGGACAATCAAAAATTGGAAAAATTTAATCAAGGTTGGCTATTTGGCACTGAGCAAAATATTATAATCACAAAATATGCCTTTGTCACTTCCATATCCTCCACTAGCAAGACAAAATTCAGAAACTCAAGCAATAACAATTGACAAGCAGCGGTGAAAAGCTCTCAATTTCAGTGTTTGGGCTCTCAGCTCACCGGTTATTGGCTAAAATTTCCTTGATAAAGCACTTAATGGTTTTAATTAACTACCCTGATAGGTTCTTTTGAGAAGTATCCTAATTCTAACTGATTGTGGAATTAATCACAAAACCCTATCATCTTTCCTAATTTGGTTCGTTAAACTACTTAATTACAGAGAATTTGAAAATGTTGCCTTAATTCCTAATTTCCTAAGGTCCTAAAAATTTTAAAAATTCTGAAATTTTTAAAAAATTGAAATACAAAACAAAAATCCTAATTAACTAGAAAATATTCTATAAAATAATAGAAAATAAAAGAAAAACTAAAAGAAAGAAAACACCAGTATTAATCTTCATCCTCTGTATCCTGTAAGTCCTTGTCCTGCTGCTGCTCCACCTTCCCCTGGATGAATAGGCCCGTCCCTAGGCCAGTGCAAGAATATCCGGAACTCTTCAAGCAACATGCTTGGGTATGGGTCTAGTACTCCTGATTGGTTTGAGGTTAACTGGTCTTTATACTTTGCAGCAGTCTATGCAATTCATGAAGAACATGGAAGCCTATCATTAACCAATTTACATGCATAATTCAAAGAATTAATATTTTCACAACAAAAGTTCAGTGCACTTGGTAATGACTTCCTAAAAACAAATCATACTCATTTATTTTTCAAGCATTCAATCAATCCATGGAAAGTGAAAGTTCAAGATTTTTGAAAGAAATACAGCATAACACTTTCAAATTTAATAACTCACAAAACAAAAAGTATTTTAATTCAGCAAATTGTTCTTCATATTCCACACAGCCAAAATCACATTTAAGATAGCAATAATCAACAATATTCATAATCCTAAGGTTACTACCCTAAAGTTCAAATCATAAAAAATGGAGTAAATGAAGATTTCAAGTGGTAAAAATTAAACTTGAAAGTTTCAAAATTGATGGAGATTTGTGAGTGGAAGAAGTGAAAAAAAAAAGAGGTTAGGAAGTAGAGAAACAGTACATGAGAAAATAGAGGATTTTAAAAAATTCGTACTGCTGCTCTTCACCTTGCGCTACAGCGCATGTGAAGCGCAGAAGACAGTGACTAAAATTGCATTTTTGCGCTTTACCTGCGCTATAGCGCAGAAAACAGAATGTAATTTTGCAATTTTCAGTCACGTTTTCTGCTGCTTCCTATTATTTAAAAATTTTATTTTCCACAAATTTATTTCAATCAATTTTGAAAATTTCCTAAATCCTAAAAAATGAAAAATCCTAACAAAAACAAAACTGAAAACAATTGAAAACTTAAAAATCTCTGGGTTGCCTCCCAGGAAACGCTTGTTTAACGTCTTCTAGCTCGACGCCTTTTCTCTCAAGGTGGCTGAAACTGAAGTATTTTAATGAGCTTGTGAGCTGCACCCTTCCTTTCTTTGGCCCATATACCTCCCCATAATCTTGCCTTGGAACAACCTGTACTGTGAAGCTTTGATGATTTATAATTGATTGCTCTCAATTTCTTTGCTTCAGGGGGGTCTTTGATATGGAACACACCTGACCACTTGATCTTTAATCTGGCTCTAGGCTCTGAATTTGATTCTAGCTTGAATTTTCTTCTCTTTGCCTTGTCCTGGTAAGTGTTATTGCAGACCTTTCTTTTGTGAGGTCTGGAAGGTTTATCACTTGTACCATGCCTTTCTTGATCTTCCATTGGAGGACTGGTTGGATAAGGCAAGGTCTTTGGTCTTGGTATTACTTTCCTTCCTTCCTCGGGCTTTGATTCTCCATCTCCCTGTTCACTCTTTTTCTCATTTTCTTGATCTTTTTCATCATGTACACCCTCATATGTGTTGTTCTCTATCTCTCTTTCACAGTCAATCTCTTCTTCAAGCACCATCTTTTCTATTTCATCCTTTCTTTCTTCTTTTACTTCTGCTTCTCTTTCTTGTGTTAATTCAGATCTCTCCTCCTTATCAGCCAGATCATCATTGGTTTCCTCCCCTGTCAATTTAACAATTATGGTGGGACAAAATTCTATGGGGTTGGGTTGAGCGTTTGCTGAGCTCTGTTCTGACTATTGGTTGTCTAGTGCTTCTGCTATCTGTTCAATTGTTGCATCAGGAGACTCTCTCTTCTTGTTGAGCAGTTCCAACATGAATTGCTCCATGGCCTCCCACATTGGGATGTTGATTTGTACTATTTTGTTACTCTTTATGTAGGCTGCAAATATCATGTTCATAACTTCCATGGAGGGATTCTCTGGATATGGTAGTTCCCTGGCATGCAGTGCATGTGTGAACTCTTCTTTTTCTTCTTCTTTATTTTCTTTAGCAGCTTCCTCTGATTTCCTTTCTTCAATTTCTCTTTCTTGTATTGCTTCAGTTTCCTCTTCTTGAATGTCTGGATAAGAGCAGTGACCATTGAGATGGTTACCTCCACAAAAATAACAATTTAATTGTGGTGACTGGCCAGGTTAAGAGCAGTGACCATTAAGATGGTTACCTCCGCAAAAATCACAAATTAATTGTGGTGACTGGCTAGGATAAGAGTGAACTGGTTACGGTGGCTGAGAAAGTCTGTCTAGCTGCTCTTGGGGTACTTGTGATGACTGCTTCAAACTCTTATTTTCTGCCCTTGATTTGGTGTGTGGGATAATTATTTTGGCTCTTGCGTAATCTACAAGGGTTCTTCTTGGTGGATTTTGCCATTCAGAAGCCATTTAACATTTACTTCCTTTGGGGTGGTTGAACAGAGTGTTGAAATTGTCTCCTTGAGCTCTGCCCCCTTTTTTCTGTTACCTGTCTTCTCAAGAGAAATAATCAAGATGCTCAAACAGAGAGAAAAACAAAATAACAAAAAGTAAATTTTTTTAAAAAAGAAAATAATTAAAATCAAATAATTAAAAATAATATATTTTTGTTTTCTTCTCGACTTTTCCCTTGTCTCTTTCTCTTGTTTCTACTTTTGTTCTTCCTTGGTGTTCTTTCTGTTTCTGGATCAAGTTGTAATTGATTAGGTGACACCTGGCCTCTGAAAAGCATAAACAAGAAACATTGAAAAAGGTAAGTGTGGAAGAAAAATTAATAAAAATAGAAAAACTATAAATTTCCTAAAAATAATAAAAATTTCCTAAAATATGGAGAGTCTTGAATTTGTCTCCCTTGCTCTTTTTCTCTCTCTCTATTTGGTCCCTTCTCTCAATTGATTTTGAGACACCTGTCTTTCAAAAGAACACTATTTAAGAAGCTCAAACAAATGTTAGCTCAGGAAAGAGGAACAAAATAATAAAATTTAATTTTTTATTTTATTTATTAACTTTTCTTTTAAATAATTAATTAATTTTTTTAAAAAAAGAAAATAATTAAAAAAAAATTAATAAAGTATAATAATTAAAAATAAAAATAAAGTATAAATTTCCTAAATAAAAATTTTCTAAAATAATAAGAATAATAAATAAAAGAAATCCTAAGATAGATATTCTTGATAATTAGACCTCCAAGGTTTACACGAATTGGAAACCGTTCCCCGGCAATGGAGCCAAAAATACTTGATGGGTTTCTGGCAAGCGAACCAAAAATCCAGTAGTATAATAGTAAGAAAGATATCGTATCCACAGGGAACGGTCAATTCGCGTATAGTTGTGATCTATTTATCAAGGGAAAACAACGGATTTATAAGAGTATTATTGCATAAATTGTAAATGGCAAATAAATAATCAATTAAATTAGAAAGGAAGAGTTAGAGACACTTTACTTGGATTAGGATTGAACTTCATATCATCACACCCTTTGTGCATGTAAAAACTATTTATTATTTTAGGTTTACTCTATAATACTTTAGACAAACTATATTGCTTATGACCCCGAGTTACCAGGCGCCACTCACACTCAAAGATAATCCATGCGGGCTCTCCCAAGCGACAGACTTACCCTCGGCTTATTTTGTTTTCTTTATTCCGTTTGTAAAAGAACTAATTGATAAACGAGACCTAATCCTGTAGACGCACCTTCATTAGAGTACTCACACTACCCATTGTGAAGTCTATTAATCAGTTTGAGCATTCAAACCTGACTCAAAGACTTAATATCCTTTAGTTTTAATGATTAACAAATAATATTATATAAGAACATAATATTAACAAATAAGATTATATAAGAACATAATATTAACAAATAAGAACATGATGTCAACAAATAAGATTATATAAACAGGTTCTATTGAGAAAGGTATTGGTTTGTTGATTGTGTTTCAGGTTGAAATATTCATTAGAAGAAGAAGAAGATTTGATGAACAGAATCAGAAGAACAAATGCAGGATTTAATATAAAGGTTGTTTGAAACGTAGAAGCTGTCTGAAGTAAAGCAACTCGTCTGAAGCGTAGAAGGTGTCTGAAGTAAAGCAACTCGTCTGAAGCGTAGAAGGTGTCTGAAGAAAGCAACACGTCTGAAGTGTTGAAGCTGTCTGAAGAACGCAACGCATCTGAAGTGTTGAAGCTGTCTGAAGAACGCAACGCGTCTGAAGTGTTGAAGCTGTCTGAAGAACGCAACTCGTCTGAAGTGTCGAAGCTGTCTGAAGAACGCAACCCGTCTAAAGTGCTGAAGCTGTCTGAAGTGCGCAACCCGTCTGAAGACATGAAGACCGTCTGAAGACGTGAAGACTACCTGAAGAAGTCTACGAGCAGAATCAGGAAGTGATCTCTTGGAAACCTGAATAAGTGTAGACCGCACACTCTACCAAAATGGAGTACACTTATTTTAGTATAAAAGCTAAACATGCTTTTATGCCTCGATCAAAGTCTTGCACAAATAAGGAAACTCTGCAATGACTTTCTCCAATGACTGGTGCACCTGCAACAAAAGGCATTACAGTATAAAAGCAAGACATGCTTTTTCATCTCGACCAAAGTCTTTCACAAATAAGGAAACTCGGCAAAGACTTTCGGCAACGCATGCTGCACCTGCAACATAAGGGATCTCCGTGCGCAGACCTACTGCACCTGCGACTGCTGCCATACAGAGGTGATCAGAAGACTGAGAAAAAGCAACCAGAAAGATGTTTGAATAAAATACAATTGATTCAACATCTTTAGTCATCTACATCTCAGAAGAAGAAGAAGTTGCAAAGAAGAACAGAATAGCAATCAGCTGAAGTAGAAGAAAAGCTGGAATTAATATGATATAATATTCAAGCTGAAGAATTGAGAAAAGCTTGAATTAATATGATGAGCACAAGTTGAAGTAAATCACGATGTGATAAATACAAGCATCTGAGTATATGTTAATTGTTTGAACATATAAACTCTCTAAGTGCATGGAACAGATTTCAACATTGAAGAAATCAATACAGAAGCTAAGACTATATGATTCAACGACTATAATATCATATGTCTTTATTCAAAGAAGAAACTGCAACAACAACTGGAGAACTAGACACCTCACTCAAAGAAGAAAGAAGAAATGGTGTCAGGAGCAAACAGAAAAGGAGTATATACAAAATGAGCAAAAGAACAAATCCAACGGATACCTCCTCATATACACTCCTAAGGAAAGCAGAAGAAAATTAAGAGAGAGAGTTAGCAGAGATATATCGAGAAAATCTCTCAAAAGAGCTCATCTCTAGAAGTGTCAGCACAGGATCGTCTGAACACTTATTTGCTTAAGGAGAAGCAACCGTTTGAGACATTACTACACAACGGCTATATGAGCCACATCATCAATTATCTCAATGGTATTATGAATCATCTTCAAACGGCTATATTCCAACAGAACATATAAATAGCCTCAAGATTGAATTTGAAGATGTTGAAAAAGAATCAACCATGTTGCTGACCTATTGGTCAGTTAGTAAAAGATTGTTGTTCGGAAGAACAACCAACCAAGTTGGCCAAAATGACAATGAACCAATAATGGTTTGAAGCCACGAATGTACCTTGGTTATTCCAATGATACGAGTGAGAATGTAGCCCATGGAAACCAATGGTTGGAGAACAAGGCTGGAGCTTAAAGTCAGTATCTACCTAGCCAATTCTCAGAGGATGGTATTCCTCACATCAGAGACAGGGATTGTACTTAAACTTATACACTTGTATCACTGTCTTACCCTTGTACTTAGAATTCATTCATTGTATACTGAGTAGTACTCAGTTAACCTCTAGTACAGGAAAAGATTAAGTTTATGTTTCATGGAAACTTAAACTTAGTTTAATTTGTAAACACTTTATGTGTCTGAGAGCCTGGAGAGGCTTGGTGGAAGAAAGAATACTCTACACTTGGATAAGTGTCTGAGAGCCTGGAGAGGCTTGGTGGAAGAAAGAATACTCGGTGTTGAGCCTGGAGAGGCTTGTCTGTAAAAGAATACTCGGTGTTGAGCCTGGAGAGGCTTGTCTGTAAAAGAATACTGCAAGAGTTGGATGGAGAGGCAGTTGAAAACAAAGAATGCTTGTTGAGCCTGGAGAGGCTTGTCTGTAAAAGAATACTACAATGAGTTGCCTGGAGAGGCAGTTGAAAACAAAGTAATACTTGTGTTGGCCTGAAGAGACTGTGAATAATACTTGTATCTGTGGATTCAAATAGTGGAAAATCCAGTGGTGGTTTGCCTCTGGGACTGCATGTAGCTCACGGGTTTGTGGGTGAACCAGGATAAATTATGTGCCTAAGTTCTCTTTCCCTTAATCTCTTTATTTACAGTTTTCATATTTATGTTGGGGATTGAAAAGTATTTTTCATAATAAACTTAACAAAACATGAAATTTCTCTCATATCATTTGAAGCATTACAAAGAATGTACCTTGAAGAACTTCTGAAATAATTATCTGAAGTGAGTCTGGAAAGAGCTCAGTTCAGAAATAAAAAACAGACTTCAGACAACCTCTAGTCATCTGAAGTATTTCAGAAACCGTTCTGAAAATACTCTTTGTAATAATCTTCAGAAGATACTTTGAGAAGCCTCTGTTTAAAACAATCTTAAGCTTTAGAAGAAACTCTATTTTTCTTATCTTCCACACGTTTTAATTATCTCTGATCTTAAGACTTGTTTTGAACATTGTTCATCTTCATGATTTAAATTAAAGATTTCCAAAATCAATAAAAAAGATTGAAACACTATTCAACCCCCCCTTCTAGTGTTTCCTGTGGTTCTAACAATTGGTATCAGAGCTCACCTTCGGGTTGAGCATCTAACAAATGCAGAAGGAGTAGATCCTCAGTAGATGGAAATCTCACCAAGCTGAAGCAACTCTGAAGAATGATAATGAGAAAAGAAAATCATTCTTCTTAAAACTCATTATTCATACAAGGCATCTTTCAGAAGGATATAGCTGGAAAAGGAAAGTGTATCTATCTCTAGATCACAAACGGGTAACACCTTTCCTATCTTTGTTTAAATCTAAATTTAAGTATAACTGCTTATCTGCTGAATGTTTTGTTTTGTTGAAATTGTTATTACATAAGTGTACTTGTGTGAAAATAAATTATTGCATAATAATTGTCCTATATATGTATGCATATTACTTGTTTTGTGTGTAAATTATCTGCATTGCATGCGTGAATATATGTGTGTAAATGAAGAGTCATGTATGTTTATTATTTAATATGAAACGACACTTTGTGGGATAATGGATCATCAAACGGTTTCTCATAATTGGCATGATGCACAACTCTCAACAACTGCTTGGTCCATGTAACTGTCACTCCTCATTAAACGAAGCAATGATCACTGCCTATTTAAAAGGAGTTTGGATGATCATAATGGAAATTACACTTCATTCAATCATTTTCTTAAAAAGGTCAAAGCTTCCTCAAAGCACCTAGTCTCAGAAAGTTCAACAGTTCAATAGTACTCAATGGCCAACATGTCTGCATCATCAAATGACTCAAACCATCCCGTGTTTGATGAGAGAATCATATCCTCTAAAATGGTAAAACTCTCTGATTTTGATGAGGTTGGGTATAATATCACAAGGTACTTTGACGCTGTGGGGTGGACTCCTTACTTCAGCAATATCTCCTCACCGTGGCATGAAGAAAGTGTATTGGAGTTCTGGAACAACTCCAATATTGTGTCAAATGATGATTGCTCCAGGATTAAAACAGAGGTAATGGGAAGACCAATTTGTGTGGACTACAAGTTAATTGCTGAGGTGATTGGTGTGCCTGCTAGAGGAGAACAGTACTTTCAGAGGTGGGAATCCTTGCATGGTAGAACTTTCATCTTTGATGAAGTTCTCTTTGGAGGAAGACGTCTAGCACCCTACCGACCTTCTCAACTTTTGAAGATTCCTAGAGCACTTCTTGCTGTGCTAAACTGCAGCATCCTTCCAAAAGGACGCAACAGGTTAGAAGTAAATTAGCTGGAAAGGTTCGTATTGGACACTTGCTGACAAAGAAGAGAATCAGTCTTCCCTGGGTGCTGATGTATCAGATGATCTTGAGACAAGATATGAGCAATGAAGATCTCTATCCTCACAACACCCTGATAATGAAAATACTGATGCACAAGGGCTTTCCAGTGGAAAGTCACTTTGACCAACCGCCTCCTAACTTCTTTACTCCGGGAATGTATGATCAGTTAGACCGGACTCTAATTGAGAGAGAATGAGCTCCAGAGAATCAGGTGATTATTCCTCCCTTGGATGCTCCACGCAACAAAGGAAAAAGGGTTTTTACTAATCTGGGTGCTCATAAAAGAAAAAGGATGGTGTTGGGTGCATACAATCTGAAGAGGGTGAATGACAAGGTGAATCGGCTTGCAAAGAGGCTGAGAGTGACTGAGAAAGAGCTGCAAGAGCTCAAAGCTGAGAAAGAGACTGCCAACGCCGCTGAGAACCCATCTGATGACCATTGAATCCATTTCAAGTGTCTTGTCTTTTTGTTATTATTTTTGTTTTACATCTTCAATATTATAAATATCTTTTATATGATTATCAAATCTCTTCTTGTCTGTGTATGTTTAAGCAGTGTGTCTTTTATCTTTGAATGCTTAAATGAATCTTTTACTCAACACAACTTTTTCTTGGTACAACTACTTGATAAAATCAATTAACTTAATAAGATAAAGACAAAATTAAGATTCATCTACTATAAAAAATCTTCTAATAATTTAACTTGCTGAAATTTGATAAAATTAAAATAACTAATCTAAGACATTTGTTTTAATGATTAACTAATATGATTAAGAAATATCAGATACTACTGAAAAACATCTTTAGATTATGTTTCAGAAAAACAGGTTTTTGAAAATAAGCTCAAAGAAGATCAACCGGAGGAAATGCCATGTGTAAAAAGATGAATCAAGGCAACATCATCTAAAAGAATGTCTAAGTGTGATATCATCTCCATTGTCTGAACCTGTTCAGACAGTTCACAATGAATTTACTGAAATTGTGGGTCAGAAATGTTAAGATGGGTGATACACAAAGCACTGAGCCTACCTATACTCTTGAAAAGATAATTTTGACTTAGTAACATCTCTATTTTCTGAACCTGTTCAGAAGGCTCTCGGTGAACCTCCTGAAATTGTGGGTCAAGAATGTTAAAGTAATAGAAACTCAAGTCATTAAAGTCTATTTCAATCCTTGAGGGACAGGTTAAGATGCTTGTTCAAAGATTCTCTGAAGCACAAAAAGACAAAAGACTAAAAGGAGGATTTGCAGACATCAAGCGACCTCAGAAGAAGAAAAGTCTTCAAAGAAAGGTGCAATGTTAGAAAAGCATTCTTCCATCCAGAGAATAATGAGGAAATCTAATGGTAACATCACTTCACCTTAAAACTTAAGTATCTGTGAAAAATTGTCCTCTAGTAAAAGATTTTTAATCAACAAATAAAATTTTAATTAATGATTAAAAACTTAAAAGACTCAACATATTAAAAACTTCTCAGATAATAATAATCATAATATCCTTTGCTCTGATACCATAAAAATCTGTTTTTAAAAATTTTCTTCTTAAATGTTTTCTCACATGTTCTATTATATTTTTTTCTTTTCTGTTTCTAAAAAGGTGTTTCGAAAAAGTATTTTCAAAAATATCTTCAAATATGTTTTTTATGTCTCTTCTTAATTGTTTTTCAAAAACGTTTTCCAAAATTTACTTTATCCATGCTAATGACTCAGTTTCCTATAGGGCTTCATCTATGACCAATCAATGATGCACGTTTCGATAATTTCAAGGTCTGAAACTGTCATCATGAAAAGCTACCTGAGCCCATATACATCGCGTGAACAACAATCCAATGGATTCATTCTCCTTACTTCTCTATTTTACCCCTGCTTCAAAGTCCTATAAATTCACACGAGCTCTTCACACAAACTCAAATCTTCAAAGCTCTTCTATAGCTTTGTCTAAGGTTCTGAATAAGTGGCTCCCAGAAGGATGATGAAGAAGCAAAGGAAAATAGCCAAAGGATTTCTGGAACATGTTGAGGCAAAGATCAAGTCATCTTGGATGATGTATGGAATGAAGAGTAAGGGAAAGGGGTCATCTGAAAACCCGTTTCTCTATACTTGGACCATGGTGATCTTGCTGCATCACAGGTGGACTGGAAGACCATTGGGAGATCCCAGAATAGCCAATCTTATAAAGAGAACTACTGACAAAGTGGTTCTTGGATTTAAGGTGGTGGCTGCTGGTCGAAACACAGTCTTACATGATGCACCTCCACTGTCCCAGCAGTTAGAAGGAGAATGCGTGCAGCAAAGCACGGTTGGGATGAAGTGTGGGGCTCTGAGGCAACTCCTGAAGCTTTTGCAGCAAAAGGAGTGGTGATAGCTTTAAAAGAGATGAAGTCTGATAAGGTTATGCATCAGGCCTTCGAAGGAATCTCCGGCGTTAGCAATGAAAAATGCATTCTATTTTTGGAATGTAACTTGTTTTCTTTTAAAATTCCTTTATCAAATATTTTGAGAAAATTTAAACTTATGTATTTATGTTTTTATTTCAGTTTATTTTGTTTATAAAATGTTGTTTCATTTAACAGTTGGTATTTATTCCTTAATCTTTGGTATCTGAATAATAATAATAACAATTTGAGTAATAACGTCCCTGCAAAATTAGAACAACTGATATCAAGATTCAGACAATGTCTAAAAAATTTAATGTAAGATAAAAAGGGGGAGAAATATAATCAGTAAAGAAATACGGCTAAAAATAATTGATAAAAGTAAATGAAATTAAAATAGGAAGATATATATGAAACTCAACAATATGAAACTATGAACCTTTTTAATTAATGACAAAAGGGGGAGAAATATAAAACTCACAAAATGATGTTAATATTGTATGTACTGAAAGAATATAAAAGGGGAGAAATATACAAATAACAAAAAAGTGTATGTAACAGGTAACTAGAAAGTCAGAAAATAACAACTGTAATAACTGAAAGTATAACAGTAAAAATAACTTATGATAACAATTGATATATGTAATATTAGTGTAATTATATAACAATCGGTATCTGTGATAAGTTAACAATATGTGGTAATATTAGTTTTCAATGAATAACAAACAATAATAATTGGTATCTAAAAAGATTAACATCTGAGTAATAATTGGTATCTAAAAGATTAACATCTAGTTTCTAAGAAGTACTAACAATTGGAATCTAAAGATTAACATCTAGTTTCTAAAGGATAAGATAACAAAATGTATCTAATCTTGTTAGTATTTAGAATAATAACAATTGGCAACATTTAACAAACTAAAGAATAAATGTTCTTCTCAGGGGGAGTATTATAGATAGGGGAGCCTTCTATATACTTAACCATCTTTCCTTAAAACATTTTGAAAGTTATACATATCTTATTTGTCATCATTAAAAAGGGGGAGATTATGAAGTCTATTAATCAGTTTGAGCATTCAAACCTGACTCAAAGACTTAATATCCTTTAGTTTTAATGATTAACAAATAAGATTATATAACAACATAATATTAACAAATAAGATTATATAAGAACATAATATTAACAAATAAGAACATGATGTTAACAAATAAGATTATATAAACAGGTTCTACTGAGAAAGGTATTGGTTTGTTGATTGTGTTTCAAGTTGAAATATTCATTAGAAGAAGAAGAAGATTTGATGAACAGAATCAGAATCAAAAGATCAAGATCAGAACAACAAATGCAGGATTTAATATAAAGGTTGTCTGAAGCGTAGAAGCTGTCTGAAGTAAAGCAACTCGTCTGAAGTGTAGAAGGTGTTTGAAGTAAAGCAACTCGTCTGAAGCGTAGAAGGTGTCTGAAGAACGCAACGCGTCTGAAGTGTTGAAGCTGTCTGAAGAACGCAACTCGTCTGAAGTGTTGAAGCTGTCTGAAGAACGCAACGCGTCTGAAGTGTTGAAGCTGTCTGAAGAACGCAACTCGTCTGAAGTGTTGAAGCTGTCTGAAGAACGCAACCCGTCTGAAGTGCTGAAGCTGTCTGAAGTGTGCAACCCGTCTGAAGACATGAAGACCGTCTGAAGACGTGAAGACTATCTGAAGAAGTCTACGAGCAGAATCAGGAAGTGATCTCTTGCAAAACTGAATAAGTGTAGACTGTTGAGTCTCAAAAATATCATAAGAGAAAATATGATGTTTAAGACAACTCAATTCCCAAGTTTTAATGCTTAACAAATTTGAGTTAAAATATTTATCATAGATACATATAAGTTTTAATGATTTATCTGTGATTTCAGCAAGCAAGCCACTATGAGCCTACATAAAAAAGACTAAGTGTTGAAGCTGTCTGAAGAAGCAGAACTCGTCTGAAGAGTTGAAGCTGTCTGAAGTAGCTCAACCCGTCTGAAGTATCAGTGTTGTCTGAAGTCTCACTTATGACGTGGCACTCTCTGCTGAAGCTTGTGAAGACTTTTCTGAACCTCTGCTGCACGTACCTTTTCAAACACGTTTATAGCAAGGAACACAGAGACCTTTCCTGGTGATTTTGAATTTCATACACCACTGAGGAAATCTCTGCAACGCAGCCTCTGCAACAACATTTGTAGCAGCCTTAATGCAAGAGAAACCTTGTATCGTGTCAGAGATATCAGAGCTCTCAGAAGCATGTCTCACAACGGATTAAATAGCATTTAATGCTATCTCTAAACGGTGGTATTTCAACGGATTAAAATTTGGGTATAAATACCCCTCTATGAAGACCATAAAAAAAAAGACGAAGAAAAAGAGAGAAAATCAACATACAAGAAAGCCAAGAGAAACATCACGCTACAAGTTTTTACTCTGTAAAAACTCTCTGATAAAATTCGCTGTACACATTTGTATATCCTGAGCATACCTCAGATTTTATTGTACATTGTATTTGTTTGAGCTTCAAACTCTCATAGTTTAAAAGCTTAAACTCCTTTCTCTGTAAACTTTGTTTAGAGCCTGGAGAGGCTTGGTTGATAAAAGAATACTTGGTTGTAGAGCCTGAAGAGGCTTGGTTGATAAAAGAATACTTGGTTGTAGAGCCTGAAGAGGCTTGGTTGATAAAAGAATACTTGGTTGTAGAGCCTGAAGAGGCTTGGTTGATAAAAGAATACTTGGTTGTAGAGCCTGAAGAGGCTTGACTGCAAAAGAATACTTGATTGTAGAGCCTGAAGAGGCTTGACTGTAAAAGAATACTTGTAATCTTGAAAGATTAAAAGAAAATCCAAGTGCTAGTTGGCATTGGGACTGGACGTAGCTCACAGTGGTAGTGAGTGAACCAGGATAAATTCCTTGGCTAAGTTTTCTTACCCTTATCTCTTGTTAATTCTTTTTATACTAATCAAGGGGTTAGAGTAATCAATCTGATATTCTATAAAGGCACAAAATCATCTTTTAAAATCAGTATTTTTGGCCGTCTGAAAACTTCAGACAGTCCTTTAAGAGCCTGTCTGAAATTGTGTTTTTAACACCTGTTTACGAAAAGCTTTCTAAAATATTCAGAAACACTATTCAACCCCCCTTCTAGTGTTTCCCTGTGTTCCTACAGTTGGTACCAGAGCTCTACTCAGGGTTGGAGCACCTAACAAGTGTTTGAGGACTGAAAGATCCAGATGGAAGCTTCTAATAGCAACAGGCAATACATCACAGAAGGAGCCTCTATCACAAGACCCCCAGCATTCAATGGAGTGGATTACCACTACTGGAGAGATCGTATGAAGTTGTTCATTGAGAGCAACAACATTGATGTTTGGGATGTGGTCACTGATGGAGACTATGTGCCTATGCAAAATGGTCTGCCTATACCTAAGACTGAATGGACCTTGGAGCAGAAGACTAGAGTCCAGATGAACGCTAAAGCCAAACTCTATCTGATATGTTCCTTAAATAAATCAGAATATGAGAAGGTCCATGGATGCACTTCTACCAAGGGGATTTGGGATACTCTTGCAGCAGCCCATGAAGGGACTGAAACTGTCAAGCAATCCAAAATCAGCATGCTTATACATCAGTATGAGATGTTTAAGATGGAAGAAACTGAAAATATTGACCAAATGTTTGGGAGGTTTCAGACCATAACCAATGGACTCAGGTCCTTAGGAAGAACCTATGAAATTGGAGATAACAACAGGAAAATTCTAAGAAGTCTACCTAAGTCCTGGAGACCCAAAGTCACTGCCATTCAAGAGGCAAGAGATTTGAACTCTCTGAGAATGGAAGAACTGTTGGGATCTCTCAAAGTCCATGAACTTGAGCTTGGAGAAGATGACAACAAGAAGAAGTCTCTAGCTCTAAACTCCAAGGCCAAACAGTCTAGGCATAGCAGCATGAAGGCTATGCAAGCTGAGGAAACTTCAGAAGCAGATGAAGATTCTGAAGACAGCTCAAAAGATGAAAATGATCTTGCTCTTTTAAGCAGAAAGATCAAGAGAATGTTGCAGAACAGAGGAAAGTTCAGAAAGAACCAACCTTCATCATCCAAATCAGGTAAGACAGGTAAAGAGTCTAACTCTGATAAAATTATTTGCTTTGAATGTAAGCAACCAGGACATATGAAGGCTGATTGCCCAAGACTGAAGAAAGACAACTTCAAGAAGAAAAGTTTTTCAAAAAGAAGAAAGGTCTCATGGCAACATGGGAAGACCTTGATGAATCAACCTCAGAAGAAGAAGAAGACACTTCAGAAGAGGCAAATCTGTGTCTCATGGCTAGTCTACCATCTTCAGACAGCTCTGAAGCTGAGATGTGTTTAACAGGACAAAGGAGACCCCACAAATGGTACCTGGACAGTGGGTGCTCGCGACACATGACAGGAGAAAGGTCTTTGTTCCAAAACCTTAGACCTAGAGCTGGTGGAGTGGTCACCTTTGGTGGAAATCAGCAAGGGAAGATCATTGGAATAGGGACTGTAGGTATATCTCCTTCATCCCTTATTAAAAATGTACTCGTTGTGGAAGGACTACAACATAATTTACTGAGCATAAGTCAATTATGTGACAGTGGTTATGTGGTATCCTTTACTAAGGAAGGATGCATAGTCAAAGACTCCTCTGAGCAAATCCTCTTTACTGCTAAGAGACACAGCAATGTGTACAAAATTGATCTAGAGGATCTAGCAAGCCAAAATGTAAAGTGTTTCATTTCTGTTGAAGATGAAAAACAGATTTGGCATCAAAGACTTGGGCATGCCAGTTTGAGATTAATCTCAAGATTAGCAAAACACAATCTTGTTAAAGGATTGCCCAAGCTTTCATACAAATCTGACATTTTATGTGAAAGCTGTCTAAAAGGAAAATAAACAAGACACTCTTTTAAGAGTAAAGATATTGTTTCAACTAGCAGACCACTAGAACTTTTACACATTGACTTGTTTGGTCCTATTAGAACAGAAAGTCTTAGTGGTAAGAAATATGGTTTGGTCATTGTTGATGACTATTCTAGATTTACTTGGGTGTTATTCCTAAGAAGCAAGGATGAGACTTTTAGGAATTTCACAGTATTCTGCAAGAAGGTACAGAATGAGAAAGGATTCTGTATTGCTATTATCAGAAGTGATCATGGTGGAGAGTTTGAGAATGCAAACTTTCAAATGTTCTGTGATGAGAATGGGATCTCACACAATTTCTCTGTGGCTAGAACACCTCAACAGAATGGGGTTGTTGAGAGAAAGAACAGAAGTTTGCAAGAGATGGCAAGGACCATGCTCAACTCATGCAGCTTACCAAGAACCTTCTGGGCAGAAGCTGTTAGCACAGCATGTTACCTTCAAAACAGAATATTGGTAAGACCAATTCTGAAAAAGACTGCCTATGAACTGTGGAAAGGAAGAAAACCCAACATATCATATTTCCACACCTTTGGATGTGAATGTTTTATACTCAACACCAAGGATGATCTTGGAAAATTTGATGCAAAGTCTGATAAAGGATTTTTCATTGGATATTCTGAAACATCTAAAGCCTATAGAGTGTATAACTCTAGAACTTTAACTGTTGAAGAAACTATTCATGTTAAATTCAATGATAACAAAGAGACTGATAGGGAACTATCAGATCTAGAGGATGATTTTGCAGGAATGGAGCTGAATGATCACAACAGCTCGAAGGATGAGCAGCTGTCTGAAGTACCTACTGTTACTAAACCTCTTCAGACAAATGTTGAGTCTCAAACAGAACAAACAGATGTAATACCTCTTCAGAAACCTGATTGGAAATACAAATCACATCATCCTAAAGAGCAAATCATTGGCAGCACTTCAGAAGGAGTTAAGACAAGATCAAAATTCAAGATTCTGAATACTCTTGCCCTCCTATCTGAAATAGAGCCAAGGAACATTGATGAAGCTCTGCATGATGAAGGGTGGATCCTAGCCATGCAAGAAGAGCTGAATCAGTTTGCTAGGAGTGATGTCTGGACCCTTGTTCCTGAACCCCATGGGAAAACTATTATTGGAACCAAATGGGTGTTCAGAAACAAGTTGTCTGAAGAAGGCAAGGTAGTCAGAAATAAGGCAAGATTAGTTGCTCAAGGATACAACCAGCAAGAAGGTATTGATTTCACTGAAACCTTTGCCCCAGTGGCCAGGTTAGAAGCAATTAGAATTCTTTTATCTTATGCTGTAAATAATGGCATCAAGCTATATCAAATGGATGTTAAAAGTGCCTTCCTCAATGGTCTCATTGAAGAAGAAGTCTTTGTTAGACAACCCCCTGGTTTTGAAGATATTTCCTTTCCTGAACATGTTTTCAAACTCAAAAAGGCTCTCTATGGTCTGAAACAAGCCCCAAGAGCTTGGTATGACAGATTGAGCAGTTTTCTAATCTCAAATGGTTTTGAAAGAGGAAAAATGGACACAACTCTTTTTAGAAAACAGTCTAACAAAGATCTTATACTTGTTCAGATATATGTTGATGACATTATCTTTGGTTCAACTAACTCTTCATTATGCAAGGAGTTTTCAGAGTTAATGCAATCAGAATTTGAAATGAGTTTAATGGGTGAACTAAAATTTTTCTTAGGACTTCAGATTAAGCAAGATTCTGACTGTATATGGATCCATCAAGAAAAATATACAAAGGAAATGCTTAAGAAGTTTAACTTACATGATTGCAAACCCATGTCAACTCCAATGCATCCCTCTGCATCTTTAAATAAAGATGAGAAGGAAGAACCAGTGAATCAAACTTTGTATAGAGGAATGATTGGATCATTACTATATCTAACAGCAAGCAGACCTGACATAATGTTCAGTGTATGTCTGTGTGCTAGATTTCAATCTGATCCAAGGAGTACTCACTACAAAGCTGTAAAAAGAATTTTCAGATATCTTAAAGGTACTACTAATCTTGGTCTGTGCTATAAGAAAAGTAAGGATTGCAGGTTAATAGGTTACTGTGATGCTGATTTTGCTGGAGACAGAATTGAAAGAAAAAGCACTAGTGGTGGATGTCATTTCTTTGGAGAAAATATGATTAGCTGGTCAAGCAAAAGGCAAAGCACAATTGCCTTATCAACAGCTGAAGCAGAATACACCTCAGCAGCCAGTTGTTGCTCACAACTGTTATGGGTGAAGTATCAGTTAGAAGATTTTAACATTACTATATCTGCTATACCTGTTCTGTGTGACAATACAAGTGCTATCAATTTGTCTAAAAATCCCATTCAACATTCTAGGGCTAAACATATAGAAATAAACATCATTTCATTAGAGACTATGTTCATAAAGGTATTTTTGATATTCAGTTTATTGATACAGAGCATCAATGGGCTGATATATTCACAAAACCTCTGACTGAAGATAGATTTAAGTTCATTAGAAATAATCTGAACATACATGAATTTTGAATGTGTGTGATCTGATCTGTCAAAAATGATGTATCTGAAATTTCAGCATGTCTGAAAACAGTAACTTGTCTGAAATTTTGGGTTGTCTGAAATTCATATGGGTTTCTGAAATCTGTCACTTGTCTGAAGTAAACAACTGACGTGGCTTTATGAGACGGTTTAATTCCATTTATTTTGTCTCTTCCACTTCGCACGTTTTCCTCTGTCTGCGCACCCAGTACATGCCATCATTGCTTTATGGATCTATAAATACGGAAGCTAGTGGGTCACAGAACTTCACCGTTCACTATTCAGTAGTCATCTCTTGAGATCCTTCTTCTACAAGCAATTATTTTTCTCTCTCAAGTTCTTCAGAAAAAACTCTCCAATGGCCCCTAAGAAATCTGCTGGAAGCAACATCGTGAAAACTAAGGGTGTAGTTCTGGAGGATCTTCAATCTCTGGGAATGGACTTGGTTGCTGAGTTCGATGCAGCTGGGTGGACTCAGTATTTCAATCACAACTTGACACAGTGGCATGAGCAAAGTGTGCTGGATTTCTGGGCTACTGCCAGAGGAATACCCAATCCTCAGGGTATCTACACTAGCATCAAGGCCACAGTACGTGGTGTTCCTGTCTTCGTTGATGAAGATATCATTGCTCACATCTGTGAGGTCAGAACTGAAGGAGTTGTACTCACTCCTGGCTGGGAAGCAAGAAATAGAGGACAGAAGCAGTTCACAGAGTTTCTGTATGGCACCTCTGAACCAGTAAGCTTGGATGCAAAGCATATGTCAGACAAGGCTAGGGTTTTGCATGCCATCTTAGGGTGCTCTATAATCCCTAAGAATGGAAGCAGAAACCATGTTTCTGAGTTGGAAAGATTTTGTCTGATTCACCTACTGCAGAAGAAGAAGGTGAACCTCCCCAACATCATAATGTACCACATGCAGAAGCGTCTCAGAGACTCTGCTGGGAGCTTCCCTCACAATACCATCATCACCAAAATTTTGCTGCATTTCAAAGTTCCCATTGAAAGGCTTTTTGATCGCCTTTCACAACCTGTGTTTGGTGAATCAAACCTCAAGAGCATGGGAGTAAAACTGACTCCAAGACCTCCCTCTCCGTCCTTGAAGGAGAGCCTTCTTCTTGAGAAAGCTGCAAGAAGGCAGACAACAATGGAGGTTCTTGAGAATTAACTCAGAGGAGACATAAGGAGACATGAGTTCAAGCCATCACAACCCTCTCCTCAAGCAAAATTGAAGAAGCTTCCTGTAAGGAGTGCTGCTAAGGTAGCATATGCATCTGTGCAGAGTCAGGTGTCTGAACCTGTTCAGAAGGCATCACAAAGGCCATCTGAAATTGTGGGTCAGTTTGTCTGAACCTGTACAGACTTCACACCCTACTTCTGAAATGGAAGGACAGGCTCAAGAGGCAGATGAAACTGATGTAGTTATAGTTGAGCCATTGGCTGCATGCCCATCTGATCCTGAACTCATTCAGGTGGTAGCATTGGCTACTGCTTTGGAGCAGGAGGAGCTGGAGAAGAAAGCATAACAAGAGAAGACTGATAGAGCTATTGCTATTGCTTCACAATTGGCCTATGCTGAAGATGATAGGCAAGCAACCACAGCTGAGGGAGCAAAGAAAAGGAAGAGGTCAAGTGCACCTCAGAGAAGGAGAACCAAAAGCAAGCTACTTCAAACTGCACCTGAACCTAGGGTGACTAGAAGTATTGCCTCTCAGCTGATAGCAGAAGATGAAGCTGAGAAGTATCAAAATTTTGTTAAAGCTCAACAATATTTTAAAAGGAAAAGGGAAGTAAAACAAGCACAAAGGGAGAAGGAAGAAGCAAAGGCAAAAGAATCTGAGGTAACCAAGCCTCCCTACAAGAGAATTAAGGTGAGATTTGATAATGTAACTCCTTCACCACCCTCCTCACCAGAAAAACAAACACCTCATCAACCTTCACCACAACCTTCACCAAAACCCCTATCACCTGAAAAACAACCATCTTCACCCCTATCACAACCATCACCACCTCCACAAACAGAAAACCTACCATCTGAACCTTCCAAACCCTCTGAACCTATCTCACCACAACCTTCAGAGAATCAACTCTCTGAGCCTATATTACCTTCCCCACAAACCCATGACCTTGCCCTAACACCACTCTTACCTTCATCACCTCCACCTCCTACACCTTCTCTGGAAGAAGAGCTCTCTGTTGAAGAAGAGCAAGTGCTTGCTGATCCCTGCTCACTGCCAAGTTTAGCACCCTGTCTGAAGAGCTACAGTATTTCAGAACAGCACCTGCTGTATCCTTGCATCATGGCTTAATCAGGAAAACTGCTGCTGAAGTAAGGAATCAATACAGTGCTTCTTCAGGTGGACTAGACAAGATCAGGAAGGGTGTCCCTCCTGCACATATTTTGGCTCCCATCAATCCATTCTCAAATGATTCCCTGAGGCTGTCTAATGATGAATGGAGCTTTGTGAGGCAGCTGAACACTGAGTCTGAGCTGTTTCAGAGGGATCTGCACAAGGGAGTTGGGATGAGAGGCTACAGGCCACCTAGAACTTGTTCAATCAGGCCAACCACTAAAATCTTGGTGAAACCTGATAGAATAGTTCCTAGGTATCCCCTACAGGAAGAGTCATTCAAAGGAGCTAAAATCTATTCAAAGAAAAACTCACCTCTATCTGAAGTGATGAGTCCATCAGAGTGGGAATCTTTACCAGAATTCATCACAAATCAAGGAGGAGGGCTGGATCATCTACTTCAAGATTGGATGTGGTCCTCTTACTGGAAGATCAGAGAAGATGCTGGATCTTCTTCTGGATCAACTGGTCCTGATGTTGATTCTGGTGTTGGACTTGGAAAGTCAACCACTGTCAAATATCACTATATGAGAGATCACTTTCCCCCACCTGCTGACTCTTTCAATGAAGATTGGGTTCTGCTGAATCCTATTGGCACCTTCTTTTGCCCTGTGTTCAGCCCATCTGACTACAGATTACAGCCAGGATTTGGAGTGCTTAGATTTGTTTGCCCCTACATCCAGCTCATCTTTTATGAATCTGAGCAAGACTTGGCTGAGGAAAATCTAAAGTTGAAGTCCAAAGTGCAGAAACTTGAAAAGAAGTGTGCTGATCAAGAGCAGAAGACTAAGCATCTGATTGCTCAACAAGAACAGATTCTTCAAGAACAACAGCTTATCAGATCTGGTCAGCAAGACTTGAAAACCTCAGTGGAAGCCGCAATAAACAAGGCCAAGGATGACTTGATTTCCTTTCTCACTGAGGCCTTGCTGAAGAAGAAAGATTAAACTGTTCATTTTAGCCATTGTCTTTTGCTTATTTTCATGCTTATGACAAGTGTCTGATTGTTTGTTTCTTTATCTGAACATTCCCATATATACAATCAGTGGCTTATCTCATCTTTTTGTGAGTTCATTGTTAACACTATGATATATGTTTTATGTGAATTAATTGCTCTGTTACTGTTTAGCTCTGATATTCCCTTTTGATTGATGACAAAAGGGGGAGTATTAAAATCTAACAAAATCTGAATCTGAAGTGATTACAGGACTCAGGTGGAGTAAATAAGAAACTGATTCTTGATCAAATCAGTTTAAGAGATCACCATCTGAGGGGGAGCTATCTATACGTTTATCTTTAAAACTCCTTTCAGATTTATGTATTTTAAACAAATTTGTCATCATTAAAAAGGGGGAGAATGTTGAGTCTCAAAAATATCATAAGAGAAAATATGATGTTTAAGACAACTCAATTCCCAAGTTTTAATGCTTAACAAATTTGAGTTAAAATATTTATCATAGATACATATATGTTTTAATGATTTATCTATGATTTCAGTAAGCAAGCCACTATGAGCCTACATAAAAAAGACTAAGTGTTGAAGTTGTCTGAAGAAGCAGAACTCGTCTGAAGAGTTGAAGCTGTCTGAAGTAGCTCAACTCGTCTGAAGTATCAGTGCTGTCTGAAGTCTCACTTATGACGTGGCAATCTCTGCTGAAGCTTGTGAAGACTTTTCTGAACCTCTGCTTCACGTACCTTTTCAAACACGTTTATAGCAAGGAACACAGAGACCTTTCCTGGTGATTTTGAATTTCATACACCACTGAGGAAATCTCTGCAACGCAGCCTCTGCAACAACATTTGTAGCAGCCTTAATGCTAGAGAAACCTTGTATCGTGTCACAGAATTCAGAGCTCTAAGAAGCATGTCTCACAACGGATTAAATAGCATTTAATGCTATCTCTAAACGGTGGTATTTCAACGGATTAAAATTTGGGTATAAATACCCCTCTATGAAGACCATAAAAAAAAAGACGAAGAAAAAGAGAGAAAATCAACATACAAGAAAGCCAAGAGAAACATCACGCTACAAGTTTTTACTCTGTAAAAACTCTCTGATAAAATTCGCTGTACACATTTGTATATCCTGAGCATACCTCAGATTTTATTGTACATTGTATTTGTTTGAGCTTCAAACTCTCATAGTTTAAAAGCTTAAACTCCTTTCTCTGTAAACTCTGTTTAGAGCCTGGAGAGGCTTGGTTGATAAAAGAATAATTGGTTGTAGAGCCTGAAGAGGCTTGGTTGATAAAAGAATACTTGGTTGTAAAGCCTGAAGAGGCTTGGTTGATAAAAGAATACTTGGTTGTAGAGCCTGAAGAGGCTTGGTTGATAAAAGAATACTTGGTTGTAGAGCCTGAAGAGGCTTGACTGCAAAAGAATACTTGATTGTAGAGCCTGAAGAGGCTTGACTGTAAAAGAATACTTGTAATCTTGAAAGATTAAAAGAAAATCCAAGTGCTAGTTGGCATTGGGACTGGACATAGCTCACAGTGGTAGTGAGTGAACCAGGATAAATTCCTTGGCTAAGTTTTCTTACCCTTATCTCTTGTTAATTCTTTTTATACTAATCAAGGGGTTAGAGTAATCAATCTGATATTCTATAAAGGCACAAAATCATCTTTTAAAATCAGTATTTTTGGTCGTCTGAAAACTTCAGACAGTCCTTTAAGAGCCTATCTGAAATTGTGTTTTTAACACCTGTTTGCGAAAAGCTTTCTAAAATATTCAGAAACACTATTCAACCCCCCTTCTAGTGTTTCCCTGTGTTCCTACATAGACCGCACACTCTACCAAAATGGTGTACACTTATTTCAGTATAAAAGCTAAACATGCTTTTATGCCTCGATCAAAGTCTTGCACAAATAAGGAAACTCTGCAATGACTTTCTCCAATGACTGGTGCACCTGCAACAAAAGGCATTTTAGTATAAAAGCAAGACATGCTTTTTCATCTAGACCAAAGTCTTTCACAAATAAGGAAACTCGGCAAAGACTTTCGGCAACGCATGTTGCACCTGCAACATAAGGGATCTGCGTGCGTAGACCTACTGCACCTGCGACTGCTGCCATACAGAGGTGATCAGAAGACTGAGAAAAACCAACCAGAAAGATGTTTGAATAAAATACAATTGATTCAACATCTTTAGTCATCTACATCTCAGAAGAAGTTGCAAAGAAGAACAGAATAGCAATCAGGTGAAGTAGAAGAAAAGCTGGAATTAATATGATATAATATTCAAGCTGAAGAATTGAGAAAAGCTTGAATTAATATGATGAGCACAAGTTGAAGTAAATCACGATGTGATAAATACAAGCATCTGAGTATATGTTAATTGTTTGAACATATAAACTCTATAAGTGCATAGAACTAATTTCAACATTGAAGAAATCAATACAGAAGCTAAGACTATATGATTCAACGACTATAATATCATATGTCTTTATTCAAAGAAGAAACTGCAACAACAATTGGAGAACTAGACACCTCACTCAAAGAAGAAAGAAGAAATGGTGTCAGGAGCAAACAGAAAAGGAGTATATACAAAATGAGCAAAAGAACAAATCCAACGGATACCTCCTCATATAAACTCCTAAGGAAAGCAGAAGAAAATTAAGAGAGAGAGTTAGCAGAGATATATCGAGAAAATCTCTCAAAAGAGCTCATCTCTAGAAGTGTCAGCACAGGATCGTCTGAACACTTATTTGCTTAAGGAGAAGCAACCGTTTGAGACATTACTACACAATGGCTATATGAGCCACATCATCAATTATCTCAACAGTATTATGAATCATCTTCAAATATCTATATTCCAACAGAATATATAAATAGCCTCAAGATTGAATTTGAAGATGTTGAAAAAGAATCAACCATGTTGCTGACCTATTGGTCAGTTAGTAAAAGATTGTTGTTCGGAAGAACAACCAACCAAGTTGGCCAAAATGACAATTAACCAATAATGGTTTGAAGCCACGAATGTACCTTGGTTATTCCAATGATACGGGTGAGAATGTAGCCCATGGAAACCAATGGTTGGAGAACAAGGCTGGAGCTTAAAGTCAGTATCTACCTAGCCAATTCTCAGAGGATGGTATTCCTCACACCAGAGACAGGGATTGTACTTAAACTTATACACTTGTATCATTGTCTTACCCTTGTACTTAGAATTCATTCTTTGTATCCTGAGTAGTACTGAGTTAACCTCTAGTACAGGAAAAGATTAAGTTTATGTTTCGTGGAAACTTAAACTTAGTTTAATTTGTAAACACTTTATGTGTCTGAGAGCCTGGAGAGGCTTGGTGGAAGAAAGAATACTCGGTGTTGAGCCTGGAGAGGTTTGTCTGTAAAAGAATACTCGGTGTTGGGCCTGGAGAGGCTTGTCTGTAAAAGAATACTCGGTGTTGAGCCTGGAGAGGCTTGTCTGTAAAAGAATACTGCAAGAGTTACCTGGAGAGGCAGTTGAAAACAAAGAATACTTGTTGAGCCTGGAGAGGCTTGTCTGTAAAAGAATACTGCAATGATTTGCTTGGAGAGGCAGTTGAAAACAAAGTAATACTTGTGTTGGCCTGAAGAGGCTATGAATAATACTTGTATCTGTGGATTCAGATAGTGGAAAATCCAGTGGTGGTTTGCCTCTGGGACTGCATGTAGCTCACGGGTTTGTGGGTGAACCAGGATAAATTTTGTGCCTAAGTTCTCTTTCCCTTAATCTCTTTATTTAAAGTTTTCATATTTATGTTGGGGATTGAAAAGTATTTTTCATAATAAACTTAACACAACTATTTCATTAAAATGATCTTTCATATGAACAAAACATGAAATGTCTCTCATATCATTTGAAGTATTACAAAGAATGTACCTTGAAGAACTTCTGAAATAATTATCTGAAGTGAGTCTGGAAAGAGCTCAGTTCAAAAATCAGAAACAGACTTCAGACAACCTCTAGTCATCTGAAGTATTTCAGAAACCGTTCTGAAAATACTCTTTGTAATAATCTTCAGAAGATACTTTGAGAAGCCTCTGTTTAAAACAATCTTAAGCTTTAGAAGAAACTCTATTTTTCTTATCTTCCGCACGTTTTAATTATCTCTGATCTTAAGACTTGTTTTGAACATTGTTCATCTTCATGATTTAAATTAAAGATTTCCAAAATCAATCAAAAAGATTGAAACACTATTCAACCCCCCCTTCTTGTGTTTCCTGTGGTTCTAACACCCATCACTCATCAGGATACATCCATGTGTCGGTCCTGGATTGACAATCAACTAATCCTTTGCTATCGATACTAAGGCCTAATCCTGTAAACGCCCTTCGCTAGAGTACTATCACTACCCATCGCTCATTAGTAACGCTCATGTGTCGGTCACAGAGTACCGAGTCCTCTTATTCAATCAGAGTTTGAGTTTCCTATGTCTAGGCTCCCCCATCCTCAATCCTAGTCGAAACTAGCCTATAACTTCGGTGCAAGCGCGAAAGTTAGGAATTAAGCACAGAATAAGATTACCAATATTATAGACAGAGAGCTCAGAAATAATAAAATAGAGTTTACATACACTTGGGGATAGAATCAATTACATTCAATCCTAATGGAGAGTTAACTACACAGGGTAGCCATGCAAACCACCAAAGATGCTGTCACCATCTTCAATTCTTGTGAAGCGCTCTTCCTCCTCCTACTCTAAAATTAGCTTTGGTGCATTATCACTGAAATAAGACTGAATTACAATAATCGTGCACACTTTGATCTGGTGCAATGAGGTCCTATTATAGGCTAAGGAAAGACAAAGGAAATTGGGGAGAAATCTATCTAAAAATGGCAACAAGGCAAGAATCAGCGTGACTTGCGCTTCAAGCTGCGCTACAGCGTAGGCTGCAGCGCAGGTTCCAGAGAGCTGCGCTACAGCGCAAAATGCGTCCTGCAGCTTCAATCTTTCTCTTTTTAACTTGATCTCTCCCCGAGACTGGTTTTGGTTTATTTGTCTTTCCTTGTTTCCCTCTTCTTGATGAAATCTTGCATTTATTGAGCATCTTGGATTTAATTGGGAAGGTTGTCTGCAGAATCCTTGTTTGATTGGCATTGATCTCCTCATTGATTGCCTCAAATCTTCTTCAAATCTTTATTAAATGTCTTCAATCAAACTCAAATCTTGCAGATATCTACCTCATTTAATGCTATCTTTCCTTCAAATCAAATCTTTGCAATATCCTGCAAAAATCAGCAATATTTCTATTAAAATAGCATCAAATTCAAATCCAAGATTAATAAATACAATTTATCTAATATTTAATAAAAAGGGATTAAACTGGGGCAAAAGTACCATTTTATCCTTGATAAGTGAACTAAAAAGTGCTCTAATTTATCATATAATTTTCACTTATCACTCCTCACCACTAGTATTCTTTTGCAGCCTCTTCAGGCTCACCCAATATTCTTCTATAGCCTCTGCAGACTCACTCAATTGATATCTGCGAATAGCAGGGCACACCTCACTCTTGTAGACTTAACCTATGTATCTCTCAAAAAAATCACCTCCTTTTGAGAGTTACAGACATGTGTGATTTAAATGCAAAGAATAAAGGCTCAAGGTTTACAAAAATTAGTATACAGCTGAGATTCTTGAGCCAACACACACTATATTCTCACATTCCTAACTAGATTAACTCAAAATGAAGAGATTTGTCGAAAGTGAAAATTCTACAGAAGGTATAATTGTAATTTCATAGATTTCTGATACTTCTTCTGCTTGTTCAGCTGTGTGTAAAATTTGGAGGAGAAAGCTCTTTTTTATAGCCAAGGAAAATTGAATATAGCTGTTGGAAAAGCCTTGGAGAGCAAGTCATGATCAAATAACCGGCTGGAAGTGCAGTAGTTGTCACTCTCATGTGCAGCTTTTTCTTTTTCCTTGGTTTGACTGGTCCTATCTTCTGATGAATGTATCTTCTGATGCTTGTTTCTTCTCTAGTAGGAAACACATTTAGTATTTTGTTTCCTTTTTTATTTTTGAAATAATTATTGGTTCTTCATGAAATTATGTATGATGAGGAGCATACCCAGTAATATTTTTAAGACAATCTTCTTGAATCTGTCTCTGCTTCTTCTGATGAATGATGTTAAGAATTATTCTTCTGGAACTGTTACTGTAACAGCAAATTTAGCTTTTTGCTTAATTAGAGATCTTTCTTCTTATCATTGAAATGATTTTTAGGAAGATAAGAAGATGTTGTGTGAACTTGATTTTTGCAAGCTTTGAGTGTATCTTCTTATGGCTTCCCGTCAGATTGTTTCTTCTGAAGCTTAATCAGAGATATCTTCTTCTGATTCTTCCCAACAGCTTTCTTGCTTTCACCTTACTTAATTCTTTCTTTTCTTTATTGAAAGGTGATATTTATTAAGTAGTTGTCTTTTCCTGCTTGAGTTGCTTGAAATTGAATCTGCAACTTCTTTGTTTCTTCTGATGTGTTACTGCAGTGGTTCTTCTTTATTCACTTTACCTGTTCCTTCTTAAACCAACTCAATTTGAAACATTAGTCCATATACTCATAATTATAGTAAGTATATTTTGATAATTTTGTCATTTACTGTGTTTTGGAGGGTGTTGACATTTGTAAAGAGCTTCTTCATATCTGCTTTGATTTTCCTAACTTTCTTCTCAACAGAAGTAACATTTGGACCTTGAGAAGCATGAGAAGGTTCTGCAATTTCCTCAACAACAATCTTCTTCTCAGGTTGAGAAGGATCAATAGACTCCTTTTCATGTCTCAGCTGTTGAAAGAAAGTGTTCATTGAGGATAGAGAAGCAGAAATGTTAGGAATATCTTCCTTTAAAGGTGTAGCAGAAGGAAGCTTAGAGTCAAGAATTGGAGTGGCTAAGAATTGGTTCACCATGTCAGTGGTGAATGTTCCTATAGAAGGAACAGATTGTGCATCTCCCTTGGGTTCTTCTTCTTCTGAGATGTGAAGCTCCTCTGTCTTAGCAGGAGAATCACTTCTTTGTTCCACTTCTTCTATTCTGGTGTGCTCTAGAATTTGATTTTCTAGTTGAAGGAGTGGTGGGGAGGGGTCAAAGGAGGGTGGCTTAGAGTAGCTTCTAGACAACATAGCTAGAGCATTTACTGCCATATCTTCTGCAAGATTGTTGGCACCAATAACTTCTTCTTCTGTGGCAATGACCTCCTTTGAAGCATCTTTTGAAGCTTCTTCTGCACTTGGGATATCTACAGAGGCATCCCTTGGAGGTGAAAACTCTAAGGGTTCTTCTCTGGCATTATCACTAGGGATTTCCAAGTTTTCTACAGGATCAGGATCTGAGACATGCATTTCACTCTTTTCTTCTTCATAGGTAAATGATGCAGGAGGGGTCTATGATAGGAGAATCTATCTTCTCAAGACTTGGTTCAGAAGGACCAGCTTCCACTTTCTTGCTAGTCCCTTCTTCTGTATTCCTTTTCCTCTTTCTGCTGAAGGTCTTAAGCTCAACTTTTTGCTTTTTAGACCTGTGGCTAAGAGAAGCCACTTCAACATCTTCTTCTTCTTCTTATGAATAACTGTCCATATACAAAGAGGGGTCTGGTTTTCTAATGTGTATCTTTCTAATGTTAGACCTATCAAAATAGGTTAAATCCTTTATTCTTTGCTCTCCCTCCAATGACACATTATGGTGTTTAAACACTAAGGTGAGAAGCATACCATATGGAAGGCTAGTGTTTACTTTTATAGGGTTGGCAGCATGTATCATGTTCCTAAGGATTAGGTAAGCTAGGGAGAGAGGTTTACCTATTAGGAGATGATAAAGGATAAGTAGATCTTGATCAATTACCTTCTCAAGTGTTCCTCCTCTTGGAGGAATTGAGTAGCAGCAATTTTTGTGAAGAATTCTGCATAATGGAGTCAATTGACTAGCTATGAGTCTTGAACTATGAAGGACTCAGGACTTTACTGATGACATGTTCCCTGGTTACACCAACAACTTCATACCATTGATCTTCATAAAGCTTGTTGTCACAGTGAGGTAGTCCATGAGCTTCTTCAATTGATTATGGTGTCAGAATCATGGTGGATCCCTTCAAATCAACCATCAAGGAGTTTCCATCACTTCTGTAGCTATTGGCAGCTGTGTAAAAGGCCTTGACCATTCTAGGATAGACAAATTCTTTAACAAGAAGAAAGCTATCCCAGCATTGCCTTCTTACAAAATGGTCAGGTGCCCATCCTTCTTTCTTAACCTCATTCAATAAAAATATCCTTCCAGGAATGACCACCTTCCATTCCCATTTCTCATAGGAAGATTTCATCAGCTCCTTATCACTAAACAATTTTTCCAGAGACTCTTCTTCTATATCTTCTGAAGGGTCTATCTCTACTTCCTCTTCTTCGTCTTTAGAAGATATCTCTTCTTCTTCTTCAAAGAAGTGAATTTCAGATAAAGTTCCTTTACTTTCTTTAGTTGAAAGTTCCTTGTCTAAAGTGTCGGTGCTTGATTCATCAATTTTGATTGGCTTATCTTCCTTATTTCCTTCAGCTTGCTTCATCTTAACAACTCCTGAACGAATCCTTCCAGACCTTCTGAGATATACAAAAGAGATATTAGAGGGAGGTTTAGATGAAGAGGGTTTTGAGGAATGAGATTTTGGAGAGAGAGGTAATGGTGCTGCAGGTTTGGGTGAGACAAGTTTTGGTGAATGAGGTCTAGCTGAGATAGGAGGAATGTCTAAAACTTTTGTTGCTTCAACAATGGCTAGGGGGTTTTCTTCTTCATGACCGTTATAGGAGCAGCCAGAAGGGCCAGGAGATGTTGCATTCTTTCTTCTTGCAGTTTGTTTAATTCTCATTTTTCTGGTTTTTGAAAGGAATCAGTAAAATAGAGCATAAAGTTTTACTAGAGAAATGGAACTTAGAAATAGAGGGATAGAGAGTCTTGAGTTTACTTGAGGTGTTCATGAAGGAATGGAATGGGTTCTGGATGTAGTGGGAGCTTTCTCTTTTCTACTACAACTAGTCGTTTGAGAAATAGAGAGAAAAAGAGCCTATTCACACGCGCCCAGGTTTCTAAGAGTTTTCAGTTTCTTTCTTCAACGAGTAAAAACTCTTATTTCCTTATTAGTGATATTTTCTATTTTCTCTGCACAGACAGTCCTTCCTAAGCAAGGATCAATCTCCTTAGTTGACTTAGGGATAGGAAAGTTATTTTACCCAAAAGAATGATTCCTAGGGAGTCTAACACAAGAATGACTTTTCTTAAGTCACAGAAAATGAGGGATCAGAGAGTGTGCTGGTTACACCTTGACCAAATTTTAAAAATTAATTCCAAGTTTTTTCTTCTTCTGATAAGAAGAAACACACTCATTCCCTTTTCAATGAGGATTGTTATGACCAATCTTCTTAAGAGTAGAATGTTACTGAATCTTCTAAATCTTAGAAAATTGTTTTAAGAAGATAAAAGAAAGAGTTTTTTTAGATCAGGTAAAGGATCAGAAGATGTCAGCTTTCTCCTTTTCTATGTTAGAGAAGAAAGGATTTTTTATCTTCTTCAGAAGAAGTCTGAAGGTTATGTTTCTTAGAAGATGCCAAATACACATACATCATTCAATTTATATCAATCTTCACATATGCAATTTTTCTTTAATAAAATTTAATCTATCTTCTACAAGGGATTTTGTAAAGATATCAGCAACTTGCAGCTTGGTTTCAATGAATTTAAGCTCAATATCATTCTTCTGAACATGATGCCTTATAAAATGATGTTTTATATCAATATGTTTTGATCTGGAATGCTGAATAGGATTCTTAGACAGATTAATAGCACTAGTGCTATCATAGAATATAGGGATTTTGGAGTAGCTCATGTCATAGTCTTCCATTTGGTGCTTAATCCAAAGCATTTAAGAGCAGCAACTTGCAGCTGACACATATTCATCTTCAGCAGTTGATAGAGCAATTATTGGCTGCTTTTTGCAAGACCAGGATATGAGGGATTCTCCAAGAAATTGGCATCCAAAACTTGTGATTTTTCTATCAACTCTATCTCCAGCATAACCAGCATCAAAATATCCTACAAGATCAAAACTTATACCCTTCTTGAACCAAAGTCCAAGGTCAGTGGTTCCAACAAGGTATCTAAGGATTCTTTTGACAGCAGTAACATGAGATTCCTTAGGATTAGCTTGAAACCTAGCACATAGTCCTACAGAATATAATATGTCAGGTCTACTAGCTGTCAAATATAGAAGAGATCCTATCATTCCTCTATATTCTTTCTCAGGAACTGATTTCCCATTTTCATTAGTTTCTAGTATTTCAGAAGGATGCATGGGAGTTGTCATGGATCGTACATATTCCATTTTAAATCTTTTCAGAAGATCCTTGGTGTATTTTTCTTGACAAATGAAAATTCCTATATCTTCTTGCTTAATTTGCAATCCTAAGAAAAACTTAAGTTCCCCCATTAGACTCATTTCAAACTCCCCTTTCATTAAATCAGAAAATTCTTGACACATTTTTTCATTTGAGGATTCAAAAATGATATCATCAACATAAATTTGAACAATTAGAAGATTCTTCTTTGAAGTCCTTTTGAACAGAGTTGTGTCAATTTTTCCTCTTGAGAAATTATTTTTCAGTAGAAAATTACTCAACCTTTCATACCAAGCTCTAGGAGCTTGTTTAAGCCCATATAGAGCTTTGGTGAGTTTAAAAACATGATTTGGATGTTTTTTATCAGTAAAACCAGGAGGTTGGTGTACATACACTTCCTCATTTATAAATCCATTTAAAAAAGCACTTTTAACATCCATCTGGTAAAGTTTAAAGTTTTTATAAGTTGCAAATGCAAGAAGAATTCTAATAGCTTCTAATCTAGCTACAGGTGCAAAGGTTTCACCAAAATCTATACCTTCTTGCTGGTTGTAACCTTGTGCAACTAACCTTGCTTTGTTTCTTACTACTTTACGTTCTTCACTCATTTTGTTTCTGAAAACCACTTGGTTCCTATGATTGAATGATCTTCAGGTGGAGGAACAAGGATCCAAACTTCATTTTTCTCAAATTGATCTAGTTCTTCTTTCATGGCATTTATCCATGAATCATCGTCAAGGGCTTCATTGATGTTTTTGGGTTCAATTTGAGATAACAGTGTTGTAGAAGTTTCATTTCTTCTGACCTGAGACCTAGTTCTTACACCCTCTGATGTGCTACCAATGATTTGGTCATGAGGATGTGCTGGGACTAGTATCCAGCATTTTCGAAGTTCTTCTCTATTTTGATTTTCCAAATCATGAGGGGAATTTTCCTTTCCACATGGTTCTTCTACTAGAAGTTCTGACTCAGAAGATATCTTCTTATGTAGGATAGCTTTTTCAGATTCATCATCTGAATCAATTTTGGCTTTTCCTTCAGAAGATAGGTTAGAATCATTGAAAATAACATGTATATTCTCTTCTATGGTTTGATCTTTAATATTGTAAACCCTATAAGCTTTTTATGTGGTTGAATAGCCAAGAAAGATAGCCTTTTAAGACTTGGAATCAAATTTATCAAGATATTTTTTATTATTCAAAATATAACAGTCACATCCAAATACATGAAAGTATGAAATGTTAGACTTTCTTCCTTTCCACAATTCATATGGAGTCTTGTTTAATATGCTTCTGATAGAAACTCTGTTTACAATATAACATGAGGTGGCAACTGCCTCAGCCCAAAAATACTTTTGAACACCACTGTCACTTAAAAGAGTTCTTGCCATTTCTTGAAGATTTCTATTTTTCCTTTCTACAACTCCATTTTGTTGAGGAGATCTAGGACAAGAAAAGTTGTGAGAGATCCCATTTTCATCAAAAAATATTTTGAAAGAGAAATTTTCAAATTCACATCCATGGTCACTCCTAACAGAAGCAATTTTTTGACTGCTTTCATTTTGTATCTTCTTAGAGAAGATTCTAAAAGCATCAAAAGACTCATCCTTAGTGGTGAGGAATAATACCCATGTGAATCTAGAGTAATCATCCACAATGACAAGTCCATATCTTTTTCCACTAATACTAGGAGTTTTGATAGGACCAAATAGGTCAATATGTAGAAGTTCTAGTGGTCTTTTGGTGGTTATAGCATTTTTAGGATGAAAACTTGAGTGTGTTTGTTTTCCCTTAACACATGCTTCACATACTTTGTCTTTATCAAACTTGATTTTAGGCAGTCTCCTGACCAGATCTAATCTTAGTAGTTTTGAAATAGTTTTCATATTCAAATGTCCTATTTTTCTATGCCAAGTCCATTTGTCATTTTCAAAAAAGGCAAAGCATGTAAGATCAGATAATTTTTCTAACTTAATGTTATAGGGATTTTTATTCCTAATTCCAGAAAATAGAACTTTCTTAGTGGATGATTCTCTAATCACACATAATGTAGGTTGAAACATAACTTCATAGACATTGTCACATAGCTAACTTATGCTAAGAAGATTATGCTTTAAACCTTTCACATAATAAACATTATTAATTTGGGCAGAATATGTCATACCTACCTTCCCAATACCTTTGATATGCATGGGCCTTGTTGTTGTCTCCAAAAGTGTAATTGTTCCTCCTTCTATTATGTGAAGTTGAATGAACTTTGATTTGTCCTCTGTCATATGTCTGGAGCAACCACTGTCCAAGAACCATTGCTCTTTCCTTTTGGAGCCTTTTGTTTTTTCCTGCATCAGTAAAGAAGGATTTAGGTACCCAAATTTAGTTGGGTCCTTTCTGGTTAGATACCTTTCTTCCGGTGCTTCTTTTCTTCTTGAAACTGGTTTGGATTATGTGTCCAAACTTGTTGCACCAAGAACATTTTGAAAGATGCCTTTTGGCTGGAACAGAGTAAGTATTAACTATTCTTTGGTCTTGATTATATCCTAATCTAGTTTTATCATAGAATTCCCTTTGAGTTCCTATCAGCTTTCCAGATTATTTGTTCCTTGAATAAATTTTGCCAAATCCTGATTTAATTTACTGATTTCTTCTTTTAACTTGTTATTTTCATTTTGCAGAAGATGATTACTGCTGTTGGCTTCTTCTGAAGATTTTAATCTTAAATATTTCATCTGTTCAGAAAGTTTGAAGTGAGGTTGTTGCAAACATTGATTTGTCTTGAACAGTCTCTCATTGAAGCCTTTTAGTTTCTCATTTTCTTCTTATGCTTCTGTAAGTTGTGCTTTTAATAAGCCACATTTTTGTGCAAGTGTGTGAGAATCAAATAATAAGTTTTCAAAAGAATCTTCTAATTCTTTATAAGGAGGAGAGTTTGAATCAATTACCTCATCATCCTCTTTTCCTTCCATGAGACACAGATTTGCAGTTTCTTCTTCTGGATTATCTTCTGATGAACTTTCTGTATCATCCCAGGTGGCCATCATAGCTTTATTTTTTCTCATAAAGTTCTTTTGATCTTTCTTGAGTTGAGGACAATCTGCCTTCATGTGTCCTGGTTTGTTTCATTCAAAGCAAATTATCCGTGTTGCTTCATTCGTTTGGCCTTCCTTCTTGAAGGGCAGATTTCTTTTTCCTTTTGCTCTTTTTCTGAGCATTCTCTGAATTCTTTTGGAAATGAATGCAAGTTCATCATCATTTCCAGAAGTGGATTCTTCTTCTTCTGGCTCATTATCTTCTGAGGAGTTTACACTTGAGCTTGTTCTTTAGGATGAACTAGCTTTTAGTGCAATTGTTTTTCCTTTTCTTGGAAGTATTTCATCCATGAGTTCTTTCTCATGAACTTTCAGAGATCCAAGAAGTTCATCTGATTTCAAGATAGCAAGGTCCTTTGCTTCTTGAATTGCTGTTACTTTAGGTCTCCAAATTTTTGGAAGACTTCTAAGTATTTTTCTGATTAACTCTTGGTTGGTGTAGCTTTTTCCAAGAGATTTTAAGTCATTTATGATGACTATAAATCTGCTGAACATTTCATCAATATATTCGTGTTCATGCATGTTGAACATTTCATATTGATGAATTAATATGTTGATCTTTGATTCTTTCACTTGGTATGTACCTTCATGTGCTATTTTGAGAGTATCCCAAATTTCTTTGGTAGTGACACATCCTGCTACTTTATCATATTCACTTTTGCTAAGAGCACATAGGAGATAGAACTTAGCTTTGGAGTTCAGAAGATATCTTTGCTTATCTTTTGGAGTCCATTCATCTCTTGACTTTGGCTGTGGAGGTTCTTCTTGAACTTCAGATTCTCCTTCCTTTGGTTGATCCAATATTCTGGTTCTCCTTTTGTCTTGAACCTTGTTGAAGTAAAACTTACTTAGGTATCAGATAGATTTAAAAGCTTTTCATGTAAATGTTATGACAGTTACAATGCAAATGCACCAGCTGAAATAAAGAGTTTAAGGGATAAGAAGATTGCACACAGTATTTATACTGGTTCACCTCTTAACCTTGAGGCTACGTCCAGTCCCTACTCCCAGTAGGATTTTCCACTATATCAACCTTGATACAATGACTTCTTGGGTGCTCCTCACCACTAGTATTCTTTTGCAGCCTCTTCAAGCTCACCCAATATTCTTCTGCAGCCTCTATAGGCTTACCCAGTATTCTTCTGCAGCCTCTGCAGGCTCACTCAATTGATATCTGCAAATAGCAGGGCACACCTCACTCTTGCAGACTTAACCTATCTATCTCTCAAAAGAAATCACCTCCTTTTGAGAGTTACAGACTTGTGTGAAGAGATTTGTAGAAATTGAAAATTCTGCAGAAGGTATAATTGTAATTTCACAGATTTCTAATGCTTCATCTGCTTGTTCAGCTGTGTGTAAAATTTGGAGGAGAAAGCTCTTTTTTATAGCCAAGGAAAATTGAATATAGCTGTTGGAAAAGCCTTGGAGAGCAAGTCAAACAACCAGCTGGAAGTGCAACAGCTGTCACTGTCATGTGCAACTTTTTCTCTTTCCTTGGTTTGACTGGTCCTATCTTCTGATGATTGTATCTTCTTAAGCTTGTTTCTTCTCTAGCAGGAAACAAATTCAGTATTTTGTTTTGTTTTTTATTTGTGAAATAATTACTGGTTCTTCATGAAATTATGTATGATGAGGAACACACCCAGTAATATTTTTAAGACAATCTTCTTGAATATGTCTCTGCTTCTTCTGATAAAAGCTGTTAAGAATTATTCTTCTGGAACTGTTACTGTAACAACAAATTTAGCTTTTTGCTTAATTAGAGAGCTTTCTTCTTATCACTGAAATGACTTTTAGGAAGATAAGAAGATGTTCTGTGAACTTGATTTTTGCAAGCTTTAAGTGTATCTTCTGATGGCTTCCTGTCATATTGTTTCTTCTGAAGCTTAATCAGAGATATCTTCTTCTGATTCTTCTCAACAGCTTTCTTGCTTTCACCTTACTTAATTCTTTCTTCTTTTTATTGAAATGTGATATTTATTAAGTGGCTGTCTTTTCCTGCTTGAGTTGCTTGAAATTGAATCTGCAATTTCTTTGTTTCTTCTAATGTGTTACTGCAGTGGCTCTTCTTTATTCACTTTACCTGTTCCTTCTTAAACCAACTCAATTTGAAACATTAGTCCATATACTCATAATTATAGTAAGTATATTTTGATAATTTTGTCATTATGAAAACATCTCAAAGGGATTCATGGATCTTACATTAAACTCATCAGAATCATTTAAAGAACATTTTAAACTCCTGATTATATAAGTCCTGCAACTCAATTCCTTACTTTTTAAACACATTTTTCAAGACTTATTACATCTAATCTCTTCGTCAAAATCTCCTTCACACTTTGCATTCTCAACGAACACTATTGCTATCTTAGGTTTTGAAATCATTATAATCCGGTTTGTGGTTTTTTTATCTTGAGAGGTCATATAAGGTTCCTAATTATATTATTTATTTGCTATCGTTTGATGTAATGGGTTGAGTACCCCCTTATTCTCTGTAATAATTAAAAAAATTTATACTTATATATCAAAACATATAAAATAATAATGTTATCTAGTTATTTATTTAATATACACAAAATACTTGGATAAATCTAAATAATATTTCTCATTATATATTATATATGAAGAATATATGGTATTCATCACACAAAAAGAAAAATGAGTTTATAAAGCTATTATTATTCTACACATGAAAATAAATATGAAAGGAGAATATTATATCATGATGAGAAGTGCTAGTAACACACTTTTTAATACATTCTTATGAAAACACTCCTTGTGATTGATTGAAATTTACATGGGTCCCAACAAATTGTGTGGGTCTCATTCTTAGAGCATCCACAATGGAGGAACTCCATTTGGGTGCTTCCAATGGGATCCACATGTACACATCACTCATTTTTACTCTTCCCAATACAAGTACGTCCAAGCATTTTATATCAACAATGAAGCAACTCTCTTTGGGTGCTTCCCAATACACAACAACTTATTTTTAATATTTGTTTGTTGATTTAAGCGTTGCTAGCTAAAGCAACCTTGTCCAGGAAGCTCTCCAAATGCAATTGCTTCCAACAGCCCCTCACAAGCAAGCAACGTTGCTTCGCTGGTTGCATTGCTTCATGGGCAACCGATAAAGGTGCTCTTAATGTGGTGAGATCCATGTGATTTTTAATCAATCATATAAAAAGTGTGTTGAGAAGAGTGTATTGAGAAGAGTGTGTAGGAAAATGTATTATATATTAGCAATTTTTTTATGATTATTATTATTATCATTTTGGAGACCAGGTAGACAAAAAAAAAAAAAAAAACTTTAAGAAATGATTGAAATGGAAATACTCACAATGATGATCTTGGATAGGTCATTATATTGTTGTTGCGCTCTATATGTTTCAAAGGGACATGCTGCTGATTCTCCCACCACCACCACTACGCCCTCAAATCAGGAATGCTTTTCAACTTTTATATATAAACCCCAACACAAACCAACAAAGCTTTAAACCTTAGTTTAATCATTATGCAATAAACTTACACTTCGTTGCTAGTGTGTGTATGTGAGAGAGAGAGAGAGACAGTACTATTTTTGGTGGGGAATTGTAATTTAGTATGCAGACCCCATGTGGAGACCAACGTGGTTTGGTTGGTTTTCCTGGCTAACCTTGGCAGCCAGCACAAACAAATGATTTCAGTTGGAGTTAAACTATTATCTATTTTTCTTTTGTAATGTAAAGGGAATGAATTCAAATTCCTTTTTGCAAATTGACCTAGGTTGATGATTCCTCTCTATATCCATCTAGATTTAGCAATGTGTATATGGGGAAGAGTACTCACTGCTAAACTTATGTTTGTTAAGGGGCAAATTTCAATTGGACATAATTTAATTTAGGATGCTTTTTTTTTTAAAATAATTGAATATAAAATAAGCATTTTCGGTTGGGTACTTTGGGATCCATGCGATGCCAATCATGGGCAAATGGGAAGAAAAATTTTAGGTTTGTTTATTTTATTTTTTTAAGTGGGTAGCCATTCCATGCCTTTTAATGCTTGCATAGGTTTGGTCATAGCCCAAAAAATAACACTATGGGCTGAGTGGAAGCTTTGGTCACCCAACACCCCAAGTTGTTTCCAATCCTGACTTACTTTTAACCTTATTTAAGCCTTGTGTGTTAACCTTATTTAAGCCTTGTGTGTTGCAATTTCCTTTTTGGGTATAATTGACTGATGCAAGAGATTTGAATCTATCCGAAGCTTCAAGGGATCTTCCATTCAAGTGTAACATTCATAGCTAGCAACAACATTGCCTACGCAAGAAAGATCCATTATTGAAATAGTGCACCCACAGCTATAAAGACATGATATAATTAGTAACATAAAATAGCTCCATTAATTTTTTAAATTATGAATAATTTTAAGAGAAAAATGATTGTGCACTGACAGTGTAAAAAGTTTTACACTGACAATTAATCACAACTATTGATTTATGGTAAGTTTGTTGATTTTACTAATTAATATTTTAAAGGTCATATAAATGAAGAATCATGATTAAACGTCAGTGTAAAACTCTTTTACACTGTCAGTGTATACTAATTAAACTCTAATTTTAAATTGAAAAGTTAAAGTCATTCTGAATATATATGAATAATTTTTTGTATTGACATCATAGTATTATCAACTTTTATCTTAACAAAGTTCTCAAGCCTTTTTTTCTCAGGTGAACTTCCTCTAGTCTCGATTTCAAATCTATCTTTTACCGTTCATGATTAACATATAATAATCAAACTATATATATATATATATATATATATATCAAATTACATTAAGTGTTATATCATTAAATATTTTTTAATAGATCATTGTATTAAATAATCTACTATTAGATTGAAATTTACTATCATACATATATATATAATTTTATATTAATTTAAAATTATTTGATATGTTATTAATATGTGTTAATATTAATATCATATATACAATTTAAAATATATGAAACAAACAACCATTTGATTATATATTTATTAGTATTAAAATTTTATGAAATATGACACGAGTAATGATAAGTTAATATAATTATCAACAATTGGATTAATGAAAATCATATTCAATTTAAAGTCATCAATTGTGTAAGACTTAGTGTAACTAACACTGGTGTAATTTGATCCCTCCTCATATATTTATGGGTAAAATATATTTTTCGTCCATGTATTTTTTATCAACTTTAGTGTTCATCCCTAACTTTTAAAACCTTCATTTTATATCCATATATTTTTAAAACACCTCCCTATAACGTTTATTAATTCTGTTAAGTTGCAACTGAAGGATCAATTGCTTAAATAAATGAATTCAACATTCATATGGTTTAAATGAGACTCAACACTAAAGGGTAATGTAAATACATATTAAACATATCAACAAGTTAACAAAACTAATTAACATTAAAGACTACGATTAAAGTGTTTTTAAAGTATAGAATACGAAACAAAGATTTTAAAAGTTAAATTAAGATAAAGATCAAAATTGACTAAAAATACATAGATAAAAAACTATTTTAGCATATATACGTGTGTGAATTTCTATATCATAATAAATAAAGTAGAACTTGGATTGAGGGTTTACCCACCTAACTGAAATATTTTCTTTAACAGATCATGCACAACATAAAGATATATATACTCCTACCTGAGTTTTAAAAGCCATACTTCTCTAAATAATATATAAGCCAAAGTGAGTCATGTACGAGCCATATGAGTGGCCATTATATGTAGATAACTGGTAATCAAGTAGGAATCCACATTGCAACAGTTTGATTAGTCAATCATAGTCCCTATTACCAATAAGATTAATGCTTATGGCTTAATTGGGGTGGCGGCCCTCGGGGGAAGGTTACAAAAATCAATTAAATTAACGCTGCCAAACTCTTTTTAATTTATATATGCGACCTTATATTGCAGATCGATTATCATAGGCAAGATTTGTGTACATAGGCAAGATTTGGTACACAGATGTACACAAATCATAAAACATATACGCTTCACTGAAATAAAATAACATATAATCAATTGTATTATTACATATTTATATCCACTTATAAAAAATGAATGAAGCAAGACGAAGGCTCACAAGCATGCATGGTACAGAAAAACTGCAAGGAAAATTCTCCAACCTGCCCGATTTACTTTCAGTTTTGCTATAGTAGTTTATGCCAATAATTGATTCATAGCAAGAAATAGAACCGAGAGCAACCATTGATTTCTTGTTCCATTCCTTCTTTCATGGGACGTTGTCTAGTAAATGTGGAGTAAAATATTCACTACCTACCACCTAATTGAAAAAACCACTACATATGTTGGACCACACATACTTTATAAATTCGGCTAATTAAGCTTGATAAATAATCATCATGTTAAATTAACATTGATGGGCATTGAATGAGTAGCGTTTGACCCAAATTTTTCTGGACTTTTAAATTAAACTTAAAATTAAGAGTTTTTAAAAATAAAGTTAAAGTTTGTTTAGGAAAATGGTAGTTTGAGATTTTTTTTATAATTTAAAAGCTACTTTTAATCCAAAAGTTACTGAGAGTAGTTTTTTTAATTAGTTTGTAAAATTCTTTTTTTATATGTAAAAGTAGGTCACTTTTTGTTTTAGTTTTTTTTTTGTCAAACTTTTTTTGTTTTAGTTTTAAAGAGCTTTTAATAAACAATGTCTGATCAAATTTCTTCTTTTATGGAGAAGAGAGGAGATAAGTAAAAAAAAATTTGAGCCGAATATTATAAGGGAAATTCTACTATACCCTCTAGTGAGAGAGAGTTTTGATACTTTCTTTGATCATTTAATTAATTTCTCTCAATTTTTTTAAATTGTCTTAGTATTTTTACAGTTACGGGACAATATTTAATTATTAGAATTTGAATTTTTAAGTTTTGAAAAGACTTTTTGACCCTTTATAACCATTATCCTGTATTTTTTTACTGTGATCCCCCATTTTTCCCCATTCTTATTTGTAATACACATGTGTCTCATTTAAAATCTACTTTATGTCTTCGAAATAATTTAGGACGAAGTACATGACTTATTACTATGTAGTTTTAACATTTATGCCTCTGTACAATAAAAAAATAACAAGAATCTAACACTGTTTTTCTCGGTGACTTCTACGATGCATGAACGCAACAAATAGTGTACTTATACCTAACATATTTAACCTGTTATAAGCCGTAAGGCAACCTATTGGGAGTAGAATTTATAATTACAAAAAATGCCCAAAAATCTTGATAATTGTTAATCTGCCTAGTACAGACAACGACAGAATTCAGACTACAGAAAAAGCTTTTTCACAGAGTGGGACAGAGAAAAGCTGTCAGGTTGCCAACTTTTTCTAATAGGATATTCTATCAATTCTTTTCTGAATGTCTTCACCAAATGAACACATATTATAAATTTTCTTCCAATTATAATTAAGCTCGTAAATACAGTTTAAAAAATTTAATAGAATATATATATATATATATATATATATTATAACAAGTTTGTATAGTAACTTTAACGTTACAAATTACTTGACTCTTTACCAATAATAATACAAAGAGTAAAAAATATCTTTTTAATCCCTGTAAAATATCCGAATTTTACTTTTAATCCCTCCAAAATTTTTTATTTTTAAATGATCCTCCCAATTTTTTTTTTTGTAAAAGGTACTCCCTCACAAATGGCGTGTGTCTAGTGTTGAGTTGGCACACTCTCTATCCTACGTGGCAATACTACATGTCTGGTTAAATAACTATGTGTATTTTGCTATTTTTGAATAATTTTTTATCCCAATTCACGTGCCAACCCCAATTGCTCCACCATTATTTGCTTAGTGGCTGCTACTCCTCTTCGTCGACGGGCTGAGGTTCAACTTTTTCAATTGCTATTTTGCTTACACAGTAAAAAGAAATTATTCCTTCCAACTCCCCTCTCCGAGCCTTTCAAACTAACAATCTTTGGCAGCTGCACTGAAACTAATTCTTTCAGTTATATACACATTATTTAAAACAATAATAACGCCACGGGAAAATAATGAAACACCAAAATTATTTTATGTAATTATTTTAAGTAATTATTTTTAATTCATCCAAAATTAATTTTACAAATTTTATTCAAATATTTCTCAGAACAACTCCTTCTCTATCTTTTGGCCAAAACAGACACAAATCATATCAAGTTCAGCAAACTGAATCCCATTCCCGTCTATGAACTTATTGAACTATGATTTGAATGGCAATTCACGTTCAACTAGTTAAATGCTTACCCCAACCTCTCAATCTCAAACCAAAACCCTTACTGCCAAGACTCTCCACAACTGATTCACGTTCAACTACTTAAACGCGAAATGCCCAGACTCTCCACAACTGAAGCAGCTCCCGCCGCCACCACCACCTCTCCCAACGCTGCCATAGCCAGATCCCCTTCCACCGCCTTAGCCGCTTCCACCACCATATTCGCCTCCACCGCCAAATCCGCCGCCACCACCGTGTCGGCTTCCATGGACATCAGGACCGGTGACATCGTCAGGGTCAGACGATTCTCATCTTCGATTTCGATTCTCAAAACCCTCACGCCTTTTTCTCTTCCTCTCTCTCTCTTCTAAGTCGCAATTTTTAGGATTACACGGAGCCGTGTTTTTATAAGAGTTTAGCTCCCCTAGTTTAGCTTCGCGATATGGAGGATGAGGATCATACGTGATGACATAGCACAACAACAGCCTCCTACTGAAGCAGTCAAGGATATCACTGGACCAATGACTAGAGGACAAGCTAAGAAGATTAAGGAAGAGATGGGAAAGTTGGTGACCTACATTTTTAGGGATACTACCCTACAGAAGAACACCACTACCCTACAGAAGGACAACCTTGACCCTGGAATAGGACACATGGTCCTATGCACAACTCTAGACTAGGATACTCTTAATTGTTGTATTTTTCCTCCTACTTGGGCGCTAACATGTATGGGTTTATTGGCTAGTAGGTTGCCTTGCTACAAGGCTTAGGAGGTCATGGGTTCTAATCCCACCTAGGATAGGAAAATTACTCATCCTTTATTTTCCTATGAGTGGGGCGCTAGTTTTAAGGGATTATTGGCTTAAGGCTTAGTTTAGCCATAAACCTTTAGGGGCTTGGGTTCAAATCCCACTTAGGATGGGTTTGCACCCATCTTTTTATTTTTCCCCTTTATTCCATGTAGTGGCCGCCCCCCTCCCCCCTTCAACTCCTATATAAAAGAGTCTTCTCCTCTTGTATTAGACACATTGAATTTTGAAGTAAAGGCATTATGCCAAATTTTCTCCTCCCATTGTGAGTTGAGTGAGGCTTGGTGGTTGTTGCTCAAACCATACTGAGACTTATCTAATTCTCCTGAATTAGTGGCGTCTGGCATTGGACTTATCTGCTGTGGGTGGATTCCTGCATCAGTGGCGTCCCTCCATTTCTTCCTCTCCACTTTTTTCTTTCATTTTCTCTCATTTTCTTGTGTTTTCTTGCGCATTATAGGCTGCTGTAACGCCCGCGTTTTACCGTTTTTGCCGTTTTTGTTGTTTTGAGTGTTTTATTGGATTTTGAGTGATTAAAATTATTTTTAATAATCAAAATTCATATTTTTGGATTCAGAATTTAATTTCCTATTTTAGGAATTTTTGGGTTTTTCTGTGAAAAATGACCTTTTTGCCCCTCCTGTCCCTTGAACCGGGCCCGAATACTCTTGATCCGGGCCAGAAAAATTGCACAAGCCTTCCTTTCTCTCCTTAAAGACCGTGCAACCAGCCTTGATGCATGGGAGACACTTGTCTTCCCATCTCTTCCATTCCACCAATAGCTTGAAAAGGTGAATATGTCATATAAAAAGCTTTTCTCTCCTTTTTTATTCATTTTGTTGCATGCAAACAAGGAGAACTTCATTTTCTCTCATCTTCTTCTCCCTTGGCCGTGGCACTCTCACCCTTTCTCTCCCAAAATCTTCATTCTCTCCATAAACACCAACCAAGTTTAGGTTCCATTTTTGAACCTAAGCTTAAAAATACTTACTTTCTAGCCTTAAAACACTTGTTGGAGACCAAAAGGAGGACCTTTGAGGGGCTGTCTTTGGCTGTTCTTGGAGCTGTTTTCTGCACTTTTTCTTGGAGAAATTCTTAGGTAAAGGGGGGGAGAATTTGAACTCTAGTAGGCTTTGTAACTAGAGTCAAGGATTTACCCTTGAATCCTTGCTTTTCTAACCTTGTTTTTACTTGAAAAATCATCTTTTGGAAGTTCTTTTGAATGTATATTTTCGGATCTGTTGAGCTGGGTTGTGATTGATGTTTGCATGTTTGTTTTGATGCTTGAAATGTGTTTAATTGATGGATTTGGATGCATGCAAGCCAAGCTAAAATTTTTGCAAAATTTCTCCCTTTTTCCTTGATGCTCTCGGCCAAGAGAGTGAAAATGGGGCTGCATGTATTCTAAAATTGTTTTGATGATTGTAATGTGTTTAGATGATGATTTGATGAACATGCATGTGGTTGGATGGATTTACAAAATTGTTTTGATGATTGATCCTTGAAAAATAGTGTTTTTGAGCTTGAAAATGGAGTTATGAACTTTAATGTGTATGTGGATGATTTTGAGTGGATTAGTATGATATTTGGCATTTAGATTGTTTGTTGATGAATCTGTGAAGTTTTGGTGAAGATTGGATGTTGTGAAAAATTTGAAGTTTTGATGAACATTCAAGTTGTTCTTGATGTTCATGAGTTGTTCTTGATGAAACTCATCAAGAATACTTTTTTGATCTTAAAAAGGGTCAAGGGTATGTTGAAAACATGTTTATGGGCTTTGGTGGTCCAAAAGGACTAAAGAATAAATTTGTAACTAAAAGGACTAAATTGCAAATAAGATAAGTTTTTAAATGAAGTAATTAAATTCGGATTTTTATTTTAACTAAAATAAAAATCTATTTAAAAGTCACATTTTTGATTTATTATGAATAAAAATGGGCTCTCATGGGTCTAATAACCTTTAGGCCTTTGTTTAGGTCCAAAGCCTTCAAAAAAAAAGAAAGTCAAAACTCAATTTAAAAGACAATTAAAAATAATCCATGGGCTTAGGCTTAGATTAGGGTTGAACTTCAACACCAATCTAAGTTGTGAAAAATTAAATTTAGGATTAATTAGTAGGCTTAACTAATTTAATCACCTATGTTGATTAGCCTAAATTACTTAGGTTAATTAATAATTAATTAAGTCTAAAGATAATTAATATTAATATAAGTGTTAATTAAGTAATTAATCTCTAAGACGGTCAAAAACTAATTAATTACAATTTAACCTTAATCAAGCATAATTAAAAACCCTAATCCAAGATTAAGGAAGAGATTAAGGGATAATTAGAAATTAATTAGGATCTTAAGTAAGGATTAAGACTTAATTAAAGAAGGATAAGATTAATTGAAATTCGATTAATGAAGACTAGTTATGATTAAAGGTTAAGCCTAATCTTAATTAGTCATACAAATAGAATTAGGATTAGTAATGCCTTTCATAAGACATATCCATAAGCCTTAGTAAATTGTAGGACTTAAGTGAACATGATTATCAATAAAGCTAGCACAAGCTACCTTAAAAGATTATAACCAACACTTTCTCTCTACATAAAACTTGAGAAGCTTGGCAAGAGAGTGCGATTTGGTTTTCCTAAAAAGAAAGACCTTGAATCTACGAGGTTGCACCACGATAAAGTGGTGACGTAAAAAGATTCAATGGGCTTGTCTGTAAGGATGTAATATTGTAAGTGTTTGCGGTGTGACATACATCATGTGCATCAATAATGATTAAGGTTCAAAAGCCTTACGACCTATATGGCAATACCACTCTAGTACAGTGTGAAACTGGATGGGACGGGTGCACTGGGTTTTGCAAAGAACACCAGCGGTCCAGTAAAGGAGACCAGCCCTGAGGATAAGTCGGGTCCCGAAATGGCACAAGTGACGTAGGCTCGCCCCCTACTGTCGTGTAAGCGGGGTACAGGCTTGACTATCCTGTCGCTCTCAAGTTTTCATAATCAGTGAGTTTGTCTGGAAGTCGGAAAATCGTCTTGGCCAGAGATTGAGCAATGCTCTTCGTACTATTTTCTAGTACAGACTATACTCCTGATATATTGTACATATATGGTCGAGCAGTTGCTGTGTGCTCTGCTTTTGGTGATGTTTTCCCGGGCCCTCATGCATTAGTTATGTACATCATGATAGCATCAACTGCACACTTGTGATTGAGATTATGTTAATGTCTGTGAATATTTTATGGATGCTCTAGTTACTGTGTTCTACTTGACATGAGTTTATGTGATGTTCTCACCCTCCCTTTTCTACTTCTGTTTTCTGTCGTCGTGCTTTTTCGCTATGTCAACAGTTGGGTTCAAAGAGCTTCAAGATGACAACAATGAGGGTAGCACTGAGATGGGAGCCACGGGGGCAGTGGCGAGTTACGGACGTTCCTAGACGCTGCGTGTTTACAGGGGAAGTGCGCGTCACCATCTCTCACCCCAGCCTTCCCCTTGTACCGGAGGTCGTTTTCACTGTGCCTGTGATCCTTGAGTTTGAGACTCCCCCGGACTCCGTCGCTACACTACTTTTCTCAACCGTCGTCATCGCCCCTCTCCATCGACATCGTCACAGTCCTCACGGATGGCGACCATGGGCGAGCCAGATTCCCCTCGTTACTCTCCCGGTCCAGAGGTGTCACCTCCACAGCCCGTATATCCTGACGCATTTGGCCGTTCCCGTCCGAGTGAGCCAGACATGATCGTGATCGATGACACTACATCTGAGGAGGAGGACCCAGAGGAAGACCCGAAGGATGACTCTGAGGATGAGGAGCCGGAAGAGGATCCTTCCAGTGACGACCCCTCAGAAGACTTTGGGATGATCAACCTCGGGGGTACTGGAGGGAGGAGTTGTGGATGGATTTCTGCTGAGACGGATGATGACGAGTAGGATAGCGTAACTGGGGGTAGTCACGAGTCTAGTTAGTAGCAGCTCTGATTTAGTGGCCTTTTGTTTTGTTTCGTTTTGGCTGAGGTCTTATTTATTATAGTCTACTACTAGAACTCTTGTTTTGTATGGTGGTATTGTTTACTCCGGGATTACCTTGACACTATGGTTCTGTATATATGTTATGATGTTTCCTTCCCATGATCCCCTTTATATCTGCGTGTATGTTGTGTATGTATGCGGAATGATTGAATCGTCTAGATGTTTTTAGAAAATGAATTTCAGACTTAAGGAAAGGACATTTTCATGAATACTTAAAATGGAATTAGAATGCGATTAGTTGATGATGATTAAACTCTTTTAAAAAAAAATATTTTCGTATTTTCTAAGTTTTAAAACAATAAATTCGATGGTTACGTTTTGCAATGTGATATTCTTAGCGGTATAACTAAGGGTGTCGCATTTAGTGGTATCAGAGTTGTTCTTTCCTTTTGGCCTCGGGTATGGCCTATAATACTCTTCCCTCTGTGTTTACTCTGTGAGGATTGCTTGTTGTTGTGTAGATTGATTGCCTTGTGTGGATTGTTTGCTCTTATATTACCACCTTCGTAATGTAAGAAATTGTGTGTAGAATTATTTGTTCTTGCTTAAATGGTCCTGCATGAAACAGAAGAACTAACGTACCCTGTGAATATAGGATTCCATGGCAGGAAGGAATAATCCTGTAATGAACGACATCCTGGGAAGGATCGCGGATGTCCTGGAAAATCAGCAATAGACCATAAACGAGATGAACCAAGCTCGCAATCAGAACAACGTCCCCGATGCCTATCGCGGACTATCTACCTTTAAGAAGAATAACCCACCACAGTTCAAAGGAGGTCACGACCCCGATGGATCTCAACTTTGGCTGGAGGAGTTGGAGAAGATTTTCCTAGCTATGGGATGCCCGGATGAACAGAAGGTAACCTTTGCTGCGTTTATGATGGTTGGAGAGGCGCAGCATTGGTGGGAGTACGCGAGACGTCAATTAGAAGCTACTGGGAGACTGGTCACCTGGAGACTGTTCAAGGAAACTTTTCTCCAAAATATTTTCCCACGGATCTGAGAAAACGCAAAGAAATAGAATTCTTGAAGTTGGAGCAAGGAAACATGACTGTCGGCGAATATGCGGCAAAGTTTGAGGAACTGTCCAAGTTCTGCCCCTACTTCCAGAACACCATAGATGAAGAGTCTAAGTGTTCCAAGTTTGAAAGTGGACTGAGGCCAGAAATTAAACAGGTTGTTGGATACCAACAAGTTACTGAGTTCTCAAAGATGGTGAATATGTGTCGGATCTTTGAGGATGACACCAAAGCAAGACAAGCTCAGTGGAAGAATTTTGGTCCACAGAGGAATAAACCTAAATTCTCACAAGAAAGGAGGAAGCCATATTTTGCCCCAAGAAACAACTCTGGTTCATCATCAGGAAGCGCCGCAAGACCGCAATCGGTGGTTGCTAGCAGAGCAAGCCCGGCAAGCAGTACTGGCAACAACTCTGTCAGTTGTCCACGCTGCAAGAAGAATCATCTCTTGAGGGATTGCCCATATAAGAATCAACCTGGAAACCTATCCAACGGAAGGGTTTGTTTCCATTGCAGACAAAGTGGCCATATTAAGAGAGACTGCCCAGTTTGGAAGGGAAGCGGTAATGGTAGTGGTAGCAGTGCTGCAAGCGCCCCTGTCTCGAACCTGAATGCACAAGCTGGGAGGCCCAGAACCAGAGGCAAAGTGTTTACCATGAGCAGTGCTGAGGCTGCGAAATCCGAGGATCTGATCCAAGGTAAGTGCGTCATAAGTGGAATTCCTTTAATTGTATTGTATGATTCGGGTGCGACGCATTCTTTTATTTCTCTGGAGTGTGTGAAACAATTGAATTTGCCTGTGGTTAGATTACCCTATGACCTGGTTGTTTCTACTCCTACTGCTAAGCCTGTTATTACCTCAACAGCTTGTTTGAACTGTCCAATCACCATTGGTGACAAAACTTTCTCTGCTAATTTGATTTGTTTACCCCTTTCTCAGCTCGATATTGTTTTGGGAATGGACTGGTTATCTTCCAACCGAGTCCAGCTTGACTGTTATAATAGAACTGCCGTGTTTGATTCTTTTTCTCCCTCTACTCTTGATTCTGTAAGTACGAGATTCTTGTCCGCCAACCAAGTGAATGCTTCTTTGAGAGAAGGAGCTCAAATCTACATGATACTTTCTTCTTTGGAGGAAGAGCGGGAATCCGACATTAGCAAACTGCCTGTGGTGAGAGAATTTCCTGAAGTATTCCCTGACGATATCCCTAGTTTGCCGCCAGAGCGAGAAATAGAGTTTAACATAGAGTTAGTGCCTGGAACCGGACCCATTTCTATAGCTCCGTATAGGATGTCCCCTTTAGAGTTGGCTGAGTTGAAGAAACAGCTGGAAAGAGTTGTTAGAAAAACAGTTTGTTAGGCCTAGCGTGTCCCCTTGGGGAGCCCCGGTGTTATTAGTGAAGAAGAAAGACGGTAGCATGAGGCTGTGTGTAGATTATCGTCAGCTTAATAAGGTGACGATAAAGAATAGGTATCCTTTGCCTAGGATAGACGACTTGATGGATCAGTTAAGAGGAGCAACTGTGTTCTCGAAAATTGACCTTAAGTCAGGTTACCACCAAATACGTGTTAAGTCTGAGGATATGCCGAAGACAGCTTTCAGAACACGCTACGGGCATTATGAGTATTTAGTAATGCCGTTTGGTGTAACCAACGCACCTGCAGTTTTTTATGGACTATATGAACCGAGTTTTCCATCCTTACTTGGACAAGTTCGTTGTGGTCTTCATAGACGACATTCTCATATACTCCAAGAGTGAGGAAGAGCATGCGGAACATCTTAGGATAACTTTGCAGACCTTAAAGGACAGAAAGTTATATGCTAAGTTGTCTAAGTGTGAATTCTGGTTGAAGGAAGTAAACTTCCTAGGCCATGTGATCTCTAGTGGAGGAGTTAGCGTAGACCCAGCTAAAGTAGAGACTGTGTTACAGTGGAAAGCACCAAGGTCTGTGACGGAGATAAGGAGCTTTTGGGGTTAGCCGGTTACTACCGTAAGTTCATTGAGAATTTTCTAGGATAGCAACTCCGTTAACCCGTCTGATTAGAAAGGATCAACCCTTCGTTTGGAGCCAAAAGTGTGAGGATAGTTTTCAAGAGTTGAAAAGGAGGTTAACTTCTGCGCCAATCTTAGTCTTACCCGACCCACAAGAGAGTTTTGAAGTATATTGTGATGCTTCGAAACAAGGATTGGGCTGTGTGTTGATGCAAAAAGGGAAAGTAGTGGCGTATGCCTCTAGGCAACTGCGAACACACGAAGTAAACTATCCTACACATGATCTAGAATTGGCAGCTATAGTTTTTGCCCTGAAGATTTGGAGGCACCATCTGTATGGCGCTAGGTTTGAAGTCTTTAGCGACCATAAGATCCTGAAGTATCTGTTTGATCAGAAAGAGTTGAATATGAGGCAAGGAGATGGATGGAATTTTTAAAGGATTATGATTTTAGCCTGCAATACCACCCTGGGAAAGCCAATGTAGTGGCTGATGCTTTGAGTAGGAAATCCTTGCACATGTCAGCAATGATGGTTAAAGAACTAGAATTAATAGAAGGATTTAGAGACCTGAACCTGGATGTTAGATTTAGCCCCAAGAGTATAATTCTAGGAACCTTGAAGATTTCGAGTGATTTCTTGGAACAAGTTCGGGTAGCACAGGAAAAGGATCAATCCTTGCAAGTATTGAAGGATCTAGTTCCTAAGAAAGGAGAATTAGAGTTCCATAAAGGTACTGATGGCATGGTTAGATTCAGGATAGGATATATGTACCTGATGATAAGGAATTAAGGAAACTGATCTTAGAGGAAGCTCATAAGAGTAGGCTGAGTATTCACCCTGGAGCGACTAAGATGTACCAAGACCTGAAGAAGATGTTTTGGTGGTCTGGGATGAAAAAGGAAGTAGCTGGTTATGTAGCATCTTGTTTGGTTTGCCAGAAAGCCAAGATTGAACATCAGAGACCATCAGGAGAGTTACAACCCTTGGATGTCCCTGAATGGAAATGGGATAACATATCTATGGATTTCGTGGTAGGTTTACCTAGAACTCCGGAAGGTTTTGATGCTATATGGGTAATCGTTGATAGGTTAACAAAATCTGCCCATTTCCTACCCATCAACATTAAGTCTCCTCTAGAGAAGTTAACCCAGTTGTACATCAAGGAAGTAGTAAGATTGCATGGGGTTCCGTCTAGCATTGTGTCAGATAGAGACCCTAGGTTTACATCCAGATTTTGGGTTAGTCTGCAACAAGCTCTAGGAACCAAGTTGAGGCTTAGTTCGGCCTATCATCCTCAAACTGATGGTCAGTCCGAGCGGGACTATCCAATCCCTAGAGGATTTGCTGAGAGCGTGTGTGTTAGAACACCAAGGGAGTTGGGATCAGTTGTTGGCACTGATTGAGTTCACCTACAACAATAGTTTCCATTCTAGTATTGGAATGGCACCTTTTGAAGCCCTGTATGGTAGAAAGTGTAGAACGCCTTTATGCTGGTTCGAGTCTGGCGATGGCCTAGTTTTGGGGCCTGAGATGATTCAGTAAACCACGGAAAAGATCAAGATGATTCAGGAAAAGAGTGAAATATCACAAAGCAGGCAGAAAAGCTACTATGATCGGAGGAGGAGAAACCCCTTGAGTTCAAGGAAGGAGATCACGTATTTTTGAGAGTTACACCAACAACTGAGGTTGGCAGGGCAATGCGATCTCGAAAACTTACACCTAAATCATTGGTCCTTACCAAATCTTGAAAAAAATTGGTCTTGTCGCTTACCAAATTGCTTTGCCACCTTTTTCTTTCAAACCTGCATAATGTGTTTCATGTGTCACAACTCCGAAAGTATATTCCTGACCCTTCACACGTCATAGAACCCGACATGATACAATTAAAGAAAACCTGACTAATGAAGCGTTACCTGTACGAATCGGAGACCGAAGGATAAAGCAGCTGAGAGGTAAGGAAATTCCGTTAGTAAAGGTCATTTGGAGTACAACTGATGAAGGGAATGCAATCTGGGAATTGGAAGAAGAACGGATGTAAAAAGTCTCACCCTCAATTATTTCAAGAAGGTACGCACAAATTTCGAGGACGAAATTTCTTTTTTGAGGGGAAGAGTTGTAATGCCCGCGTTTTTACCGTTTTTGCCGTTTTTGCTGTTTTGAGTGTTTTATTGGATTTTGAGTGATTAAAATTATTTTAATAATCAAAATTCATATTTTTGGATTCAGAATTTAATTTCCTATTTTTAGGAATTTTTGGGTTTTTCTTTGAAAAATGACCTTTTTGCCCCTCCTGTCCCTTGAACCGGGCCCGAATACTCTTGATCCGGGCCAGAAAAATTGCACAAGCCTTCCTTTCTCTCCTTAAAGACCGTTCAACCAGCCTTGATGCATGGGAGACACTTGTCTTCCCATCTCTTCCATTCCACCAATAGCTTGAAAAGGTGAATATGTCATATAAAAAGTTTTTCTCTCCTTTTTTATTCATTTTGTTGCATGCAAACAAGGAGAACTTCATTTTCTCTCATCTTCTTCTCCCTTGGCCATGGCACTCTCACCCTTTCTCTCCCAAAATCTTCATTCTCTCCATAAACACCAACCAAGTTTAGGTTCAATTTTGAACCTAAGCTTAAAAATACTTACTTTCTAGCCTTAAAACACTTGTTGGAGACCAAAAGGAGGACCTTTGAGGGGCTGTCTTTGGCTGTTCTTGGAGCTATTTTCTGCACTTTTTCTTGGATAAATTCTTAGGTAAAGGGGGGTAGAACTTGAACTCTAGTAGGCTTTGTAACTAGAGTCAAGGATTTACCCTTGAATCCTTGCTTTTCTAACCTGTTTTTACTTGAAAAATCATCTTTTTGGAACTTCTTTTGAATGTATATTTTCGGATCTGTTGAGCTGGGTTGTGATTGATGTTTGCATGTTTGTTTATGATGCTTGAAATGTGTTTAATTGATGGATTTGGATGCATGCAAGCCAAGCTAAAATTTTTGCAAAATTTCTCCCTTTTTCCTTGATGCTCTTGGCCAAGAGAGTGAAAATGGGGCTGCATGTATTCTAAAATTATTTTGATGATTGTAATGTGTTTAGATGATGATTTGATGAACATGCATGTGGTTGGATGGATTTACAAAATTGTTTTGATGATTGATCCTTGAAAAATAGTGTTTTTGAGCTTGAAAATGGAGTTATGAACTTTAATGTGTATGTGGATGATTTTGAGTGGATTAGTATGATATTTGGGATTTAGATTGTTTGTTGATGAATGTGTGAAGTTTTGGTGAAGATTGGATGTTGTGAAAAATTTGAAGTTTTGATGAACATCAAGTTGTTCTTGATGTTCATGAGTTGTTCTTGATGAAACTCATCAAGAATACCTTTTTGATCTTAAAAAGGGTCAAGGGTATGTGAAAACATGTTTATGGGCTTTGGTGGTCCAAAAGGACTAAAGAATAAATTTGTAACTAAAAGGACTAAATTGCAAATAAGATAAGTTTTTAAATGAAGTAATTAAATTCGGATTTTTATTTTAACTAAAATAAAATCTATTTAAAAGTCACATTTTGATTTATTATGAATAAAATGGGCTCTCATGGGTCTAATAACCTTTAGGCCTTTGTTTAGGTCCAAAGCCTTCAAAAAAAAAAGAAAGTCAAAACTCAATTTAAAAGACAACTAAAAATAATCCATGGGCTTAGGCTTAGATTAGGGTTGAACTTCAACACCAATCTAAGTTGTGAAAAATTAAATTTAGGATTAATTAGTAGGCTTAACTAATTTAATCACCTATGTTGATTAGCCTAAATTACTTAGGTAATAATTAATTAATTAGTCTAAAGATAATTAATATTAATATAAGTGTTAATTAAGTAATTAATCTCTAAGACGGTCAAAAACTAATTAATTACAATTTAACCTTAATCAAGCATAATTAAAAACCCTAATCCAAGATTAAGGAAGAGATTAAGGGATAATTAGAAATTAATTAGGATCTTAAGTAAGGATTAAGACTTAATTAAAGAAGGATAAGATTAATTGAAATTCGATTAATGAAGACTAGTTATGATTAAAGGTTAAGCCTAATCTTAATTAGTCATACAAATAGAATTAGGATTAGTAATGCCTTTCATAAGACATATCCATAAGCCTTAGTAAATTGTAGGACTTAAGTGAACATGATTATCAATAAAGCTAGCACAAGCTACCTTAAAAGATTATAACCAACACTTTCTCTCTACATAAAACTTGAGAAGCTTGGCAAGAGAGTGCGATTGGTTTTCCTAAAAAGAAAGACCTTGAATCTACGAGGTTGGCACCACGATAAAGTGGTGACTAAAAAGATTCAATGGGCTTGTCTGTAAGGATTGTAATATTGTAAGTGTTTGCGTGTGACATACATCATGTGCATCAATAATGATTAAGGTTCAAAAGCCTTACGACCTAATATGGCAATACCCACTCTAGTACAGTGTGAAAACTGGATGGGACGGGTTGCACTGGGTTTGCAAAGAACACCAGCGGTCCAGTAAAGGAGAGCAGCCCTGAGATAAGTCGGGTCCCGAAATGGCACAATGACGTAGGCTCGCCCCCTACTGTCGTGGTAAGCGGGGTACAGGCTTGACTATCCTGTCGCTCTCAAGTTTCATAATCAGTGAGGTTTGTCTGGAAGTCGGAAAATCGTCTTGGCCAGAGATTGAGCAATGCTCTTCGTACTATTTTCTAGTACAGACTATACTCCTGATATATTGTACTATATGGTCGAGCAGTTGCTGTGTGCTCTGCTTTTGGTGAGGTTTTCCCGGGCCCTCCATGCATAGTTATGTACATCATGATAGCATCAACTGCACACTTGTGATTGAGATTATGTGAATGTCTGTGAATATTTTATGGATGCTCTAGTTACTGTGTTCTACTTGACATGAGTTTATGTGATGTTCTCACCCTCCCTTTTCTACTTCTGTTTCTGTCGTCGTGCTTTTTCGCTATGTCAACAGTTGGGTTCAAAGAGCTTCAGATGACAACAATGAGGGTAGCACTGAGATGGGAGCCACGGGGGGGGGCAGTGGCGAGTTACGGACGCTTCCTAGACGCTGCGTGTTTACAGGGGAAGTGCGCGTCACCATCTCTCACCCCAGCCTTCCCCTTGTACCGGAGGTCGTTTTCACTGTGCCTGTGATCCTTGAGTTGAGACTCCCCCGACTCCGTCCGCTACACTACTTTTCTCAACCGTCGTCATCGCCCCTCTCCATCGACATCGTCACAGTCCTCACGGATGGCGACCATGGGCGAGCCAGATTCCCCTCGTTACTCTCCCGGTCCAGAGGTGTCACCTCCACAGCCCGTATATCCTGACGCTTTGGCCGTTCCCTTCCGAGTGAGCCAGACATGATCGTGATCGATGACACTACATCTGGAGGAGGAGGACCCAGAGGAAGACCCGAAGGAGACTCTGAGGATGAGGAGCCGGAAGAGGATCCTTCCAGTGACGACCCCTCAGAAGACTTTGGGATGATCAACCTCGGGGGTAACTGGAGGGAGGAGTTGTGGATGGATTTCTGCTGAGACGGATGATGACGAGTAGGATAGCGTAACTGGGGGTAGTCACGAGTCAGTTAGGAGCAGCTCTGATTAGTGGCCTTTTGTTTTGTTTCGTTTTGGCTGAGGTCTTATTTATGATAGTCTACTACTAGAACTCTTGTTTTGTATGGTGGTATTGTTTACTCCGGGGATTACCTTGACACTATGGTTCTGTATATATGTTATGATGTTTCCTTCCATGATCCCCTTTATATCTGCGTGTATGTTGTGTATGTTATGCGGAATGATTGGAATCGTCTAGATGTTTTTAGAAATGAATTTCAGACTTAAGGAAGAAGACATTTTCATGAATACTTAAAATGGAATTAGAATGCGATTAGTTGATGATGATTAAAATCTTTTAAAAAAAAAATATTTTCGTATTTTCTAAGTTTTAAAACAGTAAATTCGATGGTTACATTTGCAAATGTGATATTCTTAGCGGTATAACTAAGGGTGTCGCAGCTGCTGCCCAGCACCTATAAATCGCAAATTAATTACTATTTGTTGATTCTAATCGGTTGTTTTTGCTCAATTCTAGATCTTACAGCTATCATGCTATCAATTGGTCATCAGAGCTTGTTGACTTTGAGCATTTTGGAGCTGAATTGGGCTGTTTGGGCGCGCAAAACTGCACCTATTTTGTGGCAGAATTTTCATCATTTTAGTGTAATTCCATCCTCTTTTCAATTGTAATTTGGACTTGGACTGTTTCCCGGGCCTGAGGTGCCTTTCTGCTGCTATCAGCACTTGTCTGTCTTGATTGAATTGCTTGATTTCTTGCTAGTTTGGGGGCTGTTTGGGCCGCTAATTCCCACCCCCTAGGTGTTGTTTAAATGCCTCTTTAATTGCTCATACTTTTCTTGAGTAATACTTGCAAATTGCTTGATATAACTGCTTGTTTGTGGTGAAGTGTGGAAGAGGAGGCATTGTTGTCTCATTTTTCCAAGATCGTTCACCTACATTTCTCCCCTTCACCATTAATTGTTCATCCCCCATATTCATCTCGTTACTTTCCGCTTTAATTTTTCGACATTTAATTTCCGCTTTCTCCCCATCCTTTTAATTTGCTCTCCCCTTTTACATTCTGCCATTTTACATTTCTGCTCTCCCCAATCCTTTTAATTTCCGCTTCCCCCTTTACTTTCAGTCATTTACTTTCAGTCCTCCCCATCCTTTTAATTTCCGCTTCCCCCTTTACATTTCTGCTCTCCCCATCCTTTTACTTTCTGCCATCCCCTTTACATTCTGCCATTTACATTTTTGTCCTCCCCATCCTTTTAATTTCAGTTTCCCCTTTACTTTCTTGTCATTTATTTTTTGCGCAATTTCTTCCTTATTTTTGCCATTTTTTGCGCATTTTTGGGCTCTATTTTGTTCAATTTTTCTACTCCTGTTATGTCTGTCTGTTTGGCATTCTGATTGCAAATTTGGATTGACTGCTATCTCTACCTTGGACTTTCCCTGTTTGATTGTGCAAAACGCTCACCTATAGGCTCTTTTTTGGTTCATAGTATTGGAAGAAGATCAACAAATTCTAATTGTTGATTTTCCTTCAAATTTTAATTCCAATCTTAAAATTGAACCAAGCGTGTTTCTGTGACCGTACCGCTTTTGTATAATCAACAAGGAAGTGCTAAGCAATTTTTTTGGTCGTTTTTGAAATCAGGTTGCCATTACGTTTTCACAGTTTTTAGAAATCAGTTTATTCATTATTTTTTGCTTTTCTGGTACATTTGGACCAGTTTACTGTCAGAAATTCCAAAAATATTACAGTAGGTACAGTTTATTTTCTTTTCATTGTGTACAAATTTCTGTAATTTTCTGTTGGGGAAAAGGACAAAAAAAAAAGAAAAGGCAAGAAAAATACAAAAGTACGTACGTGCCAAAAATAGAAAAAGAGGTGTAAAAAGCAAAAAAGGGTGCAAAAGTCAACAACAAGGAAGAAAAGTCAAAAGACACCCAAAAAGAGTCAAAAAATTCAAAAAAATTCAGAAAAATAGAAAAACAAAAACAAAGAGATATCCCAACAATACAGTAACAGTTTTACTGTAATTTTCTGTTTCATTTCCCTGTATACCGTAATTGAGTTGTATTTGCTGTTTTTTCTTAAAAACGACAATTTTGGCAACTCTTTTTCAAAAATCACCAAAAACAATTCTCTTTGCAATTTCTTTCGTCTTGTCTTGTTTGCTGTCTGTTCTTGTGTATAAGCTTGTTTGAGTGTCAACTTTTCTTGTTTATCATATCAATTCCTTGTTTTGTCTTAGGATTTTCCAATCTTCTTCCAGTAGGTATTTTTCTTTTTAGTGCGCTTCTATTTTGGGTAAGGGTTAAGACTTAGACTCACGTTGGTCTTTGCAACTTCTAATCAACCTCCAACCGAGTAGAAGATGCAAGAGAGTTTTCATTATAGAAAAGGCCAAAAAGAGTGACATACACGAGTGAATACATTCTCTTGAGTGTAAACACTTAGTTGAGAGGAAAGGTCCATAAAACTTAAATCTAAAATTAATTTAGGAGAATGGAAGGAAGGAGGCAAGGGGAAAGGGCAACCATGTTGTTTAGGAAAGCCTTAGAAACACCCTTGGGTGAAGAAGAGAGCCAAAGAGAGAACCTATTCCACACTAGGTGCCAAATTGAAGATAAGGTATGTTTAGTGATCATAGATGGAGGAAGTAGTAGCAACTTAGCTAGCCTTAGGTTAGTTAACAAGCTAAACTTACCTACTACCCCACATCCAGAACCATACACACTTCAATGGGTGAGTGATGAGGAAGAAATTATGGTGGATAGGCAAGTGAGAATAAGGTTTAACATAGGGGATTACCAAGATGAAATGACCTTTGATGTCATACCTTAGAAGCCTCTCACATCCTTTTAGGAAGACCATGGCAATATGAGAGAAGGGTGAAAATGATGGGTATTCCAACACCTATAGGTTCTGCCACCAAGGGGTTAAATTCACCTTAATGCCTATGACCTCTAGTGAAATTAGAGAAGACCAAATCCAACTTAAGGAGTTAATAGACAAGGAAAAAGAGGAAGAGTCTAGAAAAATAGAAAAAGAATTAGAAAAGAGATTAATAGGATTCACATAATAAAGGAAATAAGATAAAAAAAAGCCACCAAAAAAGAACCTTGGTTCCTACTACTTAGTAAGGAAACCAATGGAGAAGAAGAAGAAGATCCCTTGATCGCTCTTGATCTTCCTCCAAACATAAGAGATCTCTTAGCAGAATTTGGGGACATTTTCCCAAAAGATATCCCAAGTGGATTACCACCTCTTAGAGGAATTGAGCACCAAATAGATCTCATACCCGGTGCTGTTCTACCCAATAAGCCAGCGTATAGGACAAATCCAGTTGAAACCTAGGAAATACAAAGACAAGTAGGAGAATTAATCAGTAAGGGTTGGGTTAAGGAATCTCTCAGTCCTTGTGTTGTTCCTGTTATCATTGTACCAAAAAAAGATGGTACATGGAGAATGTGTACTGACTGTCGTGCTGTTAACAACATAACAGTCAAATACCGGCATCCCATTCCAAGATTGGATGATTTACTTGATGAATTACATGGAGCCTGCATCTTTTCAAAAATTGATTTAAAAAGTGGCTACCATCAAATTCGAATCAAGGAAGGGGATGAATGGAAAACGGCATTCAAGACAAAATATGGGTTGTATGAATGGCTAGTTAAGCCTTTTGGCTTAACTAATGCACCAAGTACATTCATGAGATTAATGAATCATGTGCTTCGAGCTTTCTTAGGCAAGTTTGTGGTTGTTTTTTGATGATATACTTGTCTATAGCAAAAGCTGTGAAGATCACATCAATCATCTTAGAGATGTATTTGAGGCACTAAGAAAGGAACACTTATTTGCAAATCTTGGAAAATGTATTTTCTATAAAGAAAGTGTCACTTTCCTAGGCTATGTCATTAGCTCCCAAGGGTTGCAAGTAGATGAAGAGAAAATCAAAGCCATCAAAGAATGGCCCACCCCAAAATCCGTGGGAGATGTGAGGAGCTTCCATGGTTTGGCAAGCTTCTATAGGAGGTTTGTCAAGAACTTTAGAACAATAGCTGCTCCCCTCAATGAAGTGGTTAAGAAAAATGTGGGTTTTAAGTGGGAGAAAGCACAAGAGGATGCTTTCAAAGAACTCAAACTTATGCAAGCTCCCATTTTAGGACTACCAGGTTTTTCTAAATCTTTTGAAATCGAGTGTGATGCAGCTGATGTAGGAATAGGAGCTGTCTTAATGCAAGATGGGCATCCTATAGCCTATTTTAGTGAAAAACTCAAAGGTGCAATGTTGAATTACCCCACCTATGACAAAGAATTTTATGCTTGGTGAGGGCACTTCAAACATGGCAACATTACTCCTACCTAAAAGAATTTGATACATACTGATCATGAATCCTTAAGGTACATTAAAGGGCAAGGGAAACTTAACAAAAGACATGCAAAATGGGTTGAATTCCTTGAACAATTTCCCTATGTCATCAAGTATAAGAAAGGCAAAGCCAACATAGTGGCCGATGTTCTTTCAAGGAGGTATAGTTTGTTAGCTACCTTAGATGCAAAACTACTTGGTTTCGAAAATTTAAAGGGATTATATGAGCATGATTCCTTCTTTGCCGAAAAGTACAAGGCTTGTGAAACAATGGCAAAAGATGGATTCTATAGGCATGAAGGGTTTCTCTTCAAAGGGGATAAGTTTGTATTCCCCATTGCTCCATTAGAGAGCTTTTGGTTAAGGAAGCCCATGAGGGAGGGCTTATGGGACACTTTGGTGTACCCAAAACCTTAGGGATTTTACAAGAACACTTTTATTGGCCACATATGAGCACACACGTTAAAGCACATTGTGATAGATGTATAAAATGTAAAAGTGCCAAATCAAAGATAAATCCCTATGGCCTCTACACTCCTCTCCCTATTCCTGAAGGACCTTGGTTAGACCTAACCATGGATTTTATTGTAGGGTTACCTAGGACCAAAGAGGAAAGTATTCAATCTTTGTGGTAGTGGATCACTTTCAAAGATGTCACATTTCATTCTATGCCAAAAGGTAAATGATGCACAAGAAATTGCTGATCTTTTCTTTAGAGAAATAGTACGCTTATATGGCATACCTAGAAGCATAGTGTCTGATAGAGATACTAAGTTCCTTAGTCACTTCTGGCGCACACTATGGCACAAGCTAGGTACCAAATTACTGTTCTCTACCACATGCCACCACAAACTGATGGACAAACAGAGGTTGTCAATAGGACAATAGGCACATTATTAAGGGCTATGGTTCAAAAGAGTTTAAAATCATGGGACTTATATTTGCCTCATATGTTGCATATAATAGGAGCAAGCATTCTACTACTTTGCATACTCCATTTGAGATTGTTTATGGTTTTAACCCTTTAACTCCTCTTGATATTTTTCCTATCCCTAACTCTTCTTTTGTGGAGCATAAAGATGGTAAAGCTAAGGCCGAGTTTATTAAGAAACTTCATGCTCAAGTAAAGGCTAATATTGAGCGCAGATTGGCTTCCCAAACAAAGGCCGCCAACAAAGGGCATAGGCGAATGATATTTGAACCTGGGGATTGGGTTTGGGTTCATTTCCGCAAGGAAAGATTCCCAAATGAAAGGAAATCCAAACTCTCTCCTAGGGGTGATGGACCTTTTCAAGTCTTGGAGCGCTTGAATGATAACGCCTACAAAATTGATCTTCCTGGTGAGTATGGTGTAAGTGCTACTTTCAATGTTTCTGATCTCTCTCTCTCTTTGATTTAGGAAATGACTATCCAGATTTGAGGTCAAATCCTTCGCAAGGGGGAGGGGATGATGACATAGCACAACAACAGCCTCCTACTGAAGCAGTCAAGGATATCATTGGACCAATGACTAGAGGACGAGCTAAGAAGATTAAGGAAGAAATGGGAAAGTTGGTGACCTACATTTTTAGGGATACTACCCTACAGAATGACACCACTACCCTACAGAAGGACAACCTGACCCTGGAATAGGACACATGGTCCTATGCACCACCCTAGACTAGGATACTCTTAATTGTTGTATTTTTCCTCCTACTTGGGCGCTCACATGTATGGGTTTATTGGCTAGTAGGTTGCCTTGCTATAAGGCTTAGGAGGTCATGGGTTCTAATCCCACCTAGGATAGGAAAATTACTCATCCTTTATTTCCTATGAGTGGGGCGCTAGTTTTAAGGGATTATTGGCTTAAGGCTTAGCTTAGCCATAAACCTTTAGAGGCTTGGGTTCAAATCCCACTTAGGATGGGTTTGCACCCATCTTTTTATTTTTCCCCTTTATTCCATGTAGTGGCCGCCACCCTCCCCCCTTCAACTCCTATATAAAGGAGTCTTCTCCTCTTGTATTAGACACATTGAATTTTGAAGTAAAGGCATTATGCCAAATTTTCTATCCCATTGTGAGTTGAGTGAGGCTTGGTGGTTGTTGCTCAAACCATACTGAGACTTATCTAATTCTCCTGAATTAGTGGCGTCTGGCATTGGACTTATCTGCTGTGGGTGGATTCCTGCATCAGTGGCGTCCCCATTTCTTCCTCTCCACTTTTTCTTTCATTTCTCTCATTTTCTTGTGTTTTCTTGCGCATTATAGGCTGCTGCCCAGCACCTATAAATCGCAAATTAATTGCTATTTGTTGATTCTAATCGGTTGTTTTTGCTCAATTCTAGATCCTACACCTATCTTGCTATCAATACGTTTTTTGTTTCATGGCTGAATGGGAGAAATCGCACCGAAGCAGAACAAAGGGAGAAAGCTATGGCAGTAGTGACAAAATTAGGGCTCTTGGGAATTTTGGGGAAGAAGAACCCTAAGAGCTCACACTTGAATTGGGATAAAAAATTATTCAAAAATAGCAATATACACCTAGGTTATTTAACTAGACATGTAGCATGGCCACGTAGGACAGAGAGTGTGACACCCTTCTACCCCAACTCTTATACATTAAATGAATCGAAATATATGAAGGTAACGTCCCACAATGGGTAAAAAGGTTCACACAATTCTCATTGTATAAAACGTCATTTATTTCAAAAGTAAACTCATTTAAAATAGAAATAGCAGTCAAATGTTTCAAAATATTTTAAGCAGCGGAATCAACATCAAAATAACCTACTGGCCATGTAAGGCACTCAAACAGTTTACAAAATCTCTTCCTAACTAAAAACATAAAGTAAACACCCCAATGGTATGCCCTGATGTCACAAGTATTAGAGCGACATTCCCTTCAATTACTACTCGACACCAGTCATGTCATCATCAACACCTGTAAAATTAACCACAGTGTAACGGTGAGGAAAAGAATACCAACTCATACATACACATAAGAGATTACCCTATCCTCACCCACATATTTTTATCATACTCATCAAGTAGTAATATACACATAACATCTTACACCCTTATTATCAAACATCATATCTCATCACAATTATATGAATCACACCTTATAAATCATCAAGTACATCCTCAATACTTAATACTCATCTCATCAATAATTCTCATAACATCATAACATAATTCAACAGCATCATTAATCATATTGCATGTTCATCTATCATCATGCACACCCAAAACATCATCAACATCATTATTAATACATTGCATGTTCATCTATCATCATGCACACCCAAAACAGTTCACCTCCCCGAGTTGCACTTCACCCCTCTAGGCTTGTGCATCTCGAGTACAATCACCTCCCTGAGCTACACTCCACCCACATTGGGCTTGTGTATCTCAAGTACAATCACCTCCCTGAGCTACACCCACCCCTCACTGGGCTTGTTTATCTCAAGTACAATCACCTCCCCTGAGCTACACCCCACCCCTCACTGTGCTTGTGTATCTCAAGTACAATCACCTCCCTGAGTTACACTCCACCCCTCACTGGGCTTGTGTATCTCAAGTACAACAACTCATATGCTCAATGCATAATCAACATCATAATAACAAGTACATCATCATCATCATCATTATCATCATCATAAAATCATCATCAGTCATCCTCATCATAAATTATCATGAACATCATTAATCACCATCATCATAATCATAATACTCAGCGCATGCTCAATGCATCATTATAAAACATCAAATCACACCCATCGTAAGGTCATGTACATCATCATTATTCTCATAATAACATCTATTCATCAAAGGTATCATCATCATCATAGACATACCAAACTCAAGTGTAACAATCATTATCAATCACTAAGATCTCAAATTCCACACTGGTAGTCGATTACCAACCTCCAGTAATCGATTACCTGCAAACAAAGCCTCTGGTAATCGATTACAACCCCTCTGTAATCGATTACCTGCAAGAAATCACTCTGGTAATCGATTATAGCATCCTTGTAATCGATTACCTGTGAACAAACAGCACACCAGGCTACCCAGAAAACCCTGGTAATCGATTACACACCCTGGTAATCGATTACCCGCAACGCAGATCGCAGTTCTCGCGATCTTTAACCCTTTTAATCCACTTTATTCATCCTTTAATCAATCCTCTTTGTTATATCATCAATCATATACGATATATCAACTAAACTCAGTAAAAACAATAATCTTTACACAGATTATGCAGTTAATCCATCAAAACCCCAAATCATCAAACCATTATTTATCCCTTTCGCTATTTTCGCTACCCTCTTCAATTTCATTCAAGAATTCATCAAGATTCATAAAATCAGTCATCAATCAACAGTTTTCATCATACCATACTCAACATATACATATATCAATCGAATTTAAAGTCTTAAATTACTACCCAAGCACCCCCATATGCACATACAAGCAGCACCCTCTCCACCACCGTACCTTAAGTGAAGATCGAACAACAGTAAGGAAGGCTCTTTCTTGGTTCTCGATGATTACTCTCCAGCAATCTCCTCTTGAGACTTGGTTTCTCCCCTCCTTAGCGTTTCGCTCTCTGACAATTTGAAGAATAAGGATTATGGTGAACTGATAACCCCTCCTTACTAAAATGCCTATATGGCTGGGCCCCATCCCTCAACCCCCTTATCTTCTTTTTAAGTTTTGAACTAATTTTATGGATAAACTTACTCATAATATTAATTCTATTATTATTTATTTATTTCTTCTACTTTATAAATTTAATTTTATTTTATTTTACTAATAAAATTAGGATGTTACACAGAGTATGCCAACTCAGCACTAGACACACATCATTTGTGAGGGAGGACCATTTGCAAAACAAAAAATTGGGAGGACCACTTAAAAACGAAAATTTTGGAGGGACCAAAATCAAAACTCGGGTATTTTACAGGACCAAAAGATATTTTACCCTAATACAAACATAACATAAATAAAAGTTTAAAAAATAAATCATAAAATTAACTTAACCGTTACAAATTAGGTTGAAATTGGTAAATCATTTTCTTCGTTAATTATAGGAGTATTTTAAGTACTGTGTAATTAGTTAGGAGAGTCATTAGCAATAATTTAAAATAATTTTTTTAGATTGTTCACTCCAGAACATGCAAACTAGGCAACTAATAAAATGGTGAAATAAATACAGTGTACCCCTTCCCTGCCATGGTGTCCATACCCGCGCCCGTTACCCGCAATTAGTTAAGTGAGAATTAATAACTCATTAAAAAAATATTAATTAAAGAAAATTATAACTCAATTAAAAAATTACTCCAAAATCATGTAAACATATTATTAAATATCAATATCAATATCAATATCAATGACATGGCAATTTAATTAAATTGAAACACAATACGTTAATATTCTAAAACATGATTAATGTTCAAAATTTTTATTAAATATTTACAATATACTTTCACATTACACTATTTTATAAACTTGGATATTATTTGTTAGCATTCTCTGTGATGTGCAAAACAAGATTATTAACATTGATTAATCATGTATTATAAAGTTAAAAATACAAATAGGTAGTTTTAAAAATATATTTTCAATCTGTAATATTATATATATATTAATTTTAAATATATGTATAAATATATTAGATATTTTAATAAAAATTACTATATATATAATTATATGGTATAATTTATTAACTAATTTAATATATATATATGAGTGCGAGTATGAGGCGGGCTGGGCATCATAGTGCTCGTACCCGCGTCCGTCCCCGTTAAAAAATGTGGGCTATTGCCCGTACCCCGCACCCATACCCGTTTTACGAGTTTTTACCCTACCCATTGCGAATAATTTTTGCGGGTGCCCATAGTGCTTAGACTCAATTGTCAACCCTAGAGGTTCTTCCGTCCAACAGGATCCCAACCACAATTTTCTGGAATTTTTTCACAACAAAGATATTTTTCATGATTTTTCTTAATTTTTTCACTATTTAAGTTATCATAATTTAATTTTAAGTTAAAAATCACAAAACTTGATTTATAATCACCTTTCAAATGCCCCCACACTCCTACAAATCATTTTTCAAGAATTTTCTTTATTTTCTCATCTTTTAATTTTCGTAATTTCATTATAAATAAAAAAATCACCAAATTTGGGTTTAAAAATGTATCATACATCACCTTACACTAAACACATCAAATATATGAAACTAAGAATTTGTGTGTTCAAGTTGTACATTCACAATGAATTTAGAGTTAGGGTTTCATATACCGAACTCTTTCGTTGAACAAACCTATTGTCTTTGAGTGCAATCTTCCCCTGTTGTTCTTCAATGTACCCCGCCTTCTCACCCAAGGTTTGTGCCCATGTAAGGATACTAGCTAACTTGAATTTTCTGGATTTTTTTTGCGTTCAAATTATATTTTTCATAAATTTCCATTCTTTTTTCTACGTTTAATTCACCATGAATTCATTTTAAGTAAAAAAAAAACACTTGGTTTGAAAATGTCTCGTGTATCCCATGACACTATGAACAAACAAAAAAATAATTTTTTTAAATCCAAGTCGTATCTCCACGATGATCTAGAGTTAGGGTTCCATATGCTTAACTTTTTCTTTGAACAGACTCACTGCCCTTGCATGCAATCCTCGCGCCATCTTAGCTTGAATAGACCCGACCTTCTCACCCAAGGTTCGTGCCCGCGTAAGGACACTAACTTGAATTTTCTGATTTTTTCGCAATGAAAAACTATTTTTCATGAATTTCCTTTCCTTTTTCACTATTTAATACACCATAAATTCATTTTAATTCGAAAAATTACCAAACTTGGTTTCTATGCCCCTTTCAACACCCCCACACTCTTACCAAACACCATTCATAACCCATTCTCCTGGACATGGAAAAATGCCATATAAAATAACCTAACCATTATTTTTCCACATTTTTTCCCATTGACCACTAATTTTAATGATTTTTCTTTGTTTTTTAGTAATTATTTCACTATAATTAGTACAAATAGCCAAAATTCACGAAAATTCACCACGGGGGTCACGTCCACACCCTAACATGAATGCAAACTATCATGCCAAAATTCACACGTTCATCATGCTACCACCACCACCTATCCCTTGAATGTGTACTTGGGGTTAAGGTTTATAAACTTCTACCACCACCTCAACTAGGCCATCCATCCCACCATCCATCTTTGTTTATTACTACCTTTGTTCCTATTTAAATGTCCATTTTGACTAAAAATACACATATTAAGTAATGCAATTATTACTCTTGTTTTCATGGAAATAAACTTTAAACTTTCTGTTTACCCTTTTATCTCTCTTACTATTATTGACTCTCATCAGTTTTTAAATAGTGAGTCATTTATTAACATAAGGGTAAAAAGGAGAAAAATATATTTATTAGTGCATTGGGTTTGTAAGTGGACAATTAAATAGGAACAAATTTTTCCTTTGAAAATGAACAGTTAAATAGGAATGGAGGTAGTAGTAATTATTTCACTATAATTTCTATTACTGCATATGACATACATCTTCTACTCTATATAACTTAAAATCCTTTAATTTTCGTCTCTCTACACGTTTTAAAAAAATTGGTTAATAATCACTGTGCTTCTTCTAATGATTATTTACTTCTGCATACCTTAATAACAAGCCATTAATTATAAATTAAGTTAATTCATCGTGAACTTACGTTAAAACTATAGAAATTACCTTATGTGTCACATTACACAATATTAACACGTACTAGGCTATTCCTCAAACAAAATTATTCTATACCAAAGAAAAAAAATCAATTACTACCGGCCACATACTATATCCTATTTCTGGTGTTAGGCCCTTAACCCAACAATCTTTTTGTCAAAACAAAAAGTGTCAGCTTTTACCTTTGGGGTCAACGCATAATTACTAATAAATAATAATGGTGGGTAACAAACAGAAATAGCATTATAGGAAAAGCAAAACCGGTTACAGTTACTGCATCATGACCGTCGAATAAATTTGCATTAAATCTGACGGTCCAATCATTGTCTTGTTTCGATACATCACCCATCGGTACAAGTATCTAGACGAAACCGTTTTTTCTCACATAATATAATTATCAACACCACCAAAGTTGTTAAAATCAAGAATGTCAATTCGGGCCGGGTCAAGCCGGCCCATTCGGACTGCTCAACAATGGATCAACACATTTTCAAGCTATAGACTGATTTAGTGGTGGATTGAAATTGTGGTGACCCAACCCTGCACTTTTCAGGCTATGCACCAAACAAGTTGCCCCAAAACGTTCCCCCAGAACCTCTTACTTTTTTAAAATATAATAAATTAATAAATTTATATTAAAATAAATCAACCAATGTAATAAGTTAATTATTCTTTTAATTATCATAAATTAAAATATAAAAGTAATATATTATATTTATATTATTCTACAATATTGTTATTAATAGAATAAAATATAGTAGATTATCATATTGTACTATAAAAATAAAGATGATACACAACAACAACAACAACAACAACAACAACAATAATAATAATAATAATAATAATAATAATAATAATAATAATGAAGTGCATTAATTGTATCAATCAAGAAATGTTAGAAATAAAATTTGTTCAATATACATGGAATATTAACATTAAAGTAGACACTAATAACATGTATAGTGTTAAATTTATTATTTATAATTTTACTAATTATAAAAAAGTGAATTATTGTAAAAGGAAAAAATTAGGACAACGGATTAGACCAGCCCATATCAAGTCACTCAAAATTCAAATTGAGTTAATTAGTTAGAGCAAAATAAATTCTGGTTTGAAATTTCACAGCTCATCTCAACCCATATATCACGCTAATCAAATTAGTCCATCAGATTTGACCTATTTGACACCCCTAATTAAAGCGATATCAAAATATATAAAATACAGTGCATATCCATATTTTTTTTTTGTGTAAACCACGAGTATCCCCTATTACCAGGAGCAATCCTGTTCGAGGCGTCACAGTTAAGGCTCCTCACCCCTCCCGAAGAATGTGTTTAGTCACAGTGCATATCCATATGCCATAAAGTGTAATTTATTTCATAAGTAAAAAAATGGCCCACACACTGAAATTGTTGAAGGAGAAAGAGAAAGAGAGCTAACAAAGTAATTTCATATGGTATTCCTAAAGAAGCAGCACACGATCCTATACTATTTTTAATTGCATATTGTTTGTTTTCAATATTTTTATGTTTTGAAAAATAAATTTGTTTTCTGATCAACAAATTTTCATAGATTTGGTGGACAAAACATGATCATCGGGTACAGATTCTCTCCATTTCCCATGGAAATGGATGTCTCCATTTCGTTAAATCTGGAGATGACATGTGGCTTTAAGAAAACTAATGGTTCAGATTCATTTCTCATATTGAATTTAAAATTAAAAACTGAAGAGATAAAGTGAAAAAGAAAAGATAAACAGAGACTTCAGGCTTTGTACAGTGAATGTTATATGGTCAACGAAAAAAAAAGTTGAAGACACCCTATCGAAAAAAATTGACCACCGCCTCGCCCCATCATCACGCTGTCGCGCCACGCCGCCTTCTACAACCACCACCGCCCTCCATAATGCTTGCAAATATACCGCTGCTTTACTTTCGGCCACATAGTCTAGCAATTATCATACGCTTGCAAATATGCCTGACCACCCTTCCCCACTGCCACGCCGCCCTCCACAGCCACCATCGTGTCGTCATTTGCACTTCTTTCTTCCATTTTTATTAAAAAAATTGAAGATATGATCATTTTAATAAAGTCGAATGCGTGCATAATAGGCAGTAGCAGCATTCCATAAATCCTTTGCTTCCTATGGTGCCGGGAGGGATAGTGTCACAGTGGGGTGAGGTACTAAGTTACTTTTTTTTTTTTGTTATGTGTAATGGAAAGTCTATGTCTTCTACCCTTCTCGTTTTTACTGTATTATCTTTCGTTCTTTTTTATTTCAAATTGAATTAAGAATGAAATCTGGACCATTGAATTTTTTTAAAACCACGTGTCATCTCTAAGTTTAAAGAAATGGAAATGTCCATTTCGTACACAAATGGAGAGGATCTTTACTCATGATGATCTAGTGATATGCACTTTAAGATGCCTTTTAAAAAACTCTAGCTCTAGAATTTGTCATGGTGTCCAAGAAAATAAGAGCTAAGGCTTGACACTCATTTCTCTTATATTAAAAAATATATATAGACATGTATTGCAGCTGAAGACAACCAATTTGTTTGAACCTCTTTTTTCGTCAAATAACCTTAGTATGCATAGTTTAGCTTCTGAAGTGGCATGCCAATGTATAACTATGAGAGTAAACTAGCAAATTGATCCTGAACTTTTTTAGGGTCATGCAGTTTAGTCCCTAAGAAATAGAAAATCCCAATATAGTCTCTGACTTCTTGTTTTTTTCTTTCACTATAGTCCAACTGTGTGTTTCATGTTAATTTTTTTACGACGTGTCACGTTTAGTGACACTCTGTCTCACTGTTTGTCACTATAGTGTCCACTATGACACAAAAATGATGTGGTTTTGTCAAATTATAGCTTGAAAGGCTTCAATTCCAACCGTTGTGTGCTTCCTTATTTTCCCTTTTTCTCTCTTCTCCCCCATTTTCATTAGAAAGTCTCAACTCCAATGACATTATTTTTGTGTCCCGATGGCAAATAGTGTGACACAGTGTCACGAAACGTGACACTTCATAAAAAAATTAACGGAAAACACATAGTTGGACTATAGTGAAAGAAAAAAACAAGAAGTCAGGGACTATATTGAGGTTTTTTATTTCTTAGGGACTAAATTACATGACCCTAAAAATGTTAGGGACCAATTTACTAATTTACTCATAACTATAATATAGATTGTAATAGATGGGAATGGGAATAATAATAATAATAATAAGAGAAAAGGGAGCTTTGCTTCTCTTAACAATGCAGTGCCGAGCCCAAAGGAATGGCAAGAAGCCCAAAAGTAAACAACAACACCCCAAAGGACATAACCCAAGTTGACCAAAAATAAATTATCCAAAGAAAATGTCGACCAAAAAAAAGAGCTTAACCCAGTGGAATGTCTTGAACTATGAAATACATGGTTTCATGTCGTAAACGCCTAGATTTCTTGACGATTGACGGGACTTGCTTTTCGCACTCAGTTTCGCTTTTCATACATTCTCTGAAAAGACATTTTCCAAAACCAACCTCTATTTTTTTCATAAGTTATCTTTCAAAAGCTTTTAGAAACTATTTTCTGAAACCTAAATGATAAAAATGACTTTCAGAAGTTTTATTTTGTTTTATAAATTTTAATTTTTAGAGACGGAAATTTTTTATCTCTAAACTGGTTAGAGGTAAAAAAAATTTTGTCTTTAAAACTAAATAAAATTTCCTTTTTAGCAGGTTTTAGAGATGAAAAAAGTTTAGAGATAAAATTTTTTCGCCTCTAAACTGAAACTACATAAAAAATTTAAATTCTTGAAATTAATTTTAGGAAATCTTTTTCAAAAACTTATTTCCAAAAATTTCAAGAAATTAATTTCTGGAACCGAAAAGAGAAAAGAAAAAAGAAAAAAAATGGTGATTGAAGCAACTATGGAGTGTCAAGAGGTGAAGGTGGGTTGGGGGAGGTGGAGGTGAAGGTGGGATGGAAGTGGGGTGGGGGTGATGGTAGTTTTGGAAAAAATGCAAAAAGGGGAGGATGTGAATAGTAAAAAGGGGTGCTTCAAGAAACCTCCCAGTATTGACATGACTAAGATGGGCTTTGGATTTTTTTGCCCAAAAAGGGACAAGCTTCGGATTATTCGACTACATTATGCTGCCCATTGGGCTAAAAATTGTCATAATTAAGGATATGAAAGGTTTAAAGTTTAAACATAGTCCTCATCACTTGACCAAAAAAAGAAAACAGTCCTCATCACTCTTTTTGGTTAAAAAAAGTTAGTCCTCATCATATATCATTTGATAATAAAAAAAAAATTATTCATATATGAAAAGGGTCATGCTATTGCTATTTGGCACGAATGATTTTGGATTTTACCTTTGTGTAAAATCAAAAACTAAAATGTATCTTCCATAACTAAAAATTTACCGGTTAACAAATGATTTGTATAAAAATCAACTAAAATGTATCTTTTCCCTTCTCGGTTTTTACATTTTATTTATATGTATCTTTTCTCTTATGCTAAGCTTGGATGGGGTGAGTTATAGAGGAGAGAAATAGGAGGGAGAGATAGGAGAAAAATGAGACATTGGTACCCCTTGTTTGGTTGAGGAGAGAAATAGAAAGAAGAGAAATTAGAAGTGGTGAATCCCACCTTAAATTTAGGCTATGGTTTGAAGAGAAAGATAGAGAGAGAAAGAGAGAAAGTAGTGAGAAATAAAATAGATTTAAGAGTTGTTTGGTTTGAGATAGATAAAATAGAAATATGTGTAACTCTCTCACCTCTTATTTGATTTTGAGTAGAAAGTGGGAAGAAAGAAGTAACAATTTTGTTAAATTAACAGAAATAACCCTACATAGTATTTGACAAAAAAGAGTCGTGTTTAGTTAAGGTATTGTTGTAATTGTGCTTGTCCACTCTCTTTCTCTCTCCTATTTCTCCCCATTGTTGGGGAGATTAAAATTATGGTGTGCCCCGCTAATGAAATTCTGGCAAGCGTACCAAAAGTTCAGCAGTATAATAGTAAGTATAAAGTATCGTATCCACAGGGAGCGGTTCACTTTGCAAGATTTTAGTGATTGAATTACCAAGTGAGCAACTTTTTAAGAGAATGATTAATGTGCGGAATTTAAATGGCAAAAAGAAAAGTAAGCAATAAAATAAGGGAAGATAGATTTACTTGGATTAGGATTGGACTTCGCTTCTTCGCACCCCTTATGTATGTGAATCCCTTCTTTTAATTATAAATTTATTACTAATTATACCTTAGCCAAACTGAATTGGTAAAACCCCGAGTTACCATTAGCCTACCACTCAAAGATAATCCATGCGGGCTCTCCCAAGCGACAAATTACCCTCGGCTCATTAAGCTCTTAATTAATTAATTATTGTCCGTTTGTTTGAATCGTCCATTAATTGTACTTCCCTATAAATGCTCTTCATTCAAGGACTGTCACTACCCCATCAATCACAAGATCTCGTTTATCCCTCACATACAATTAACTTTCAATTATGTTACTATCAATTAACTATATGTTCCTATAGATGCTCCTATGAACGGGCTGTCACTCACCAAAACAATTCAATCATCAGATTCCACCTATATTTCCATATAATAAACGAGTACATTTAGCAATCGGGAGGTTAGGTTTCCTATGTCTAGGCTCCCCTAAACTCTAATACTAGCCGGAAATCTCATTTTGTACTATCTTGATCACTAGCCTACGACTCCGGCGCACGCGTGGAAGTAATGCATTAAGAACAACATAAAAGTACCGATATAATTAAAAACAGGGATTTATAATTAAAAACAAGAGAACTCACATACACTTGGGGATTGAATCCACTACATCCAATCCTACTGGAGAGCTTAGCTACTCATGGTAGCCATCACAAACCACTGAAGAATCTGTCACCTTCTTCAATCCTTGTGCGTCTATCTTTCTATTTATGCCTCTCTCCTCTGTACTCTCTAAAAGCCTCCGTCTCTGCCTCTGATCTGTGCAAAAGGTACTGTTTATAGACTAAGAAAAACCCTAATTCAAATCTCGAAGAGATCAATCTGTATTTGAATTTAAAAAGCTGGTGCGTGACTTGCGCTTCACCTGCGCTAAGCGCAGATGAAGCGTGCCCCTCCGTAAGTTGCGCTAAGCGCAGGTGAAGCGTGAAACACGCTGTAGACTTTTCTTCAATTCCTCATTTATCCACTTGATCTCTTTCTGATCTTGCCTTTGCTTGATTGGTTTTCCTTGTTTCCCTTTTCTGGCTTGATTTGTATTTATTTGAACTTGAATTCAAATTGGGGAAAGTTATCCACAAGATCCTTTGTTTAAATGGCTGCTGATCTCATCTTTATTTTGTCCTCATTTAAACTTCAAATCTGCAAACAATCTCCCCATTTAATGCTATTTTCTCTTCTATTTCAAATCTTCCATAAATCTGCACAAATAACAGATTTATAATCAAAATAGTATCAAATTCAAATTCAAACCAAATAATTACAATTATTACAAGTATTCATAAAAGGGATTATTTTGGGGCATAAATCATTATTTTAGCCTTGATAAGTGTAATAAAAACATAGGAAAATATCACATAATTTACACTTATCAAATACCCCCAACTTAACTTCTTACTTGTCCTCAAGCAAGCTACCGTTTGCAATCAAAATCAAATCACCCTCTTGTACAATTCTCATAATCAACTACAAGGAAAAATTTACATCATCTCTTTATTAGGCTGAAGTCACTTTCCAAATATCAGAAAAAAATCAGAATCAAGAGATGTTACCAATCCTCAATCAAAAACAGAACACAATCAATAGTTGAATTTTTTCAAAAGTAGCAATTAAAGCAATAAATGGTAAACCAAGGAATTTCACTCATGCTCACGGGTACTGTTTCCCTCAATGTTTTCACCACAGTTGAACAACTAAGATTGATAGTCGTTTTTAGTTCCTAAACATGTTCATGGTCAATATGGATCAAAAGGTCTTTTTATGGTTGTAATGAGGCTGGGCTATCAAGAAATCATGGTTTTTCTGGATAAATAATGAACACTTGGAACAGGGAGCATCTTTTGATGTTGCTTGACTTGAATTTCTCTCCTTCCACCATCTCATTCTTGATTTTTCTCATTTTTGCAGGCCTCTTTCTTTGTTTGAAATTGCACTCCCCCCCAACTTATTCAATTTATTCATTTTTTTTCTTTTTGATTTTTTGGGGAGTGATCTTCTTTTTGCTTCCATGTACCTGCTCTTTGAATTTCTTGATTTTCAATTTACCAACCTTTTCTTCCCATTGTCTCAACTTGCACCTTGCTCTCTATCCCAAATGTGTAAGGACAAAATATATATATCAATTATGGCTTGGGTGCACAAGAATAATCATTAAAGCTCAAATGGGTTATGAAAGAATTGGAAAAACTATATCAAGGGTTGGCTTTTTGGCACTGAGCAAATATATTGAAAACAAAAAATTGCCTTTGTCACTTCCATATTTTCCATAAACAGAATAAGATCCAAAAACTCAATCAATAAAAATTGACAAGCAACGGTGAAAAACTCTCAATTCAAGTATTTGGGCTCTCAACTCACCGGTTTCTTGGCTAAATTCCTTGATAAAACACTTACTGGTTTTAATTAACTACCCTGATAGGTTCTCCTGTGAAGTATCCTAATCCTAACTGATTATGGAATTAATCACAAAACCCTTTCTTCTTTCCTAATCTGGTTAGTTAAACTGCCTAATTTCAGAAATTTTGAAAAATTTTCCTTTTATTTCCTAATTCCTAAATCCTAAAAATTTTAAAAATCCTACACAAAAAGAAAAAGAAACAAAATAATATACATAAAATGTACTGCATCATAGATAAAGTGTATCAGTGGAGAATATATGTACAACACATGTCAAGATAAAAATAAAAGAAAATAAAAGAAAAGAGAAATAAAATGAAAAGAAAAAGAAAAGAAAAGCACCAAATCCAAACAATCACTCCTGGTTAGTATCAGCTCCATCTGCAGCTGCTCCACCCTCTTCCGGAGGAATAGGCCTGTCCCCAGGCCACTGAATATAATCTCTGAACTGAGCAGGTGTCATGCCTGGGTAAGGGTCTGGTCTAATGGAGTAAAGACACTCCTACAGATGAACATGAGATCTATGGAGTGATATCAGCTACAAAGTGGTATGCTGAGCCCACTGCCTAAAGGTAGGGTCTGCTGCTGCTGCTGGTGGTTGTTGTACCTGCTGTTGCTGCTCATCCTCATACTCCTCATATGGGATACAGTAGGTATCAATGTATCCTCTAGTCATGGGGTTCAAGATGCGAACCGTGGGGTTCACATCCACATCCTTAGCTCTGCAGAGTGCAGTGATAAGTGTTGGGAAGCCTAATCTAATCCTCGTGGTGGCTGTGCGGCGCGCAATAGCAGAGATGAAATCTGATATCTTCTGGGCAATGACCCTGGAGATATCGATGTCTGCGCCTGAGAGGATGATGAAAATAAGATAAGCTACCGACATGGTGATGTCAGAAACATGGTTGGTGGGGCAGATGTTGGCTAGAACCAACACTGTCCACATCCTCGCAATAGCTCTCATATGCTGCCGGTAGATGCGAGCAGCCTGCCTGTATGCATTCCTCTCAAAAGTGTATCCTGGTAGACATAGTACATATGCAGTCTCTGTATCCATGGGGTCATTACCATTGAGCTCCACCTCTCTCATCCTTGAGTGGTACTGGCACTCCATAAGTGCCTTATCCAAAGGTGCTGGATACTGAAGCAAAGCGTTGATTGCGTCGCAATCAAATCTAATCTCTTGGCCTTGCACATAAGACCGCCTCCTAGAATCCACAGCATGATCGCCAATGGTGTTGGCGTAGAACTCTCTTACGATGTCAGGGTCAAAATGACTGTCTGGGCTGCTGAGGCGAACCCAGTGTCTCCTGTGAATCTCAGCCCTAAACTCCTCGAACTCCTCAGGTTGTAGTCTGACTGGCCTCTCTCTAATGAAGTTACAATCCTCAATGGCACTGTAAGCTTCAGCGGCCCTGGCATCTCTGAATCTATGGGGGTCAAATTCAGGCTCCTCCTGAGGTGACTGTCTAGCTCTCTTGGCACCCTCGGTGCCTCTCCTAGCAGCTCGAGACTGAATAACCTTTGTGCGTGCCATCTGCAAAATTTGTTACCAAAATTATTTATGCAATTTAAATTTAGATTATTCATAATTATTGAAATAAATGGCTAATTTAAATCAACATTTAAAATAATCGTCAAATCAAGCACTTGCACAATATTTTTGATTTTAAAATTACCTCATTGTCAATTAATTAATTTATTAAGAACATGCTAAAGTGATCAATTAAAGCAAGCCCTAATCAATTATTTAACAGACAAAAGTTGGTAACAACTATTAGGCTCAAAAATCATGTTCTTTAAAACATGCATATTAGCACAATCATTTTTATTTTGGTCATGCAAAAATATCATAACATTTATTAAGCATTCATGTACCAAAATTAAATAATTTGCAATAAAGCATTGAGCACTATAAAAATACCACCTAAACATGCAAAATATGTTACAAATAAGTTCCTAGCAGCATACATGCTAAACTAAGACTTTATGAACAAAAATTTCTATCCTAAAGGGTCCTGAAAGCCTAAGTTTCCTACCCTAAGGTTTCTGCTCAAATAAAAACAAAATGAAAATTCTGATCGGTGCAAAATGACCGAAACTATAAAAACATACCTGGTATAGCCTCAGAAAAGGTAAAGGAAGGAATATGGAAGTAAAAAGGGTCAAAGAAGGTTTGAACACTCAGAGAAAACGACAAGCAACTGAAGAGGGAAGGTTTGAATGACCTTACCTCGTTTAGGTTTTAAGAAAAACCTAAACGCGCACACCTATGCTGCACCCTCGTTTAGCGCAGGTACATCGCGTGCTTCATGAAGTTGAAGCGCTACGCACACACTTTACTTGCGCTGTAGCACAAGTGAAGCATGAAAGTCAGAGAGCAACATTAATTCTGCGCTTTACTTGTGCTAAGCGCAGGTGAAACGCAGGTACCAGAATTTTATTCTCTCCCTACTTTCACTGTTATTCATACCCTTTTAAATTGTAATCCTTTACTTAACCTTGTCCTATTCTATACAGGTATAGACTCAACAAACAAAAACTAAATAATAAAAAAACAAAAACAAAATGAAAGCAAATTAAAAATTGCTGGGTTGCCTCCCAGAAAGCGCTTGTTTAACGCCTTCTAGCTCGACGCCTGGTTCTTTTTATTTTTTTATGGTGGACTCAATTGGAGGATGATGGTTGATTATGTTCCTGTCCTTCCTTTAAGCTCCCATCCTCCATGCCACTTGTTCAATCTTCCTTCACTTTCTTCACTACTTTCTCCTTCTTCAGTGTCTAATGTTGATCTTTTTCTCTTTTTATACTTGAACTCCCAAATAGATTTTGGCTGCTTTACTCTTATTCTTGGTTTCCTCAGAAATCCGGAAACCTTCTTTTTCTTCTTTGGCTCATTATCAGCAATGAGCACTCCTTTCTTCTTATCTTTTCGCAGCTTTGTTTGGAATTGATAGATCCCATCAGTAGGATCTATTCCATTCTTTTCTGGAGTTTTCAAGATATTGGGGCTTCCTCTATCAATGTGAAAGATTATAATTTCATTATTTGAGCTTACCTGGTACTCCCCTTTATCAACATCAACAATTATTTTGGCAGCTTTCATAAATGGTCTTCCTAATATGAGGGGGACATCAGTATCCTCCTCCTTTGTCTCTGCAATATAAAAGTCCACTGCATATACAAACTTATTCACTCTCACTGGTAGATCCTCAATAATCCCATAAAGGTTCTGAGCAGACTTATTTGCAAGCAATAACTTTACATTAGCAGGTTTAACCTTCAAAACACCCAACTTAATAAAATACGATAGCGACATCAAGTTGATGCTCGCTCCAAGATCTAGTAAAGCATGAGTGGTAGGTAAGTCTCCAATAGAAAAGGGAATAGTAAACTTACCTGGATCAGGTGACTTTCTTGTAATGAAGACCTCCTTGGGTTCCTCTTCCTCTTTTTCTAATGCTGCCTCTTGGCTTTCTTCTTTCTCAAACTGTATCTGGACTCTTTCCTCTTGGGGTAACTGTTCTTCAAAGATAAGGCTCTCCTCTTCTACCTCACTATCTTCTGACTTGTTGCCATCAGTAGCAATCAAGTTGCAATGTTCCTTGGGTTTGGTAAGAGTATTCGCTGAAAAGTGACCTTTCCTAAATTCTCCCATCTCTTGTGCTAGCTGGCCCACTTGATTTTCCAATGCTTTGATTAATGCATCATTATTCTTTTTAAACCCTTCAAATCCTTATATGAAGGTATCAATCTTTTCTTCCAACCTAGCGAGTTTGTCATGTACTGATGGTTGCTGTTGCTGATAAGGAGTCTTTCTATTTCCACCATTCTGCCCCCAACCAGAGTTGGTTTGGTTGTTCCTCCACCCTTGAGAATATTGGTTGTTGTTATTGGAGAAACTTCCTTGCCCCCTCTGATTTCCCATGAAATTGACTTGCTCTGCTTGTGTGTCTTGGAAAGAACATTGACCATTTGGATGGTCTCCTCCATAGAAGTCACATATCAATGGTTGGGTTTGGACTGGTTGAGATTGAACAGCTTTGAGATGCTGAGGGAGTGCTTTCAATGCCTCTGTGAGTGCATCCATTTGTCTCTTAATCAGTTTATTTTCAGCTAAGATGGCATCACTTGAATTAAGTTCTAGCATCCCATTTTTCTGAATCTGAGATGGTTGCCGTCCACATTGGGCTTGTTGATCGTTTTGGGCAAAATTATCAATGATTGCAACAGCCCTTTTAGCATCCACTGACAAGATAGTCCCTCCCACTGCAGCATCAATAAAGGACTTGGAATCCGGTCTGAGTCCATTGCAAAAGATGTTCAATTGGGCAATGTCATCATATCCGTGATTCGGGCATTTTCGCAGCAAGGTCTTGTATCTTTTCTCTTATGCTAAGCTTGGATGAGGAGAGTTATAGAGGAGAGAAATAGGAGGGAGAGATAGGAGAGAAATGAGACATTGGTACCCCTTGTTTGGTTGAGGATAGAAATAGAAAGAAGAGAAATTAGAAGTGGTGAATCCCACCTTAAATTTAGGCTATGGTTTGAAGAGAAAGATAGAGAGAGAAAGAGAGAAAGTAATGAGAAATAAAATAGATTTAAGAGTTGTTTGGTTTGAGATAGATAAAATAGAAATATGTGTAACTCTCTCTCCTCTTATTTGATTTTGAGTAGAAAGTGGGAAGAAAGAAAGTAACAATTTTGTTAAATTAACAGAAATAACCCTACATAGTATTTGACAAAAAGAGTCGTGTTTAGTTAAGGTATTGTTGTAATTGCACTTGTCCACTCTCTTTCTCTCTCCTATTTCTCCCCACTGTTGGGGAGATTAAAATTATGGTGTGCCCCGCTGATGAAATTCTGGAAAGCGTACCAAAAGTTCAGCAGTATAATAGTAAGTATAAAGTATCGTATCCACAGGGAGCGGTTCACTTTGCAAGATTTTAGTGATCAAATTACCAAGTGAGCAACTTTTTAAGAGAATGATTAATGTGCGGAATTTAAATGGCAAAAAGAAAATTAAGCAATAAAATAAGGGAAGATAGATATACTTGGATTAGGACTGGACTTCGCTTCTTCGCACCCCTTATGTATGTGAATCCCTTCTTTTTAATTATAAATTTGTTATTAATTATACCTTAGCCAAATTGAATTGGTAAAACCCCGAGTTACCAGTAGCCTACCACTCAAAGATAATCCATGCGGGCTCTCCCAAGCGATAAATTACCCTCGGCTCATTAAGCTCTTAATTTATTAATTATTGTCCGTTTGTTTGAATCGTCCATTAATTGTACTTCCCTATAAACACTCTTCATTCAAGGGCTGTCACTACCCCATCAATCACAAGATCCCGTTTATCCCTGACATACAATTAACTTTCAATTATGTTACAAACAATTAACTATATGTTCCTATAGATGCTCCTATGATCGGGCTGTCACTCACCAAAACAATTCAATCATCAGATTCCGCATATATTTCCATATAATTAACGAGTACTTTTAGCAATCGGAGGTTAGGTATCCTATGTCTAGGCTCCCCTAAACTTTAATACTAGCCGGAAATCTCATTTTGTGTTATCCTGATCACTAGCCTACGACTCCGGCGCATGCGCGGAAGTAATGCATTAAGAACAGCATAAAAGTACCGATATAATTAAAAACAGGGATTTATAATTAAAAACAAGAGAATTCACATACACTTGGGGATTGAATCCACTACATCCAATCCCACTGGAGAGCTTAGCTACTCATGGTGGCCATCACAAACCACTGAAGAATCTGTCACCTTCTTCAATCCTTGTGTGTCTATCTTTCTATTCTATGCCTCTCTCCTCTGTACTCTCTAAAAGCCTCCGTCTCTACCTCTGATTTGTGCAGAAGGTACTATTTATAGACCAAGAAAAACCCTAATTCAAATCTGGAAGAGATCAATCTGTATTTGAATTTAAAAAGTTGGTGCGTGACTTGCGCTTCACCTGCGCTAAGCGCAGATGAAGCGTGTCCCTCTGTAAGCTGCGCTCCACCTGCGCTAAGCGCAGGTGAAGCGTGAAACACGCTGTAGACTTTCTTCAATTCCTCATTTATCCACTTGATCTCTTTCTGATCTTGACTTTGCTTGATTGATTTTCCTTGTTTACCTTTTCTGGCTTGATTTTGTATTTATTTGAACTTGAATTCAAATTGGGGAAAGTTATCCACATGATCCTTTGTTTAAATGGCTGCTGATCTCATCTTTATTTTGTCCTCATTTAAACTTCAAATCTGCAAACAATCTCCCAATTTAATGCTATTTTCTCTTATATTTCAAATCTCCCATAAATCTGCACAAAATAACAGATTTCTAATCAAAATAGTATCAAATTCAAATTCAAACCAAATAATTACAATTATTACAATTATTCATAAAAAGGTATTATTTTGGGGCATAAATCATTATTTTAGCCTTGATAAGTGTAATAAAAACATAGGAAAATATCACATAATTTACACTTATCACCCGCCAATTTTTATTTGTCTCCTCTTTATTTCTCTTCTCAATCAAATAAGGGTAGTGTCCCATTCTCTCTTATCTCTCTCCTTCTTAACTCTCTTCATCCAAACATAGCATTAAAGCTGGCAAGTCGGGCAACTCGGCCCCGGTACGATGGAGATACCAGGCTTTTGAAAGTCGGGCTAAAAAACCCGGGTAAATTTTGGCCATGTAAAATAAAAGCCTGTACCCGGCCCTATCGGGTAGCGGGCTCGTGCGGGTTGGGTCGGTTAAAACTTAATTAATTAAAAATGCAGTTAATTAAAAGTTATAAAAATTTACACTTCTAAAAATACTAAAAAAATGACAACAGTCATCAAACACATTAAAAAAAGCTCATAAAATTTAATACAACACACTCAAATACATTTAGTTTTTCTTAAGTATGTAGGTTTCTTTAAGAAATAGATATTTTCTATTTGAGGTTAGATTTATAAATCCCTTGCATAAAAATGAAAGTTGTTGAAAAATAGATGGCTCCAAAATTCGGGTATGATCCATAACTTTATGATCCTCTCTCTCTCTCTCTTTATATATATATATATATATATGATCCATAACTTTATGATCCTTATAACATCCTAGAAATTAGAATCTAGAAAATATCGTGGGGGCCTTAGGATGTGAATCCTGTCGAGAGAATGAAATTAGAAGTAGAAAGAGAGTTCAGGGGTTTAAGGGTAAACTAAGAGAAGAGGTAGGGAGTCTATTGAGAGCCATGAGTTTTAAGGGGATCTAGAAGGGAAACCAAGTAATAAGCCCAACACAGTGATAGATTTAACTTAGTAGGTATTACACCCTAAAGTTGAGAGGTTAACAAGACAACAAGGTGAGGAAGAAGGCTGAGGTGTTGAATTAGAGAAGTAGATCGGGATAGGAAGAATTACGTTTAGAGAGTTGACGAAATTAAGCAGGGAAAAGGTTAGATCAAAGGAAAAGGGTTAAAAAATAAACTCTGTAAGAAGGAACTAGGAAAAGAGGTTGTATAAGAGAAAATGGGAATTTATGATTCTGATATTCTCGCTCAAGCGAGAAGGTCTTGCTTAAGTGAGTATATCAGTAAAATGGGGGAATTGAATTATGACATCCTCGCACTAGTGGGCCTCACCTCTTAATGTGAGGGCGCTAGTTTTTAGTAGGATTAGTGGCTAAGTAGCTTCTTGAGCTACTTAATCCATATGTTATGGGTTCAACACCCAATTAGGATAACTTTTACTCATCTTATATTTTTCTCTCATTTTGGCCGCCCACCTTTACTATAAATAGGGGGCCTCACCTCTTCATTTGTAAGTTTGATTTTGAAGTAAAGACATTATGCCAAAATTCCTCCTCAACTTGTGAGTAGAGAAGGCTTGGTGGTTCTTGCTTAAACCAACCAGAGACTTATTTGATTCTACTGAATTAATGGGGTCTAGCACCTGAACTTATCTGCTGTAGGGGTTACCTGCACTAGTGGCGTTTATCTCCATCTCTTCCTTATCCATTTTTCTCTTTAATTTACTCTTTTTGGTACCATATAGGTCGCGGCCTACTGCATTGTTTTGGTCACTTTGATTCGGTTCTAACTCTTGTTTTGTGTTCCTTGGCTCCAATTCTAGATCCGGGAAAGGAAGTGCTAGCAATTGGTCATCAGAGCTTCTTGGATTTGAAGTTGTTTGGGGGTCTTTCCATCACTTTTGGCAACGGGTTTTGCACTCCATAGGTGCAGAATTTTCAGTTTATTACCTTACCTTTTCCATGTATTCAAGCTCAATTTCCATGTAACTATTGGACTTGTGGACTGTTCTGAGCTCGAGGTTCTCTTCTGCTGCACTACAGCTTTTGATTACCTGTCTTCTTGCTTGATTTGAGCTAGTATAGGGGTTGTATGGCGCGGTTTATGCACCCCCTCTAGGTGTTTGATAATATGCTTGCTCAAATGTTCATAGTCGTTCTTAATTATTCTTGAACTACTTCCTTGAATTAACTGCTTGTATGTGGTGGATTGTGGTAAGTTGAGGCATTGTTGTCTTCATTTTCCAAAGATCGTTCACCTACATTTTCTCCCCCAATCCACCTTGTTAATTGTTCATCCCCATATACTTGTTCATCATACTCATCTCTTTACTTTTCCGCTATTAATTTTCAGTCATTTAATTTCAGCTTCTCTCATCCTTTTAATTTCTACCATCCCCTCTACTTTCTGCCATTTACATTATGCCATTTACTTTCTTCCATCCCCATCCTTTTAATTTCAGTTCTCCCCTTTACATTCTTGCTCTTTACTTTTTGCGCTTTTTTCCTCTTATTTTTGCCATTTTTGCACTATTTTTTGGCTCTATTTTGTCCATATTTCGCTCTTGTTCTGTTTGTCTTCTTGGCATTCTGATTGCAAATTTGAATTGATTGTTATTTTGACCTTAGGAATTCCTTGTTTGATTACGCAAAACGCTCACCTATAGACTGGTTTTTGACTCATAAGTTTGTAAGAAGTTCAACAAACCACAATTGTTGAATTTCCTTCAAAATTTAGTTTGAATCTTAAAATTGAATCTTGCGCGTTAGAAACAACGTTTTGTTATGCTGTAATCAATAAGGAATCGCTAAGCAATTTTTTTGTCAAATTTTGAATCAAGTTGCCATACCGTTTTGAAAAACAGTTTTTAGGAAACAGACAATTCTTTTAGTTTTTTGGTACCGTTTTGGTCCAATTTTTAGGCAAAATTCTTGCAAATTTTATTTTAGGTAGATTTCTATTTTTTGTAATTTTGTACAAATTTCTGTAATTTTCTGTTGGGGCAATAGACAAATAAAAAGGAAAGAAGTAAAAAGAATTAAAAAAATACATAGCCAAAAATATAAAAGAGGTGCAAAAAACAAAAAGGGTGCAAAAGTCAAAGAAAGGAGAAAAGTCAAAAGACACCCAAAAAGTCAAAAAAATTCGAAAGATACAGAAAAATAAAAAAAACAGTAAAGAGAAAGCTCAACAATATAGTTGTCAATTTGCTATAATTTTCCCTTTCATTTCCTTGTATACAGTTCTTTGAGTTGTAAAGCTGCTGTTTTCACAAAAAATCAATTGTCCCCCCAACGCCTCGAACTTTGTGGCATAGGGCTAAGATAGAGGAATTGACCCAAAGATTCACAAGGGTCAAGGAGGAAAGGTTAGCTGATATAAGGAGGGAGATCACTCACAGTAGGAGGGAGAGAAGACATTCTTCTCATGATGAGGAAAATGATGGTAGAAATAGCAGGGTTAGAACTGATGATATATACCATATGGAGAGTAGTGAGGGAGAGAGGCATTCTAGTCATACCTTTAGAGGAGAAGATGATGGGAATAGGAGATATAAGAGGAGTATTATGAAGAGATACCTAGGAGGCATAGAAGAGAACATAGGAGCGAAGAAGAGCCTCAAAGGGAACAAGGCTTAAAAGGAGTTAAGATAGAAGTCCCAACCTTCAATGGAAGGAATGATGTAGAACAATACCTAGAATGGGAGCTTAAAATTGAACAAATATTTATTGGCCATAGGTATAGGTAATAGGAAAAAGTTAAGATAGCTTCTTTTGAGTTTAAGAACTATGCTTTGGTTTGGTGGCATCAGCTTCAGGCTGATAGGAGAAGATGTAATGCACCCTTGGTTTCCTCTTGGGAGGAAATGAAGTCTATAATGTGTAAAAGGTTCATACCTCAACATTACACAAGGGAGTTGTACTCTAAACTCCAAATACTTAAGCAAGGGTTTAAGAGTGTAGATGAGTATTATAAAGAAATAGAACTTGCATTAATAAGGGCTAACATAATTGAGGAAAGTGAAGCCACTATGGCTAGATTTATCAATGGCCTTAATTTTGACATAAGGGACATAGTGGAATTGCATCCTTATGTTGAAATGGAGGACTTGGTTCATCAAGCCATCAAAGTAGAAACCCAACTCAAAAGGAAGGGGAGTTTTAAAAGGAACAACTGTAGTTACTCAACTAGGAACAAGGAATTCCCTAAGAAGGATGAGGGAAAAAGTCAAGAGAAGGAAGAGCCTAAGGACCCTAGGGTTACTTCAAACCCTACTCCTTCCAAACCCCAAAGCGCAAATCCCTCAACTTCTACTAGAGACATCAAATGTTTCAAGTATGCTGGGAAGGGACACATTACTTCCCAATGTCCTAACAAAAGAACAATGTTAATTAAGGAGAATGGGGAGTACACTAGTGCAAGTTCACAAGAGTCATCTAATGAAAGTAGTGGAAGTATTCCACCAATTAGTAACCCAAGATTCCAAACTTTTCTTAAATGTAAAAGAGATGCACTAAGGCAAAAAGACTATAGATGTCAGATATAGAAGGGGAATGCATGTTTCCTTTTTCGCCATTTTTCATCTTTAATGAACTCAGCTTCACCTCATTCGTCAACTCTATATGATAATAATCTTTCTATCAAGCATAGGTTCTATAACAAGTAATAGAGCCTATATATAAAATATAAATCTATAATCTATTCCCGCTTGAAGAAAGTGAAAAGGAAAAGGTGTATAGACCCGAGGGTAACATTCTCACGATTAAAAGGTCTTTAAGTAGTCAATCCATTAGAGAGGATGATAAAAGGGAAATAATCTTCCACACTAGATATCTAGTAGAGGTTGATTGAAAAACTTGGTTTGACTACCACGCCCCACCCCAAACCATATAATCTTTCATGGATTAGTGATGAAGGGGAAAGGGCAGAAAATAAACAAGTCCTTTTAGCTATCTCCATAGGAACTTATGATGATAATATTTTATGTGATATAATTCCTATGAAAGCTACACATGTTCTTTAGGTAGGCCTTGGAAATTTGATAAGAGAGTCATACATGATGGCTACTCTAATCAAATCACTTTTAAACATGGAGGGATCAAATTAACCTTGATGCCAATGTCAACTCAAGAGATATGTGAGGACCAAGCTCTTTTCAGAAAGGAGTTTGAACTTGAGAAAATCAAAAAATTAAAATTAGGAGTTATAGATAAAAATAAAAAGAAGGAAGAAACTTCTAAAAATAAGGAAGAGAAAGTAAAAAGCAAAGAAAAACCAAAAAATAAAAGGGAAGCAATGATCTTACTTCACTCTTTAAAAATTGCTGACCTTAGTTGTCTTGAAGGTAAACAAAAGGATAAGCGCCTACTCAAGGAAGAAAGAAGGCGCATCACTTCAAGGGAGTTCCCTTCACCTTCTCCTCCTTCTTCTTCTACTACTCCATCTGTTTACATGATTCCCAAGTATTTTTGCTATGAGCTTTGAAGATGAATTTCTTGGGAATAGTAATAATGGGTCTTTTCTTGTTGGCTAAGGTTCAAGGAAGATGTTCATAGCTTGATGAATCTAGCAAGGACTCTCCAACCTCTAAGGGAAGTTCCTACCTATCTCTCTACTCTTGTCATCCATCCTTTCTTCTTCCATTCCTTTCCTTATGACTTCTTTCTGAATTTTTTAGATTTGAGGTGAAATCCTCTCAAAGTGGGAGGGAATGATGGAAACTATCAGTGAACATCTGATTTGAAGTAAAGGCATTATGCCAAAATTCCTTCTCAACTTGTGAGTAGAGAAGACTTGGTGGTTCTTGCTTAAACCAACTAGAGACTTATCTAATTCTCCTGAATCAGTGGCGTCTAGCACCTGAACTTATCTTCTGTGGGGGTTTCCTGCACCAGTGGCGTTCATCTCCATCTCCTCTAGTTGAGGGTAAGATTTTTGTTATAATTGTAGATGGAGGTAGTAGTTGCAATCTAGCTAGCCAAAGGTTAGTAGATAAACTCAACCTACCCACTACCAAACACCCACAACCTTACACACTTCAATGGGTAAGTGAAGAGGAAGAACTAGTGGTTGATAGGCAAGTGAGCATTAAGTTTGCCATAGGGAAGTATGAAGATGAGGTAACCTTTGATGTAGCACCTTTAGATTATACCCATATCCTTTTAGGAAGACCTTGGCAATATGATAAAAGGGCTAAACATAATGGGTTTACCAACATCATCAAATTCCTTCATAATGGTAAGAAATTCCTCCTTGAGCCTGTGACCCTTAGAGAGGCTAGAGAAGACCAAGTATCTCTTAGGGAATCCATCCAACAAGAAAGATTAGAAAAATCCAAATTAGAGGAAGAAGCCTTAAAGAAAATCAAGTTAGAAAAAGAAAAACAAATAAAGGAAAAGGAAGAAGAAACTAAGAAAATTTTGGAAGAAAAAAAATAAAAGAGAAAGAGTGTATTTTGGAAGGCAACCTACCTTATCTTGTAAACATTTGGATGCTAACCCTTTTAATGAAAACTTGGATAGGCTATTGGCAATTAAGCTTAATAGTGCAACTCAAGTTGTTGAAAGGGAGTTTCCTAAACTCATGAAATGCCTCCTTCTATGCACAATTATATGCCTCAAAGCATTAAATGTTTGAAAGAAATAAACAATGTTGATAATGCTTTGAAACCTATTGCATGTTTAGAAAAATCAACTAAGTTTAAGAGTACCATGAAACTTACTAGAGATGCATGTTTAGTCAATTTCTTTGATCAATTTAGATTGCATGATAACAAAGTTGGATTGAATATGCATGTACCTTTGGTTTGTATCTATAATGTGCATACACGTTTTGGACCTAAAATAATTGTTTCATATAAAGATGTGTATTATGCTCTTGAACTAGTAAGTGAAAGGGATAAAAATTTGGATGAAGCTATCACGTGTAGGAAAACTTGTTTGACATCCATAACACTTGTTGATATGCCTCATGATATGCTTGCCCAAGATGATTTTTTAAATGTTTCACCTTACATTTACACATATGATAATGTTATTATGCGTAAGGTGTTATCATCTCTCTATTTGGCTAAGTACATTCCTATTGATATGCCTTTTGAAATAAATTATAAAAACCATTCATGGCATGAACATGTACGATATGCTCCTAAACAAGATGAATGTGGTAGAGTCTTAGGACATGTTGGGATGTTATTGAAAATTATTAAGATATTTATGCCACATAGTTTCACATGTGCATTTTATTTGGGAACATAGTGTAGAATATTTTGATGAATATCGCACATTGAAACACATTTGGTACTTGTGTGGAATTTATTTCCTAAGCCTTCTCTATGACCACTTACCTGTCTTACTTGCAAGGGAGGGCTTCAAAAGATTAGTCTTTGATCTAGGATCTAATTCCACAGAGTACATGGACAAGATGCTTCCAAATTCAAAGAGGGAGTTCTCTACCCCCTACTTTAAATACCATTTGTTTATAATATATGTTTTTCTACTACCAATCTTTGTGATCCCTAAGTTCTTTTGTTATGACTACTTGGTTTTCTATGTTTGGAACTTATGGACTCTTACTTGTACCTTAGACTGTGAGGAGCCTACTAAGGGAGGACAGTCTAGGATCCATGACTCAAAGGGAAGTATCCCCCTTTCTCATCTTCTTGTCATCCACTTTATCTCTCTACTTCTCTTCTTCTTACCCCTTTTTTCCTTTGCACACTACAGGCCTCTTTTGTTCATATTTGAGGTCAAATCCTTTTTAAGGGGGAGGGAATGATGGAATGCTGCTAGAAGAGTACAAGACTACTTGGTGCTGCAAGATTAAAACTAAGGAATACAAACCACCTTCAAGAAAGGAAGAGGTGAAGAAATTAGTTTCCTACAAATTTAGAGACACTACACTACAGAAGGGTACTGCCCTACAAGAGGACACTCATGACCCAGGATAGGACCCTAGTCCTATGTACCACCCTTAATTAGGAATCTCTTGTATTTTCTTTTTATTTTGTATTTTCCCTTATTTTCCTACATAGGGGCGTTAATATGAGTGGTTTTATTGGTTAGGAGGTTGCTAGGCTAGTTGGGGTAGGAGGTTTTTAGTCATCTTTATTTTCCCCTTTCTTGAGTTGGCCGCCCCTACATCTATAAAAGGGGAGCGTTTCCTCTCTTGTAAGCTAATCTTCATTCATATATTGAGTTTATATTTGTATTCTCCCTTGTGAGGTTGAGAGGCATGATGGTTCTTGCTTAAACCATTGTGATTCTTATCCGGTTCCATGAGCTGGTGGCGAATCTACACGGTTGGCTTATCTATTGAAGGGGTTGCCTTCCTCAGTGGCACCAATCCACCTCTATTCTCTTCCATTTTCTTTCATTTTCTCTCTTTTTCCTTTACTTTCTTGCACATTTAAGCTTGCTGCCCAGCTACTTATTTTGCTTGAATTTCACTTCTAACCGGTTGTTTTTGCTCAATTCTAGATCCGTAACCTTCTTGCTATCAGAAAATGTAAGAGAATTGCTTATATTACTTTATGTGATGACTAAGGATTGAAGGCGTGATGCAACAACCGCGATTAAGGATTGAAGGTGGTGTAACCAGGGTTGATAGAGGATCCGGGCACGGTGTCGATGAGAGCGGATTGCAAGATGCAACAACAGCCTCTAAGGATTGAAGGCAGTCGGAAACAGAATGTGACCGTTGATAAATTGAAGGCGGCTAGAAGAAGAGAAATCGGCTTTGTGCAGAGAGGGGTGCGCATCTCATAGACGTTTGCGACAAGGGCAGCGCGCAGGATTTTTTGTTTGGTTTTTTCTATAAATATTATGAGTAAAATTACTAAAAACCCATTTATATAATTGCTTTTTAAAATGTATGAAATTGGGTATTTTTTGTCCAATTAAAAAGAATGTAGAGTGCTAAAGTACTCCTAAAAATTAGATGGGTGTAGATTAGCAAGCCCCATATTCATATTCATATATATATATATATATTTTGCTCTTTGAAATTTGAACAATTATCAAATCCTCAAATTTTTGGAAGGTTTGACTATAATCAAACGGATTGTAAATTTTGCAACATGCATAATTTCAAACCCTATGAAATAGACTCACTCTCATTAACCCATAATTAATCAATTGATTTAGTTTTCACTCCAACCCTTTGAAATAATACTACGGCAATATAGAAATAAATAATTGAAATATAATTATCAATCACCCAAAAAAAGAAATCAACGTTATGTGAAACACATCACATATATAGGTAGTGCCTTCTCTAGTCTTTTTTTTTCACTTAAGCTACCTTTTTTTCCTACACATCATAAATCGTATGGTATATTTTTATTTCACTTTTTTATTTTCTAAGCAAACGGGTGGCTCGAAAGCCCGTTGGGCTACCCAGCTGGAACTCGGGTTTCTTACGGACTAATTTTTTCAAGCTAAAAACCCGAAAAAATAATTGGGCCGCAATTTTTGTGCTCAGGCCCTATAAAATAATGGGTTCTGGGCTGAGTTATTTTGCTGACCCTACATAACATTTATTTAGAGGTGTCAAAGTGGGTCAACCCGGCTCACCCAGATTGGTTCACCATGGGTTAGGTTAAAAGTGAGTCGAAACGAGTGGGCTGACTTTTTTTGTGAGTTGAAAAAATACCAATTCGACTCAACCCACCACTCATTGGTGGGTTAAGTGGGTTGACTCACATAATTTAAAAAATTTTAAAAATTATTAAAAAAAAAGGTTAAACAATAGAAAAAATGAAAAATTAATAAAAAAAAGTTCAAAATATAAAAAAAAATGTGAGTCAACCCACCCCAACCCGGCTCGAACCTACTTTGACCTGCAGGTTAAATGGATTGGCCCACTTCAACCAGCGAAAATGTGGGTCTGATTTTTAAAAACCCAACCTATCGGTGAACTGGATTGACTCACCAAACTGAACCCATATTGATACCTCTACATTTATTGATTGATGTTTACATTTTCGTCCATCAATCGTATAAAAATAATTCATGCCAAATAGGATGACTCGACCTTTAATAATCTTCTAATACTTTACAAACTCTTACAATTTAAATGCCTTTAAATCTCCTTTAAATATTTTTGTTAATGGAAATATTTATATATTAATTTGTTAATGCTTAAACTTATAAAAAGTGTATCATTTTTTTGAAATATTCCATATCCTTTATTTTATTGAAGTTAAGATTGTAATTGATAAATATTGAGTTAATATACAATTTGGTCCCTTAAAGTGAAAACATGATTATTTTTTGTGACTGAAATGTACAATTTGGTCCATGAATGAATAACTTGCTTACAATTCAATCTTTTTAGAGATTATTAGCCCCTAAAAGTGTTGATGTATACAATTTGATACTTAAAGGTGTTAAATATTTTTTTTAAAATTTTTTTAATCCCAATATAATAAATATGTTAATTTTCATTTAATATTTACATTTTTTCCTAACTTTCTTAAGAAACTCCTTAACTTAAACCACAAAGTGCATTGATCAACCAGCAAGTAGTTGATCTAGCATAATCCTTAATCTCGAATTTGAGCTTTAAGTATGTAACATGTAATTATGTTAAATGTTTAGAAGGAGGGCTTTATCGCCCATGGTAGTCCTACATGAGTCAAGCCAGGTTACCTTCCGTGAAGGAAATTTGTGATCCCAAATTGAAAAAGAGGAATTCTTAACATAAATATTGAAAAGAAAAAAGATAAATCATAATTTAATCTAATATCTTATAACTAGATAAAACTTTTAAAAATTGCAAAATAACAATTCCTCCATGTTTATGTAGAGAACATCCCTATACATTGTGTAGAATCTGACACTGGCAGTTCCATCATCACCAAGGTATCCAAGAGCCCCTTCATACACTTTGACGTGTGCCTTATCCAATTTCTTTTTTATTAACCTCCTTTTATTTACAAAGATTTAAAGAGTCAACCATTTTACCTTTCTCAATACCCAACCTTATCTCTAACTAACCCTAAAGATTCAATCCCAAAACAAATTAGAAATAGCGAGCTTCAGATGCCAACTATTCTCCACCCTTTTTGTAAAGCCTTTGTATTTTTCCTTTCCCCTCCATTTTTTATGAGCTATCATCTACAACCTTCGAGATTTGAATTTTTTTCACCAATTCATAAGCAAGTTGTATTTTTTTGGTTTTTTTCAAAATTGTTTTAATCATTTTTCCAAAACCCCAAAGATACTTTTAAATTTTAGTTTTGAGTTGTAAAAATTAGATTTTAATTTTAGAGAACAAAAAAAAATTTAAAATTGACAACCACCCCAAACGGGACCTTAGGTTTCATTAGGGTGGTTTTGAGTTTTTGATTTTTTTTTATTTTCAAAGTAAATTTTAAAATAAACAGAAAGTGGGATCAGACTCACACTTTCCCTAAGATCACAATAAGGATTTATTGAAACTCACATTACTAATTTGGTAGGGGATGGAAAAACTACCTAGGTCCTTTAATTTAGGAGGTAACTTATTTTGAATTAAAGCATTGCACTCCTCAGTTAAAACTAACGTTTCATACTCCTCAAGATTTCTTTTATTGGATAAAATATCCTTTAAAAATTTAGCATAAGAAGGCATTTGTTGTAAAGCTTCAATAAATGGTGTGTTTATGTATATCTTTTTAAGAACCTCTAAGAACCTACCAAATTGCTTATCTAACTTAGCCTTAGCCAACCTTTAAGGGAAAGGGATATATGGCGTTGAGTCTCAAGACCTTAAAGTCTAAGACACCCCAACACATAGTTTTGATTATTATAAACTTAATTAAACTCAGAACTTTATGTATAATCAAAATTTTAAAAGTTCTGTTATTTCAGAGACCTTATGAAGAAAGTCTGTCTGAAGTCAAGCTAAGAACTGAAGTTGGACAAGTTCTGAATATTGAAGTTCTGAAGACTCAAGTTCTGAAGATTAAGGATCTGTTTAAAGTGAAACTGGTTCAGACGATGGTGCCCATCCGAAGACGATGTTTGTCTGAAGTACGAGGGAATCTGACGTGGAAAAGTCAAAATCAATACCAAAACTACACGCAAGACAAAAGGCAACTTTTTGGCTACGATTCAACGGGATAAAATGCATTTAATGTTATTTCACAATGGACTTCTCAACGACGTTCTTCAAGCTGTGTGAAGCCTATAAATACCATAAGTGTTCTGAAGCCAAATACACACACACACACACACACACATACACGCACGCTGAGAACCAGACAATTGAAAAAATCTTATAAGCCCAAGCTTCGCAAAAAACGCTGTAAAAATCTTTTGAGGATTTACTTATTGTAAAATCTCTTATACAATCAACTTTCATATCTAGAGTTAGATCTCTGTTATTTCTTTGACACCTAGAACGAAGAACTTATGTTCTAAGGTCATTCTTTCTCTGTAAAAGAATACTTGTTAGATCCAGGAGTGGCTTGGTAGGACAAAAAATACTTGTTAGATCCAGGAGTGGCTTTGTGGGATAAAGAATACTTGTTAGATCCAGGAGTGTCTTGGTAGGACAAAGAATACTTGTTAAAGCCAGGAGTGGCTTGGTAGGACAAAGAATACTTGTTGCGTAGAGCCTGAAGAGGCTTGGTGAATAAAAGAATATTTGTAATCTAGAAAATCCAGTAGCTTGTTAGCACTGGGACTGGAGGTAGCTCATGGGTGGTGTGAGTGAACCAGGATAATAGGCTAAGTGCTCTTCTATCCCTTATCTTTGTATATGTAGTATATTCTAACAAGAAGAGGGAATTTGAACTAAGATATTTATAAATGCTTTTGAGAAAACTATTTATGAAAAGTTTTTGAAAACCTCTGTCTGAAATCTTCAGAAAAAGACTTACACTTCAGACAGTGTTTGAGTCACTGTCTGAAAGATCTTTAAACTTAGTTTTGTGAAAGGTTTCCATAAAAATGCTAAGTTTATAACAACACTATTCAATCCCCTTCTAGTGTTTTCTTGTGTGTTTCTACAGTTGGTATCAGAGCTCAACCTCGAGTTGAGAACCTAAAAAGTATTGAGGGAGTAGATCCAAATGGAACCCCAAGAGCACCTAACAAGTGTTGAGGGAGTAGATCCAAATGAAGCCCAAGCAAGCACCAACCATTATATCACAGAAGGAGCATTTGTGATAAGGTCCCCAACATTTAATGGTGTTGATTATCATTACTGGAGAGATCGGATGAAACTGTTCATTGAGAGCAGCAACATCGATCTATGGGACATAGTTACTGATGGTGACTATATACCCATGCTAAATGGTCATCCCATTCCTAAAGTTGAGTTGACTGGCGAGCAGAAAGTCAGGGTACAACTTAATGACAAGGCTAAACTCTACTTAGTTTGTTATTTAAATAAACCTGAGTATGAAAAAGTCCATGGTTGCAACTCTGCCAAGGAGATTTGGGATACATTGCCATCATCCCATGAGGGAACTGATAATGTCAAACAATCCAAGATCAACATGCTTGTTCATCAGTATGAGATGTTCAAGATGTAAGAGTATGAAACCATAGACCAAATGTTTGGTAGGTTTCAGACTATAACAAATGGACTCAAGTGCTTGGGTAGAACTTATGAATATGGAGATAATAATCGAAAGATTCTGAGAAGCTTACGTAAGGCTTGGAGACCGAACGTTACTGCTATCCAAGAGGCAAAGGACCTCAATACCCTGCGAATAGAGGAACTTTTGGGCTCTCTCAAGGTTCATGAGTTAGAAATTGGTGAGGATGTTAGCAAAAAGAAGACCCTAGCTTTGAACTCAAAATCCAAACAGTCCAGGTATGGAGCCATGAAAGCCATGCAAACTAAAGAGACTTCAAGCGCAGAAGAAGGATCTAAAGATAGTTCAGAAGATGAAGATGATCTTGCTCTTATGAGTAGAAAAATCAAGAAGATGCTTCAAATGAAAAGAAGATACAAGAAAGATCAACCTTTCAGAAAACCAAGTGGAAAGTCATGCAAGGTGAACTATCAAGTGCTGACCAAATCACCTGCTTTGAGTACAAACAACCTAGTTATATAAAGGCTGATTGTCCAAAGCTAAGGAAATCACTCTTCATGAAGAAGTTCTTCAAGAAGAAGAAAGGTTTGATGGCCACCAGGGAAGATCTTGATGACTCTACCTAAGAAGAAGAAGAAGAAGAAGAAGAAGAAGCCAACCTTCGCTTTATGGCCACCCTGCCATCTTTAGATAGTGAAGATTCAGAGATGTATTTAACTTGACAAATAAAAACTCCACAAATGGTACATGGACAGTGGATGCTCGTGTCACATGACGAGAGAAAGGTCTTTGCTCCAAAACCTTAGTCACAAGGATGGAGGAGTGGTCACCTTTGGAGGAAATCAGTAAGGGAGGATCATTGGCATTGGTACAATAGGTATGTCACCTTTGTCATCTATTAAAAATGTTGTATTTGTTGAAAGACTCAAACATAACTTACTTAGCATAAGTCAATTGTGTAATAGTGGTTATGTAGTATCCTTCACAAAAGAAGGTTGTATAGTCAAAAATAAAAATGACCAAGTTCTCTTTACTGCTAAGAGACACAACAATGTGTATAAAATAGACTTGGAGGAACTTGTAAATCAAAATGTTAAGTGATTTCTTTCTGTAGAAGATGAAAAATAGATTTGGCATCAGAAACTTGGGCATGCCAACTTGAGGTTAATCTCAAAGCTTACAAAACACAATCTTGTAAAAGGATTGCCCAAGCTTTCATACAAATCTGACATTTCATATGAAAGTTGTCTAAAAGGGAAACAAAGAAGAAACTCTTTTAAGTGCAAGAATGTTGTTTCCACTTCAAGACCCTTAGAACTTCTGCACATTGATTTGTTTGAACCAACAAGGACTGGAAGCCTTGGTGGAAAGAAGTATGGTTTGGTCATTGTAGATGACTATTCTAGATTCACATGAGTAATATTCCTCAAAAGAAAGCATGAGACTTTTGAGTAGTTCACAATTTTCTGTAAGAAGGTACAGAATGATAAAGGATTATGTATTTCTGCTATTAAAAGTGACCATGGAGGAGAATATTAAAACACAAGCTTCAAACTGTTCTGTGAGGATAATGGGATCTCTCACAACTTCTTTGTGGCCAGAACACCTCAGCAAAATAGGGTTGTTGAGAGAAAGAACAGAAGTCTGCAAGAGATGGGAAGAACCATGCTTATTTCAAGCTCTCTCTACAACGTACTCTGGGCATAAGCTGTTAACACAACATTTACCTTCAAAATAGAATAATAGAATATTGATAAGACCTATTCTCAAAAGGACTCCATATGAATTGTGGAGTGGAAGGAAACCCAACATATCTTACTTTTATGTCTTTGGGTGTGAGTGTTTCATACTCAACACCAAGGATGACATTGGAAAATTTGATGCTAAGGTTCAACTCTAGAACTTTAGCAATTGAAGAAACCATCCATGTAAGGTTCAATGACAAGAAAAAGACTGGTAGTGATCTATCAGATCTTGAAGATGACTTTGCAGGTATAGATCTAAACAAGAAATCTAAGGAGATTCAGAACAAGTCTGAAGGAAGTTCTGAAGCTGAACCATCTGAATCCAATATTGAGTCTCAAATCAGAAACGTATCTTCTGTTAAGAAGGACTGGAGATACAAATCTGCCCATCCTAGAGAGCAAATCTTAGGTGATATTTTTAAAAGCGTAAGAACTAGATCAAGAATTGAATAAGTCAACAATCTTTCCTTACTATCTGAAATAGAGCCTAAGAACATTGATGAAGATCTTCATGATGAAGGGTGGATCCTATCCATGCAAGAAAAGTTGAATCAATTTGCTAGAAGTGATGTATGGAGTCTAGTTCCTAAACCCCATGGGAAAACTATCTTAGGAACCAAATGGGTGTTTAGAAACAAATTGGATGAAGATGGAAAGGTTGTCACAAACAAGTCCAGACTTGTAGCTCAAGACTACAATCAACAAGAAGGTATTGATTTCACTGAAACCTTTGCACCTGTAGCTAGGTTTGAAGCCATTAGAATTTTACTTTCTTATGTAGCAAATAGTGGCATCAAACTATATCAAATGGATGTCAAAAGTGCATTCTTTAATGGAATCATTGAGGAAGATGTATTTGTTAGACAACCCCAAGTTTTGAAGACATCACCTTTCTAAATTATGTTTTCAAACTTAAAAAGGCTCTTTATGGTCGGAAATAAGCTTCAAGAGCTTGGTATGACAAACTAAGAAGTTTTCTCATAAAAAGTGGTTTTGAAAGGGGAAAGGTTGATACAACTCTTTTAGAAAAATGTCAAATAAAGTATTCATTCTAGTTCAGATATATGTTGATGAAATTATTTTTGGTTCAACAAATTCTTCTTTATGCAAAGAGTTTTCTGAGCTAATGTAGTCTGAGTTTGAAATGAGTATGATGGGAGAACTTATGTTCTTTCTGGGACTTTAGATTAAGCAAGAATCTGACTGTATATGGATCCATCAGGAGAAGTATACAAAGGAGATGCTTAAGAAGTTTAAAATGAATGACTGCAATCCTATGGAAACTGCCATGCATCTTTCATTATCTTTAAATAAAGATGAAGGAGAAGAAGATGTTAATAAAAAATTGTATAGAGGAATGATTGGATCATTACTGTATCTAACAGCAAGTAGACCTGACATCATGTTCAGTGTCTGTTTGTGTGCTAGATTTCAGTCAGACCCAAGGATTATGTTAGGGCCACAGGAAACACTAGAAGGGGGGTTGAATAGTGTTTTAAAATCTTTACAGATTTTCTGGAAAACCTTTAACAAACAAGCAAAATTGATTTGAGAATATTTTATCAACCTTCCGAAACTGGAAGTTCAGCAACTTTCTGATGCAACTCAGAAGGTTGAGTGAAAGCCTTTTTGAAATTATTTTCTCTTAAAGAAAAGGTTGTTTTTCTGCTTGGATTATTAAAACAACTTTTCTTAAACCCTCCTCGGTTAGTTAAAACAGATAACAGCGGAAAGTAAAGAGTTGAGGGAAGAGAGAACTTAACACATAGATTTATACTGGTTCACCCACTAACCCAGTGAGCTACATCCAGTCCCAGATCAAACCACCACTGGATTTTCCACTAATCCCGCAAGATTACAATGAGTATTATTTGAACACCTGGCCTCTCCAGGCCCAACAAGTATTCTTTGTTTTCAACTGCCTCTCCAGGCAACTCATGCAGTATTCTTTGTACACTCAGCCTCTCCAGGCTGAAACAAGTATTCTTTGTTCTCAACTGCCTCTCCAGGAAACTCATGCAGTATTCTTTTACAGTCAAGCCTCTCGAGGCTCAGCGAGTATTCTTTTACAGTCAAGTCTCTCCAGGCTCAGCGAGTATTCTTTACAGTCAAGCCTCTCCAGGCTCAGTGAGTATTCTTTCTTCCACCAAGCCTCTCCAAGCTCTCAGACACTTTAAAAGTGTTTACAAATGTGTTTGGTTTAAGTTTCTAAGAAACTTAAACACAGGTTCTCTTGTACAAAGGATAACTGAGTAAAAACTCAGAATACAGAGGATAAATCTAAGTACAAGGAAATGAGAAATAACATAGTGTTTGGCTTGGAATGTATCTTCTTTTGATTTGGCCGATTCACTCTTTTTGTAAGTTTTATCGCTTCTCTTTTCTTCTTTCTTTCAGATGGGCTTTTCTAACTTTTCATACTTTCTTGATCTTTTTCTTTTGAATAGCCCCTTTCTCTCTAGTTGGTCAGTAGCTTCAGAATGTATCTTTTTGAGAATATGGCCGACACCTTCAAAGTCTTGAATGAAGCTATTTATAGAGGCTTGAAAAGTAACCGTTGAAGGTTGCTTTGTTACTGTTGAGATATAGCTTGTAGCTTTTGATAGCCTTTGACTTGAACAGAGTAGGTGTGCAGGAACTGTACCGTTCTGACACACAGTAGGCATAAAAAGTTCTTTTTCATGTACTATGAATCAGAGAGCGCAGAAAGAACTTTTGTAGATAGCCTTTTCGTAGTTGCTTGTAGAAGAAGTTTAAAGACCTTTAAATCTTTTGTGCAGAGTGTCTTCTGACTTTGGCAGATTTTACGTTGAACGTATTCAGTAAGTCTTCTTCTCATAGATGATGCAACTCTTCAGAAGGTTGGATAGATTTTCAGTAGGTTGTTCAATTCTTCAGATTGTTGCTTTGACTTGAAGATTTGATCATGTCAGAGTTGTTGCAATAACAAAGACAAACTACCTTTCTCAGTAGAATCTGTTTATATATGATCAAATTTGTTAAGCATTAAAACCAAGGGTAAAGAGTCTTGAATTAAATTGAATACTTAATTTATATTGAGACTCAACAGATTACTCATTACAAAGCTGTAAAAAGAATTTTCAGATATTTAAATGGTACTACTAATCTTGGTATTTGCTATAAGAAAAGTAAGGATTGCAAGTTAGTTGGATACTGTGATGCTGACTTTGTTGGAGACACAGTTGAAAGAAAAACACCAGTCGTGGATGCCACTTCATTGGAAGTAACATGATCAGCTGGTCAAGCAAAAGACAAAGCACCATTGCTTTTTCCACAGCTTAAGCTAAGTACATTGATGTTGCAAGTTGTTGTTCATAGTTGCTATGGGTAAAATATCAATTAGAAGATTTCAATATTTTTGAGCATGCAATACCTGTGATGTGTGATAATAAAAGTGCTATAAATTTGTCTAACAATCCCATTCAACATTCTAGGGCAAAGTATATAGAAATTAAACATCATTTTATTAGGGACTATGTTCAGAAAAGGACTTTTGATTTTAACTTCATTTATACAGAACATCAATGGGCTAATATTTTCACAAAGCCTTTAACTAAAGATAGATTTAAGTTCATTAGAGGTCATCTGAACATTCATGCATTGTCTGAGAAATGATTGTCTGAAATGCATCATCTAAAGTATGCTTGCATCATCTAAATGAATGTTCTAAAATGCGTGTGTCTGAAATAATATGGTCATATGAACATGTGCTTAAATCTGAATCTTTAATGACGATTTAAAACTTCACTCATAAGTAACGTATCAACTAAGACAGTTTACATTCACACTTTTCAAAATGTAAAACTTTGAACTTGACTAAGTTTCCAAGGTATGTTCAAACCCTAAGGATGACAAATAAGCCTTCTCATTGCCTATAAATAAGAGAAGAAAAGTAAAATTGTGGCATAGGGTTATTATCACTTCTGTATGGAAAACCCAAACCCTTCGTCCAGTAGCTATATTATATTTTTTCTTTCTATGCAAAGGCTATCAAGAAGAGTGTTGATGGAAGACTACCTCTGTAGGAACGATGAAATACCCCCTGCACGTGTGTTCAAATTTGTACACTGGGATATTACCCTGGTGAAGGACCCTGGAGGCTGTCCAGAAGCTGAAGTTTTGACATTCTAGAAAGACGTAAAATCAATCTTCTGCAAGGATAATGCAACCTTGGGTTCTTCCTTAGGAGGGTTTCTGGGACTCTCACTCAATATTGAGATCCTAGCAACTGTAGTGTACATACCAGGTTCTAGTATCGTCTCCACGAAACCTCTCCCTGTGTTCCTATTCCAGAGGAATGTTTGCTAGTAGGACTTTGGACCTTCTCCTAGCTCTAGGATTTTCCAAAACCCCAAACCCTAGCCGACTGCTAAAGAAGGCAGTAGCGTCAAGAATTATGGCTACAGAAGCAACCTGAAGGGGAAAGCTCAAATGCTCAGATCTGAACATACCACACTATAAATGACTTTTAGGAAACTGAGAAAAGTGAATGTACTCATGTCTATGATGTAAAGTTATTTAAGATTCAATAAAATGAGAATTTGATCAATCCTATATTGTTAAATGTTCTATGTTTGATCTGAAATTTTTATTTGCATTTTGCTCTAAAAATTAGCGAACTGCTTCTTGAATATGCTTAACACATCTTAAAGCTCTGGTGTATATCCTATTAAAATGATGTTATCATATTATCAATTATTCTTACTGATGAATGCTTTATTAACCTTTTGATTGATGACAAAAGGGGGAGTGAAACTAACAAAATTTATTGAGAAATATTACGTAGTTAAAGCAGAAGTTATATGCAGTTCAGTGGGAGCGCATAATGCATACCAAAGTACATGAACACATAACGTTTATCAAGCAAACAAAAAGAGAAGAAAATTGTTGAGGGGGAGCAACTGTTATTTTTTTTCGATATTATATTGCTCTTATTTCTCAAATTATCTCTCTTAGTTTATTTAAGTTTGTCATCATCAAAAAGGGAGAGAATGTTGAGTCTCAAGACCTTAAAAGTCTAAAGACTTACCCAACAAATAGTTTTGATGATTATAAACTTAATTAAACTCAGAATTTTATGCTTAATCAATATTTTCAAAGTTCAGATATTTCAAAGACGGTCTGAAGAAAGTCTGTCTGAGTCTACTATGTTCTGAAGTTGGTCAAATTTCTGAAGATCAAGGAACTGTGTGAAGTGTGAATGGTTCAGACAATGGTCCCCATTTGAAGATGAAGTCTATCTGAAGTACAAGGGCATCTGACGTGTCAAGTCAAAGCCAGTACCAGAACCACACGCAACCTCAGAAACATCAGAAAAGCAAGACAAAATGCAAATTTTTGGCTGCGATTCAAAATGGAAGCACAAAAGGAGAAGTGTTGCGCTGTAGAAGTCGCAGAAGTCTGAACAGCGCTGCAACCTAGTATGGTGACAATGGTTGTGTCTCAACGAGATGAAACACATTTAATGGTATTTCACAACGGACTTCTCAACGACGTTCTTCAAACTGAATAAAGCCTAAAAATACCAGATGTCTCCAAAAATGAAGTAGAGATTTTACAAATTCTATAAGCCCAAGCTTCACAAAACGCTGTAAAAATCCTTCCAGGATTTACTTGTTGTAAAAACTATTGTACAATCAAATTTTATATCAAGAGTTAGATCTCTGTTATTTCTTGTACACCCAGAACAAAGAACTTGTCTTCTAAGTTCCAATTTCTCTTTAAACATTAACTTGTTAGAGTTAGGAGTGGCTTGGTAGGACAAAGCATACTTGTTGTGTAGAGCCTGAAGAGGCTTGGTGAACAAAAGAATACTTGTAATTTGTTGAGATTAAGGGAAAATCCAGTAGCTTGTTAGCACTGGGACTGAAGGTAGCTCACGGGTGGTGTGAGTGAATTGGGATAATTTGATGAGTGTTTTTCTATCTCTTATCTTAGTATATTATGTTTATTCTAACAAGAAGAGGGAATTTGAACTAAGTTTTTATAAACAGCTTTGTGGAAACATCCTTACAAAAAGCTTTTTGCATAAACTCTGTCTGAAATCTTCAGACGAAGAACAACGCTTCAGACAGCGTTTGAATCACTGTTTGAAAGCCCTTTGAACTTAGTTTTCAAAAAGGTTTCCATAAAAATGATTAGTTCATAAAAACACTATTCAACCCCCCTTCTAGTGTTTTCCTATGTGTTTCTACAAGGGCACTGTCTCATGAGATCTTTATACCTCAACCATGCATCTAAGATCAATTGTTTTGCTTGGAGGGAAATACTTCTCTAAGAATGTTTTCTCCGTCTCCTCCTAAGTAGTGATGGATCCTGTTGGTAAGGATTGGAGCCATGCTCTAGCACTATCTCTGAGGGAGAAAGAAATAAGCGAAGCCTCAAAGCATCTATTGAAACACCATTCATCTTCATCAAATCACAACACTCCCAAAAAATAGATATGTGAAAGTTAGGGTCTTCTGAAGGTAACCCAGAGAATTGGTTTTGTTGCACCGTGGAGAGAAAATAGGATTGCATCATGGAATGCGTAAGTTGAGAATTAGGTGTACGATATGAACACATTGGGCGTGTATCATCTTCATTCCGATCCGACATAGGAATAACAACAAAATTCATTCTCCCTCTTAACAAAAGATTTCTAGTATGGAATGTCCTTCCAATCTCGGGTTCATGATCTACAAGTTCCCGAGGACTTTTGATCTTGTACTAGGGACCTTCGTTTCTTTGTAAAAAGGGAGAAAGAAAAATAAAAAATGATTTTTTTAATTAATAAAAAAGGGGTTTAGTCTAACAAAATTGCAAATAAAATTGATATAAAAGAAGATATAATCCCCGCCAACGGCGCCAAAAACTTGATAGCAATCGCAAGTGCACAATTTAGTCAAGTAGTATAAAAAATATTGTTTCCACGGGGATTATATTGTTAACTCCCAATTATCCACAACCAAGTTATCTAAACGCATCCAATTAAGTTTTAAAGTGGGAAAGATAAAGATTTGGATAAACAATAAAATAAAATCTAAATTATTAAATCAAATAAAAAAGGAAATATATATATTAAATGGATAAAATCAAATCTAAAAGCTTTCAAGGATTGAGATTCACCACAATGTACACCAAAGATTATGTAAAATCTTCTCATTTATTATGTTTAACTAATTTTGAAGGAGAATTATCCTAATATAATTATTATTTCCTTTCAAGATATAATGACGTATTTGATTAAATTAATTCCTACTTTCGTGGTAATTAAATTTAAATCAAATCCTTTAAGCTTTGTGATAATTGTTAAAATCCTCAAGAGATTTAATCTTCTTTCATGATTAAGATTCCCAGGTTCAATTTTAGGATATTCCAATACTAAGGCTCACCTTTTAATTCTTACCCTAATATTTAAGATCAAGCAAATATGTGGCCATTCATATTCACAAGCATGAAGTGGACCAAGAATTTGATTGGGCTAGTCCCAATTCCCAGAAAAAGAAGTCTACTCAGCCATATCTAATTTAAAACCAAGAATTATGAATTTAAACATGCTAATTCAAAAAAAAAAACTTAAAAGAAGGGAGTAGAAAATAGAAGGAAATCTAATTCCACTCTCTGAAGCTCGATGTCTTGTTGAATTTGGTAGAAATCCCAAAGCTTTGCTTCTAGAGGTCTTCAACTTTCGCTTTTGATTCTCGTAGAATGTGGCTACTCATGATTTAATTCTTCCCCCTTCCCCTTCTCAAATTGTGTCTTTAATTAGCTTTTATACTTGGAAATAGAGTTGGGCTTGGCCTATCACCAATTGGCATCAATTAAAAGTCAAATTGGGCCAAAATTCTCCACCTACAAAATAAAATATAAAAAGCAGTGATCTGAACTAAAAGGAATAGAAATGCATGTTTTAACTAATTAATATACATGATTTTTCACAATTAAGATTCTAAACTACCTTAAATTATTATGCAATTTATGCACACATCAGTTCCATTGGGGTGGTTTTGAGTTTATGATTTTTTTATTTTCAAATGTAAATTTCAAAAGAAAGGGTGATCAACTAAAATGAAGTTAAATTGATTTTTAACTCAATTTCAAAACACTTTTACCTCACATTTAAAATCAAAAAAGAATTTGTAATTATGGGTTTTAGTTTCAAAAACATCAAATATCTTTTATTTAGTCTCAACCTTTGGAAGTCTATTTTGAACCTAAGCTTTTATGCTGAGAAACTATCAAAGCTAAGTGTTGTTATTTCAAGTATGTATCTAAGTTTTAGATAGCATAGACTAACCCAAAAATTTTCAAGATTCAAACTCCATCTGAATATGAGTTTGAAGTTACTAGGTCAAAAGAGCATCTAAAGAACAAACTAAGAAGAAGCATCGAAAATAGTGTTTGGAGAGTAAGAGGTGCTGACAACTTTTAAAATCTTAGATAATTGGAAGTTAAAACAAGTCTTCACGCAAAGTCAACCTGGTAGTAGATTCGTACAACATTGTGCAATGTCCTAAACTCCAAAAAGAAAGACAAAAGGTAGCTTTCTGTTGAATAAAACATTCAGTCATACACTTCAGACCGTCTCAAAACCTGCAGTCATACACTTCAAAAAGAAAGACAAAAGGTAGCTTTCAGATTGTCTCAAAACCTGCTGTTATACACTTCAGATTTTGTTAGTTCTTAAGACTAATAAAAATTCTTCAGATTATTATACATCAAAACTTAGAGATTTTAGACTATGATTTATTCTTTTTCCAACATCTGTGTTGTTTAACCTTTGTATGTTGAACGACTTGTACACTTTTTGAGAAACTTTTTTGAGTTGTTTCTCTTAAGTATATTTGTAATTTATATCATTTAGTGAGTTTCTAAGAGAACTTAGGATTTATTTCTTTTCAATCTTTCTATATGTTGGGCTGAGGAAGCATATTCAAGTACTTGTTTTATAGCTTAAAGAGGCATATTCAATACCTATGTAACTTTGTTTTTATAGTGAAAAAATCTTAGCTGGGTTGTCAAGGATTGAGCGTAACTCTCAAGTGGTTAGAGAATGAACTAGGATAAACATTTGTGTGCTATTATTAACTCTGAACTGTTCCGTTTAGCTCGTTTGTCTTTTCATTTCAATAACCAAGGGATTAAATTTGTTAATCTAAAACTCTTCTATCGTGCTCTGAAAATTCTAGCTTAAGTGACTCCATCTAAAACTTCATACGGTATTTATTCAATTCTATCAGACTCAGTCTAATATCTTTCAAAACACACTTCACATTATTTCTTAAACAAAATATCTTTGTCAAAAATTTAAGAAAACACAATTCAACCTCCTTCTTGTGTTTTCCTTGTTTGGTTTTTTTTTTCACATCTTCTACCCTACCTCTGCTACTATTATCTGCTCTCTCCACAATTGTTGTTCGACATCCTCTGCGGTACCCATTACCACCAAACTCCCTCTACCGGTGTCGCCCAATTCCTTCCACTACTACCACTCTCGTTCGACGCCTTTCACTAATATTGTTGCTTCCTAGCACCTTCTACCATTACAATTATCATTTGACACATTGCACTACCCCTAACATACATGGAACCCTCAACCATTGCCTCTACCACAACTACTTGGTACTCTCTGTTATTATTGTATCTATCGCTTGACAACCTCCACCGCTACCACCTGACACCTTACACCATTATCACGACCACCTTTTGACACTTTCCATCACTGCAACTTTCACTTAACACCCTCCACTAGCACTCGACACCCTTCACTGGTGCTCGACACACTGCACCACCACCTATACTATCCAACATCCACCATCACCATCTCCACGACCTAGCAACCTCTACTGCTACCATTGTCATCCAACACCCTCCAATACTGTTGCCGCAACTTAGTACTCTCCACCACCAACACGATTGTAACATCCTAAATTTTATTAAATAAAATAAAATTAATAAAATAAGAGAAGTAAATAAATAATAATATTAGTAATATTAGTATTTTTATTAATAGTGTTATTTCTAATTAAAAAAAAAAGGATGAGTGGGTTGAGGGTGGGCCCAACCCAATTAAGTATTTAAGTAAGGAGGGGTTACCAATTCACCCTAATCCTTATTTTTCAAATCGTCGGAGAGCGAAACCATAAGGAGGGGAGAAACGACGTCTCAAGAGGAGATTACTGCAGAGTGATCATCAAGAAAGAGTTAATCTTTGTTGTTCGACCTTCACCTTCAAGGTACGGTGGGGGAAAGGGTGTTGTTTGTATGTGTATGTGGGGGTGCTTGGGTAGTGAGAGCAACCATAAGACCCTCTAAGGCTTTAAATTCGAATTTGATATGTGCATTACGTGTTGTATGATGAAAATCTGTTGTTTTGGTGATTGAATGTGTTAATCTTGATAAATCTTGATGAATTGAATGAGGGTAGCGAGAAGAGCGAAAAAGGGGTAAATAAGGGTTTTGCGATTGGGGATTATAATGGAATAAATGTGAAAATCTGTTGTAAAGAATGGTGTTTTCGTTGATTTTGTTCGGTAAAAACGTGTAGGATTGAAGTATTAATAATGAGGATTGATTAAAGGTTGAAGAAAAGGGTTTAAAAGGGGAAAAATTGCAAGAACTGTTGTCTCGTGTCGCGGGTAATCGATTACAGAAGTTTGTAATCGATTACAGGGTTTTCTGGGCAGCGTTGAGTGAGTTTGGGTTGCTGGTAATCGCTTACAATGGGTCTGTAATCGATTACCAGAGAGTTGAGTTTCTGGTAATCGATTACAGCTGTGTGGTAATCGATTACCAGGCTTTGACAGCTTTCTCTCCTAGAAAAGAATGTGTCGTTTAAGGGTGCAAATGAGCTCGGAATACTATCATATAGCATATCAAACTGAAGCCCCGGATCTTAACTTTCTAATAGAAGTGGAATTATCTTAATTGGACACCTAAAACTCTAGATATTTCCAAATTAGTGCACCAAGGTCATTAAGCTTAAAACTTGAAGATTCCAAAATTGAGTAACGGTCTCTGGTAATCGATTACAGCTGTGTGCTAATCGATTACTAGGCCAAAAATGAGTATGAGAGTGTTGTTTAAGTGGTGTTGTGATCCTTTAATTATTTGTTGATAATTATGTGAATTATTTGTGGAATTGATAGATTAATTAGATGTTTAGAGTGTATTCATTGTGGTATGAGTATGATGATATGAATATCTCATGTGATGTTAGATGTTTATAATATTGTGATGTATGATGTTGATGTGATGAGCATATAAGGTATGTCATGATGATGATAATATATTGATGCATTGAGCATATGAGGTGTGAAATATATGATGATGATGCATTGAGCATATGAGGTGTGATATATATGATGATTATGCATTGAGCATATGAGATGTGATATGATGATGATGATGATGCATTGAGCATATGAGCTGTGTGATAATGATGATATAGATGCATTGAGCATATGATGTGTGATATGATGATGATTATGCATTGAGCATATGAGATGTGGTACCTGAGATGCACGAGCCCAAGAGAGGGGTGTTGTGCAACCTACCAGCCTGTGTGATGATTAACGGTAGGGTTGTGCAACCTACCGGCCTGTGTGGTGACTAACGGTAGGGTGCAACTCAGGAGGTGAACTGCATGGACCCATAGAGGGGGTGCAGAGACCATGATGGGGGACATTCTTGCACGAGCCTAGAGTGGGGTGTCATGCAACCTATCGCCCTGTGTGGTGATTAATGATAGGGCCATTATTGCGGGCGGATGTCTTTGCATGAGCCTAGAGTGGGGTGTTATGCAACCTATCGGCCTGTGTGGTGATTAACGGTAGGGCCATCATTGGTAACAACTAGGGAGATTGATGAGGTGCGCCCACTGTGCGGAGTTCCAAGTCATGATCCTTGTGATGAGGTTGATGAGGTTTGGTGTGCATGATCCTCAAGAGCTATTAGTATAAATCCCCAAATCTCAAAACCTTAATAATTAAACATCAATGATCAATCATCTTAACCTTGAATTTACAGCCTCGAATCCATTATCGATCCCTTAGGTTACTCATCTAAAGGAATGGGAACTTATCCTTAGTGGTCATCCTATCCTGACCTTTGATGTCTCACTCAGCACCTAAATCCACAAGTCAAATCAACTATTGGCTACACTAATGTACCATCTCAGGACCTAGAGGTCTTGGCAAACTCGTTTTAGAAGCTTGATCACTCGGTTCATTCATACTACCTTAATTCTAATTAGGGTGTTAAGTTAATTCTTTTATGAGGTGTGATTCTATGCTACCTTGTCTCCTTCCCAGGAGATCGCCCCATCTCAGGGTTGCCTCTTTCTGCCATGGAATCCTGCATTCGCAGAACAAGTCAACTTCTTCCATTTCATGCAGAACCATTCAAGCAAGAATAAGCAACGCTATACACATATCCTCATATTACTAAGATAGTAAGATGAGAGCAACCAATTCACACAAGGCAAACAATCAACATAAACAAACATTCAACACAGAGTAAACACAGAGAGAAGGGTATTGCAGACCATACCCGAGGCCAAAAGGAAAGAACAACTCTGATACCACTAAATGCGACACCCTTAGTTATACCGCTAAGAGTATCACATTACGAACGTAACCGATGACTCTCATTTTTAAGTGTATGCTTAGAAAATACGGGAATATTTTTTTTTTTGAAAGAGTTTTTAATAAGAAACTTAGTCATCAACAACTAATCGCATTCTAATTCCATTTTAAGTATTCATGAAAACGTCCTTTTCTTAAGTCTGAAATTCATTTTCTAAAAACATCTAGACGATTCAATCATTCTGCATACATACACAACATACACGCAGATACAAAGGGGATCATGGGAAGAAAACCTCATAACATATATACAGAACCATAGTGTCAAAGTAATCCCGGAGTAAACAATACCACCATACAAAACAAGAGTTCTAGTAGTAGACTATAATAAATAAGACCTCAGCCTAAACAAAACAAAACAAAAGGCCACTAAATCAGAGCTGCTACTAACTAGACTCGTGACTACCCCCAGTTACGCTATCCTACTCGTCATCATCCGTCTCAGCAGGAATCCATCCACAACTCCTCCCTCCAGTACCCCCGAGGTTGGTCATCCCAAAGTCTTCTGAGGGGTCGTCACTGGAAGAATCCTCTTCCGGCTCCTCATCCTCAGAGTCATCCTTCAGGTCTTCCTCTGGGTCCTCCTCCTCAGATGTAGTGTCATCGATCACGATCATGTCTGGCTCACTCGGACGGGAACGGCCAAATGCGTCAAAATATACGGGCTGTGGAGGTGACATCTCTGGACCGGGAGAGTAACGAGGGGAATCTGGCTCGCCCATGGTCTCCATCCGTGAGGACTGTGACGATGCTGATGGAGAGGGGCGATGACGACGGTTGAGAAAAGTAGTGTAGTGACGGAGTCTGGGTGGAGTCTCAAACTCAAGGATCACCGGCACTGTGAAATCTATCTCCGGTACCAGGGGAAGGCTGGGATGAGAAATGGTGATGCGCACCTCCCCCGTGAAGACACATCGCCTAGGGACGTCGGTAATTCGCCACTGGCCTCGTGGCTCCCACCTCAACGTGATCCTCATAGTGGACATCCTGAATCTCTCCAATACCAACTGTCGACGTGGCGAAGAAGTATGACGACAGGGAATAACAGAAGCAGAAAAGGAAGGGTGAGAACATCACATGAACTCATATCAAGTAGAATATAGTAACTAGAGCATCAATAAAATATTCACAAGCATCCACATAATCTCAATCACAAATATGCAGCTGATGCTACCATGCTATATGTATCTAATGCATGAGGGCCCGGGGAAAACAGCACCAAAAGCAGAGCACATAGCAACTGCTCGACCATATATGTACAATATATCAGGAGTATAGTCTGTACTAGCAAATAGTACGAAGAGCATTGCTCAATCTCTGGCCAAGACGATTTTCCGACTTCCAGACAAACTCGCTGATTATGAAAACTTGAGAGCGACAGGATAGTCAAGCCTGTACCCCGTTTGCACGACAGTAGGGGGCGAGCCTACGCCACTTATGCCATTCCGGGACCTGACTCATCCTCAGGGCTGGTCTCCTTTACTGGACCGCTGGTGTTCTTTGCAAAACCCAGTGCACCCGTCCCATCCAGTTTCACATTGTACTAGAGTGGTATTGCCATATAGGTCGTAAGGCTTTTGAACCTTAATCATTATTGATGCACATGATGTATGTCACACCGCAAACACTTACAATATTACGTCCTTCAGACAAACCCATTGAATCTTTTTACGTCACCACTTTATTGTGGTGCAACCTTGTAGATTCAAGGTCTTTCTTTTGAGGAAAACCAAATCACACTCTCTTGCCAAGCTTCTCAAGTTTTATGTAGAGAGAAAGTGTTGGTTATAGTCTTTTAAGGTAGTTTGTGCTAGCTTCATTGATAATCATATTCATTTAAGTCCTACAATTTACTAAGGCTTATGGATATGTCTTATGAAAGGCATTACTAATCCTAATTTCACTTGTATGACTAATTAAGATTAGGCTTGACCTTTAATCATAACTAGTCTTCATTAATCGAATGTCAATTTATCTTTCCTTCTTTAATTAAGTCTTAATCCTTACTTAAGATCCTAATTAATTTCTAATTATCCCTTAATCTCTTCCTTAATCTTGGATTAAGGTTTTTAATTATGCTTGGTTAAGGTTAAATTATAATTAATTAGTTTTTAACCGTCGTTAGAGATTAATTACTTAATTAACACTTATATTAATATTAATTATCTTTAGACTTAATTAATTATTAATTAACTTAAGTAATTTAGGCTAATCAACTTAGGTGATTAAATTAGTTAAGTCTACTAATTAATCCTAAGTTTAATTTTCACAACTTAGATTAGTGTTGAAGTTCAACCCTAATCTAAACCTAAGCCCATGAATTATTTTTTTGTTGTCTTTTAAATTGAGTTTTGACTTTCTTTTTGAAGGCTTTGGGACTAAACAAAAGCCTAAAGGTTATTGGACCCATGAGAGTCCATTTTTATTCATAATAAATAAAAATATGACTTTTAAATAGATTTTTATTTTAGTTAAAATAAAAATCCGAATTTAATTACTTAATTTAAAAACTTATCTTATTTACAATTTAGTCCTTTTTGTTACAAATTTATTCTTTAGTCTTTTTGGGCCAATTTAGCCCAAAAACATGTTTTAAACATCCTTTTGATCTTTTTAGGATCAAAAGGACATTCTTGATGAGTTTCATCAAGAACACTCATGAACATCAAGAACAACCTTGAATGTTCATCCAAAACTTCAATTTTTTTTCACAACATCCAATCTTCACCAAAACTTCACACATTCATCAATAAACAATCTAAATGCCAAATATCATACTAATCCACTCAAAATCATCCACATACACATTAAAGTTCATAACTCCATTTTCAAGCTCAAAACATCATTATTTTCAAGATAAATCACCAAATCAATTTTTCCACTTAAGATCAACCACATGCATGTACATATATCCATCATATAATCACATCCAAACCATCAAAATAATTTTTGCACACATGCAGCCACCTCTTCCTCTCTTGGCCGAGAGCTTAAGGGGAAAAAGGAGGGATTTTTCAACAAAAATCCTTCCTTGGCTTGCATGCAACACAACCCAACCATCAACAACAATCCAAACCAGATCAAAGACATGCAAACAACAACAATAACCCAGCTCATCAAGACCGAAAATATTTTCTCAAAAACAAGCTCAAAGGTTTGATTTTTCAAGAGAAAAACAAGAGAAAAAGCAAGGATTCAAGGGCAAATCCTTGACTCTAGTTACATGGCCTACTAGAGTTCAAGTTCTCCCCCCCTTTACCTTAGATCTTCAAGGGAATGAGTGCAGATTTTTCCTCCTCCAACAGCCCCTTCAAGCTCCTCCTTCAAGCCTCCAACAAGTGGATTTTTGGTAGAAAGTATGTATTTTTTTTTCTTTAGCTTAAATCCAAGAATGGGACTTAAGCTTGGTTGGTGATTTGGGTGGAGATGAAGAAATTTTGGGGAGAAGAAGGGTGGTGGTGCGCGGCCAGCAAGGGAGAAAGAAGAAGAAGAAGAGAGAAAATGGGTAGGTGGAGAAGATGGCTAAGTGAAAAATGGCCATAAAGTGAAGCTTCTCCTTTATATAGACTTAATGGTGTGAAGGAAGACATGGACAAGTGGCACACATGCACCATGCTGTGCAGCGCAATTTTCAGAGGAGAAAATAAGGTTTGTGCAATTTTTTTCTGGCCCGGATCAAGAGTATTCGGGCCCGGGTCGGGGTACCGGAGGGCAAAAAGGTCAATTTTTGCAGAAAAATCCCAAAAATTCCCAGAAAATTCCTAAAAATAGGAAATTTAATACTAAATCCAAAAATATAAATTTTGGTGATAAAAAATAATTTTAACAATTCAATAAAACACGAAATGCGGTAAAACGGTAAGAAGCGGACGTTACAGTAAGTAGAGAGAGAAAATTAAGGTTTTATTTACAGAGATTGTATAGAATTATAATTATAATTTTAAATCATCTTTTAAGGTTCAAAATATATCTTCCATATTTTTCTACAAATTTTTTTTTTTCATATGCTGGCTATGGTTATACTGTTAATTGGGGCATTTTGATCTTTTTGCCCAGAAGTGCTAGAAAAATTCTAAATAATTTTCTAAAACTCATCACTAATTATATTAAGAGTATTTTGAATAAAGGTATAGATACCTTAGAGTTTTAGCTATTTTTAATAATTAAATCTATATTTTCCTTAACTGTATAATTACTAAAGGTGTCTTAGGTTATTTTCTCAAACACCTCTCTAGAGAAATTTACTCATAATTGTGGTTGGGTATTATAAATTTGGTTGTCTATTAAAAGCTACTAAATACTTTATAATTAAATGATTATTACTATTTTAAAATTTTCTTTATTCTATCTATACACCAGTAAGAAAAATTGCGGGTGTTACAATGATAGATGAACATGCATTGCATTTGATGATGAAATTGAATTATATTATGACGATATGAGTATTATTGATGATATGAGTATTATGTGTTGAGTGTGGAGAATGTGTGTTCTTGATGATTTACGAGTGTGACTTATAAACTGGTGATGAGATAATATATTTGCTAATAAGAGTATGAGATGATATGAGTATGATATTATTTGATGATGATGATGACTATGTGTGGGTGAGGATAAGGTAGCCTTCTGTGTGCATGTATGAGTTGGTATTCTTTTCCTCACCGTTTTCTCTGTGGTTTATTTACAGGCGACGATGATGGCACATCAGGTGCCGAGTATTGAATTGAAGGGGTGTCGCTCTGATACTTGTGACATCAGGGCTTAGTATTAGGGGTTTTATTTTATGATTTTTAAGAGGAGATTATGAAAACTATTTTAAGTGCCTTACATGGCCAATATGGATATTTTGATGTTGACAATTGCGATTTTGATGTTTTAATTACTTTGAAAACCGTTGACTTTAAATTTAATCTGAATTGAGTTGACTTTGAAACAAATGACGTTTTGTTAGAAAGATATGTGAACCTTTTTACCCAGTGTGGTCCGTTACTTTTCCTAAATATTCGTAATTGTTGAATGTCACATTGACCATTCAACACCCTCCATTGTCATGCATTACCATCTGCCTCTCGGTACTCTCCATTGTCGTTGCTACTACCTAACACCTCCACCATTATCATCATTACTTGATACCCTCCACTCTCATAACCACTCAACACCCACCACCATCATCGCTATCACTAAACACCATTCACCACAGCCGTCATTGCCACTTGGCATTCTCCAACTATTGTTTCTTGACACTTTCCATCATGGCCCCCATCCAACACCCCCATCATCTTTGCCATCGCTTTACTTGCTCTAACCACCATTACTCGACACCCTCTAGACCTCCATAACTAGAGCTAGTGTGACTAAGATACTTTTATTTTATCTTATCTCTTTTGTCTTAACCATCAAGTAGTAAGTTTCACCATAAATTTTAAAGTAGAAATAACAATAAATTAAAATTGAAATTATAAAGTTAAAAATTAGTTTTGATTTTAAAAAATTTTAAAACTTATAATTGACAACTCTAAAAGCAAGGTCATAAACTTTTGTAATAAAAAATTATCACTTACATACTGTCATAGTTAAATATAAGAGCTTCATTAATTTAAAAGTTTTTTTCATGGTAAATAGTGATGTGGTAAATTTAAAGATTTATCACTTACCTTATGTATAATTAAATTTAATAAATAATATAATAAAATATTATTAAATGTTTATGTAAAAGTTGTTTATATTTATATATTAAATTCTTAATTTAAAAGGATGTATATGAAGGAATATGTTGCGGAATATTCCATCTCCCAAAACACAATTAATTTAACAATTGTATTGAGATTTTGTAAATTTTCATGATAAAGTAATTGCCATTGAAAATGTGTTTATTTATTACTTTATTAAACTTGAATTATTGAATAGAATTAATCATTCAATTTCATGCAAATTAAAATTATAGGGTCGTAAATGACAAATGTTGTTACTCGTAAAATTGATTGTATAAAGTATGAATGCAACCATATATTAACATGACTTAATAATAATTATTACAAACAAAAATATATATTTTCCCCTTTCAATTTGTACTTCTTTTTTTCGGTACAGTTCAATTTGTACTTCTGTCTTCGCTTGTAAATTCCAATTCCATTTTTTCTCAGCTGAGAATTTTCCCGGAAAATTTCACGGTCTTCGACTACGATTTCGCAGCCAAAAGAAAAAAGAAAACAAAGAAGCAATTCCGAATTTTTGTTCAATCATTCTCAGCGGGCAATAGCATCACCCAATTTCTTGCCCAATTCGAAAGAAGAAAAACAAAGAATTAAATGGCGTCGCTGGGATCTTCATTCTGGTGCTACAGATGCAACCGAATCGTTAGGGTTCCAATCGTCGCTGAGCAAGAGCCCTCGTTACTCTGCCCCGATTGCGCTTCCGGTTTCCTCGAAGAAATCCGAAACCCTACCCACTCCGACCACGGCGGCAGCACAACACACCGCCGGCGAGGCGGAAGCGGCGACCGGTCACCTTTCAACCCGGTTATCGTCCTCCGCGGTGGAAACGACGTCGTCTCGCCAGAGAGCCGGAACTTCGAGCTCTATTACAATGACTCCGGTTCAGGTTCCGGTTCGGGATCCGGTCTTCGTCCGTTGCCAGCTACCGTGACGGAGTTTTTAATGGGCTCGGGCTTCGACCTCTTACTAGACCAGCTGGCCCAAATGGAAGGAACCGCGGTTCGGTTGGACCGGCCTCCGCCACCGGCCGCGTCAAAAGCCGCGATCGAATCGATGCCGGTCGTGAAAATCATCGCCGATCATGTGCGAGCCGAATCTCAGTGCGCCGTTTGTATGGAACCTTTTAAGCTCCATTGCGACGCTCGCGAGATGCCCTGCGGCCACGTGTACCATTCCGATTGCATCGTCCCTTGGCTCTCGTTACGCAACTCGTGCCCGGTGTGCCGCCACGAGCTCCCCTCCGCCACCACCGCCACCGATGACTGTGGCGGTGCCGTGGGGCTCACCATATGGAGGCTCCCCGGAGGAGGATTTGCCGTTGGCAGGTTCGTCGGTGGAAGGGAACTTCCTCTTGTGTACACTGAAATGGATGCTGCATTTAACGGTGTCGGTGGTGGTAATGCTCCTAGGAGGATCTCTTGGGATTCCGCTGTTGTAAGATCGAGGGAGAGAAGAGGAATCGCATTTCGTGGTGCTTTGCGCAATCTCTTTTCGTATTTTCGGAGGGTTAGCAGTTCTTTCTCTCGTTCTTCATCTAGTGATAATTCAGCTATGAATGCAAGGTCTCGGTCTACCACAGTTCTTTCTAGATTCTCAAGGAGGGGCTTGTAGTTTCAATTACAAATGCTGAAGCTTGAAGTTTTAATTTTTATTTTGATTTTTTTTAAAAAAAATTTGAGGGTAAGGGTTAATTTGTAGGAACTAGGAAGGATTGCAATCTTTTGTCATGTTTTTACTTAAGTATTCAATTGCGGTTATAGTTCTGCAATTTTTCTCTGTTCAGTGAGGAAGCCACTTACAAAATGTACGGTTTCTCACAAAATGTAAATAACACTACACCTGATAAGCGGTTTTGAAATTGCTTAATGGCGGTTCTGGAATGATAGAGTTTTGCAATTTGCTTGTGACAAGGTTTTGTTAGAATGGAAGGCAGAAAGACAAGCTGTTAGTTATGATGGGCCATAAGAAAATTGGAGGTAAAGGATCTTGTGTAACTTTTCTGGATCTCTTCATTTTTTGCTTTCAAGGATTCCATTGGTTTTTGTAGTTAGAAAATAGCTAATGCTTGTTAGTTCTGGGGTTTTATTTATTTGGAAATGCGGTTCTTAGGTTACGGAAAATTATGACTTGTTTTGATGTAACATGTCCTGTTTCTTTGTCTACACATAATATTGGTTTATTTCAGGTTCATATAAGATGTCATTTAATATTTGTGGGTCTTCTTTGATGGCATATGTCATTATCAAACTTATTTTTGCATGTGATCGGTTTAGGAAGATAAAAATGTCTTCCACAAAGTCACTCAGTGGAACTACTTACACCTTCAGGATGGGGCAATTGCACTACGTAATGATACCAAATAGCATTAAAGGATGTGCTAAGAAACATAGATTACCATTTAAAATAAGATCTCCAGTTCCTTTCGAGTAGTTTGTTACTTATTTAGGAGGATGGCGGTTCTACTGAGTAAATTGTCAATCTAGGTGTTGATTCTCATCTATGCCTTTATTGGTGAAATCTACATTTAACAAGCAGTGTTACATTGTTTGGTTTAGGTGTTTGATTTCATGTTTGATCACTTTCATTTGCAAGTTTCATTTTGGCTAAGTAGAAAAGGAATAAATGCTGGACACTGGTGACTTGAATAATTTTAATTTCTCACATCTACTTGGGAATTTCTCTTGTAGCCTGTTGCTATTAGTAATTTGAGGGTATTGTGATATTTCCATTGATTTTATTATAAGATCTAATGAAAGTAATGAGCGACAACTAAACAAGATGCCAGCATTAACTGCATTGAGATACATTTGCATCTGCTGGCTTCTTTTGTTGGTGAATTCTAGTTGTTCTGTTGTCTCATAACTAATGTTTGATTGCAATATCTTTCCACTATTTTTATCAATAACATGATTTGTATGGTATTTGCATAATGGCATTTGATGCAACCTGCTTTCAAAGATAGAAATTTGAGATGTTGACAATGCATTATCAAGAGGAATTCTCTGATGATATCTGAAACTCACACCATAAACTTGCATGACTCTTTTTGTGTTTTTCTATTTTCTTTTTATAATGAAATCTTGTTTCGTTAAAATGACTAGAATCTGTTGATTCACTTTGATTGATTGATGAAATGTGAAATTTGTGGGTGTTCAATGATGGTCGATCCTAGGGTTATGGATTCTGGTACAATTTTATGCTGTGTCTGTTTTGTTGATAATCATCATTGACGTTGTCAATGATTGATGTAGTCATTTGCTGCAATAGATGTTATGTCATCATGTTATATAATTGGTTTTTGTTCAGGTTAATATAATATCTGTAGTTTCCAAGCAATAAAAGTGCCACCCTCATCCTGCATTTGTTGTAATTTATGTACTTGTTTGTTTGATTGCCATGATTTTCCATTCATTTATTTTATTTCTAAATCACTGGATGACCAGCTCAGAACTGCATATGGTATACAAGCATTGCTGGAAAGAAAAATAGTTTGCTTACTAAAAACATGCATTTCAGAATCCTGAATCAATAGTGTTGTTGGACTTCGATTTGAAAGTTGCTTGACCATTGTTTTACACTTGGATTAGAAGCCTAGCTATGTTCTGCCATAATGAGATAAGTAACGGTGGTGAAGCCATACAAAATCTACTTTTGCTTACACGAAGTCATTTAACGGTTTCTGTTCGAGGAAGACTGATAAAAGCTTTTTTATGTACCTTCTGATATTCAACAATGGGTTTGTATTTTGTAAGTATGTTGGTTTGGGTTTGTTTCCATTCATTTTTTCTTCTCTGTTTATTTGGCCGTGAGTGTGTTGTGATGAGCTTTAGGAGCATGTTTGTTGATGCAGAAATCAAGGCAGATAATTTCTTAGAATGCCGGATATAGAGAGAAATGGAGCGAGAAATTTCAGGATAGATATTAGTAATTGATTTCATGCTTGCTCTCTATGCAGAGTGCAGAGAGACACCCGTAATCGCGGTTCTTATTAAAAAATGAGTCCTTATTAAAAAATGAGTCCTGCTAACGGGTGTCTTAAGGGCACTAGTTATGGATCTATAAGAAGAAAGTTTTTATTGGAAATCATGACAATGATTGCATCTGTAATATTAAATGTTACGCACTCCAATAAAAACTTTTCACTCTTAGTACCTTAACAAGTGCCCTTCTCCTTAAAAAATTTAGACATTTCGTTAGCACGATTTTTGGGCAAGTTCGGCGGCTGATGCCTTGGTGATAACAATGACAAGATATGGAATTATATGTTTGTATTGAGTAAGTTACTTATTTAATTATACGAGTTTTGTTATGTACATTTAACAATTGTATACAAAACCGTTTGAACAATTGTATACATTGAATGAACGATTAGCTGATTAACTTTTTGTCCTTTTTATTTCAGACAGTGATGATTCATGATTAGCTATTTGTCAAACATTTATAGTCAACCACTGAGATAGAGTATGGATGCATTTTTGTATGTTAGAGTGGTATAGAATTTGGCAGTGTCAAAATCACATTGGAGCTCAGCTCTCCAACGAAGTTGAAAATTTGGAGAATGATTGAGGTGAAAAAGTTAAATTTTTGTAATGGATATTTGATTAACTAAATTATATAAATGAAGTATTCATTAATTTTATGGTATAATTAACAAATTGTAATTTATTATGTTATATTCTACATGCTGGCAGTCACCAAAAAATTCTACATGGTGGCTTGACTTGCCTTTTTAAGGGTGTTTTACTACTATGGGTAAAAATTACATTCTTTGGGAACAAAACAATTTGACATTCTGTTGTCCCAAATTTCAACACAGTTATAATATTGGAGACACGTTAGTAATACACTCTAACCTCTATAAAAATTAATACTCGATAAATTAATAATTTTTTTAAAATAATAATTTTTCTCGTTCCCGACTTGGGTCTACGGTTTAAAGTAATAATCTCAAAAATAAGATAATAATTTTTCAAAAAACCCTTATATAAACTTATTGTCCCTTCAATATTATAAATTAATAATTTTATAAAATTACAGATATAACTAGGACAACTTAATAAAATATGATTACATTGTTATTTGCTTCTTCTTAAAATTTAAATCTTGTTGTATTTCATCTCTAACTTTCCTTGCTGCATTCAAAAGCTCCGGTGTTACGTTTATATAGTGGTTCATATTTTTATCATACATGCACTTGCATTAATTTTTAACCAGTACTACATATTACAGTACAATGAACTTTGTTTTTTTAAGGGAATGTATTATATATTTAATTAGTCACATTGTACATGAACATCATTCAATTAGTCAATACAATGCACATATGTTTTATTCATAAAGAATAATGTAGGTTCGTTGAATCGGAAAAAATCTCTTTAAATTAATAAATTATTAATTTATCAATTAATTAATACCTCTTTAAATTAATAAAATTATGTGGTCCCTATATTATTAATTTATAGAGGTTTTACTGTACTTTTTTAAATATTTTTTAGGCTTAAATACATTTTTTGTCCCTATACTTTTGTAAATGGGTGATTTTGGTCCCTCTAATTTTAATTGCTCAATTTTGGTCACTCTTCTTTAAAAATTGAACAAATCTAATCCTACTGTTAGCCTCCCATCAAATATTTAGCAGAGTTTGCTGACATGGATTTAATTTTGTGACGTGTAAACTATCACATGACAAAGATTATTATTTAATTTTATCTCTTAATTTTTTTAAACGAAAAATCAGAAAATAAAATCAGATTCTGCATAATTTGATACAATGAGAAAACAAAATAAAAAAAAATAAAATTCCACTACTAAATTCCAATTTACTCAAAAACAATAAAGGAAATACAAGTCCCAAAACTGAAACAATTGGACGTCTGCTTCAAGCCATCAACCAAGCGAACTGAAATCTCCTTCGGGCATGAAATGAAATTTAAAATGAAATCGAAAGCGAACTGAAATCTGCAAGCTCTGATTTTTCGTTTAAAAAAATTAAGAGATAAAATTAAATAATAATCTTTGTCATGTGTTTTTTTGCTAAGCAAAAGAGAAGATAAATTAAAGGGAGTACAAGGGGTACTCCAAGTTTCCAACCCATATACAAATACAAAGGATCAAAACTAAATGGGCTACAAGATAGTTTACACGTCACAAAATTAAATTTATGTCAGCAAACTCTGCTAAATATTTAATGGGAGACTAATGGTAAGATTATATTTGTTCAATTTTTAAAAAAAGGGGAGCAAAATTGAGCCATTAAAATTAGGGGGACCGAAATCACTCATTTACAAAAGTATAAAGACCAAATTAAATTGAGCAATTAAAACTAGGGGGACCAAAATCACCCATTTATAAAAATATAGGGATAAAAATTGTATTTAAGCCTATTTTTTACTTATTAGGTGAAATTTTATGTAGGTTTAAGTTATTTAATGGGATTAACATGTGGTTTAACTTAATAGGTGTAGTATTCAAAAGAGTGTCAAAAGGGTACGTATATAGTAATTTCTTTTATTTTGAAAGATATTTTTTTTGTTTAAACTACGTGTATCTATTACAAAAAACAATATTGTTTGAGCCGGGAATATCCACACTCGATATTATTATGATCATTTTTTTCAATCTAATTACTTTTGAGTCATGAATTAAATTTTTTTAACTTAAGTTTTCTGCAATGATCTATGTATACTCCATTCTAAATTCTTACTTTTATTTGGGTTTGAGCACCCCTAGTGTTCATACTAATGTATTTTGTTTATCAAAACAAATTCCATTCTAAATCCATTGTCTTTCCTTTAATTGCCCTTTTTTCGTAACAAGACACAATAATATTTCTTTAAATTTAATTATGTAACGATATCATTCATTACTAAATCCAAAATAAATTTCATGTAAAATCCTTCCCTCAATGATTATGTAAGTTAATGACTTCAAGAATTTAGTGTTTTTATATTATGTATTGCCAAACTCACTAAATGATATAATAATGTATTATTAGATAATAGTCTTTTTTTTTAAAATAATTGACTTCAACATCTTCCCTAATTCATGTTTGTTAATTGTTGCATAAAACATCTTTGTATTTATTATTAAAGTTTAATGGATATATAATATCATGATATATTACCACATCAATTAATTAATTAATATTATACCTTATTTTTAGGATTACTGATTACAAAATGTGGTTAGAATTACTGATTTTTATGAATTAATAATTCAAATTCAAAATAATATATTCTTTAATATATATTGAAATTAAATGCTATTTCAAACTATTATAGTATAATATTTATATATCAAATTTAAACTCATTTTAAATTCAACACATACTTTTATATTTTAATATATTTACTTATTATTATAAATATATATATATATTTAAATATATTATTATATAAAATAAATATTTTTTTTGTGTATTTCATAAGATAAAATATTAATAAAATTATTTTTATTTCATAAATTTTACACAAATTCCCTCGTGTCTTTTTACATATACAGTAATCCTTACTATTATAGGAAAAATTTGAAAGGTTCCAAAACAAGATTATAGTAACATAGGAGAATTATAAACAAAATAGTTTATACTTACTTTATTTAAAATAAAAAGGTGTTTTTCCAATTAAGGTTTTTATAACGTATGCAACCTTTCATTGGATAAATAATTAACAAATAAAAGGTTTTTATTTAAAATCATGTCATGCACATGAAATGCTATAACTTCTTATCCAAGCTTTCCACTTTTAATTTTACATCCTATACATACATGGTTGTATAGGTTAGAAAACCTATTTTATAATTATTAAATGAAATTATTGATCTTTCACTAGAATGGAATTTCACAATTTAAGTATTAAATTTAAATTAATATATATATTTGTTTAAATAAATTTTGAATTATAAATTCAAAGTCCTCTTATGTTCAAAGTCTTTTTTTATATGGGACATGCATTTCCATATCCTAAAATTTTGTTCTCTAAAAACAAGTAAAATGGTTCTATATTTTGTAAAATGTATTAAAATAGGATTGTTTTAAAATATGAGATACATATGCACATATGTAAATTATATTATGCAAAAACATATATCATAAATTGTAGTCACAATTTGTTTTTCTAATTTTTTCTAAGCCAATAATTACAAACAAAAAAATCTATAACGCTTAAATACGTCTTTTGTTTCTGTAAAATACATGTTTTTTCATATCGTCTTTTCATCCCCACGAAATCAATCTTTTTTAAAACAGTTCCTGTCGTTATTATTAGTTAACATCTTTATGATGTGGCTGTTATATGAGTTGCTAACATGGAAGACCCCTTCTTATTTTTGCTCACCTGAATTGTAATCCACAATTGATGAAGGTTTGAGCTCCCCTTTCTTATTTCTCCTCACCTAAATCGTAAGTGGCCATAAGTAAACCTTTGAGCTCCTTGTTCTTCTTATTTCTCCTCACTTGAAACCTAATCCGCCATCAGTGAAGCTTTTTCTATTCCTCTTCTTATTTCTCCTCACTAAAATCAGAATGAAATCGTCCTCCCCTTTTTCATTCTCGTAACAAACTATGTATAGATCGATGTAAGGCCGGATGAAGTGATTCTGTTAAAATTGAAGACAACTGTAAATATTGAGAATTAATTATTTTGGAGGTGCATGAATTGGAATGTAAGAATAGAAACCTCTCTATTTTTTTTTCCCTTATTGTCCCATATTATCCTCCAATCTTATTGATTTTGATATGCACCTCATTAATTACAAACATCTGCCGATCTCCTTGTAACCTACCGCATGCTCCTTTACATGGCTTCGCTTCCAACAATCGTCGGAAATAGCAGAGATACTCTCAACAGAGAAAATAGAATTAAAGAAGATAATGACGATAAATAGTGTTATGAGGCATTTTTTTATTGAAAATAACTATAAATTAATTTTATTTTAATAAGTAATAAAATTGGTTTTTAAAATTAACTTGAAGTGCAATTATTTAGTGAAGGGTATAGTGTAGAAATCAAACTTTAAAATAATTAAAGAAAAGTGTTAATAGAAGAAAGAGTATGTCAATAGCCCGATTTATATTTCATACGTTTTTTTTTTCTTAGTTTAATACAAGTCTTATATACTTAGAACAACGAAACTTTTCATACGTTTTCTTTAAGATTTTTTTTTTTTTTGGTTACCTATGGAAGTAAAGAAAAACACCGAAAGACAACAAAAAGAATACACCTATCCTATTTTATCATTGGAGTAAATATGATGAAGATGCTCTGGGGGCGCATTATACGTTTTCTTTTAGTTTAACACAAGTCTTAAATATACTTAGAACAACGAAACTTATGATAAATATTACATTTATACATTTTAATAAGAGTGTAATTACAATACACTGTGAGTGTAAAGAAGTTTTATACAGTCATTTAATGATATTTTGCCACATCAATTAATGAATATGACACCTCATATATCATTAAACCCATTAAATGATGTATTAATACACCATTGAGTGACTGTGTAAATATTGACAGTGTATAATTATTAAATTCTTTTAATAATTAATAACAATTAAACACATTTATTTTTTGAAACGATAATAATTAGACACTTTAAAAAGCCAACCTTTGCAAATAGATTTAATTTACCACCAAACATGTGGATCTATTGGAACATTAACCAATAGTGTTGAGTTCTAGCGTTTTAGTTATGTTATTATACAGGCATACATGTGCTCTTAAAAAATAGATTTAATTTGAGATTTTAATTTTTTTTTATAAGAAATCCAACATTAATTAATTACACTCAAATCTAAACTTAATCTTCGCCTGTTGATTATTTTGTTTGCATGGAAGAGAGGTAACCTTATATATAGAACACTCGTATCCATTTTCATACATACATATGGTTAGGATCCTTAGCTGGCAAAAAAAACAGAGGTGGTACACCCTGTCTTATCCACAATACTTGAGAAATCTCTAGCTCTGACGTGGCCTTATCCAAATCATTTTCAAACCATCATCTATTTATAAAATCATGCTATGTGTCATTTTGATATCCAATAACTCAAACAGTTGGTCAGTTCTTAGTTCTCACTTTCCAAATCTCATTTTACTTTCTTCACTCTGAAAGATAATTTGTTGGGTTGCTTTGTGCTAGAAACATGGCAATGGCATCCACGACTCCACTGCATACTATCATTCCCAAGAATACGCCTTATCTACCTGCTGCTGATGCAATTTCACGTGCCACTGTTTGCAACAGTACTAGACTCTCATTTGCAGGCTCAACTGGTGTACCATATAGCAGGATTCAGAAGAACAAGAATAGATCTTCAACAGTGGTGGTTGCAGCAGTTGGAGATGTATCTGCTGATAGCACCACTTACCTTGTTGCTGGTGCTATTGGAGTGGCTCTTATTGGAACAGCATTTCCCATCTTTTTCTCTCGCAAAGACACGTAAGTACCATCATCTATTTTCTGTTGTATTAGGAACCAAATCACCTATTTCCTTTATTTTTCTCATATTCTGTTCATTCAATTAAAAAAAAAAAAACACTGAAATTTAAGAGAAAGAATGTAGAGAAGATGTTTTACTAAGCTATTATATTATTGCAGCTATAGAAAGAAAATAGAAAAAAAATGAGAAATGGCAAGTGATTCAAATCCAATTATTAGACAGGCATTGTGCACTAAAATTAATAAATATTTATGATTTATGATAGGTAGTGTATAGCTAAGAATTTCTATATTCTTATAAAACTAACTGAAATTGACTTATTTTTCCTTTGGGAATTGTAGCTTTTTGGTTCAAGCATTTTTCTAAGTATACTTTTATGTACTTGCTATGTTGCTATTTATAAGATTCTATTTAAATGTTTTTTGTGTTTGTTTTTATAAGCATATTACAATTTTAAAAAAGTATTTATTATCATTTTCTTATTTATTTTATTATTAATTTTATTTTCTTTCTAACTTTCAATTGACCGTAGAGATAATCAATAATATTAAATAAGAATAAAGTTAGAAAGTTAAACCATTTTTCAAAATGCTAATAAATCAATTAGAATTTTAATCGTGTATAAGGTAGGTAGTAATGTTTGAGATAATTCAAAGTTGTAAGTTCACTAAGTTGTAACTAATTGAAATTGACTTCTTTTTTCCTCTGCCAATTGTAGTTTTTTTAGTTCAAGCGTTTTTTTAGTATACTTTTTAGTAATTCTTGTTTGAGATGGTTCAAACTTGTCAAATTTGAATGCACATGCTATGTGCTTGTTAAGGATGATTTGTTAATGATATCATATATATATGAGGCAGATGCCCTGAATGCGATGGAGCAGGGTTTGTTCGGAAGGCTGGGGCAACCTTGAGAGCAAATGCAGCACGAAAGGATCAAGCTCAAATTGTTTGTGCTCGCTGCAATGGTTTGGGCAAACTTAACCAAATTGACAAATAGACACATCCTCCTCTGCTTTTCTTTTCTTTACTGTTTCTTCTTGTTTTCTTTTTACATATATATAGTCATAAAAGGATTTGCTCCTCTCGTTGTATTTCTTCCATTGAGTCATGTTAGGAGGGAAAGGCACAAATTTCTTTGTTCAGAAACCTATCATTTTGCATTACATGTCTGATTTGTGTTTTTCTCTCCTATATCATGATATCATGGTGTTCCTTAAAAAAAATAATCCAAATCTATTTTAAAATTATCTGTTTTAAACAAACTACGTTCAACTTTCGTTATCTAGTTGTGTTTATGTTGCATGTACTTAAAGCACACTTGCAAATAAAGAAAGCCCAATGCATATGATATTTATGTTCCTTCTTCCTATTTTGAATTAAAAAAATTGAAAATAGAAAACAAAATAAAAGTAAGGTAAGATTTTTGTAATTAAATTAAAAATCTGAAATAAAAATAAAAAATAGAAATATAAATCAAACAGGGCTTAAATATATCTTGTAAGCAGGGTGCAAGGGTTTATAAACAATGAATTACCTCTACAAACTATAAAATTAAATTATCTCAACTACCTGCCCTTTGCTTATAATTGGGAATACCCATATCCATTAGTCTCTAATTAAGTAGTTAATTAACGGTAAAGAAGTAGTTAATTAGGTTGGGATAATTTGTATGAGAAATGTTGCTATTGCCTATTGTACCAAAAACAGGATCGTGGTTCATAGTTCAAACTCTTAACATCCTGATTTTCGCAAATCTTTGAACTATCCTCATGTAGTCTTGTTTAATTATTGGACTTAGTATAAAATTAGGCCTTTCAAGAGGCAAAGTTATTTTTTGGTATTTGACTGGGAATCCCTTACTGGCATAGTTGTGGGTTTAATTATTGGACTTAGTATAAAGTTAGGCCTTTCAAGAGGCAAAGTTATTTTTTGGTATTTGACTGGGATTGGGTCGGGATGGTGTGTGTGTGTGTTAAATATTCAGAGGAAGAGTCCTGCTGCCCATAGGGGTCCTACCCGGCTCGAACAGGATTTCCTCACTTGGAGGATAGTTGTGGTCTTGTTAAGGCAAACCCTCAGATGCATTAAGTTTTAATGATTGGAAACCCCTCTAAATTAGTAAAAATTCAAGTTTAGTTCTGAGTTACAATCTGCTTCTAACCACGTTACTTGAGTGTGTAGTTTAGCATCTGACCCTATTGCGGAAATAAGAAGGTTAAGAAAACACTCTATCAGCACTCAACAAAACATAACTCAAGTCAGACACAAAAGAGAAATCGCATGATAATGAAGTAAATCACAAAGTCACAAGAAGGGGGGATTGAATTGTGACCCTTGAAAACTTTTGGTCCAACCTGCAAGTACTTTGAACAACTTACTGATCTTTGCTCAAGGAATGCCTTGACTATCAGAAGTTTCTTCTAGAAGATAGTGGTTAGTGTATAATGCCAAATAAGTAGATTAAAACTATCTTCTTAAAGGCAAGCCAAATCATAAGGACTGATATCATCAAAATTTATTCTTCCATATGATGTATTTAATGTAGTTACAATTCATAATAAGGTTCAGAAGAATAATATAATGTTTATGCAGTTATGCAGAAGCAAAACAATGAATCTGACACTTTAAATCAATCTTCTGAAGGGTCAAATGATTTTGTATTTTAATAAAACTTTCCAGAATAGTTATTTAACCAATAACTAGTAAGATTATGTGAGAAAAACTGTTCAGAAGAATAATATAAAGTTTCTGCAGTTGTGCAGAAGCAATACATTGAATCTGTCACTTTAAACCAATCTTCTGAAGGGTCAAATGAACTTGAAACTTGATGAAACTTTTCAGATCAAATATTTGAATAGTAAACAACCAGAATATAAAGTTAAATCTTATTAAAATCAAGTTTGTAAAGATCTGGTAGTTTGAGCCCCAAGTTCAATGTTGAACAATGGACAAATTTGAAGAAATGTGCTTCTAAAGCACCAAACAGTTTCATAATTTAATGAAACTTTCTAGATCAGTATTTTAACTAATATGGATGTGATTTATGTGAAAATATTAGTTCAAAAATAGTTTTTATCAAAATTTAGTAGTTTGAACCCCAAGTTCCAATGTTGAACAATGAACATCTTTCAAGAAATGTGCTTCTGGAGCACCAAACAGTTTCATAATGTAATGAAACTTTCCAGATCAGGATTTTAACTGATATGGATGTATTTTATGTGAAAATATCAGTTTAAAAACAAGTTTATCAAAATATGGTTTATAGCTTGCTAAATATTCAAAATATGAACAATAACTAGCAATGCAATAGATGTATGTGCAGAAAATTAAAGAGAGAAAGGATAAGAGACATTACGCAGATGATTTTTATACTGGTTCACCCTCACAATCCTTGGGCTACATCCAGTACCTACACCTGTAGGATTTTCCACTATATCAACCTTGATACAATGACTTCTTGGGTGCACCTCACCACTAGTATTCTTTACCTGCCTCTTCAGGCTCTTTTCCAAGTATTATTTACCTGCCTCTTCAGGCTCTAAAACCAGTATTATTTGCTCAGCCTCTGCAGGCTCTACACCTTCTCAAACCAACACTAACTCTCTCTAGTTAGCTTGGGAGATTACAAACACTCTTCAACAAGAGATGGGTTTTTTACATATGGCTCACAAAACACTCATGGAGTGGATTAATCATTACAAAACTGAGCCTAAACACACTCTCTAAGAATTATACGCAGCAGCTCTGCATATTGGAGTGGTTAAAGGAGAACCTCACTCTAGAAGGGGATTTCTACATCATGCCTCTTTGGATTTCTTCCCCTTTGTTCTCCTTGATTTTGCCCAGCTGAATAGGGCTGTTTTTATAGAGTTATGGTGGTCAAACTAGCCGTTGGAAATGCTTGGAGAGTAATACAAGTTTGAACACCCAGCTGTGCCTTTGGATCTGTCATTTTCTCACTGCAGCAGCCACAACTTTATACAGCTGTCTTCTTTGACCAATCATACCTTCTGGACAGTATCTTCTGCAGAAATTCAACTTGGTTCTTTATGCAGATTTTTCTTCTGTAATCAACCTGGGCTTATTCAAAAACTTGATACAGATTATTTTAACTGTAATTAACTTAACTGCAGCCTCAGAAATGAATTTAGCAAGTTATGATGGATTCTGTATCTTCTGCAGAAAGTCTGTCATTAGGTTTCTTCTGCAGAATTGTTTTCTTCCTTCTGCAGCAAACTGCATCTCTACAGAAATTCTGTTTCTTCTGCAGAAGCAAACTGCTTCTTCTGGAAGTGTGCAAAAATTTTGTTTCTTCTGCAGAAATTCTGTTTCTTCTGCAGAAGCAAACTGCATCTTCTGGAAGTGTGCAGAAATTATGTTTCTTCTTCAAATATGCTTGTAAAGCTTCCAATCTTTTGTCCTTGCTTTATTTGCATTGTGAGAGAAGTAGTCATGCTTATGGAAGCTCCTTTTAGTGTTCTTCAACTTGAAATATTCAAGGATAATATCTTGAGGAGTGTGGGAACTTGTTCAATGCTTCTAGAGATACTTTGATCTTGTTTGCAACCTCAAATAAGTATTTGATGCTTCTACAGAAACTGTAAGTTTTGCTTCTAAGCACAAAACTGTGTTTCTAGTGACATTGATCTTCTCCCATTGCTTTGTTTGCATCAGCAACACTTGGAATGACTATGCTTGAATTGCTTAAGTGATTTTTCACATTCAAAAGGTGTCAGGTTTCATGAAAAGATCCTTCTCATGCTTCTAGTGGTCTTGAATGATCCTTCCAAAGCTTCAACTTTGCTTCTGAAGCTTGATACAACTCAGTTTAATATTCCTGGGATCTTAGATGAACTGTTTTGACCTTCTTGTAGCTAAGAAGCTATTTCTTGAACTTGTTTCATCACTTTTGACATGAAAGCTCTATGTAACATGCTTCTGGACACATGTTCTGATGTTAAATGATGTTTTTGATCTTTACACCTTCATTCTGTAACTTTTCCTGTATTCTTTCAAGCATTCTCAAGTGAAAGCATTAGTACCAAAGTATTCAGAACACTTAGAATATTGTTGTGAAAGTTTGTTGTCATTAAAACCTTTGCTCAAAGGGTCTTGGACCTTACAGATAAAAGTTCATATTCAAGGGTTGAAGGCCTCATGATCCATAAAAGAATCATTTGCTTAAAAGGCTAAGAAACTAAAGACAGAAACTAAGGTCAGAAGTAATATCTCAAGTCAGACGCAAATCCAAGGTCAGACATAGATGCAAGAAGTTAGACACAAAAATAATCTCAGCCGCAAAAGCATTATCAAGTCAGAAGCAAGTACAAACGCGCTGATGTAATCAAGTTCCTAACACAAAAGTACAAAGAGTTATTGGAAAGTAACCCAGCGACTATAAAGGACTATGTCTCATGAGCAACTCTATAAATAGCCAAGAGGAACTCAGAAGCAACACATATACTGCATATTAAAGAACTGAAACTCTGCAGAAAAGCTTTTCACATCCTTTTTCTGTAATCTTGCTTCTACCCCACTCATTCTTGATTGTCTATCAACTCTCTGAGTTTTATTTCGTGGTTATATTATTTGTATCAGTTCTTTGTAACTTAACTTGAGTATCCAACTGTTGATTCACACTCTGTGTGTTTGAAACCTCAAGCTATGAAAAACTTATTTTTTATCCATTTCTATTGTAACTCCTCCAACAAGTTAGAAAGTGTTTTTGAGCTATGGTGTTGAGTGGAGAAGCTTGGAGAGGCTTGTACAAGACTACTTAGGAACTTGAAGAGGCCCTACAAGGAAAATACTGAGGAGCCTGAAGAGGCCAGTAAAGGAGAATACTTAGGAGCCTGAAGAGGCCCTTGAAGTAGAATACTTGTAACCTTGAAGAAGTTAGTGGAAAAATCTCACTGAGGTGGGGACTGGACGTAGCTCTTGGTTGATAAGAGCGAACCAATATAAATTTGTTGTGTATTTCTCTTCTAACCCACATCTCTCCTTATTACTGTCTACACGTCTTGAAAAGCACTTCTGAGTTTTATTCTAAACGCTATAATCAAATCTTAACTTAGTTTTCATTTAAGACAGTAGACAAATTTTATAAATTGCTCAGAAGCAAAATATTCATACGCTATCAAGCTCAACTTCGATTCACTTTTGCTTTTATCTGAGACTAACGCTCTGACGTCCAAGTTCAAAATACTTGGGAACGAAAGTCAGAAACAAATTTATTTTTAACAAACTTAGACGCGTCTCAATTCAACCCCCTTTTTGAGACTTTGCCAACTACAGTTGGTATCAGAGCTCGACCTCTAATAGGTTGAGCACACCAACGTGTGAAGAGGAAAAGATCCAAGAAGATGGCTGGCCCAAACACACGCTTGTACATTCCAGAAGGAGCTTCCACCAATAGGCCTCCAGCCTTTGATGGAACTGATTTTTATTATTGGAAGGACCGGATGAAATTGTTCATAGAATCACAACATGTGGATCTATGGGATATAATTGAATCTGGTCTTTACGAGCCTACAATAGAAGACGATCTTGGCTACCTGGAACCAAAGCCCAGAGACACCTGGACAGATACAGATGAACTCTAAAGTTAGGTTCTTTCTAACATGTGCTTTGATAAGGAGTGAGTACAATAAAGTTGCAATGTGCAAAACTTCTAAAGAAGTTTGGGACACTCTAGTCATTGCACATGAAGGAATCAATCAAGTCAAAGTCGCCAAGATCAACATCTTAGTCAAACAGTACGAACTGTTCAAGATGGCTAAAGATGAGAGCATAGAGGATATGATAAGAAGATTCACTATTATAGTGAATTATCTTAAATCCTTGGGCAAAGAATATTCAAACTCTGGAAAAGTGAGAAAAATTCTTAGAAGTCTGCCCAAATAGTGGAGACCAAAGATCACAACAATTCAAGAAGCCAAGGATCTATCAAGATTGAAAATGCATGAATTATTAGGATCATTGAAGGTTCATGAGAAAGAGCTGCTGGAGGAGGAAGAACCGAAGAAAAATAAGATGATTGCCGTTAAAGCAACTCAGAAGTAACATAAGAAGAAGTCAGCCAAAATCTCACATATGTCTGCCCTTGCCTCATCACTGGTGTTAGAAGATGATCCAGAGGAAGATGAAGATGAACTTGCGTTCATCACAACGAAGGTCAGACAACTGTGGAGAGGTATAAGAAGAGGAGAAAGAAGAAGATTTCCATCCAGGAGACCTCTTCGGAAGGAGGATAAGAAGAACCAGATCATCTGTTATGAATGCAACAAAGCTGGTCACATCAAGTCTGAGTGTCCTCTCCTCAAAAAGAACTCTAAAGAAGGATCAGAAGAAGAAAGTTATGATCATCATTTGGGATGACTCAGAAGCTAATGACTCTGCTCAAGAAGAAGAAGACTCAGACGAGGCCAACATTTGTCTAATGGCAGACTCAGATGCTTCTAATAGTGATGATGAGATGTGTCTGGCAGCAGCAAAGAAAAAGCAACTATGACAGCTAGACAGTGGGTGCTCAAGGCACATGACAGGAGACAAAAGCAGGTTCATGTCACTTGAGTCAAGAAAAGATGGAGTTGTCTCCTTTGGGGACAACAACAAAGCCAAGGTCCTAGGAGTGGGATCAGTTGGTAAGAATAATCACACTTAGATACAAAATATTTTTTTTATGTGGAAGGACTTAGACACAATTTACTGAGTATCAGTCAACTGTGTGACACTAGTTTTTATGTCAATTTCCAACCTACATTTTGTGAAGTCAAAGATTCTAAGACTAGAAAAATAAATTTCTTTGGGAAGAGACACAAAAATCTCTATACCATCAGTTTAGAGAATCTTACTGAAGCAACTTGCCTTATGTCACAACAAAATGATAAATGGTTGTGGCACAAAAGGGTTGGATACATAAATATGAGAACCATTGCACAATTGTCTTCATAGGATCGTGTGAAAGGACTTCAAAAAATCAAATTTGAAAAAGGTTATGTCTGTGATGCATGTGCTAGAAGTAAACATGTTGTTGTGAGTTTTATCTACGGGCAAGTGTACCCGTCGATTAGAGTAAAATGGAGTATTTAAAACCCAAAGTATCGTCCCACAGAGATGAATTAACAATATTAAATTAAATTAAATTCTTAATAATGAGATAAGAAAGAAATATTAAGATTTGATTTGTTGATTGATAAAAATAATAATTAAATGAAGAAAGAAAGAAAGAAAGTTAAATAAAGCAGCAAGCAAGAACAATGAGGATTCAGTTATGGAAGTGCCAAGGACATTTGGTTTCACTTAAGTGCTTACTAGATTTTCCCCAAATTTTCCCTTATAAATTATGTCAAGCTAATTGCCAATCACTTATTCTAATACTATCAATACCCAATGATCATGCAATATTGATAATCTTTCCCTTAAAACACTATCCCCAATGATCATGCAAGATAATGAATTAAGAAAAGCATAAAGAACCAATAATTTTGTTAATCTAATAACTGATTGGAAACCTAGGATTAAGATTGATCATACAAAACCCTAGATCCAGTTTACCTTATAGATCCATTAATTGAGAATGTTACGATCGCCTATTACCCAACTAACTAAGATTTACCAAGGGTGATCAAGTCTTGATAAAATAAAACAATAAGGAAAACACAATTATAAAAAGAAGACAATAACTTATAAAGGGAAAACGGGTTCAAATCAAGTTCACAACTTAAGATCCACCATAGCCCTTTGGCTAGGTAATTAGTTACTCATAATAAAATATAAATCAACCAAAACTAAAATTCCTAACAAATCCATTACTACTAGGAAAAACTAAAAGAGAAAAACTCCTTTGACATAATTGCTTCACTCCAAGAGTTCCTAAATCCTTATTGTAAAAAGTCACCGCTCTTAAAGAACCTTGAGAAGATGAGAGAGTAGGAGGATGAATAGCTGGATGAGATGATTTATGAGTCATAGATGGTGTCCTTTTATAAGTGTTACAAGTATCCCAATTTGATTCTAACTTTATTTTCTCTTTTATTATCTTTCTAAATTTTGAAATTGAAAGTGCAACTCAAGATAAAAATATCATCATCAAATATTTTTCCAAATATTGTGAATGATTATCCTCTTATTTTATCCAATCTTCTTTGCTTGACCAAATCTCCCTGAAGATTCTCTCTTTATCTCACCAAATCTTCTTTAATTTCATCAAATCTACTTTTCTTGGCCAAATCTTGCTAAAGATTCTCCTTTATCATATCAAATCTCCCTTTTTATTTCTGTGACAAAATAAAGGAAAATAAGTGAGATATCAAATAATAATAATGACCATAAATGTCAAATAACTCATTTAAATACCCAAAATAAACATATAAAATAACGGTTTATCACATGTCAAATCCAACTTCAAAAACTAAAAATATGGTAACTACCACAAGGCCACTAGAGCTACTTCATGTAGATCTATTTGGACCTACTAGGACCAAAAGCCCAAGTGGAAAGAAGTATGAATTTGTCATTGTTGATTACTTCTCAAGGTACACTTAGGTGCTGTTCATTTCTCAGAATGATGAATCCTTTGAAAATTTTAGAACCTTATGTAAAAAGATTCAAAATGAGAAAGGGTACAACATTGGCTCGGTCAGAAGTGACCATGGAGGAGAATTCGAGAATGCATCTTTAAGAGGTTTCTTTGATTCTAATGGCATATCTCATAACTTCTCCTGTTAAAAACTCCCCAACAAAATGGTGTTGTGGAAAGAAGAAACAGAACCATACAGGAGATGGCCAGAAACCTTCTATGTGAATCTGGTATTGAGAAATACTTTTGGGCTGAAGCTGTAAACACTTCATGCTATATTCTCAACAGAGTCACGGTCAGAAGTGTTCTGAACAAAACTCCATATGAGTTATTGAAAGGCAGAAATCCAAGTATTTCTTACTTTCATGTGTTTGGATGTGATTGTTATATCCTAAACACCAAAGATAAGGGAATCTTCTTAGGATAAGGGAAAATTTGACTCAAAGTCTGATAAGGGAATCTTCTTAGGATACTCTACAAAGTCCAAAGCATATAGAGTATACAATCTAAGAAGCAAGACCCTTGAGGAAAGCATGCATGTCATTTTTAATGAATATGACCCTACACTTGAGAGAAGAAATGTTTCAAATCTCGAAGATGAAATTCAGCTATATCTTTGGATGGTCAGAAGCAACCAGAAGTAGAGAGCACAACTCAGAACAAAGGACAAACCTCAGATGCATCTGAGTCTGACCCTCATAATCAGTTCAAACATGCTTCTGAGTTACCAAGTAGCTAGAAATATGTTCACTCCCATCCAAAAGAGCAGATTGTTGGTGAACCATTTGACAGAGTCAGAACCAGAAGCTCATTTAACAGAAACCATAGTTTGGTGGCTTTTCTGTTTGAGAACGAGTAAAAATCCATAAATGAAGCTCTGGAAGATGACTCATGGTTAGCTGCAATGCAAGAAGAACTGGAGAAATTTGAGAAGAATCAAGTATGGACTCTGGTCCCAGCTCCTAGACACCAAGACGTCATTGGAACTAGATGGGTGTTTAGAAACAAATTGAACGAGCAAGTAAAGTAGTCAGAAACAAAGCCAGGTTAGTAGCTCAGGGTTACAACCAACAGGAAGGAATTGACTATGACGAAACCTTTGCCCCTGTGGCAAGGTTAGAAGCAATTCAAATCCTTCTTGCTTTTGTAGCCTTTAAGGATTTTAAACTTTACCAAATGGATGTAAAAAGTGCCTTTTTGAATGGTTTCATTAAAGAAGAAGTCTACGTTTGTCAACCTTCTGAATTTGAAAACACTTCTTACCCAAATCATGTTCTCAAGTTAAGTAAAGCTCTCTATGGCTTAAAGCAAGCTCCTAGAGCTTGGTATGATAGACTCAGTTACTTTCTGAATAAAAATGGTTTTAGCAGAGGTGTGGTTGACACAACACTCTTCAGGAAATCAGTCAAGGACCACATAATTATTGCTCTAATTTATTTGGATGACATAATTTTTTGTGCTACTGACGAATCTTTGTGTAGAGAGTTTAGTAATCTATTGCAGGGAGAATTCGAAATGAGCATGATGGTGGAACTCAGATTCATTCTTGGGTTACAAATCAAACAAGAAAAAGTAGGGAATCTTGATTCATCAAGAAAAATATGTAAAGGATCTCATCAAGAAATACAACATGGAGGAAGCAAAACCCATGAAGACCCCCATGCATCCATCTTGCACAATTGACAAGGATGAGAAAGGAAAAGATGTATATGAGAAATTGTATAGAGGGATGATTGGGTAATTATTGTATCTGACCGCAAGAAAACCAGATATACAATTCTGAGTAGGTCTATGTGCAAGGTTTCAATCATCTCCCAAAGAATCTCACTTAACTGTTGTTAAAAGAATCTTGAGATATCTTGTTGGAACTACTAACCTTGGTCTGTGGTTTGAGAAAGGATCCGATTTTTATCTAGTAGGCTATAGAGATGCTAACTATGCTGAGGACAAGCTAGACAGAAAAAGAACAAGTGGAGGATGCCAATTTCTTGGAAAATATCTTGTCAGCTAGTCATGCAAGAAGCAGAATACGATTGCTCTGTCAACCACTGAAGTTGAGTACGTGTTAGCTACAACATGTTGCAGTCAGGTTCTATGGATAAAATCTCAGCTGCTGGATTACTCTCTAAGGTAATCAAAGATTCCAATTTTCTGTGATAATACTAGTGCCATAAATTTAACCAAAAATCCAATTAAGCATTTTAGGTCCAAGCATATTGATATTAAGCATCATTTTATTGGGGATCATTATAAGAAAGGTAACATTGAGTTAATATTTGTTTCGGCTGAAAATTAGATAGCCGACATCTTCACAAAACCATTACATGAAGATAGATTCAAATTCATATTAAGCTTATTAAATATGAAACATTTTTTAATCTGCATCTGACTTTAAAATATTGTCTGAATATGTATGATATTTATCCTCCATGATGTCTCATATAACTGAAATTAGTAGAAGCAAATGGTTATGCGAAGAATCTCAGAAGAAAATTTCTATAAGTCACGAACAGAAGCATCCTGTAGGATTCCATCATGAATAAATGTTGTCAAGGTCAGAAGCAAATGGCCATGACTCATCTCAATCAATATGACCGTTAGAAACCCCTGAGAGTGCTCACAACTGCCACATTCATTTTCTCTCACTCCTAGTAGTTGCTCTCCATTAGCTAGTTTTATAGCCGTTAGCAGATCGTGCCTCTGTGAGTGGAAGAGCCCAACGACTACTTTCCCCCTCACACGTCGTTCTGAGGCCTATTTAAGTGCATCACTACACTTCGAATTTCCTTTCACCACCACTTCAATCTCACTAAATCCCCAAACTACTCCTCTTTCTCCCTTCGCGATCATATCTCTCTCTCTCTTTCATCAACTTCACCCCCTTCTCATCTTAACTACATTATGAGAACCAAGATGATGGTTGTCAAGAACACCGGGTCAGACTCAAATTCCTCAAGTGAATCCTTGCCTAAACCAACCAAACAACCATCAACCACGGATAAGACCTCCCTCTAACAGACTCAAGTCTGGTGTTCTCAAATCATCTACTCCTTCTGAACTTATACACATTGATCTCACTGAGGAAAGGAGATCAAGAAGACAAGAAGACTCATCAGAAGCTGGTCATTCTAGAAGAAAAGGTAAACACAATCTAGTTATGAGTATGAATGGCATGGTAGGCATAAACAAGTTATTTCATGGAGATTTGGATCTCAAACCTAAATACAATATAGGGTTTGAAGGCATAAATACATACAACTCAAGAAATACTTGCTAGCCTTAGAAACAATCAATTATACTCACAAATAAAGTAAACAAGCAAGGGGAAAGAGGAATAGGGGGCATACAATGAGGCAAGTAAGATGAAAGTGAGTGGTGTTAAGACAAACTCACTTCCTGAGAGGTTTTAATGAAATCAAACCATCAAAAGTAAAAGAGTAAAGAAGTATTTCTAAGATGTTATGTTTTGCTAACTGTGTGCTCAAGTGCTTGCAACTCTTAGTTCCTTACAGTACATGATATTTTTTTTATTGAACAAAGGCAAGCTGAGACGCTGAATCAAGCCACAGCCAAAAATAAATTCTTAAGACTCAAAAAGAAGAACGAAGATGAAGAGTATAAGAATCAAAATCATAAGACCAAAAGATGCAAAATGCTCACACACTGAGACAAGGTCAAAGACAAAAAGACTACAAAGGCTAAGGATGTGAGACTGAGACTGAGACTCAGACACACAGCTAAGTTGCGACTCAGATGACCAAGTAAAAATTGAGCATGGAAAAACTAAGACTCAACTGCTCACAAGAAATTGAGACTCAAACATGTAGATGAGACTGAGCCATGCAACTAAGACTCAGACAGAGACTCAGCTTGAGACACAAACTCCAGAAATAAAAAGAAAGGTCAAAGCAAGTACACTGCAACTGCTTCAATGCACATCAGAGCAGACTTGAGCCCGTGTCAGAAAAGTGAAAAGCAATCTCTCTCTCTCTTGTAACAGATAGTCTCATTTAATATGAAAGTTGGAACTCAAGCCAAAACAATGGGTGAGACACTACTGAATATTCTCTGACTTATCTGTCTCAAGTCAATCTCAACTATACTTGAGTGCATCTTAAGTCTGTATCACAAATTCTCTTTCATATTTTTTCATTTGCTTGTAACTCTTAGAAAGAGAAACATCTAGCTAAGCTCACTGTATACTCGTACCTTGTACGTAGCCTAAGGTAGTCAAACATCATCTCTACATCAATCTGTGTAACAGACTCATCTGAGTTAGGAGGAGCCTAGACTCAGTGTGAGTGGTGTAAGAGCCTGAAGAGGCAAGATAAAGAATACTTGGATCTTGATGGCACCTGTCAGTAGACTTCTGAGCTGACAGCTAGGATCACAGGAGCTAGTGGAAAGCTTGGGCCTGCTAGGAGTGCTTGGAGCTGGACCAAGCTGAAGGGAATCAAGCATGTGGTCAGGGTGCAGCGGAATAAATGGATTCCCTCACTTGTTATGATCGTTAATGCGAAAACATGATTCAAGGCATAAAAGGAATAAAACATAATGGCATACCTTATTAGGATTACGAACGAGGCAATAACAGTCACGTCTCTAGAGGTTTTACCCTTCACTCACTTATCCCTAACACATATGGGCCTGGCCCATTAGGTTATAATTCTAATCAAATTAGAATTATTTTTTTTCCTAGCGGCTTGTTGTATGCGTGTGACCCAATAGGCTTTTAATATTTGGTTATGATATTAAAATAAAACCCTTTTATATTTAATATCATAAATAGTGAGCGGTATCTAGCAATACATCACTATCCAAATATTGAGATTATCAACAACTTTGACGAATCCTATTTTATGATAATTCATATGATTTGTCCCTTTGTCCAAATATCTAATTGAACACAAGGGCATGGAATGTGTCAACCTTGTATAGTTCAATTAATGTTTTCTTGATCCCCAAGTAGACTGTACAGAAAATAAACATCTCATGTTTATCCTCCTGAGCATGGCCATGCATTTTGCAGTCTCACTTTATCAAGAGGCCTACAGATATAACTCCTGTTACATAGGAGGGACAAATCCCATCTAGGTCACTCACATCCCACCACATAATTTATTATATGTCCAAAAACCAACTTCATGATTACCCTGTTACAGGCAACGTTTGATGATAATTAAAACATATAATTCCTTATGTAGGAATCATAGTGATTTCATGTCGAAGGACTTCATATAATATTTATCAATTTAAGAAACGTTCATGACACTTATGTAACAATCCATGCAATGTTCTTAAGGTGGGTCTGTCCAGTACACCATTACTCTTAATGTGTACCTATGTGAGCACATGATATCTCATATCCATGATCCGTGAGATGTGATCATCAACGAACTCACATACTAGTCTAAATGCATCTTTATCCTAAGATGATAATTGACCAGGGACTATTTTAAGAATAGTTCTTCATAAGATCTCACGATCAAGTCATCTACTTGATTTCTTATGAAGTTCGAGCTTACTATTCTAAGGACATTAATTGTATTCTAAAAGAATGAATTGCCTTTATAAAATAATATGATACATGTGATGGATGTTTCAAAAAACATATAAGTCTCTAGTGCACATTACTAACACAAGAATGGGTCAACCTCAACATGGTCAACCCGTTGACCTTTGACCCAAGTCAACATACAAGACTCCATCTAATTAGGATTAATAAAAGTAGGATTAATTTTAGAATTAATTTTTTTTTAATTAGGACATGATTGTAATTTTCCCTTTTTTTCCTAGTTTGGGGCGCTAATTTGATGGCTTTATTGGCTTAAGTGTTAGCTTAACTAATTAGCCCAAGGTTAGGGGTTCAACACCCACTTAGGAGAGTTTTTCACTCATCTTTTATTTTTCTCCTTTTTCGCTCCATTTTGGCCGCCCCTTCCCCTATAAATAGGGAGGCCCCTCTCTTGTATTTCACAACTTTGATGAATAGTTAAGGCATTCTGCCCAATTTCCTCCTTAAGTGTGAGTAGAGAAGGCTTGGTGGTTTTTGCTCAAACAACCAGAGACTTATCTGATTCTCTTGGATCAGTGGTGTCTAGCACTAGGACTTATCTGCTGTGGGGGTTGCCTGCTTCAGTGGCGTCCAAACCATCTCTTTCTCTTCCACTTTTTTTTTATTTTCTCTCATTTTCCTTTGGTTTCTTGCGCTATATTGCTTGCTGTCCAACCGAGTTTAATTGTTTGATTTCAATTCTAACTGGTTGTTTTTGCTCAATTTTAGATCCGTAACCTTCTTGCTATCAGATCTAAGCCAAGTTAGGAGGTGCCTAAGCTTGGTGTGAAGGTGAGCCTGAAGAGGCAGGAAAGAATACTTGTATTTGACAAGGTTGTCATAGTGGAAATCTCACAAGTTTGTGGGGACTGGACGTAGCCCAAGGAGTGGGTGAACCGAGATAACTCTGTGCATCTCTTCTCTCTATCTCATTTGCTTACAACCGCGTTTACTAATACTTGAAGTTGAGCTCAACACATTTGATTTACGGAACTGAACTTAATATCAATCATAATTAATTTGTTAAAATTCAACTCTAAGTCTTACTGTTACATATACAATATGAGCTTCTCTAACCTTCACTCTCTAAGTCAATTTGAGATTCCAAGCTGCTGAGATTGAGAGCTAAGCTCATCTTGATCTTAAGTTTTTCAGGAATAAATTTTTACAAGTCTCTATTCAACCCCCTTCTAGAGACATCCAACCAACTAAGGAGATATGGGATACTCTTGAGATTAAGCATGAAGGAACAAACCAAGTAAAAGAGGCTATGATCAACATATTGGTAAGACAATATGAACTTTTCAAAATGAATGAAGACGAAGGAATTGAGGATATGGTAAGACGCTTCACAATAATCACAAATGACCTCAAGTCCTTAGGGAGAACTTACTCAAATCAAGATACGGTTAGAAAGATCCTTAGAAGCTTACCTAAGCCTTGGAGGCCCAAGGTCACTGCCATACAAGAAGCCAAGGATCTGAGCACGCTCAGACTAGATGAACTGCTTGGCTCACTTAAAGTGCATGAGCAAGAGCTGGTGGAAGAAGATTTCATCAGACGACCAAAAACCATTGCCCTAAAAGCTTCATCCAGCAACTCCAAAGGTAAGAAGGTAAGCTCATCTCATCAAGTTTCACTAAACTCTTCTCATGACACAAATAGTGAAGAATGTGAAGATGATGATGGTGAGACTGAGATGGATGATGAGATAGCCTTTATCTCACGAAGAATCAAACAAATGTGGAAATCTAGAGGAAGTGGAAGAAGAAGGTTTCCCTCTAGAAGAAGTGAGCTTAAGTCTGACAAGAAGGGGCAAATCATATGCTTCGAATGTAACAAGCCAGACCACATCAAAGCTGAGTGTCCTCAACTGAGATAGGAGACAAAGAATAGTCCGAGAAAGAAAGCAATGATGGCTACTTGGGATGACACAGAAGAAGAAGAAAACCAAGATGATGAGTTAGCAAATTTGTGCTTAATGACTGATGGTGACTTCTTAGATGAAGAGGTATATGAGTCTAACTCTGATCTCTCTTTTAATGAGCTTAAGTCAGCCTTTGAGAATCTTCTTTATAACTCAAATCTTCTGGCTTTAAAAAGTTCTTTTTTAAAATCTGAGCTTAACACTACTTTGGAAAATATCAAATTTCTTGATAAAGAAAATGAAGATTTGAATCATAAAAATTCCAGTCTCATGTTGTCTCACATGAAACTATCTAAACGTATAAAAACTCAAACTCAAGCTCAAGCTGAGCTGGAATCAATGAATTTTTTTGAAGAAAATAAAAAACTTAAATGTCAAAACAGGATTCTCATTGATGATCTAGCTAAATTTGTAAAAGGTACAAAAAAACCTTGAGAGATTGATTGGATCTCAAAAAGGAATTTTTGACAAGGCTGGATTAGGATATGATAAGCCTACCAATGAGGTTTGGTATAAGAATTTCTTTATTCCAGCAAAGAAACGTAAAGAAAGATGTTCATGCTGTAGCAAGTTAGGCCATAAGACCTCAGATTTCTACATGAAACAAGTAGCAGTTCAGAGGAAGGTATCTAACCATATAGGACCGAAATACAAGTGGGTACCTAAAGCTAAATCTCAATGTGATGCAGATTTGCCTAGCAGCAGCAAGATCAAAGACTCTGTGGGTGCTGGACAGTGGGTGCTCAAGGCACATGACAGGAGACAAAAGCAAGTTCTTAACACTTGAAGACAAAGCATCTGGAGTTATCTCATTTGGAGACAACAGTAAGGCTCAAATTAAGGGAATAGGTAAAATTGGTAAGACAAACTCAGCTCATATTGAGAATGTATATTTTGTTGAAGGTTTGAAACACAATCTTCTTAGTATAAATCGATTATGTAATAATGGTTATCATGTTAATTTCCAACCTACCTTTTGTGAGATCATAGACTCTAAGACTGGGAAAACAATCTTCTCTGGAAAACGAAACAAAAACCTTTACTCAGTCTCACTTGAGAATCTATCTGATCTCACTTGCCTTGTGTCTCATGACAATGAGAAATGGCTTTGGCATAAGAGAGTTAGATATATTAACATGCGAACCATAGGTCAGCTTGCAAGTCAATCTCTTGTCAGGGGATTACTGATAAGTGCTAAGATTTAGTAGATTTCTGTATAAATAAAGCACTTGTGAGTAATAATTGCATGAATTTATACTCCAAAATCACCCATCTTTGCTTAGTTTGTGGTAGTTATAAATAATGAATTCTAATTTTAACTTGATGCTATTTTAGTGAAGAAATTGTTGATTTTTACAGATGAGAAATTAAAGTACAAGTTGAAGCATCAAGAGAACAGTGAGCAGAGACAGGAGCGGTGTAGAGCAAGTTTCAAAGGATAACCAATCAGAGGAATTAGTCACTGTCTCCTACGCTTCACCTGTGCCAGGCACAGGTTGAGCACAGGTTTGCCCATTTGTTACTGTTTCCTGCGCTTCACTTGCGCTGAGCACAGGACTCGTAAACCTAGCATTTTAATGAGCCGTCAGACAGTTTTTGAAGGGGACGAAGAGTTTTTGAGAGATACGGAGTTAGGGGAAGAACAGAGACCATTCTGGAGCAAGGAGAGGGAAAACAACAGAGCTGGAAGGCTTCGATGCAATCTTTCTTCTTAATTCTTGTGGGTTGTAATTACTACCACGAGTAGCTAAACTTCTCTGTGGGATTGAATGTAGTCGACTCAAACCCCAATTGTATTTTGGATCTTTAATATTTAGGAATCCCTGTTTTAAGAATATTGGTGTTTTTATTCTTTACTTAATGATTAATTCTATTCATCCAATGGAATTATGATGTTGATTTCTTGAATTAGCTGGGAAGCATTTCTTTAAATCTAATTTGGGTAAAAACACTCAATAGGTTGAATCACTAGGGATAGGGTTCAATTTATTGATAGCTTTTAAGAACCGTTCTTACTGCTAGGCAATTTCTTAAATATCCGAGGGATCAGTGTTTAAAAGATTGTTCTAAGAATTTCATACTTGAGGGATCAATGTGAATGAAATTTATTTGTGCTTCAATATTGATAATTATAAATTCTTATATATCATTGATTTCCAAAATACAAAAGGGGTGCGATAGATGAAATTCAATCCTAGTTTCTCAACTACGTTATTTCATCCCCGTTTCTCTTTGTCTTAGATTCTTTTTACTGCACATCTAAATTTGCTTTTCATAAAATAAACTCAACCTTTTGCAACCATATTTACTCAGTAAGTTTGATTTTTAAGGATTTATTTTGAACCGTTCCTCGTGGGTACGACAACCCCTACTTTTAAACTATTATACTATTACGATATTGGTACGCTTGCCAAGATCTCAACAATTACCTAAGATTAGGTTTGGCAAAGACATGGTTTGTGAGTCATGCATAAAAAGCAAACATACTAAGGCTAGCTTCAAATCTAAGACTCATGTAAGTACCACCAGACCTCTTGAAATGCTTTACATTGATTTATTTGGACCTGATAAGACTGCCAGTCTTAGTGGCAAAAAATATTGGTTTGTAATAGTGGATGACTTTTCAAGATTTACTTGGGTCCTATTCCTATCTCAGAAGGATGAATCTTATGAAAACTTCAAAATATTTTGTAAAAAGGTCCAATATGAGAAAGGATATGGAATTGGTACTTTAAGAAGTGACCATGGAGGAGAAATGAGAATGCAAAATTTAAGAACTTTTGATAAAAATGGCATAACTCACAACTTCTCATGTCTAAGAACACCCCAACAAAATGGTGTAGTTGATAGGAAGAATAGAACTCTCCAAGAGATGGCAAGGACCTTATTATGTGACTCTGGAGTTGAGAAATATTTTTGGGCAGAGGCTGTGAATACCTTTTGCTACATCATCAACAGAGTTACCATAAGAAAGATCCTTAATAAAACTCCATATGACTTATGGAAAGGGAGATATCTCTTATTTTCATGTGTTTGGATGTGATTGCTACATTCTTAACACAAAAGATTTGTTGGGAAAATTTGATACAAAATTTGATAAAGGAATTTTTCTTGGGTACTCACTCACATCTAAAGCTTATCATGTTTATAATTTGAAAACTAAAACTATTAAAGAGTCTATGCATGTAGTATTTAATGAGATACAGGGAATCCCTCAAAAGAGACTGGAAGAAGAAATAGAAGAAATGATGGGTGACTTAAGAATCTCAAGCAAAGAAACTGAAGAAAAGGAGAGACTCACCTTGGATCAAAAGGAAATAAGGTCACCTCAGACTGAGCTCAGAAGGGTACCTCAGACTGAGCTCAATAAGCAACCTCAGACTGAGACTGATGATCACTTCTAAATAGAAAAAAAGAGCAAAGATCGGACTGAGCTTGAGCCAATGAACCAAACTGCACCTGAGACTCAACATGAGCATGCCTCTGAGATTCCCAGAAGTTGGAGATTAGTTAGGTCTCATCCAAGGGACCAAATCATTGGAGAGACCTCAGACAGAGTCAGAACAAGATCATCATTTAGAAATGCTGAGAACATGATGGCTCTCCTGTATGAAATAGAGCCCATGGACATTCAAGAAACCTTAAACGATGACTCGATGATTCTTGGTTCAAAGCAATGGAAGAAGAGTTCAATCAGTTTGATAAAAGCAAAGTCTGGGATCTAGTTCCTCCTCCTTCTCACCAATCCATAATTGGTACTAGATAGGTATATGGCAACAAGCTCAATGAGAAAGGGAAAGTCATGAGGAACAAAGCAAGACTGGTAGCTCAAGGGTATAATCAACAGGAAGGGATTGATTTTGATGAGACATTCGCACCGGTGGCAAGACTTGAGGCCATAAGGATACTTCTAGCCTTTGCAGCATATAAAGACTTCAAGCTCTACCAAACGGATGTAAAGAGTGCCTTCTTAAATGGGGTATCTAGAGGTCAGATTGACACAACCTTGTTCAAAAGGGAGTATAATAAAGATTTGTTGATTGTTCAAATATATGTAGATGATATTATTTTTGGTTCAACTAATGAATCTCTTTGTTAAGAATTCTTAAGTCTCATGCAGGGTGAGTTTGAGATGAGTATGATGGGGGAGCTGAGATTCTTTCTTTGCTTATAAATCAAGCAACACTAAAATGGCATCTTCATACATCAAGAGAAGTATGCAAGAGACCTGTTGAAAAAGTTCAAGATGAATTATGCTAAGCCAATGAAAACTCCCATGCATCCATCAACTCAGATTGATAAAGATAAGCAAGGTAAGTCGGTCTCAAATAAGTTGTACAGAGGTATGATTGGATCTCTTATGTACTTAATTGCTAGTAGACCTGACATTCAATATGTTGTGGGTATCTGTGCTAGATGCCAGTCTGATCCAAAAGAATCCCATCTTTCAGCTATAAAAAGAATCTTTAGATATTTAATTGGAACTACTAAGATTGGCCTTTGGTTTGAGAAAGGAACTAGGTTTGATCTCACAGGATATAGTGATGCTGACTTTGCTGGAGATAAGCTGGATAGGAAAAGCACAAGTGTAACCTTCCAGTTCCTTGGAAAATGCCTTGTCTCATGGTCATGCAAGAAACAAAACACAATAGCACTATCAACAACTGAAGTTGATCATATGTTTCAAATGCAACTTGCTGTACTCAAATCTTGTGGATCAAATCTCAGATGCTGGACTATGCTCTGAGGTAATCTAAAATTCCAATTCTATGTGATAACACAAGTGCTATAAACCTGGCTAAGAATCCCATTCACAATTCAAGATCAAAGCATATTGATATTAAGCATCATTTTATTAGAGATCATGTTCAAAAGGGAAATATTGAACTTATTTTTGTTGAGACAAAGAGTCAGCTTGCTGACATCTTTACTAAGCCTCTTATTGAAGATATGTTCAATTTTATCATAAATCTTTTAAACATGCGTGCTTATGAGTAAGTATTTATTTTAAAAAAAAGTAAATTATGATATGCAACTGAGATTGAGACTTTGTCTAGATCTGAGACTGAGCTCAGACAAGAGACTCAGTCTGAGATAGAGCTGAGATGAGACTAAGATTAAGTCTAAGCTTAGAAGCTGGAACGGTTAAAGAGACGTTGATAACCGTCTCTGACCTACTCACCACTAACAGCTAGCTGCGTAGAACGGTTACCTCAAAAAGCGCCTCATTAGCTGTTGCATATTAAAAGGCCCCTAATCATTCAACTACCTCTCACACTTCACGAGTTATTCTCCTCTCTCTCTCTCTCCGTATCACCTCATTTCTATAAAAAGAAAAATTCTTCAAACAATCTTTACTCATGCGCATCAAAATACCTGCAATCAAACTCCCTCCTTCTCATCTTTCTTCATCATCTTCATCACTTGAACTCAACATGTCTTCAAACTCAAGTGAATCCATGGGTTCTTTGGCCTCAAGCCAAGAAAGACTTACACGTTCCCCAACTCCACAGCCAAGTACTGAGTCTGAGTATACACAGACTCAATCTCAGCCATCCTCCAAGACAAAGTCTACTTCTATTTGTAAAACCAAATCCCCACCTTCTTACAAAACAAGGTCATCACCCAGGAAATCACGTAGAATAGCTTCTAACTTAGTTCAAACCTCAACACCTAAGAAGCCCAGATCCCCTGCTCATGTGGATCTCACCGTTCCATCCTCCTCTGTCAAAGGTAAAGGAACGCTTGGAGAAGGCAGCAAGAACAAGAAACTGTCCTTTCAATATGATTTGTTTGAGAATGAAGCTGTTGAAAGTAAGTTCACTAGGCGGTTTGTTGAAAGGAAGGTTGTGATTGGGAGAGTCATTCTCCTCATGGAAATGAGGCAAGAAAATTGGGATGTGATCCCGTATTTGAAAAAGCAAGGCTGGGAAGCTTATCTAAGCATGTCTGAGCCTGTATCTCACAAGCTTACCAGAGCATTTTATACTGTTGAGTCTAAGAATTAATCTGAGCATTCAAACTTAACTTAAGACTCAGTATCCTTAGGTTTTAATGATTAACAAATAAGATCATATTAAATCAGGTGCTACTAAGAAAGGTATTGTTTTGTAGATTGTGTCTCAGGTTGAAGTATTCATCTGAAGTGTAGAAGAACAAATGCAGAATCAGAAGATGAAGCGAAGCACTGAATCTGAAGAGAAGTAAAGACTTGATCATCTAAAGCATCTTTTCATCATCTGAAGACCTAAAGACGATCTGAAAACTTGAAGACAAACTGAAGACTTATCTATCATCTGAATAAACTATTCATCATTTGAAGAGTAACTATCATATGAAGATTTGAAGCTGATAAAAAAGAAATCTGTATATCTAAAGGTTGTACCAAGGAATGAATTACTGAAGACGCTGTTAAGTGTGAAGAACACTCTACCCAATGAACTACACTTATTTCAACACAAAGGTTAGACATGCTTTTCTACCTCGATCAAAAGTCTTGCACAAATAAGGAAACTCTTCAACGTCTGTCGCACCTGCATCGAAAAAGTATTGTATGCACATACCTGTTGCACCTACTGCTAATCAAAACGTATCAGAAGACTGAACAAGAAAGTGACAAGAGAACTATTTGAACTAAGTCTATTGAATTCAACATCATTGTCTATCTGAATCACAGAAGAATAAGAAGAGACAAAGAAGAACAAAGTTGCTATCATCTGAAGATTAGAAGAAGCAACTTTTGCTAAAAGAGAGGAACTTGCTGAAAGCGCTCTTAGTGTGAAGAACTAAGAAATGCTTGAAACAATCATCTGAGATAAGCATATGTTGAAGCTGATCACACCAAGCTGAAACAATGCAACCATCTGAAAGCTCACTGATCATCTGAAAGTATGCGAAGATCAAAGAATTCAACCTTCTAAACACATACTCTCTGAACAAAACAATGAGTCACTTCAGACAATCTGAAGATATGAAGACTCTCAACTCTGACTGCGTGGACTAATCTCAAACTATGAGAAGTCTCAACAAAGGCAAAGACCATGGATTCAACAACTAGAATATTGCTCAAACATATCTGTTAAGGAACTCTCAACAAAAGAGAAGAAAGGTGAAAGAAAAGAAGAAGCAAAAAAGAGAGAAAAGGAATATCTACCTGCTAAAGGAAAATCTCTCAAGGTAAAAGAGCTCATCTAAATGTGTCAGAGCTAAGCTATCTGCACACCTATTCTTCTTAAGAAGAAGCAACCGTTTAAGAAGTTATTTCACAATGGCTATTTGAGCCAAATCACTTCTTCTCAACGGTAACCAAGCAATCTTCAAATGGCTATATTTTAACAGAACATATAAATAGCCTCAAGAAAGAGTTTGAAGATGTCAGGAAGTCGACCAAAATTTCTCAGCGACACATCCACGAGATGTCCACAAAAAAGGGTTGTATTGAAGCTCAAGGCTGAAAATATACCCAAGAAAGAATCGGCTATATAACAAATCCAATATGCTATCAAGCCATCTTTCAAAAGAAGTTATCCATCATACAGAGATGAATTTAAGCCTATTGTAAACGAAACACTTGTATCTCTGTTGTTTCCTTGTACTTAGAATTCATTTCATGTATCTTGAGTTAGACTCAGTAATCCCTCTGTACAAGAAGAATCTGAGTTTATGTTTCTTAGAAACTTAAACTTAGTTTATGTCGTAAACACTTTATGTGTCTGAGAGCCTGAAGAGGCTTGGTGGAAAAAAGAATACTTGCTATTGAGCCTGGAGAGGCTTGTCTATAAAATAATACTGCATATGTTGCCTGGAGAGGCAGTTGAAAACAAAAGAATACTTGTTGTTAAGCCTTAAGAGGCTATGGTAAAAGAATACCTGTATCTGAGTTCAGATAGTGGAAAATCCAGTGGTGGTTTGCCCTAGGACTGGATGTAGCTCACTGGGTTGGTGAGTGAACCAAGATAAATTCTTGGCTAAGTTTTCTTTTCCTTAAAACTCTTTTATTTTCAGCTTTGTATTTATGTAGGGAATTGGAAAGTATTTTCATATTAAGCTCTATTTCAACAATTTTAATAAAATAGTTGTTTTTAAAGATCAACAGACTTCAAACAATCTCATATGATTTGAAGTATATCAGAAAATACTTTTTGAAGAACCTCTGAAATAACTTTCTGAAGTGAGTCTGAACAAGAACTCAGTTCAAAAGTTAGAAACAGACTTCAGACGATCATTATATCATCTGAAGTAGCTTAGAAACAGTTCTGAAAAGATTTTCTGAAATAATCTTCAGAAGGTACTTTGAGAGGTTTTCAGATAACTCAGTTTTAAATAAGAAACTAAATTAATTGGATGTTTATTCAAAACCTTTGAAGTATTGTTAGAAAGCTTATCAATTTTATCTCACTTACTATTTCCCTGGAAAATCTCACCTTCTTATCTTCCGCATATCTCTGAGTCTAAGTTTTTCGTAATAATTTGTCTTAATACATTTGTCATAACTTTCAAGATTTCCAAAATTAGTTAAAAGTTTTGAAACACTATTCAACCCCCCTTTTAGTGTTTCCTGTGGTTCTAACAATTGGTATCAGATCTCACCTTCGGGTTGAGCATCTAACAAATGCAGAAGGAGTAGATCCTCAGAAGATGGGAATCTTACCAGGCTGAAGCAACTCTGAAGATCAAAGAAATGAGAAAAGAGAATATTTTCTTAAAGCTCAATACTCAAGCTACAGAAGCATCTCTCAGAAGAGCATGATAAGAAAAGGAAAGTACACTCATCCCAAGTTACATACTGGTAACATCCTTCCTATCTCAGTTTAGATGTAGTTATTAAACTGCTTCGAAAATTACGAATTGTTATTGAAATTGTTAATGCATGATTGTCTTAATATGTGTGAAAAGCATTTATTGTATTTAATTTAAATATATCGTGTGTTAAGTAGTTGAAGAGTCTTTTTTAGTTTTTAAATCATTTTCTCAAAAAATTATGATACGGCGCTACGTGAATCAATGGATCATCAACCGGTTTCTCAAAATTGGCACGATGCACAACTCTCCATCTCTGTTAAGTGAATGTAACCGTCCTCATCAATGCTTGAAGCACGCTTTATTGCCTATATATATAAGGATTAGAAGATCTGCATGGGAACCACACTTCATCAATCCACAAGAGCAGAATTCTATCTCTTCAAGTCTCTCAATCTCTCAGTTCAACAGTGCTCAATGGCCAACATGTCTGCATCATCAAATGACTCAAAATCCTCTATGTTTAACGAGAGAATCATCATCTCAAAGATGGTGCGTCTCTCTGACTTCGACGAGGCTGGTCACAGAATATCTGAGTACTTTGACGTCGTTGGATAGACTCCCTTCTTCAACAACATTTCCTCTCCTTGGCATGAGGAAAGCGTGTTGGAGTTCTGTAACAATTCCAAGGTTGTGTCTGAACCAGGAAGAATTGGAATTAATACAACGGTGCAGGGAAGAACTATTTTTGTTGACACCAATGTGCTGAGCGAAGTGATTGGTGTCCCTGTTAGAGGAGACAACTTCTTTGAGAGATGGGAATCACTGAATGGTGGAATGTTTGTTCTTGATGAAAAATTGTTTGGCAGAAGACTCCTTGCTCCTTATAAGCATTCTCAATTTCTGGATATCCCTAGAACTCTCCTTGTTGTAATGAACTGTTGCATCCTTCTAAAAGGAAGCAATAACTTGCTTATAAGTAAGCTAGAAAGGTTTATGCTGGGTCATCTGTTGATGAAGAGGAGAATCAATCTTCCCTTCGTCCTGCTGTATCAGATGATGTTCAGAGATGCTTTGGGCAATGAGAACCTCTTTCCCCACAACACCCTGATTATGAAAATTTTAATGCACAAGGGCTTTCCTATGGTTAGTTTGTTCGACCAACCGCCTCCTTACTTCTTCACTCCTGGAATGTACGCTCAGTTAGACCGGACCTTATCTGAAAAAGAAGAAGCTCCAGAGAACCAGGTGGCTATCCCTTCTCTCTTTGCATCCCATGACAAAGGGAAATGTATTTTTGTTCATCTGAGTGCTCATGGAAGGTCAAGGATGGTGTTGGGTGCATATCATCTGATAAGGGTGCACAAGAGGGTGAATCGGCTTGCAAAGAGACTGAAGATAGCTGAGAAGGAATTACAAGAGCTGAAATCAGAAAAGGATAATGCACATGCCAATGAGGACCCATCTGCTGATGGTCATTGATTTTGTTTTAGAGTGCCTTTTCATCATCTTATAATTTGTTTTTCTTTAATAAAATTTTAAACTTTTATTTTGAATTAATCTACAAGTTTCTCTTTTTCTGTGTTATTTCATATTTGTGCTCTGTCTATATTGTTTGTATATTCGTTTAAATGTGTCGTTCACATTATGATAATATTCCTCATAAATAAAAATAATTAACTTGCTGAATTATGATAAAATTAAAATTATTAACTTAAGTTATTTCCTTGATGATTAACAAATTTAAGTAAGTAAAATCAGATGCTACTGAAAGGTATTTTTAGTTTGTTTATCTTTTAGAAAAACAGATTTTATAGATAATCCTAAGATGAAGATGGAACATCAGAAGGCAACACCGTCTGAAAGGGTAGATCAAGACAACATCGTCTGAAAGGATGGCTAGTGTGATATCATCCCCATTCTCTGAACCTGTTCAGAAAGTTCTCAATGAACTTACTGAAATTGTGGGTCAGAAATGCTGAGGTGATTGATACTCAAGCCATTAAAAGTCTATCTCAATTCTTGAGGATCGGATAATGATGATTGCTGCTTATGAAGAAGAAACGCCTAAAACAAGAAGATCAAAGATCAACAACAAGCTATCTCAGAAGATGGAAAGGACAAAACTGTCTTTGAAGACAAGATTGAGTCTCAGCAGATAAGTTCTTCAACTTAAGTTTTTTTTAGAGTTAGGCTCATAATTTCGTAAAAAATAATTGCCTCGGTTTGATATTTTGTATGAATGAATCTCTTAGTTTTTAATCATATATTTATGCCCTTATGTTTGCAAATAATACATCTTTAAAATAGACAATCATTAGAATAAATCGGTGCTTTGAAAAGACACAATTACAAAAAGTTTTTGAAAATCGTAAACATTGAAGACAAGGGTAATTAAAAGAGATGGTTTTTCACCTGTCTTCTACTTGACGCACGTTCTCCCAAGTCAGCGCTACAACTGCTACCTTTAAGGGCTATCTGAGCCTATTTATACAAAACAAGAGATGCAGTTCAAACTTCATCACCCATCTCATTTTCTCTGCAATTTCTCATCTGTCTCTCTCAAGCTCTTAACTCATCTCAAAATACCCATAAGATTCATTTCTTCTTTATCTTCCCTAATAATGGCATCCTCTACTCTCATCTTCCAAACTCAAGTGTTAAACTTCAAAAGCCTTGCCGAAGAAGGATATTTTCTTGCCGATACTTTTGAAAGCGCTGGGTGGTCACCCTTCTTTGAAGCTGTGGACTGCAAATGGCATGAAGAAAGTATTAGAAACTTCTGGAGCACCATGAAAGTAGTAGATGAAGAAAGAAGAATCTATGCAAAGACCCAAGTGATGGGTCGAGAGATTTTGGTATACACTGACATCCTTGGAAAGGCTCTTGGAATTAAGAGCGAAGGAGAAAAGTTCTCTTCCCTCTGGGAAGCTCATAATGGCGGTGCAGGACGGATAAACTTGTTGATCCATGTAATGGAAGACACTTCCAAGGTTCTGTTCAAAATCATAAAATACTGCGTGTTTCCATGAGGAGGAGATAACCATCTCTCTAATGTAGAGAGGTTTTGTGTTATCAACCTTCTGCAAAGAAGGAAGATAAACCTGCCATGGATCACTTTGTACGGAATGATTAGAAGAGAACAAGAGAATGCTGATATCCTTCCCTTCAACACCATTATCATGAAACTTCTCCAATTTCACGGGGTTCACATCGAACACCTCTGTGACCACAGGCGTCCCAGCATCTTCAGGGTAAATAGTCAAACTACAGTTGCATATGATGCACTGGAAAGAAGACCAGTTGTGGAAGACCTGAAGTCAAGAGGCTAAAGATGGAGAACACCTTGCTACGCCAGAAGCTAGAGAAGACTCAGAGGCGTCTACTGAAGTTGAGAGAAGTAGGGATTGAAGAAGAAGATGAAGCCAGTGGAAGCCAGTCTTCCAATTAATCCTTGTCAAAATTGTTCAAAATTTTCTTTCTCTCATCATGTTCTTAAAATTTTAAATAATATAAAGATCTTTCTTTTAGTAATCTCTATTCTGCGCATCTTAAAATCAACTGCTTCTGTCTGAAGTGATATTCTTCTTCAAATCCAATCATATTGACAATGCATTAATCTTGTTATTTGATAAAAGCTGCTTACCATATAATGCCTTTTAATTAATGACAAAAGGGGGAGAAATATATAACAAACAAAATGCTTTAAGTCAAGAAAGAAAGAAGCTCAAGAGATAACAAGCTATATCAAAATACTGTCATAACATGTGGTATAACTAGATCTTAATGATTAACAAACAATTAACATTTGGCATATAATGAATTAATGTTTTTCTTAGGAAACATTAATGATAAAGAATAACAACTGATATCTAAAAGATTAACAACTGGCATCAGAGAAGCTAACATTTGGCATCTAAAGAATTAATGTTTTTCTCAGGGGGAGTAATATAAATAGGGGGAGCAAAGTAAATAAAATAAATGTTTCATTTCCTTTGTACATTTTGTCAATTATACATAGCTTATTTGTCATCATTAAAAAAAGGGAGATTGTTGAGTCTAAGAATTAGTCTGAGCATTCAAACTTAACTTAAGACTCAATATCCTTAGGTTTTAATGATTAACAAATAAGATCATATTAAATCAGGTGCTACTAAGAAAGGTATTGTTTTGTAGATTGTGTCTCAGGTTGAAGTATTCATCTGAAGTGTAGAAGAACAAATGCAGAATCAGAAGATGAAGCGAAGCACTGAATCTGAAGAGAAGTAAAGACTTGATCATCTGAAGCATCTTTTCATCATCGGAAGACCTAAAGACGATCTGAAAACGTGAAGATAAACTGAAGACGTATCTATCATCTGAATAAACTATTCATCATCTGAAGAGTAACTATCATCAGAAGATTTGAAGATGATCAAAAAGCACTTTGTATATCTAAAGGTTGTACCAAGGAATGAATTACTGAAGACGTTGTTAAGTGTGAAGAACATTCTACCCAATGAACTACACTTATTTCAACACAAAGGTTAGACATGCTTTTCTACCTCGATCAAAAGTCTTGCACAAATAAGGAAGCTCTGCAACGTCTGCCGCAGCTGCATCGAAAAAGTATTGTGTGCACATACCTGCTGCACCTACTGCTAATCAGAACGTATCAGAAGACTGAACAAGAAAGTGACAAGAGAGCTATTTGAACTAAGTCTATTGAATTCAACATCATTATCTATCTGAATCACAGAAGAATAAGAAGAGACAAAGAAGAACAAAGCTGCTATCATCTGAAGAATAGAAGAAGCAACTTTTGCTAAAAGAGAGGAACTTGCTGAAAGCGCTCTTAGTGTGAAGAACTAAGAAATGCTTGAAACAATCATCTGAGATAAGCATATGTTGAAGCTGATGACATCAAGCTGAAACAATGCAACCATCTGAAAGCTCACTGATCGTCTGAAAGTATGCGAAGATCAAAGAATTCAACCTTCTAAACACATACTCTCTGAACAAAACAATTAGTCACTTGAGACTATCTGAAGATATGAAGACTCTCAACTCTGACTACGTGGACTAATCTCAAACTACGAGAAGTCTCAACAAAGGCAAAGACCATGGGTTCAACAACTAGAATATTTCTCAAACATATCTGTTAAGGAACTTTGTCCAAAAGAGAAAAAGGAGAAAATGTCAGAAGCTAAGCAGAAAAGAAGCTAGCATAAAACAAGCTAAAAGAAAAATCTAACGGATACCTCCTCAAGCTCACGGAGAAGAAAGGTGAAAGAAAAGAAGAAGCAGAAAAGAAAGAAAAGGAATATCTACCTGCTAAAGGAAAATCTCTCAAGGTAAAGGAGCTCATCTAAATGTGTCAGAGCTAAGCTATCTGCACACCTACTCTACTTAAGAAGAAGCAACCGTTTAAGAAGTTATTTCACAACGGCTATTTGAGCCAAATCACTTCTTCTCAACGGTAACTAAGCAATATATCTTCAAAAGACTATATTTTATCAGAACATATAAATAGCCTTAAGAAAGAGTTTGAAGATGTCGGGAAGTCGACCAAAATTTCTTAACGACACATCCACAAGATGTCGACCAAAAAGGGTTGTATTGAAGCTCAAGGCTGAAAATATACCTAAGAAAGAATCGACTATATAACAAATCCAATATCCTATCAAGCCATCTTTCAAAAGAAGTTATCCATCATACGGAGATGAATTTAAGCCTATTGTAAACCAAACACTTGTATCTCTGTTGTTTCCTTATACTTAGAATTCATTTCATGTATCCTGAGTTAGACTCAGTAATCCCTCTATACAAGAAGAATCTGAGTTTATGTTTCTTAGAAACTTAAACTTAGTTTATGTTGTAAACACTTTATGTGTCTGAGATCCTGAAGAGGCTTGGTGGAAGAAAGATAACTTGCTGTTGAGCCTGGAGAGGCTTGTCTGTAAAATAATACTGCATATGTTGCCTGGAGAGGCAGTTGAAAACAAAAGAATACTTGTTGTTAAGCCTGAAGAGGCTATGGTAAAAGAATACTTGTATCTGAGTTCAGATAGTGGAAAATCCAGTGGTGGTTTGCCCTGGGACTGGATGTAGCTCACTGGGTTGGTGAGTGAACCAGGATAAATTCTTGGCTAAGTTTTCTTTTCCTTAAACTCTTTTATTTTCAGCTTTGTATTTATGTAGGGAATTGGAAAGTATTTTCATATTAAGCTCTATTTCTACAATTTCAATAAAACAGTTGTTTTTAAAGATAAACAGACTTCAAACAATCTCATATCCTTTGAAGTATCTCCGAAAATACTTTTTGAAGAACCTCTGAAATAACTTTCTGAAGTGAGTCTGGATAAGAACTCAGTTCAGAAGTTAGAAACAGACTTCAGACGATCATTATATCTTCTGAAGTAGCTCCGAAACAGTTCTGAAAAGATTTTCTGAAATACACTTCAGAAGGTACTTTGAGAGGTTTTCAGATAACCCAGTTTTAAATAAGAAACTAAATTAATTGGATGTTTATTCAAAACCTTTGAAGTATTGTTAGAAAGCTTATCAATTTTATCTCACTTACTAAGTCCTTGGAACATCTCACCTTCTTATCTTTCGCATATCTCTGAGTCTAAGTTTTTCATAATAATTTGTCTTAATACATTTGTCATAACTTTCAAGATTTCCAAAATTAGTTAAAAGTTTTGAAACACTATTCAAACCCCCTTCTAGTGTTTCCTGTGGTTCTAACATATGCTTCATGCACAACGGTGAAAGGGGCATCTGAAGGTTTGTCCCATGTCATGGCTAATCTCAAAGGGGTTCACATGTAGCTGACTGAAGAAGTGCTTGTAGGGATTATTCAAGCACCAGTTGCTGGGAACCGGATCTATAATGAAGAACATTGGTGGAAACTCATTGACATCTCACCTGAAATTGTTGGAGCATCCCTATTCAGTCAAGCTGAGATAAGCCTCTCTGCCTCTGCCCTCAACCCCTTTGGTCGCTTCCTCTTTCAGTTAGTAGTCAAATCCATCATCCCAAGGGCTGGGACGTTTGATAAAATGTATGCTACTGACTTGATGGTCATGTACCATCTCAAGCATGGGATTGCCCTAAACCTCCCCTATCTCATTCTCAAACACATGGAGCACGCATTTAACAACGCTAAGATGAATGCCCCTCCGCCATTTTCTATGCTCATTACCAAAATTCTGAAGCACTTCAAGGTTGATCTCTCTGGAGCTGAAGAAACTCAAGAGAAGCTCAGTTACTTTGGAAAATAAAATATCCAGGCCTTGAAGCTAGAAGGTAAATCTATTCCATCCTTTACTTTTCCTTTACCCTATGACTTACCTTCAAAAGTTCCTCCCACTACTCAAGCATCTCCATCATCCAAGATGTCCTGCCTAGAGGTAGTGACAAAGAAGAAGAAGAAGGACAAAAAGAAGAAAAGGTTGCGTGAGACTCCTGGTGAAGACTGTTGAGTCTAAAAAATATCATTAAGTATTTAATAATGATTTAGTCTCATTTTCCTAAGTTTTAATGAGTAACAAATTCTGTTAAAATATCTACTGCAAATAATTGCCTATTCTTTTAATGTGTCTTTCATGTTTTAGAAAGATGACCATCTGAAGTGATCTACTATCTGAAGAAGTAAGATCGTCTGAAGTGGTTCGTTTATCTGAAGCATGATATCATCTGAAGCCAAAGAAGACCATCTGAATACGTGTGACATGGCAGATTGTCTGAGATCAGAAACCATCTGAAGAGTGAAGCCCTCTGAAGATCTCTGATAAAGACTCAAGTCAGTTCAACGCCTTCTGAAACAAGTTTTTCGTCTAACCTTATTAAGGCAAGCTGCTCAAAGACTTTCCTGCACATTTGAAATACTTGCACCAAAATGGAAATGTCTGCAACGCAGTCTTTGTAGTGCTCAGAACAGAGACAATTATGCACCATCTACCTTGTACTGTGTCAAAAGCTATTTCACAACGGGATTAATAGCATTAAATGCTATCTCTCAACGGTAAACTCAACGGGCATCATATCAAGCAAAGTATAAATAGCTTCATGCACGTCCTTGCAAGATAGAGAACAACCTAAGAAAAAAAAAGCCATTACGCTACAAGTTTTACGCTGTAAAACACTAATAAATTCATTTTTGTACAATAACTTTCATATCCTGAGTCTTACTCAGTTTATTTGTACATCTTTCAGTTTAAGCTCTAAACCGTTTGTAGTTCCTTAGCTTGAACAAAATCTTTCATTCTTAAACACTTGAGTGTTGAGCTTGGAGAGACTTGTTTGTTAAACAATACTTGGTTGTGAGCCTGAAGAGGCCTGTTGGGAAATAATACTTGTTGTTGTAGAGCATGAAGAGGCTTGACAGAAAAGAATACTTGTAATCTTCTGAAGATTAGTGAAAATCTAGGTGCTGTGATTTGCTCTGGGACTGGACGTAGCTCACTGTGGTTGTGAGTCAACCAGGATAAATTTTCTGGCTAAGTTCTCTCTTCTCTAATCTCTTTAAATTCAGTTTAAAGCTTACAAGAAGGGATTTGAATTGGTCGAAATAAAAGCTTTTAACGTAAACTTTTTTTAGAAAAACAAGTTTTTCAGTCTGAAGGTGCTTCAGATGGAACGTTAATCTTCAGATTATATTTCTTCATCTAAAAGCCTTTGCAAAAACTTTCTGTTTACGAAAAGGTTTCAAAAAACGTTAAAGTTTTATTGAAACACTATTCAACCCCCTTCTAGTGTTTCCCTGTTTGTTTCTACAGTTGGTATCAAAGCTCAGCCTCGGGTTGAGCATCTAACAAGTGCTGAGGATAACGATCCAGATGGAAACCTCAACAAGCAACAGGCAGTACATCACTGAAGGAGCCTTTATCACCAGGCCTCCAGTCTTCAATGGAGTGGACTATCACTACTGGAGAGATTGTATGAAGTTGTTCACTGAGGGCAACAACATAGATCTTTGGGGTATTTTCATTGATGGTGATTATGTTCCAATGCATGGTGGAGTGCCCATACCTAAGTCTGAATGGACTATAGAGTAGAAGGCTTGTGTTCAGCTAAATGCCAAGGCTAAACTCTATTTGATATGTTTTATGAACAAATCTGAATATGAGAAAGTTCATGGATGTACTTCTGCCATGGAGATCTGTGACACATTAACATCAACCTATGAAGGGACTGAGAATGTTAAACAGTCCAAGATCAGCATGCTTGTACATTAATATAAGGTGTTCAAAATGCATGATTCTGAAACCATTGATTAAATGTATGGGAGGTTTCAGACGATAACGAATGGACTGAGGTCTTTAGGGAGAACCTATGAATCTGGAGATAACAATCAAAAGATTCTAAGGAGTCTACCTAAAACCTGGAGACCCAAATTCACTGCCATTCAAGAGGCAAAAGACCTCAATTCTTTAAGAATGGAAGAATTATTGGGCTCTCTCAAGGTCCATGAGTTAGAACTTGGTGAGATGAATCCAAGAAGAAATCACTGGCACTGAACACAAAAGCCAGACAACTTAGGCATGGAAGCATGGAAGCCATGCAAGCTGAAGTAACTTCATATGGTGATGAAGAGTCTGAAGTCAGTTCAGAGGGAAATGAAGATCTTGCCCTCTTAGCAGAAAAATAAAGAAAATGCTTTAGAAGAAAGGGAAGTTCAGAAAGCATCAATCCTCTGGATTTAAACAAGGTAAGTCCAGTAAAGATTCTTTTTCTACTGATAAAATTACCTGTTTTAAATGTAAGCAACCAGGACACATGAAGGCTGACTGCCCCAAGCTTAAGAAACCTTCCTTCCAAAAGAAGAAATTCTTTAAGAAGAAGAAGGGGCTGATGACCACTTGGGAAGATCTTGATAAGTCAACATCAGAAGAAGAGGAGGATGCTTCAGAGGAAGCAAATCTGTGCTTGATGGCAAGTCTTCTATCCTCTAATAGATCAGAATCAGAGGTAATGCCTTAAACTCTTCAGGATCAGTATGATGATTTAGTTGAAATTTCCAAGGAACTTTTCAATGTGTATAAGGAGCTCTCAAGAGCATTTACCGAAGTAAGTATCAGAAATGAGATTTTGGAAAGGGAAAACCTTATACTCAAAGAAAAGCTCTTGAAACAAGAGACTGGTAGCTCCAATGATCTTTCTAAGGAAAATAAAAAACTTCAAAGAAAGATTGAGGAACTTACCAAGGACCTGACCAGATTTGTCAAAGGAACTGATAATCTTAACAGATTATTAGGGACTCAAAGGCGTTACCTTGATAAAAGTGGCTTAGGCTTCTCAGAATATACATCATCTGAACCTTCTGTTTTAAAATTTCCTGATAAAGGTAAGACAAAAGGTAATGGGTTTTCTCATTGTGGTAAACCTAGACACAATGTGTCACAGTGTAAACACAAAAGGAAATCAAAGCTCAAATCTAACAAGAAAGGACCCAAGAAAATATGGGTACCTAAGCACCTAAGTATTCCTGTTGTAGATGTCTTTAATAGGACAAAGGAAACCCCTCAAATGGTACCTGGACAGTGGATGCTCGCGTCACATGACGGGAGAAAGGTCTTTGTTCCAAAGCCTTAGACCTAAGGAGGGAGGAGTGGTCACCTTTGGAGGAAAACAACAAGGGAAGATCACTGGCATAGGGACTGTAGGTATATCTCCTCAATCCCTTATAAAAAATGTTCTTTTGGTTGAAGGGCTGCAACATAACCTTCTGGGCATAAGCCAATTATGTGACAATGAATATGTTGTATATTTCACAAAAGAAGGTTGTATAGTCAAGGACTTCTCAGATCAAACCCTCTTCTCTGCTAAGAGACACAATAATGTCTACAAGATTGATCTAGAGGAACTTGCAAGTCAGATTGTGAAATGTTTTCTTTCTGTAGAAGATGAAAACAGATTTGGCATCAGAAACTTGGGCATACCATCTTAAGATTGATCTCAAAGCTAACAAAACATAACCTTGTTAAAGGCTTACCCAAGCTCTCATTCAAATATGACATTTTATGTGAAAATTGTCTAAAGGGAAAGCAAACAAGAAGCTCCTTTAAGAGAAAAAATGTTGTTTCTACCTTCATACCTTTAGAACTTCTTCACATTGACTTGTTTGGTCCAACTAGAACAAAAGTCTTAATGAAAAGAAATATGGTTTGGTCATAGTGGATGACTATACTAGATTTACATGGGTGATATTCCTCAGAAGCAAGTATGAGACTTTTGAGAATTTCACAAAATTCTGTAAGAAGGTGTAGAATGAAAAAGGATTCTGCATATTTTCCATAAGAAGTGATCATGGTGGAGAGTTTGAAAACTTAAGCTTCAGACTATTCTGTGATGAGAATGGGATCTCTCACAATTTCTCAGTGGCTAGAACACCTCAGCAAAATGGGGTTGTTGAGAGAAAGAACATAAGCTTGCAGGAGATGGGAAGAACCATGCTCATTTCAAGAAACTTACCAAGATCCTTCTGGGCAGAAGCTGTTCACACAACCTATTACATTCAAAACAGAATTTTGGTAAGACAAATTCTCAAAACGACTCCTTATGAATTGTGGAGAGGAAGAAAGCCCAACATATCTTATTTCCATATTTTTGGGAGTGAGTGCTTTATACTTAACACTAAAAATGATCTGGGAAAATTTGATCATAAGTCAGACAAAGGATTTTTCATTGGATATTTTGAAACATCAAAGGCATACAAAGTTTATAACTCTAGAACCTTAACTGTTGAAGAATCTATTCATGTAAAATTCAATGGCATGAAAGAGGCTGATAGGGAACTATCAGATCTTGAAGATGACTTTGCAGGTATGAAGCTGAATCCTTCGTCTGAAAGGAAAGATGTCAAAGACGAAAAACCTTCTGAAGAATCTCATCACTCCAGGGAGCAAATCATTGGTGATACCTTAGAGGGTGTAATAACAAGATCCAGATTTAAAGATGTGAATAATCTTTCCTTACTTTCTGAGATTGAGCCAAAGAACATTGATGAAGCTTTGCGTGATGAATGGTGGATCCAAGCCATGCAAGAAGAGCTTAATCAATTTGCGAGGAGTGATGTATGGACCCTTGTTCCTAAACCCCATGGGAAAACAATTATTGGAACCAAATGGGTGTTCAGAGACAAGCTTTCTGAAGAAGGAAAAGTGATAAAAAATAAAGCCAGATTAGTTGCTCAAGGCTACAATCAGCAAGAAGGTATTGATTTTACTGAAACCTTTGCTCCTGTAGCTAGGCTTGAAGACGTTAGAATTTTACTTTCCTATGCAACCAATAATGGCATCATATTATATCAAGTGGATGTAAAGAGTGTCTTTCTTAATGGATTCATTGAGGAAGAAGTATTTGTTAGACAACCCCCTGGTTTTGAAGATACTACTTTTCTTGAACATGTTTTCAAACTTAAAAAGGTTCTGTATGGTCTTAAACAAGATCCAAGAGCATGGTATGACAGATTGAGCAATTTTCTTATCAAAAACGGTTTTGAAAGAGGAAAAGTAGATACAACACTTTTTAGAAAAATGTCTAACAAAGACTTTATTCTTGTTCAGATATATGTTGATGACATTATGTTTGGTTCAACAAATTCTTCATTATGCAAAGAGTTTTCTAAGCTTATGCAATCAAAATTTGAAATGAGCATGATGGGTGAATTAAAATTCTTTTTGGGACTTCAAATTAAGCAAGAATCTGATTGTATATGGATCCATCAAGATTGCAAGCCTATGTCAACTCCTATGCATCCTTTTGCCATCTTAAATAAAGATGAAGGAGAAGAATCTGTTGATAAACTATGTATAGAGGATTGATTGGCTCACTATTGTATCGTACAACAAGCAGACCTGACATTATGTTCAGTGTTTGTCTCTGTGAAAGATTTCATTTTGATCCAAGAATTACTCATTACAAGGCTGTCAAGAGAATTTTCAGATACTTAAATGGTACTACTAATCTTGGTCTGTGCTATAAGAAGAGTAAGGATTGCAAGTTGGTAGGATACTGTGATGCAGATTTTGCTGGAGATAGAGTAGAAAGAAATCAACCAGTGGAGGTTTTCACTTTATTGGCGATAACATGATAAGTTGGTCCAACAAAAGACAAAGCACTATTGCACTCTCAACTGCTGAAGCTGAGTACATTGCCGCTGCAAATTGTTGTTCACAACTGCTTTGGGTAAAATATCAGTTAGAGGATTTTAATATTGCTTTACCTTCTATACATGTTATGTGTGATAATACAAGTGCCATTAATCTGTCTAAAAATCCAATCCAACATTCTAGGGCAAAACATATAGAAATTAAGCATCATTTCATTAAAGACGATGTTCAGAAAGGAGTTTTTGATATTAAGCTCTTTGATACAGAGCATCAATGGGCAGACATGCTCACAAAACCCCTTGTTGAAGATAGATTTAGGTTCATAAGGGATAATCTGAACATTCTTGCATTGTCTGAAAGATAATAATGCTTGACTATCTGAACCTATGCTCTATCTGAAATACATGCTTTATCTGAAATGTGTTCATCTGAAATATATGCTATCTTCTGAAATTAAGTTCAATCTGAATTGGGAATTTTCTTAAAAGTCACACTCTGAGTGACGTGGCTATCTGAGACGGTTGGTTCACCCACTTTTCAAAACCCCCCAGCACGATGCACATTTACCTATGTCTGCGCTGCCCTGTAATTGCCATCATTACTGCTCATTTGACGGCTATTTAAAGGAGGTTAAGGATCCAATACACGTTTACGCTTTTCAACCTTCCATCTCTCAGAATTCCTTGCCTTCGAAGAACTTCAGTTTTCTCTCTGTGCTCAAGTCTTCCTTCTTTTTAGTTTCTTCAAGCTTTCAACAATGACACCCATGAAATCTCCAGGAGGTCAGATAGTTCCAAGCAGGGGGAGTGGATCTTGACGCTCTCAAGGATGGTGGTGTTAATCTTATAGATGTATTTGATGCTGCTGTATGGACTCCATTCTTCAATTCCTTGAACTTTGCATGGCACGAGCAGAGTGTCATAGACTTCTGGAAGACAACTAAAACTATAACAAGTGAAGATGGGAAGTACACTTCCATTCAAGCCATAGTCTTGGGAGTGAAGGTATTTGTTGATGCTGACATAATAGCAACTGCCACTGGTGTTAAGTCTGAAGGGGAGATGTTTGTTCCTGAGTGGGAACATAACCATGGTGGCCCAGGAAATACAAAAAGATGTTGTATGACATAGAGGAGCCTGAAAATTTGAGAGCTTCTCTAGGGCACCATAAGGCTAGGGTTTTGCGTGCTATTCTAGGTTGTTGCATTCTTCCAAAGATGGGGAGCAAAAATCATGTTTCAGAAGTGGAAAGGTTCTATGTTATCCACTTGCTAAAGAAGAAGCAGCTGAACTTGCCCAAACTTATTCTCTACAACATTCTTAAGAGGGTAAGTGACTCAGCAACAAGCTACACCCATACCACTCTCATCACTAAGATTCTGCTTCACTTCAAGGTTCCCATTGAAAGATTATATGACCATAAAAGTCCTGTATTCTTCTCTTTGGTGAATATTAAGAAGATGGGGATTTTTGTAAAGAAACCTTCTCCTGAACCTACTCTCACGGAGACCCTTGTCAAAGAAAAGGCTGCAGCAACTGGTCGCAACACCTTGGAGATGCTGGAGAATGAGCTTCGTGGAGATGCTCACAGGAGTGAGTTTGTACCTGCTCAAGATACTCCTACAAAAATTATCAAAAGAAAGAAATCCAAGCCAATTTAGAAGATTGTAGAATCTGAACCTATATATAAGGAAGTTCCTGGTGAAGAAGTATCTGTCAGACAGTCTGAAGGTAATGCACAACTCAGACAATCTGAACCTGCTCAGAAGGTCTCCTTAGTACCAACTGAGATTGTGGGTCAGACCCATGAGGAACCAGTTGTTCATGAAACTGATCCTACTTCTATTCCTGAAGGACAGGTTGTTGTTTCTGATCAACACGGTGCTGCTACTATAGTTCTTGACATAGAATCTGATGATTCTGAGAGAACTATTAATGATATACCTTTGGCTGCTAGCTACCCAGACCCGGAATTGCAACAGGTGGCTACTCTTACCACTGCCTTGGAAGAAAAAGAAGCTCAGAAGGTCAAAGAACAAGAAGCACAAGATCAGGCACTTGATGTTGCTGCACAACAAGCTATATTAGAAGATGAGAGGTTATTGCAAGCCACCTCTAGATTAAAAAGGAGGAGAGCTAGTGCCAAAACTAGAAGAGTTAAAAGGAGAAGATTGTTATCTCTTGTTCTAGAGGCACCTCAGATTGTTACAATGAGTAGATCTGTGCAACAAGAGGAAACAATCAAGTTTCAGCAAGCTGCTGAACTTGAGAGGAAGAGGAAGTTGGAAGAGCTTAAGAAAAAGAAGCAGGAGAAAGAAGGTGCATCTGCTGATCCATCTCATCAAGGAGTTGTTCCTTCCAGAAAACCAAGAGTTATTTTTGGAAATGTCACTCCTTTAGAGGATGACAAGACTCCTTCACCCAAACCTTCAGAACCAGTACTTGTTGTTCAACCTGAAGCACCTCATCATTCTTCATCATCATCACCATCCTCATCAGACTTTTTAGAGGTTGATACTGAGGAAGAAGACCTAGACTCAGCTGAGTGTGTGTGGTTTGGAAGCAACCTTCCCAAGGCTCTACTGCTGAAGGAAAATCCTAGGGATCTTACCAGAACTCCTACATATGACTTAGCACTTCCATTCACTAATGATGCTCAGATGATGTTTGCTGCTGAAGTGCCCCACAGGTTCTATAATGTTCCTTAGGAAGAGAAGCCTAGAGTGCCTAAGTTTCCTAATTTGTATGAGGAGTTGCTATTTTTCAAAATTGCACCACCCCTTTCAACTAACACATGACTAATTCTTGAATCTTCTGAAGAAGCAAGAAAAAGGAAGATGCAGAATAAAGGAGAGGAAGAATTTTGTCTGCCTGATCAGCTTGAGAAGATTAGGAGAGGAGTGCAACATCCATGCCACAAATGGAAGGCACTTGATCCTTACACCCAAGATCAACACAAGTTGTCCTATGATGACTGGATTGCTGTCAGATTATTATGTTTAGAAGCTGAACTCTTTGATCAACACATTCTGAGAGCCTAAGGCTGTAGAGATTTCAAGCCTCCCTTGCCTAACACTGTGAAGATGACTACCAAGATTCTGGTGCATCCTGACAAGATTATCCCTAGATATCCTTATGTTGAAATCTTCTATGAGAAAAGAAAGGCACCTAAGGTATATTCTGGTTTTGCTATTCCCCTCAAGCCTATGTCTTCTACTAAATGGAGCATGCTACATGAGTATGTGCTGAGACATGGAGGAATCATGCCTACAGAGAATGGATGTGGGAATCTTATTGGCGTGAACAAGAGAAAGAGGGTTCATCTTCTGGAACATCCTGGAATGATGAAGATTCCATGGTCGCTGGAAAACTTTGTGTTCTGAATCACCTTTGTTCTTCTCTGGTAGCTTTCCATTGTCTGATAGAACAATTCATGAAGACTGGGTATTTATAACAACATTCTATCATCAACAATACTTCTATGTTGTTCAGAAGGCTGAGGATCTCAACTTGCCCAATGGTTTTCAATATTTCAGGTTCACATGTTGGCACTTTTCTATAGAATTTTATGAAATGAACCTTGAGTAGAAGATCCTTGCGTTAGAAGATGAGAACCAACAACTCAGAGTTAAGAACATTGAGCTTGCACAGAAGACTGATCAGATCTTGGCTACTCAACATCAAATCCAAGTTGGGCAGTCTGAGCTCAAGAATGCTGTTCTAGCTGAGCTTGAGAGGCAACGCTTGGAGATAAAGGAACTCTTTGAGAAGATTCTGTTGGGGAAGACTAGTGGAGGATCTTAGTCTATGATGTTTAGCCTTTTGTTCAGACAATGTTCTTGTTACTATATTCTATTTTTATAAGATTTGATTGCTTTGACTCTGATATCCTATGTTTATAAACGCTGAATCTTATGCCTATCATTGCGTGTTTGTTTTTAATGCTCTAAACAATATGGTTGTTATCATATTTATTACACTCTGAATATCCACTATTGCTTTGATGCTTCATAATTTCATATTTATTGTTCTGGCATCCCTTATGACTGATGACAAAAGGGGGAGTACAAACTAACAAAAATATGAAGTGCTAAGTGTTTTCAGAACAAGAAGCATCTCATTCAGGGAGAGTATTGAGATTATCTGATTGAGGGGGAGGAAATTCTAAACTCTTATATTTTCTTAAAACCTAATTCAGATTTTATAGTTTAACAAATTTGTCATCATTAAAAAGGGGGAGAATGTTGGGTCTCAAAAATATCATTAAGTATGTAATAATGATTGAGTCTCATTTTCCTAAGTTTTAATGAGTAATAAATTCTGTTAAAATATCTACTGCAAATAATTGCCTATGCTTTTAATGTGTCTTTCATGTTTCAGCAAGATGACCATCTGAAGTGATCTACTGTCTGAAGAAGTAAGATCGTCTGAAGTAGTTCGTTCATCTGAAGCATGATATCATCTGAAGCCAAAGAAGACCATCTAAAGACGTGTGACGTGGCAGATTGTCTGAGATCAGAAACCATCTGAAGAGTGAAGCCCTCTGAAGATCTCTGATAAAGACTTAAGTCAATTCAACGCCTTCTGAAACAAGTCTTTGGTCTAACCTTATTAAGGCAAGTTGCTCTGAGACTTTCCTACACATTTGAAATACTTGCACAAAAATGGAAATGTCTGCAACGCAGTCTTTGCAGTGCTCAGAACTCTGCACCATCTACCTTATACTGTGTTAGAAGCTATCAGAAGTTGTTTAACAACATGATTAATAGCATTAAATGCTATCTCTCAACGGTGAACTCAACGGGCATCATCTCAAGCAAAGTATAAATAGCTTCATGCACATCCTTGCAACATAGAGAACAACCTAAGAAAGAAAGAGCCATTACGCTGCAAGTTTTACACTATAAAACACTCTAATAAATTCATTTTTGTACAATAACTTTCATATCCTGAGTCTTACTCAGTTTATTTGTACATGTTTCAGTTTAAGCTCTGAACCGTTTGTAGTTCCTTAGCTTGAACAAAATCTTTCATTCTCAAACACTTGGGTATTGAGCCTGGAGAGGCTTGTTTGTTAAACAATACTTGGTTGTGAGCCTGAAGAGGCCTGTTGGGAAATAATACTTGTTGTTGTAGAGCATGAAGAGGCTTGACAGAAAAGAATACTTGTAATCTTCTGAAGATTAGTGAAAATCTAGGTGCTGTGATTTGCTCTGGGACTAGACGTAGCTCACTGTGGTTGTGAGTCAACCAGGATAAATTTTCTGGCTAAGTTCTCTCTTCTCTAATCTCTTTAAATTCAGTTTAAAGCTTACAAGAAGGGATTTGAATTGGTCGAAATAAAAGCTTTTAACGTAAACTTTTTTTTAGAAAAACAAGTTTTTCAGTCTGAAGGTGCTTCAGACGGAACATTAATCTTCATATTATTTTTCTTCATCTAAAAGCTTTTGCAAAAACTTTCTATTTACGAAAAGGTTTGTTAAGACAAACTCACTCCTAAAAGTTTTAATGAAGCCAAACCATCAAAAGTTGATGAATATTTAAGACATCTTGTCTCCACTGACTGTGTACTCAAGTGGTTGCAGAGTTTAGTCTCTTATGCTGCAGGATAATTTCCTCTTGTAAAAAAGGCAAGCTGAGATGCTAAGGAAACTGTCAATGAAAAATTAACTCTTGAAGTACACAAGGATGAAGTGCGAAGGACAGTCAAAAGTAAAATTTATCACATTTAGGAAACAAGATCAAGAGTTACAAAGAGCCAAGAAGATGAGACTCAGACTCAAACTCAAACTCAGATTCAGATGCACAAGTCATCATGCAACTCAGATGAAGAACGAGAGATTGAGCTGAACGTATAAGACTGAGACACAGACGTAAGCCTAAGATGGAGACTGAGACTCAGATGCAAGATAAGCCTGAGACGAAGGACAAAGACTCAGACTCAGCCTTAGACATATGCTCAATAGAAGCAACAGAAAGTCAAGGCAAGTACACTGCAATACTGCAAAGAAGACCTGAGCACAGCACAGCAGGTCTGAACAGTGTCAGCAAAGAGACATTCTCTCTCTTACAACGGCTAGAAACGGCTAGTTGGTGTTTGAAATAAAAGTCAGGATTCAATCAAGACACTGTGTAAGACTACACTGAATATTTCCTGATCTTTGTGTCTCAACTGCATCTCAAATCAATCTCAACTCAGTCTTAGCTACACTTGAGAGCATCTTAAGTTTGTCTCACTTATTCTCTTTCACATTATTGCTATTACTTGCTTGTAACTCTTAGAAAGAGAAACACCTAGCTGATCTCATTGTATATTCGTACCTTGTTCGTTGTGTAAGCTAGTCCATAATCACTTTCATTCCATCCTTATAAAGAATCTCAACTGAGTTAGGAGTAAGCGTAGACTCAGTATGAGCTGCGTAAGAGCCTGAAGAGGCTAAGTGATGAATACTCAGATCACAGCCAGGTTAGGAGTCCCTAAGCTTGGTGTGAGGGTGAGCCTGAAGAGGCAGGAAGAATACTTGTATTTGACAAGGTTGTCATAGTGGAAATCTCACAAGTTTGTGAGGACTGGACGTAGCCCAAGGAATGGGTGAACCGGGATAAGTCTGTGTGCATTTCCTCTCTTAATCTTGCTTATTTTACGTTCATTCTAAAAGAACATAATATCAAATTTAGATACTTGTGATGCTGAATTGAGCACTAACTATATCTCAACTCAATAATTGAATCTCAACCATAAGACTCTTATATTCATTCTCTATTTGAATATCACTAACCTTTTATTATCTAAGTCAAATTGAGATTCCAAGTTGTTAAGCTTGAGAGTTAAGCTCAGCTTGAACTTAAAGTGTTTCAGGAAAAAGTTTTTAAAGTCTCTATTCAACCCCCATTTTTAGAGACCTCTAGCCAACCTCAGTTGGTATCAGAGCTCGGCCTCTTGGTGTTGAGCACACCTACGTGTGAAGAGGGTAAAGATCCATTGTTGGACCAAGCACAAGTCTTTTCATTCCACCAATAGGCCACCAGCCTTTGATGGAACAGATTATTATTGGAAGGACAGAATGAGAGTTTTCATCGTGTCTCAACATGCTGATTTATGGTAAATCATTGAGGTAGGACCTTATATGCCTTTTAATACTAATAAACTTGGTTTGAGAGCAGCTAAGTCTAGGGAAACTTGGACTGAAGCTAAGAAGAGCAGATACATTCTCAACTCAAGAGCTAAGTATCTACTCACTTGCTTACTGTGCCGTAGTGAGTATGACAAAGTAGCTGGCTGTGCGTCAGCATACGAAATATGGGATGCACTTGAAGTTGAGCATGAAGGAACAAATCAAGTAAAAGAAGCTAAGATCAACATATTGGTTAGACAATATGAACTTTTCCAAATGAATGAAGATGAAGGAATTGAAGACATGGTAAGACGTTTCACAGTCATCACTAATGATCTCAAGTCCTTGGGAAGAAGATGCTCAAATCAGGACATGGTGAGAAAGATCCTCAGAAGCTTGCCTGGACCTTGGAGACCTAAGGTCACCGCCATACAAGAAGCAAAGGATCTAAGCACACTCAGACTGGATGAACTACTTGTGTCACTCAAAGTACATGAACAAGAGCTGATGGAAGAAGATCTCATCAGACGACCAAAGACAATAGCCCTGAAAGTCTCATCCAGCAATCCTAAAGGTAAGAAGGTAAGCTCATCTCATCAACTTTCACTAAACTCATCTCATGACACAGACAGTGAAGAAGATGAAGATGATGATGATGAGACTGAAATGGATGATGCGATAACATTCGTCTCACGAAAAATCAGACGCATGTGGAAATCTATAGGAAGTGGAAGAAGAAGATTTCCATCTAGAAGAGGTGAGATCAAGACTGACAAGAAGGGACAAATCATATGCTATGAATACAATAAGCCAGGACATATCAAAGCTGAGTGTCCCCAACTAAGGAAAGATACTAAGAAGAGTCCAAGGAAGAAAGCCACGATGGCTTCTTGGGATGAATCAGAGGAAGAAGAAAGCCAAGATGATGAGTCAGCCAATCTATGTCTAATGGCTGATGGAAACTCCTCAGATGAAGAGGTATATGAGTCTGACTTAGAACTTTCTTTTTAATGAGCTTAAGTCAGCTTTTGAAAATCTTCTTTATGATTCCAATCTTCTTGCTTCAAAAAGCTCTTTGCTAAAATTTGAGCTAAACACTACTTTAGAAAAAATCAAATTTCTTGAAAAAGAAAATGAGGATTTGAATCATAAAAATGCTTGTCTCATGCAGCCTCACATGAAGCTGTCTGAACGTATCAAAGCTCAGACTCAAGCTCAAGTTGAGCTGGAATCTAAGAAATTGTTTGAAGAAAATCATAAACTTAAAAGTCAAAATAGGACTCTCATAGATGATCTGGTTAAGTTCGTTAAAAAAACCTTGCGAGATTGATTGGATCTCAAAAAGGAATTTTTGACAAAGCCGGATTAGGAAATGACAAGTCAGCCAATGAGGTTTGGTATAAAAATTTCTTTATTCCAGCAAAGAAGTGCAAAGAAAAATGATCATGTTGTAGTAATATTGGCCACAAGACCTCAAATTGCTACATGAGACAAGTAGCAGTCAAGAGGAAGGTATCTAACCACATATGACCCAAATACAAGTGGGTGCTCAAGGCACTTGACAAGAGACAAAAGCAAGTTCTCAACGCTTGAAGAAAAAGCTTCTGGAGTTGTCTCATTTTGAGACAACAGTAAGGCTCATATTAAGGGGATAGGTAAGATTGGTAAGACAAACTCAGCTCAGATTCAAAATGTCTACTTTGTTGAGGGTTTGACACAAAACTTACTTAGTGTTATCCAATTATGTGACAATGGTTATCATGTTAATTTTCAACCTACATTTTGTGAGATCATAGACTCTAAGACTGGAAAAACAATTTGTTCAGGAAGAAGAAATAAAAATCTTTACTCAGTCTCTCTTGAGAGTCTCTCTGATCTCACCTTTCTTGTGACTCATGACAATGAAAAATGGTTATGGCACAAAAGAGTTAGAAATAATAACATAAGAACCATAAGTCAGCTTGCAAATCAATCTCTTGTCAGAGGATTACCTAAAATCAAGTTTGACAAAGATAGGATATGTGAGTCTTGCATAAAAAGCAAACATACTAAGACAAGCTTCAAATCCAAGTCTCATGTAAATTTTAAAATCAAAAGATTGTCACATTGATTTGTTTGGACCTGCTAAGACTGTCAGTCTTAGTGGCAAGAAATATGGTTTTGTAATAGTGGATGACTTCTCAAGATTCACCTGAGTTCTGTTCCTTTCTCAGAAGGATGAATCTTATGAAAATTTTAAAATGTTTTGCAAAAAGGTCCAATCTGAGAAAGGGTATGGAATTGGTACTGTAAGAAGTGACCATGGAGGAGAATTTGAGAAGGGAAAATTTAAGAACTTCTTTGATAAAAATGGAATTACTCACAACTTCTCATGTCCTAGAACACCCCAACAAAATGGTGTTGTTGAAAGAAAAAATAGAACTCTCCAGGAGATGGCAAGAACTTTGTTATGTGATTCTGGAATTGAAAAGTATTTTTGGGCAGAGGCTATAAACACCTCATGTTATATAATTAACAGAGTCACCATAAGAAAGATTCTAAACAAAACTCCATATGAGCTATGGAAAGGGAGACAACCCTCTATTTCTTACTTTCACATGTTTGGATGTGACTGTTATATTCTTAACACAAAAGATTTGTTGGGAAAATTTGACACATAGTCTGACAAAGGAATCTTTCTTGGTTATTCACTTACATCCAAAGCTTACAGAGTATATAATCTAAAAACTAAAACTATTGAAGAGTCCATGCATGTAGTATTCAATGAGATACAGGGGATCCCGCAAAAGAAATTAGAAGAAGAAATAGAAGAAATGATGGGAGACTTGAACATCTCAAACAAAGAAGCAGAGGAAAAGGAAAGACTCTACATGGATCAAAAGGATGTAAGGTCACCTCAAACTGAGCTCAGAAGGGGATCTCAGACAGAGATCAGGAGGACACCTCAGACTGAGTTGCATAGACGTCCTCAGCATGAGACTGAAGATCATTCTCAAGCAGAAGAAAAGAATGAGGATCAGCCTGAGATGGAGGCAATAAGACAAACTGTATCTGGGACTCAGCATGAACATGCCTCTGAACTACCCAGAAGGTGGAGACTGGTCAGGCCTCATCCAAGAGATCAAATTATTGGAGAGACCTTAAACAGAGTCAGAACAAGATCATCTTTCAGAAATGCTGAAAATATGATGGCTCTCTTATCTGAAATAGAACCAAAGGACATCCAAGAAGCGTTAAATGATGAGTCATGGGTTAAGGCAATGAAAGAAGAGCACAACCAATTTGACAAGAGCAAAGTCTGGGATCTTGTTCCCCCACCTTCTCATCAATCTGTAATTGGAACCAGATGGGTGTTTGATTAGATTCTGGCAAGCATACCAAAATTCCAACAGTATAATAGTAAGTATGAGTTATCGTATCCATAGAGAACGGTTCACTTCATATATTTTTAGTGAGCAAATTATCAAGTTAGAAAATATTTTTGGAATGATAATTGATATGCAGAATTTAAATTTCAAAAAGTAGATAAAGCAATAAAATAGGGAGAGATAAATTTACTTGGATTAGGATTGGACTTCGTATCATCGCACCCCTTATGTATATGAATCCCTTCTTTAATTATGAATTTATTTTTTATAATACCTTAGCCAACTCTATTGTCTTACCCCGAGTTACTAGAAGTAATCCACTTGACGGTAGCCCATGCGGGTTCTCCCAGGCGACAAACTACCACGGATTGATTGTTCTATTAGTCTGTTGTTAAAACTATCATTTAACCATATTTTCCTATAGATGCTCCTATGAAAGGGTTGTCACCTTCCAATCCTTCAATCATCAGACTCCACCTATATTCCCATATGACCAATGAGTACAATTAGCAATCGGAATTTGAGTTTCCTATGTCTAGGCTCCCCCAAACTCTAATACTAGCCGGAAATCTCTATCACGTTGTATCCTGACACTAGCCTATAACTTCGGCGCACGCGCGGAAGATATGTATGAAGAAAAGCATAAAAGTACCGATATATATAAAAACAAGGATTTATAATTAAATATGAGAATTCACATACACTTGGGGATTGAATCAACTACATCCAATCCAACTGGAGAGTTTAGCTACTCATGGTAGCCATTACAAACCAATGAAGAATTGGTCACCTTCTTCAATCCGTGTGCCTCTATCTTCACACTCTATTCTAAGCTCACTGACTCCCCACCTCTTTAATCTATGCAAAAGGACCTATTTAGAGACTAAGGAAAGCTATTATAAATTGGGAAGAGATCTATCTATATTTGAAATTTAAAAAGCTGTTTCGTGTGCTGCGCTTCACCTGCGCTTAGCGCAGGTGAAGCGTGACTTCCAGTAAGATATGCGCTCCACCTGCGCTGAGCGCAGGTGGAGCATGAAACACGCTGCAGACTTTCTTTATTTCTTCATTTATCAGCTTGATCTCTTTCTGATCTTGCCATTGCTTGATTGGCTTTCCTTGCTTCCCCTTTTTGACTTGATTCTGTGATTTATTTGTTTTGAATTTAAACTGGGAGAGTTATCCTCAGAATCTTTGTTTAAATGACTCTGATCTTATCCTTATTTTGTTCTCATTTAAACTCCAAGTCTGCCAATATTCTCCACAAGTAATGCTATCTTCTTTCCCAATTCAAATCTCTCATAAATCTGCACAAATTAACAAATTTCTAATTAAAATAGCATCAAATTCAAATTCAAATTAAATAATCACAATTATGACAATTATTCACAAAAAGAGATTATTTTGGGGCATAAATTACTATTTTATCGTTGATAAGTGCAGTAAAAACATAAGAAAATATCATATAATTTGCACTTATGAAATACCCCCCAACTTAACTTCTTGCTTGTCCTCAAGCAAGAAAACCTTTTGCAATCAAAAATCAATTCAACCCCCTGTACAATTCTCATTAACAGATATAATGACAAATTTTCATCATCTCTTTACTAGGCAGAAGTCACTTTCCAAATATCAGAAAAAATCAGAATTAAGAGATATTACCAATCCTCAATCAGAACAGAACACAATCAACAGTTAAACTTTCTCAAAAGTAGCAATTAAAGCAATAAATGATAAACCAAGAAATTTCTCTCATGCTCACGGGTAACTGTTTCCCTCAATTTTTCCACCACAGTTGAACAACTAAAATTGATAGTCGTTTCTAGTTCCTAAACATGCTTATGGTCAATATGGATCAAAAGAACTTTTCATGGTTGTAATGAGGCTGGGCTATCAAGAATTCATGGTTTTTCTGGATAAACAAAGAACACTTGGAATAGAGAGCATCTTTTGATTTTACTTGACTTGGGATTTCACTCCATCCACCTTCTCATTCTTGATTTGTCTCATTTTTGCTGGCCTCTTTCTTTAGTTGAAGATGCACTCCCCTCAACTTATTCAATTTATTCACTTTTTCTTTTTGATTTTTTTTTTGGGGAGTGATCTTCTTTTTGCTTTCATGTACCTGCTCTTTGAATTTCTTGACTTTCAATTCACCAATCTTTTCTTCCCATTATCTCATCTTGCACCTTGCTCTCTATCCCAAATGGGTAAAGGACATGATATAGATATCAATCATGGCTTAGGTGCACAAGAATAATCATTAAAGGCTCAAATGGGTTACCAAAAAAAAATTGAAAAAATTTTGTCAAGGGTTGGCATTTTGGCACTGAGCAAATATATTGAAAACAAAAATTGCCTTTATCACTTCCATATTTTCCACAAGCATAATAAGATCCAAAAATTCAATCAATAAAAATTGACAAGCAGCGGTGAAAAACTCTCAATTCAAGTGTTTGGGCTCTCAACTCACCGGCTTTTTGGCTAAATTCCTTGATAAAGCACTTACTGGATTTAATAAACTACCCTGATAGGTTCTCCTGTGAAGCATCATAATCCTAACTGATTATGGAATTAATCACAAAACCCTTTCTTCTTTCCTAATCTGGTTAGTTAAACTGCCTATTTCAGAGAATTTTGAAAAATTTACCCTTAAATCCCTAATTTCCTAATTCCTAAAAATTTAAAAAAATCCTAAAAATTGAAATGTAAACAAAAATCCTAATTAAAAAAAATTCAGAAAAAAATAAGAGAAAATAAAAGAAAGAAAAACACCAGTATCAATCTTCATCCTCTGTATCCTGTAAGTCCTTGTCCCGCTCTCCAATTGTTGCTGCTCCACCTCCCCATAGAGGAATAGGTCTGTCCCCAGGCCACTGCTAGAATATCCGGAACTCTTCAAATAGCATGTCTGGGTATGGGTCTGATAACTCCTGATTGGTTTGAGGTCAACTGGTCTTTTCAACACAAAGTTGCATGATTTAAGAGCTTTATACTTGCAGCAGCTTGTGCACTCTTGAATCTTCATGGGATCATAATGGGGTTCATCTCTGATCCTCTTCCCCATTCCTTTCTCATTGTGAGCTAAAGCCACGGGAAAGACCAACAATTTAATCCTAGGCATTTGAAAAGTCAAATAACAACAGTTAGTTGCTAAAAACACATTCATTTCAATGATGCCTTATTGCAAACACCAATTCATGAAGAACATGGAAGCTTATCATTAACCAATTTGCATGCATAAAGAATTACTCTCTTCACAACAAAATTTCACTACACTTGGTAATGTCTTCCTAAAAACAGAATATACTCATTTGTTTTGCAAGCATTCAATTAATCCATGCAAAGTGAAAGTTCAAAATTTTTGAAAGAAACAGAGCATAACACTTTCAAATTTAATAACTCACAAAACAAAGAGCATTCCAATCAAACAAATTGTTCTTCATGTTTCACACAACCAAAATTACCTTTAGGATAACAATAATCAACAATATTCACAATCCTAAGGTTGCTATCCTAAATTGCAAATTATAAAAATAGAGTAAATGAAGATTTCAATTGGTAAAAATTAAAGAAAACATGCATGAAACTTGAAAGTTTCAAAATTGATGGAGGTTTGTGAGTGGAAAAAAGTAAAAAGAATAGCTTAGGAAGTAGAGAAACAGTACATGAGAAAATCAAAGATTTTTAAAATTCCGTACTGCTGCGCTTCACCTGCGCTCAGCGCAAGTGAAGCGCAGAAAACATGATGATATTTTGCAATTTTTAGTTAAGTTTTCTGCTACTTCCTATTGTTTAAAAATTTTATTTTCCACAAACTTATTCCAATCAATTTTGAATATTTCCTAAATCCTAAAAAAAGAAAAATCCTAATTATCAAACAAGAAAATAAAATAAAACTGAAAATTATTGAAAACTTAAAAATCTCTGGGTTGCCTCCCAGAAAGCGCTTGTTTAACGTCTTCTAGCTCGACGCCTGTTCTTTCAAGGTGGCTGAAACTGGAATCTTTTGGTGAGCTTGTGTGCTGCACCTTTCCTTTCTCTGGCCCATAATCCTCCCCATAATTTTGCCTTGGAACAATCTGTAGTGCGAAATGACTTTAACCATTTGGGAATTAGACCACGCCTCTGACTCCCTTGGCTTGACTTTCCTTTTCTTTATTATTTTGCTCTCATGTGCATGAGACTTCTTTTCCTGAAGCTTAGATGATTCACAGTTGATTGCTCTCAATTTCTTTTTTTCACAAGGGTCTTTGATATGGAACACACCTGACCACTTTATCTTCAATCTAGCTCTAGGCTCTGAATTTGATTCTAGCTTGACTTTTCTTCTATTTCCTTGTTCTGGTCAATGTGATTGCATGCCTTTCTTTTGTGAGGTCAGGAAGGTTTAACACTTGCACCATGCCTTTCTTGATCTTCCTTTGGAGAGATGGTTGGATAAGGCAAGGTCTTTGGTCTTGGTACTACTTCCCCTCCTTCCTCGGGCTTTGATTCACCATCTCCCTGTTCACTCTTTTTCTCATTTTCTTGATCTTTTTCATCATGTACACCCTCATATGTTGTGTTCTCTATCTCCCTTTCACAGTCAATCTCTTCTTTAAGCACAATCTTTTCTGTTCCAACCTCTCCTTTTTTTCTTCTTCTTTTTGTGCACCTTCATCTTCTTCCTTTTCTTCATCAGCTTCTTCTGATTCCCTTTCTTCAGCTTTTCTTTTTTGTGTTTCTTCTGTTTCCTCTTCTTTTTCTTCTTCTTCTTCTTCTTTTTCTTCTTCTTCTTCTTCTTCTTCTTCTTCTTCTTCTTCTAGTTCCTCTTCTTTAGCTTTCTCTTCTTCATCAGCCAGATTGTCATTGATTTCCTCCCCTATTAGTTGAACACTTATGGTGGTCATGTCATCATACTGTTCTTCAAAATTGGGTTGTGCATTTTTTTTCTGACTGATATTTGGTCATATTTTCTATCATCTCAGCTAGTATGGGATCAGCACTGAATCCTACTATTTCATGATACTTTTGAAGCTGTATCAATTCTTGAAACTTTCTTTCAATGGGATCTTCCACTTTTGAATGCACTGATTGAACTGAAGAGTAACCTTGCTGCTGTTGGACAGAAGGTTGCACATGGAATGAAACATTATCTTGATGCCACCCAAAAGTCTTTATTCTGGCTATTTCTCCATCCTTGTGAGTTATTTGCAAAGTTGTTGCTGTTAGAGAAGTTGTCTGGTCTTCCTTGATTGCTCCTATAGTTAACTTGCTCTTCTTGAATGCCTGGATAAGAGCAGTAACCATTGAGATGGTTACCTCCGCAAAAGTCACAAATTAATTGTGGTGACTGGCCAGGATAAGAGTGAACTTTCTGCGGTGGCTGAGAAAGACTGTCTAGCTGCTTTTTGAGTGCTTCTAATGACCGCTTCAAACTCTTATTATCTGCCCTGAGTTCATCTTCAAAAGTTTGCTTATGGGATGAAACAACATCTTGTTGCCACCCAAAATTTTGATTCCGGTAACATCCCCAATCCTGTGAAAAATTGTTAGAATAATTGTTGTATTTGGAAAAGTTACCTAGAATCGGTGTGTGGGAGAAATAATATGGTTCTCGGTGCCTAACATAATCTCCAAGGTAATCCACTCGACGGTTGCCCATGCGGGTTCTCCCAGGCGACAAACTACCACGAATTGATTATTCTATTAGTCTGCTGTTAAAACTATCATTTAACAATATTTTCCTATAGATGCTCCTATGAAGAGGCTGTCACCTTCCAATCCTTCAATCTTCAGACTCCACCTATATTCCCATATGACCAATGAGTACAATTAGCAATCAAAATTTGAGTTTCCTATGTTTAGGCTCCCCCAAACTCTAATACTAGCCGGAAATCTCTATCATGTTGTATCCTGACACTAGCCTATAACTCCGGCGCACGCGCGGAAGCTATGCATGAAGAAAAGCATAAAAGTACCGATATATATAAAAACAGGGATTTATAATTAAATACGAGAATTCACATACACTTGGGGATTGAATAAACTACATCCAATCCACCTGGAGAGTTTAGCTACTCATGGTAGCAATTACAAACCAATGAAGAATTTGTCACCTTCTTCAATCCGTGTGCCTCTATCTTCACACTCTATTCTAAGCTCACTGACTCCCCACCTCCTTCATCTGTGCAAAAGGACCTATTTATAGACTAAGGAAAGCTATTTTAAATTGGGAATAGATTTATCTGTATTTGAAATTTAAAAAGTTGTTTCGTGTGTTGCGCTTCACCTGCACTGAGCACAGGTGAAGCGTGACTTCCAGTAAGATATGCGCTCCACCTGCGCTAAGCGCAGGTGGAGCGTGAAACACGCTGCAGACTTTCTTTATTTCTTCATTTATCAACTTGATCTCTTTCTGATCTTGTCATTTCTTGATTGGCTTTCCTTGCTTCCCCTTTTTGACTTGATTCTGTGATTTATTTGTTTTGAATTTAAACTGAGAGAGTTATCCTCATAATCTTTGTTTAAATGGCTCTGATCTTATCCTTATTTTGTTCTTATTTAAACTCCAAATCTGCCAATATTCTCCACAATTAATGCTATCTTCTTTTCCAATTCAAATCTCTCATAAATCTGCACAAATTAACAGATTTCTAATTAAAATAGCATCAAATTCAAATTCAAATTAAATAATCATAATTATTACAATTATTCACAAAAGGGATTATTTTGGGGCATAAATTACTATTTTATCCTTGATAAGTGAAGTAAAAACATAAGAAAATATCATATAATTTGCACTTATTAGTGTTTCGCAACAAGCTTAATGAGAAAGGCAAAGTGATGAGAAACAAAGCAAGACTGGTAGCTCAAGGATATAATCAACAAGAAGGAATTGACCATTATGAGACCTTTGCACCAGTAGCAAGACTTGAGGCCATCAGAATTCTCCTAGCCTTTGCTACATACAAAAATTTCAAGCTCTACCAAATGGATGTTAAGAGCGCCTTCTTGAATGGAGTAATAGAGGAAGAAGTCTATGTGAGACAGCCTCCTGGATTTGAAGATCTAAAGCATCCTGAGTATGTGCTCAGACTTAGAAAAGCCTTGTATGGACTCAAGCAAGCACCAAGAGCTTGGTATGACAAATTGAGCTCACCCTTATTCCACCCTTATTCCACCAAAGTCAGTTTCCATACAATTTCTCACGGCCGAATCCGACTTATCTGATCTCACGACTAAAGCCATCTTAGTTCTTAATTACTTTTACCGCCGAAGCCAAAGGATCATTTTCCATTGAGAAATAGTTTTCATAAAGATAAAGAGTTTTGCTGAAAAGGTTTAGCTTTTAACTGACATCATAAATTTCTTACTGAAATTAACCATGCTCATATGCTTCAGGTCATGCAAATATTCCACCTCAATCTAACAAATCATCATAGCTAATTAGGAACTACCAATAATTTCATTCAATTGCAACCAATCACAAGAAATCCCCAAAATCCCCAAATCTTTACTGACCTAGGGTTTGACATACAAGCTAATAATCAACTCAAGCATAAGTCTCACTTAATCCAGCCATAAACCATCATTTACAACCAGAGGGAGGAGGAATAGAGGAATAGGGATCATACTACGAAAACACATAGGATGAAATGGAAGTTTGTGAGCTCTACTCACCTTAAGGAAGCTCAAAGAGAAGGGAAAGAAGGTTGGGGAAGGTGAGGGTTGGAGATCCTTGGCCTTGATCTTTTCCCTCCAAGCTCCCAAGGAGTGCTTCTCTCTAGGAACTCCTCTCTCTCTAAAATCGGAAGGAAGAAAGAAGAAAAATGGGGGAAGAACCCCTAAATCGGTGTTTTTAAAGAACCAGACGCGTTCCTGCGCTCAGGCTACGCTCAGCGCAGCTGGAGCGCAGGTTTCCGCGATTCCTCACTGATATCTGTGCTCAGGTTTCGCTCAACGCAACTGGAGCACAGGTTTCCTCAATTCCTCTCTGTTTTCTATGCTCAGGCTGCGCTCAGCGCAGCTAGAGCGCAGGAAAACAAATTGGAATTCCTCTGTTCCTTGACAACTTTCTCGCTCGAGCAAGAATGTGTTTGTTTGGGGTGCAAACGAGCTCGGAATACTATTGTATAGCATATCAAACTGAAGCCCCGGATCTTAGCCTTCTAATCCAAGTGTAATTACCTTAATTGGACACCCTTAGCTCTAGATATTTTCGAATTAGTGCACTAAGGTCGTTAGGCCTAAAACCCAAATTAAGCAATAACCTCGGTTTGTTCCCCTATTTGCTCCAATTCAATTCTCTCCTTCTCAAACCTAATTACTCTCCATGGAAACCTTCTCCTAACTTAGTTCTTGTCATCCAAACCCCCCCCACTCTAATTCTTGATAAATCAATTCCCTTGACCACAAAGCTCATTCTCCCAATCTTAATGGCTAAGACCTCGGGTGTGGCTCTTCTCCTTAACTTTTTCTCTTGACCTTTCCTTTCAACTTAATTCTTCTTTACCCAACCTCATTTCTTTACCCTTAACCACTACATTCTCTTTGACTCAGGGTGTGATTCCTTCTAGGTTTGACCTACAGTTGACTGGCTTAACTCTTGTTCCCTCTTGTAAACTCTTTTAAAACTCATGGTTCCTAATGGATTCCCTAATTTCTTGTCTGAAATCACACTTAACCTTTGAATTTCCATCCTACTTCTAACTTCCCCCTCTTGGCTGGGCTCACCACCTAAGGCTTCCCTTATGTTTCCTAGGTTCCAATTTCTGGGATGTTACATACAACAGACTTGATGGTCATGTACCATCTCAAGCATGGGATTGCGTTGAATCTGCCTTACCTGCTACTCAAGCACATGGAGCACGGGTTCAACAATGCAAAGATGACTGCTTCCCTCCCATTTGCAATGCTTATTACAAGAATTCTCAAGCATTTCAAGGTTGATCTATCTGGGGCCGAAGAAACTCAAGATAAGATCACCTTCTTTGGACAATCAAACATTCATTCCTTGAAGTTAGATGGTAAGTATATTCCTCCTCCCACCTTCACTGTTCCCTCTAATTCTCCTTCAAAGTTTCCTCCTACAGTTCAAACATCCTCATCCTCGAAGATGTCCTGTCCTGAGACAGTGACAAAGAAAACGAAAAAGAAGGCTATTTAAGAAGTTTCTAGTGAAGGATCTCAGGCAGGAGTTGAAATCACCAAGAAGAAGAAAAAAGAAAAGAAAAGAAAGATTCAACATGAGATCTTTGGTGATTCTAAGGCTAGAAAAAAGAAGAAGAAGAAGAAGAAGAAGAAGAAGAAGAAGAAGAAGAAGAAGGAGAAGGAAAAGGCAAGTGAAGCCTCTGTTGCATTAGTTCAGTCTGAGCCTCAGCCACTGAGGTCAGAACCAACACTACCTGTTGAGACACTTGCTGAGACTGTAGCTCAAACAGACCAACCTCAGGTTACAACCCCACAAGTCTCACCTCGCCCTTCTCCTCCTCCATCACCCTCTCCCATCACTAAGATTGTTGCAAAAACTCTTACACGTTTAGAAAAGGAGGCACCTGATACATCCACACCTATTGAGGTTATGCAAGAGGAAAGAGTCCCTCCACCAGAAAATGAAGAAGTCCCTGAATCTCAAGACAAATGTAAGACTCTAGTCTACTCTCTCCCCACCCGTTCTCATCAGACTTCATTACCCACACCAGGAAAATTCTTTGTGGACTCTCTCTTCCAGTCTCCTATCTATGACCAATCAGCTCCACCACCTCCAGCTCCTGCACAATCAATCCCAACTCATCTGTCTGACTCAATCAATACCTTATTTAATCAATTGCACAAGGAACAACAACAACAGCAGCAAGAACTTGGCACCAGTCCGCAGCGCGCACATAAGAAATACTTAAAGAGCTCAAGAGGAACAAGCTCAGACAAGAAGCTATTTTAAATGGAATAGATATGGTTCTTCAAGCCATTGGCACTTCAAATGATTACAACCACAAGCTGCACCTGCACTTGTCTAACTTGCCTCCTCTTCCTGCTATTCCTCAGACTGTGCCAAGGCCTCCTGGATCTCCTTTTGACTCATCTTCTTCCCCATCTAGTTGAACTTGTTAATATTTCTATTTTGATAATGGCAAAAGGGGGAGTATATTTAGGAGTTGTTAGGATTTAGATCTTCAGTTGACGGCATCTTGTTTGCTTTGTGCTAGTTGGTTGCTAAATGTAAGAATTCTATTTTGACTATGTAATATCTCAGTTTCATGTTTATCAATGAAATGTTCACTGTTTTGCATCTATTCAAAGCCATATAGTTGTGTCTTATTTCCTTAGCATTAAGCATCTCAAATCTGGAACTCAAATGCAAATTAAAATCTTGAGCCAAATAAAATAAAATCTTTAGTAAGATTAATCTTATGAACTCAGAGAGAGCTCAGACTAAGGGGGAGCTGAGACTCAAAACTTTTAACTTAAGATATTCTCTAAAAATTGTCAAAACTTTTATGGTTTGCCATCATAAAAATGGGGGAGATTATTAAGAGAAACTGACTCCTAAAAGTTTTAATGAAACCAAACCATCAAAAGTTGATGAATATTTAAGACATCTCGTCTCTACTGACTGTGTGCTCAAGTGGTTGCAGAGTTTAGTCTCTTATGTTGCAGGATAATTTCCTCTTGTAAAAAAGGCAAGCTGGGATGCTATGGAAACTGTCAATCTAAAATCAACTCTTGAAGTACACAAGGCTGAAGTGTGAAGGATAGTCAAAAGTAAAATTTTATCACATTCAGGAAACAAGATCAAGAGTTACAAAGATCCAAGAAGATGAGACTAAGACATAGACTCAGATTCAAATGCACAGGTCATGATGCAACTCAGATGAAGAACGAGAGATTGAGCTGAACATATAAGACTGAGACATAGACGTTAGCCTAAGATGGAGACTGAGACTCAGATGCAAGATAAGCTTGAGATGAAGGACAAAGACTCATACTCAACCTTAGACATATACTCAATAAAAGTAACAGAAAGTAAAGGCAAGTACACTACAATACTGCAAAGTATACCGGAGCACAGCAGAGCAGGTCTGAACAGTGTCAGCAAAGAGACATTCTCTCTCTTACAACGGATAGAAATGGCTAGTTGGTTTTGAAATAAAAGTCAGGATTCAATCAAGACACTGTGTGAGACTACACTGAATATTTCCTGATCCCTGTGTCTCAACTGCATCTCAAGTCAATCTCAAACTCAGTCTTAGCTACACTTGAGAACATCTTAAGTCTGTCTCACTTATTCTCTTTCACATTGTTGCTATTACTTGCTTCTAACTCTTAGAAAGAGAAACACCTAGCTGATCTCATTGTATATCTGTACCTTGTACGTTGTGTAAGCTAGTCTATAATCACTTCACTCCATCCCTGTAAAGAATCTCGACTGAGTTAGGAGTAATCCTAAACTCAGTGTGAGTTGCGTAAGAGCCTAAAGAGGCTAAGTGAAGAATACTCGGATCTCAGCCAAGTTAGGAGGCCCTAAGCTTGGTGTGAGGGTGAGCCTGAAGAGGCAGGAAGAATACTTGTATTTGACAAGGTTGTCATAGTGGAAATCTCACAAGTTTGTGAGGACTGGACGTAGCCCAAGGAGTGGGTGAACCAGGATAAATCTGTGTGCATTTCCTCCCCTTAATCTTGCTTATTTACGTTCATTTTAAAAGCACATAATATCAAATTTAGATACTTGTGATGATGAATTGAGCAGTAACTATATCTTAACTAAATATTGAATCTCAACCATAAGACTCAGAGTTAAATTCATTCTCTATCTAAATATCACTAACCTTTTATTATCTAAGTCAAATTGAGATTCCAAGCTGTTTAGCTTGAGAGTTAAGCTCAGCTTGAACTTAAAGTGTTTCAGGAAAAAGTTTTTTAAAGTCTCTATTCAACCCCCCCTTCTAGAGACATCCAACCAACTTCAATGTTTCCAAAAACGTTAAAGTTTTATTGAAGCACTATTCAACCCCCTTCTAGTGTTTCCCTATTTGTTTCTACAAAGACTCACAAGCTGCAACTGAAGCACCAAAGAAAAAAAAGAAAAAGGTCAAGAAAGCAAGTGTTTTTGTTGCCTTGGTTCAATCTGAGCCTCAACCTTTGAAGTCGGAACCAACCTTACTTACTGAGACTCAAGCTCACACTGAAGCTCAAACTGAAGAACCTCCAGTCTCAACTCCACAAGTCTCACCTCATCCTTCCCCTCCTTATAATCCATCACCCTCTCCAATCACCAAGATCGTGGCTGAGACCCTAGCTGGTCTTGATAAAGAATTTCCTAGTGAAGCCACTCCGGTTGAGACTGAGCAAGAACAGAGAGTCTCACCACCTAGACACGAGTACCATACCCCTGAGACTCAAGAAAAATGAAAGATACTTGCTTACTCTTCTCCACCTTACTTCCCCTGCTCATCAAACCTCTCTTCCTACCCCTGGGAAGTTCTTTGTGGATTCACTTTTCCAGTCTCCTCCACAATTTGACCAGCCAGCAGCACCAGTATTTGCACCTGCACATTCAAATTCCCACACATCTCTTTAATTCCATCAATACTTTTCTCAACCAACTGTATAAGGAACAACAACAACAACATGAGTTTGGTACTAGTAAGCAAAATCTTCAAAGTTAAATTTTCAAGGAGCAGAAAAGGCACAAGCGTAGGCAAGATTCAATCCTGAATGGTATGGGCATGGTACTTCAAGCCATAAGAGCTTCAAATGAGTATAATCATCAGATTTGTCAACACTTGTCCAATCTGCCTCCTCCTCCTGTTGTGCCTCAAGCTGTACCCAGACCACCTGAGTCTCCCTCTAGCTCTACCTTATCCCCTACTACTTAATCTTTGTACGTTGATAATGGCAAAAAGGGGAGTAGTTTTATGGATTTTAGGGAACTTAAATGATTGTTTTGCTGGCTGTATTATGATTTTTTTTAGATCTTAACCATATATTGATTACTTGATGTAATCTTAGCTTCATTATGATCAATGAATTTAAGAACTATTGTTTTGCATATGTCAAATTTCTTTACTTATTTCAGCCATGTTCATATCTTAACTCTGAAATTTTAAAAGCTAATAAAAATTTGAGCAAAAATTCACTAAGTGTTAAATCCTTTGAACTCGAGGGGAGTTAAGACTCGGGGGGAGTTAAGATTCAATTTTCTCAACCTTAGATATCCTCTAAGCTTACAAAACTTTTATGGTTTTCCATCATCAAAAAGGGGGAGATTGTTAAGACAAACTCACTCCCTAAGATGTTTTAATGAAATCAAACCATCAAAAGTAAAAGAGCAAAGAAGTATATCTAAGATGTTATGTTTTGCTAATTGTGTGCTCACGTTCTTGCAGCTCTTAGTTCCTTACAGTACAGGATAATTTTTTTATTGAACAAAGGCAAGCTGAGACGCTGAATCAAGTCGCAGCCAAAAATAAATTCTTAAGATTCAAAAAGAAGAACGAAGCTGAAGAGTATAAGAATCAAAATCATAAGACCAAAAGATGCAAAATGCTCTTACACACTGAGACAAGGTCAAAGACAAAAAGACTACAAAGGCTAAGGATCTAAGACTGAGACTGAGACTCAGACACACAGCTAAGCTGCAACTCAGATGACCAAGTAAAGACTGAGCATTGAAAACTAAGACTCAGCTGCTCACAAGAGATTGAGACTCAAACATGTAGATGAGACTGAGCCATGCAACTAAGACTCAGATAAAGACTCAGCTTGAGACACAAGCTGTTAGGAATATGCACTAGAGACTTATTTATTTATGAACATCAATCACTTGTATCATGTTATTTTATAAAGGTGAACTTATTCTTTTAGAATATAATTATTGTCCTTAGAATAGTAAACTTAAAACTTCATAAGAAATCAAGTAGATGACTTGATCGTGAGATCTTATGAAGAACTATTCTTAAATAGTCCCTAGTCAAGTATCATCTTAGGACAAAGATGCATTTAGACTAGTATGTGAGTTCATTGATGATCACATCTCACAGATCATGGATATGAGATATCATGTGCTCACATAGGTACACATTAAGAGTAATGGTGTACTGGACAGACCCACCTTAAGAACGTTGCATGGATTGTTACATAAGTGTCATGAACGTTTCTTAAATTGATAAGTGTTATATATGAAGTCCTTCGACTTGAAATCACTACGATTCCTACATAAGGAATTATATGTTTTAATTATCATCAAACGTTACCTGTAACAGGGTAATCATAAAGTTGGTTTTTGGACATATAATAAATTATGTGGTGGGATGTGAGTGACCTAGATGGGATTTGTCCCTCCCATGTAACATGAGTTATATCTATAGGCCTCTTGATAAAAGTGAGACTGCAAATGTATGGCCATGCTCAGGAGGATAAATATGAGATATTTATTTTCTGTACAGTGTAACTTGGGGATCAAGAAAATATAAATTGAACTATACAAGGTTGACACAATGCATGCCCTTGTGTTCAATTAGATATTTGGGCAAAGGGACAGATCATATAAATTATTATCATAAAATAGGATTTATCAAAGTTATTGATAATCTCAATATTTGGATAGTGATGTGTTGCTAGATACCGCTCACTATTTATGATATTAAATATAAAAGGGTTTTATTTTAATATTATAACCAAATATTAAAAGCCTATTGGGTCACACGCATACAACAAGCCACTAGGAAAGGATAATAATTCTAATTTAATTTAATTAGAATTATAACATAATGGGTCAGGCCCATAAGTGTGAGGGTTAAGTGAGTGAAGGGGTAAAACCCTAGCCACCACTCTATAAATAGAGCATAAGATGCACTACCCCAGATACACATGAGCAATCACTTCTTACTTTCTAAGGCTACTAGCAGAGCTGAGGAGGGTTTCCTAGTCCGGCTGTTGGCGTGGATACCAATAGAGACGTGACTACTCTTGCCTCATTTGTAATCCTAATAAGGTTCGACCTTTCGTTTTAATACTTTTTATGCCTTGATTCGTGTTTTGCAAAACGATTATAACAAGGGAAGGAATCCATTTATTTCCGCTGCACCCTGACCACATGCTTGATTCCCTTCAATTGGTATCAAAGCTTTGGTTTGCGATAAACACGTTTTAGGCTTTTAATCTTGTGAAGATTACGAATTTTTTGTTGTGTTTTTGCAGTATAGGCTGTAGTGTAGACTGAAGCGCAGTTTACGTATTTTGATTCTGATACTTGCGCTTTACCTACGTTGTAGCGCAGGTGTAGTGCAAGTGAAGCGCAGCTGTCAGAATTAGTTTATTTTGTTCCCTTTATTAATTTTTTTATGTGCGATGTGTATGTGTTTATATGTTATATTGTTGGAGGGTCCCATGGAACATGAAAGAGTTCATGTCTTGGGCGTCAAAGGGTTCAATTGTTGAAACATTGTCTCGACTCAAATATTGGCTGCGATAAACATGCCACTTATCAATTTGCTGACAAGAGCGTATTCAAATGATACGAGGGACTTACTCGTTTATTCGGTTCATGAAGTATTCGTTTGATGCGAGACACTTATTGATGATTGGTTGAGTGTTTATCAAATCCAGTTTTTATTTAAGACACTGCATAGTGGGTTATTTCGTATGCGCATATTTAAACCTCGCTTAATATATATACATTTTATTATATCACTTGTTTTACAATCAATGGATGTTGAATTTGCATTATGGTTGGTTATGGCCTTAGTTGTTTTAATTTAAATATGACCTGCGTGTCGTGTCTTACCTCTAAACATTCCTCTTGTAATTTTCTTCTCATCTCTATCCCCTCGTATGTTAAAATGAGGTTTCTTCTTGTTATGTAATGTAATCGGGTAGAGCATGGAGTCAAAGGAGCATGTGGAGACATGTGGATGGAGACTTCAAGATTATAAGTGATGTAATTTTGTATTTGTTTTTAGGAGGCCATAACCATATCATGTTTTTGTATGAGATTCATGCTTGTGTGTTTGTTAAATGGTTTAGCAAAGGAGTAAAATTAAAGCGACTAAATCCCTCAATACTTGTGTGCCTTCCAATGGATGACATTCATCAAGACTAGAAACGATTAAATGTGGGTCTGCCAAAGCAGGGTACATTTATCTATTCTAGTGAAGCACGATAGGATAAAAGTAATATCTGATTGTCAACCATTGGATTTTGATTGGGTATATTCAATATGATTGAAAAAACCTAGAGGCACCAATATTAAGTCATGTTTTGCCTTCCAATGAATAACACTCGTTAAAGACTAGAGGCGATGAAGTGTGGGTCTGCCAAAGCAGGGTACCTTTATCTATTCTAGTAAAACACGATAGGATAAAAAGTAATATCCGACTGTTATTCATTGGGTTTTTGACTTAACTAGGTATATTCAATAGGATTAAAGAACCTAGAGGCACTAAGTTAGGCATTAATTCATAAGATGAATTAGAATAAGAGTTATTCACCTAACTATATATATCCAAGAGTAGTATGAGATACAATTGGAAAGCGTGTTCCTGCCTAAATAACCTTTTTAAGCGATCAGCCAAAGCTGACTTAAAATTAGGTGAAATATGGATCTTGTCCCACTAGAAATCTAGTGATGGGATTTTCTGATTCTTTATATTGAGGGTGCTTATTTTGAATCAAAATAGTGGGGGGGCATATTTAATTATAGACCTTGTTAAATATGTTTGTTATATGATACTTACATGCATAATTTTTTAACACAACAAAATAATCTTTTATTGCGATCTGTCCTTGAGAAGGACAAACTGTATGGAATTAACTTTCTAGACTGGTATAGAGACCTAAGGATTGTCCTTAGGCATGAGAAAAGGCTGCATGTCCTGGAAGGGCCTATTCCTGAAACACCCGTCGCAAATGCTTCGAAAGCTGACAAGGATGCTTTTAGAAAGCATCTGGATGTTGCTTTCGATGTAGGTTGCCTTGTGCTTGCTATCATGAATGCTGAAAACAGCATGAGAAACATGGAGGCGTACAATATGATTGTACACTTAAAGAGACCTTATCAAGGACAAGCTAGGCTTGAACAATTTGAAGTCTCATAAGCACTTATGAATGTAGACTGGCAGAGGGGAACCCCTGTTGGTGCTCATGTACTCAAAACAATTGGGTACATTGAAAACCCAGAAAGGCTTGGATTCCCATTAGGCCAAGAGTTGGCCACTGATCTTGTACTGCAATTGTTGCTGGACAGCTATAGTCAATTCTTCATGAACTATAACATGAGTGAATTTGACAAACAACTGCCAGAATTGCTAAGCATGTTTAGAACAGTTGAGCAAAACATTAATAAAGGTAAAGGGAAGGCCATATTGATGGTCCAACCTGGAAAAGGCAAAGGGCAAGAAAAAGTTCAAGAAGCCCTATTTCAAACCAAAGGACAAAGACAAGGATAAGCCTAGTACCTTTGTTTTGAAGCCTATGGGTGGGATATCTAAGGAAGGAAAATTGTTTCCACTGTGGCTAATCAGGACATTGGAGACTGTGTAAAGTACCTGGAGGAGATTAAGAAAAAGGGAAGTAAGACTTCCACTTTAGATATATATGTTATAGAAGTCAATTTACCTACTTCTGTATCTTGGGTATTGGATACCGGAAGTGAATCTCACATTAGTATGAATGTTAAGGATCTAAATGAAGTAGGTCATTGGCTAAAGAGGAGTCGACCTACGTGTGGAAAAAGGAGCAAGGGTTGTTGCCTTAGCCGTAGGAACCTATTATTTAACTTTGCCAACTGGACCAGTTATTGAACTGGATGATTGTTATTTTGTGAATATTAATTTCCTTTCTTGTTTAGACAAAAGTGGTTTTTCATTCATAATAAAGAGCAATAGTTGTTCACTTTATTTGAATGATATTTTATGGTTGTGCAAAGTTGAACGATATGTTCTTGACATTGAAGTGCCTATCTATAACATAAGTTCTAAGAGGGTCAAAACTAATGATTTGAACCCAACTTATCTTTGGCATTGTCACTTGGGCTACATAGATAGAACGCATATCCAAACTTCATCAAGATGGCTATTTGGAATATTTTGATTTTGAAACAATTGAGACATGTGAATCTTTTCTATTTGGGAAGATGACCAAAAACCACCATTAACTGGAAAGGGTGAAAGGGCCGGTGATCTTCTTTGCCTCATACATAGTGATGTATATGGGCCCATGGGCACGATAGCTAGAGGGGGTTTTCAATACTTCATCACTTTTACTGATGATATCAGTACTATGGATTTGTGTATCTGATGGAACACAAATCCGAATCCTTTGAAGAGTTCAAGGAATTTAAGAATGAAGTATAAAACCAACTTGGCAAGACCATTAAAAACACTTCAATGAGATCGAGGTGGAGAATACTCAGACCAACAATTTGATGACTATCTAAGAGAGTGTGGGATAACATCTTAACTCACTCCTCCCGGAACACTCAATGGAATGGAGTTTCAGAAAGGAGAAATCGAACTGTATTAGATATGGTTCGATCTATGATGAGTCATATTGATCTCCCCGGCTCCTTTTAGGGTCATGCTTTGTTAACAGTAGCATTCACATTAAACCGTGTTGCATCTAAGGCTATCATAAAGACACCATATGAGACATGGACTGGGAAATGACCTGGTATGTCTTTTATGAAGATTTGGGGGTTGTGAAGCTTATGAGAAACGCCAAGTTTCAGATAAGCTAGGACCCAAATCAGATAAGTGCTTATTGTGGGGATATCCAAAAGAAACTGAGGGTTACTACTTGTTGGGATTTGATTTTTAATTATTTTGAATCCACAAGTGACAAGGATATGATGCCATTTTGAATTACAGAAGAGGTAAAAATCACTTCTTTGAAGAGATTCTTTATTAGAATTTAGAAAAAGGAAGAAGAAAAGAATGAAGAATTGTGAAAGGATTGTGCAAAAGTATTCCTATTTATAGGAGTGAAAAGGTTCTAGTGTCATTAATAGACCATTTTAACGTCCAATGAGAAGAATCTCATAATGAGATGAGTTAGTAAAATGGACGGTGGCTGGTGGTCTTCATGACCTTTGAATTAGCCAAATAAAGCTTGACACATGACGAAGGGAAGAGTGTAGTCAAAATCTCAAAAGAGAAAAACTCAGTAATTCAAGTGTCAAGAAAAAACTAAGTCTTAAAGTTAAGGATCTTCTCGAATCCATGAAGTCAAAATTCCAGGAAGAAGATTTCGAGAAAACAAAAAGAAGATTTCGAGAAATCAGAAAGCAAGAAGTCGAGAAATAGGACACAGTGATTCGAAGACAAGATATCTGAAGATTTAGAAATTTCTGAAGAAATCAAAAGGAAGTTCAAAAAGTCAGAGACAAAAAGAAGACAGTTATTGAAGATCATAAACGGTTTTCTGGTTAGCAGAAGACATGGCAGCCATGCACGCTGCCAGCACATAGGGCTAGATGATGTGGTCATATGTACATTAGTTAGCCGTTAGGGATTAGGAAACTATAAATAGGTGAACTCTTGATGTAATAAAGGTTGGCAATTCACAACTCATACCCTTAACACATTCACGTCCGATCACAACTGGCTGACTAAAAGGTTTACAAGGACAAGGATTGACTGTATGTGGATGAACCCATCCACTTTATCTTTATGCAACTTTTTTCTTGAATCATTTACTTTCTGCATTTACATTCTGTATTCTTCATTCCATCCTTTTATCTCTTGCTTTGAATTCTGTATTCGTTCACACTTCTGAAACTGGATTTTCTTTAAGTTTAAAAGAAGTCAAGTGAAAATTAGACTTTTGATAAAATTCTGAATCAAGTGGTTCTAATTCTTAGTGAAAGATAAGTTTTTGATAGAATTCTGAATCAAACTCTTTGAATTATCATTTCTGGATTTCTGAAACTTAGCATTTGATTTGGTGAAATTCTGTACCAAAACAACCATTTTTCAGAAAACTTGAACTTTTGAAAGTCTTTATAAATCAGAAACCCATAAATCTACTTTTTAAAGTTCCCGTATGAGGATCTGATTCTAATCCCAGATTGTTCGTAGAATCAAAGTGATTAAAATGAATTTTGAATTAGATTTTTTTCACCACAAAAATTGGCACGCCGGTGGGACACAATTGCAAAGTAGTGTGTTATGATTTTGAAAACTGACTTTCATGTGTTTGAGAAGTGGTAGAACAATATCTGTTCAAATGGCTAATAGTTCAAGACAAAACCAGGAACTGGAAACAACATAGGGATATTAACAACAATGCTACGAATTCTGAGAATCACCACCCAAAGAATGAGTCTGTGAATAACAATGAGAATGGGTGAATGGAATAGTAGTGTTAACAAGAACAATCAACAACTACTACTACTACTATGCCAGAACAGCCTGTAGTAAGTCAAATTGGTTCTACTATCCCTATACCCAATTTTGTTTCTATTCAAATGGACAACTCAGTGTATGGGTTGCCATATGGATTCTCCCAAATTCTGGGGGCCACCCCCACCAACTATTCAACAGTAGGTCCTACAGTAACTCGTGGACCCATTTTAATCCCTTTGTGGGAAGTTCTTCTTCATCTATTACAAATTCTACGTTGCAAACTTAAGCAAACAAATGGATGAAAGTAATCATGAAATGGTAATTGTGACAAGACAAATGGCCACAGTGTTTGATCCACTAGTACAAACAACAAATACTAATTATAATTTGTTGGCCAGGCAAATGGAAAGGATTGCGGATGTGTTTGGAGCACCCACAGATCCTATAGTAAGACAAGTGGCTAATATGAATCCCCCTGTGAATCAAGGGGATCAAATAATCAAATACCAAATCCTGTTTAATCCTGTCGAAAATAGGGAAGAAACGCTCCTAGAATTATCCTGAATAGAAATCAGAATGCTTATGAAATTCTCGAAAGGATAATAGCAAATAACTTAGGGGGCAACAAAATGTTATTGGAATTGTTGAACAAGTCCTAAATAGACATGGGTTTAATGTAGGATTTGTGAATCATCCTTATGTAGTGTCTCCTTTTACCCAGATGGTATTGCAAACTGAATTGCCAAGGGGATGGAAAGTTCCCAAATTTACCAAATTTTCTGGAGAAGTAGGAGAATCTACTGTCGAACACATTGCTAGATATCAAATCGAGAGCAGGTTATTGGAAAACAATGAAGAGTTGAAAATGAAATATGTCCTAGTTCTTTAACCAAGAATGCTTCACTTGGTTACAACTCTTTCCCGAATTCTATTCATTCATGAATCAATATAGAAAGAAGTTTTTGTTTTTTCATGAACAGTTCTTTAGGGGAAACAAAAGTTACTCTTATGGATTTAGTGAACATAAAAATTTTCGAATGAATCCATAGACGATTATTTGAATAGATTCAGGCAAATGAAAGCAAGGTGTTTTACCCAAATTCCTGAATATGAGTTAGTCCAAATGGCTGCTGGAGGGTTGGATTATTCAATTCGAAAGAAATTGATTAATCAACAACTTAGAGATATGGCCCAATTGGCTGATAAGGTTAGGCAAATTGAACATCTTAAGAAAGAAAAAGAGAGATTTCGAAAACCTGAAAAGACTTTTCGAAAAGATAAAATAGCATATTTGGAAGTATCTGATGATAGTGATTTCGAATATGACATAGAGGATAATGATGTTCATGTGGCAGAACTTAAGCCCGGACCTCCTTATGTTTGTCAATCTTTGAATACCTAGTGGAAATACTAATAATGATACTAAAGATAGGTTTCCTAAGAAAAATTATGGTTTCGATATTTCGAAAGCAGATCAAATTTTCGATATATTGGTAAAAGACAAACAAATAACTCTAAGTGATGACCAAAATTCCTTCTCAAGAACAGAGAAGAGGTGAAAGTATTGTAAGTATCATCATACTTATGGACATTGGACTAATAGTTGTGTTCGTTTCAGGGATATTATTCAAGAAGCTATCAAACAAGGTAGATTGAAATTCAAAGAAAAGGTTCCAATGGCCATGAAGATTGACTCTGACCCACTCCAGGTGAACGCCAACTACTGAACCTGCAAGTGTGAACATGGTCGAATTGGAAGATTCCAATTTGTGGGACAGGCCACAGAGATGGCCCTTGATGGAGATCAGGAATTACATGATGTTTATCCAAAAGGGGTGAATCCTTGTTGGAATTTCTGAATCGAAAGAAGGCAGAAGATGCCTCAATTGAACTTTGTCCAAGGTGTCATGCTGTATTCGATAGGTCTGCAGCCAAGGCTTTTCGTGGATCAGAAATGAAGACACACTATCAGCAAGTGGCTGCCCAGCATCAGCAGAAAGAAAATAAAAGCAGAAGAAGCCTCATCCTTCTTATGGGGGTTGGATTTCGAAGTCTGAATCCATTTCTGGAGGAAAGGCACCTGTTAACATGAATAGGTTGATAAGGAAAAACAGCCCATGAATCCAAAATTTCATGAAGACAGGAAGCCTCGAACTTTTGTACCATCATCATCAACTCCCCCGAATCAATGGGTTCGTCCTGGCTACATGAAATATCAGAATAATTTCCAAGGTTTTCACCAAAACCTTATTATGGAAATAGGCCTCAAATGACGAAGACCCAGTGGAGAAGGGCACAAAGAATGAGAAAGGCTGCTTTCGAGGAACAAGGAAAGAGGAACATGATTGTTGAACAAAACAATCAACAACCTAAGCCTGTGCAAGCAAAAAATGCTCAAGTAATTCAAGTCCAAGCAAATTCGAATCAACCCATCTTATGCTCAAGTGGTGAAAAAGAAGCCTTCATTCCAAGTTATTGGAGGTTTTGATGAGAATGAAGATGACTTATTAACAGAAAATTTCGAAACTGGATTTGCAGATGGTCTGGATGACATCTGTGTAGTTGTTTCTGTATTACCTGCTGAGTATGCTGAGAACTTGAAAAAGGCTTAGAAGATGAAGACTTTGAGGAAGATGATATAGGTGAGGATCCAATATGTTATACTTACATTGGCAAACAGATTTGCCAGAATACTTCTGCAGTATTCGAAAAACCAACTGAGGATATGCAACTTCATATGAAGCCTTTGTTCATTAGGGCGTTAGTTGGAGATGTAAGTATTGGAAAGGTCCTCGTAGATTCTGGTGCAGCAGTAAATCTGATGCCGAAATTTATGATGAAAAAATTGATGAAGACTAAGTTTGATCTGATGCCTCATCAGATGATTATTACTGATTTCAGTGGGAAGACTTCGAAATCAAAGGAGTCTTATGTTTAGAGTTAACAGTGGAACCATCATGAGACCCACTATGTTTGTTGTAGTTGATTCGAAAGCAAACTATAACTTACTTCTTGGAAGAGAGTGGATCCATGGTGTAGGTGTTGTTCCATCTTCAATGCATCAGAGACTTTGCATGTGGACTAAGAAGGTGTACCCATTTACGTTGATGGGGAAAAAACTATTTTAAAGTCGAAGAGGATGTTGTGGATGTGAGGAGTACTGAAAAGAAGGTTATGAAGACAAGACCATATGAAGTGATTGATAAGTATATGTTGGTGCCTACAAAAATACCTTATTCACTAAGATTGAATCCAAATTGTGGGTTTATGTTACAATGTGATTGGCCCTTTCGAGGCCACAGAAATTGCTGAATGGTCAGACCCAGAATAGATTCGAGCTTTTGGGCTCGAATTTCGGCCTATGTGGCCGAAAAGAAGGTAGAGGCGGCTCTCGAAGCCGAATCTAATCAAAATAAACAAAATAAAGAGATAAGGCCCCTAAGGCCGAATGGCAAGAAGGTAGAATAGTCATTGAGGAGATAATAGAAGAAGAAATCTCATCAAAACGAAAGGTAAAAATTTTGAAGATGTTTCTGGGAAAATAGAAATGCTGAAGAGGTTTCTGAAGGAAGTAGAGATTCTGAAAAGAAGTATCTTGAGGAAATGCTCAAAAGGTTGAGACATATGTTCAAGAGACACAAGGGTTTGAGTTCGAAAGGTTAGATTGCATCTATGATGACTCTCCTTTGGGTTTCGAAGGTATTCTGTCTCAAGGCATTAAGAAAATGGAAGCTCAAGACCCTTTAGAGGAAATAAACTTGGGAACGGAGAATGAGAAAAGACCCACGTTTATAAGTCAGAATCTCGAAGGAGATTTCAAGAAGAAAATCATTGACTTGTTGAAAGAGTATAAAGATTGTTTTGCTTGGGATTATCATGAAATGCCTGGTTTGAGTCGAGAACTGGTGGAGCATAGACTTCCAACTTTTCCAGAAAAGCGACCAGTAAAACAGGCTCCAAGAAGATTTGCTCCAGAAATAGTTTCAAAAATAAAGAAGAAATAGAGCGTCTTCTAAAGGCTAAGTTCATTCGAACTGCCAGGAAATTTTTTAGGATTTCTTGTACAAGAGATTGATAAAAACAAAGCTAAGGCTATTCTTGAAGCATTTCCACCTACTACCAAGAAGCAATTGCAATCTTTTCTTGGAAAAGTGAATTTCCTTCGAAGGTTCATCTCGAATCTATCAGGAAAGACAAGGGTTTTCCCCATTATTGAAATTGAAGAAAGAAGAAAACTTCAAATGGGAAGATGAACATCAAAGAGTCTTCGAGGAAATCAAGAAATATTTGACAACTCCTCCAATTATGACTCCTCCTTTGCCAGGAAAACCTTTGAAGTTATATATTTCTGCTTCAGAAGCCACAATTGGAAGTATGTTGGCTCAAGAGGACGAAAATGGCGTAGAAAGAGTTGTTTACTATTTGAGTAGAGTCCTTAATGATGCAGAAACTAGATACTGTGCTATAGAAAAGTTGTGTTTATGTTTGTACTTTTCTTGTACTAAACTTAAATATTATGTCAAACCCCATGATGTATTTGTGATTTCTCACTTTGATGTAATAAAGCACATGTTGTTGAAACCTATATTGCACAGTAGAGTTGGAAAATGGGCGTTAGCATTGACTGAGTTTTCATTAAAATTTGTCCCATTAAAAGCAATGAAAGGACAAGTAGTTGCAGATTTCTTAGTTGATCATCCCCCAATTCCAGTTGAGGAATCAATATATGTAGGCTTAGAGCCTTGGAAACTATATTTTGATGGATCCAAACATAAGAATGGATCAGGGATTGGAATTCTACTAATTTCACCCAAAGGATTCCCAACTCGAATGATGTTTGAAATAAAACATCCTTGTTCGAATAATGCAGTAGAGTATGAAGCTCTTATTGCTGGTCTCGAAATTCTAGTTACCATGAATTCGAGAAATGTTCATATTAAAGGAGATTCTCAATTAGTTATCAAACAGGTAACTAAGGAATATAAATGTTTAGATCCAAAATTGGCTAAGTATTTGGTTCAGGCCAATAAACTTCTGGAAATGTTTGATGAAGTAAAAATTGAACATATTCCAAGAGGTCAGAATTTCGAAGCCAATGAATTGGCTCAAATAGCTTCAGGATATAGAATTTCAATTGGAACTCTCAGAAAAATTAGTGATATTCAAAAGAGGCTTCCAATGAAGGAATTTGATATCCATAATATAAATCTTCTAGATCAGAATGATTGGAGAAGAGAAATTGTGAATCTGATACAAAATCCTTCCCTGATAAATAAAAAACACTTGAAATATAAGATTCTGAACTACTGTGTTTTAGGTGAAGAGCTTTATAAGAAAGCTATTGATGGGAATTTACTTCGATGTTTAGGAGAAACTGAAGCATACTTAGCTTTGGTCGAAGTACATGAAGGTGCTTGTGGAGCTCACCAAGCAGGAAAGAAAATGGAATGGATTTTGAAAAGAAAATTATTCTTTTGGCCTTCAATGGCCAAGGATTGTCACAATTTCGCTAAGTCTTGTGAAGATTGTCAAAAGCATGGAAATGTGCAACAAGTTCCAGCAAGTGAATTGCATTCAATAATAAAACCTTGGCCTTTCAGAGGATGGGCTTTAGATTTGATTGGAATGATTCACCCAGCTTCTTCGAGAAACCATAAGTTTATTCTAGTAGGAGTTGATTATTTTACTAAGTGGGTAGAAGCAATTCCTTTAAGGGAGGTTTCTCAAGAAGATATCATTCGTTTTATTGAAGAAAATATCATATTTCGATTTGGCTTACCAGAAACCATTACCACAGATCAAGGAACGATGTTTACTGGGAGAAAAATGGTTAGGTTTGCTGAATCGAAAGGGATAAAATTACTTTCTTCTACTCCTTATTATGCACAAGCCAATGGTCAAGTTGAAGCAGTTAATAAAATTATTATTGCTTTGATTAAAAGACATATTGGGCAAAGGCCCAGAAATTGGCATGAAACTTTGAATCAAGTTCTGTGGGCCTATAGAAATTCACCAAGAGAGGCTACTCGAACTACCCCTTATAAGTTGGTTTATGGTCACGATGCTATAGTACCAGTTGAGGTAAATTTACAATCAAAGACAGTTTGAGTTACCTTCTCAAGATTATTGGAATTTGATGTTTGATGAATTAAACCAACTTGATGAAGAGAGATTGGTTGCTCTTGAAAATATAATTAGGCAAAAAGAGCAAATTACTCGTTGTTATAATAGAAGAGTTAAAAAAAAGAGTTCCAAGTTGGTGATTATGTTTGGAAGTTAATTCTGCCAATTGATAAAAGTCTAAGAAGTTTGGTAAATGGTCACCTAATTGGGAGGGACCTTTCGAAATTGAGAAAGTATTTTCTAATAATGCATATTCAATTCGAGAGTTAGTTGGTGATATGCGCATAATGTCAATAAATGGAAAATACTTAAAAGAATACAAACCAAACTTGCAGGAAATTAGAATTGTGCATTAATAGAGACATATTGTTTAAAAGACAATGTGAATTCGAGCCCATGCTCAAATAAAGAGTCAGAATAAAAGAAACAAGAAGAAAATTAAGAATAGGCTAAAAAGGAGCTTCGCTTTTCAGTTTAGCGAAATTATGCATGAGGTCCTCATAATATATCTTGAGACTTTTGTTGTTCCTTTCCAGATTTTCGATATCTTTGGAAACTCGAACACATCTCTGGAAATACCTCGAACGGAGTTCAGAATATCCACTCGAGTAGACCTCTGCTTCGAAATTATAGTTTCGAGCTCACTCTTAGCCTTCTTGGATTGTTCAAGCTCTTCTTGATATTTCTTGATAAGGCCTTCGAGCCTTAGGTTCTCTTGTTGCAATTCTTCAATCTTCAAAGTGTTCTGATGGATAGATTGTTCATATTTATTGACTTTAATCTTGTTGTCTTGCATCTTATCCACTAACTCAGCTTGCTCATTTTTCTGTATGACCAATTTTGAAGTAGTCTGTTCGATTTGGTCAACAGTTCCAATGCTACTCTGATAGAGTTCAGTGAAGCTTTTTATCCATTTTTGCTGGGACTCAGAAAATTGAGAATTCTTTTGTCGAAATAGATGAGATAACTTTCAATTTCTTCTGTAAAACGATCCTTCGGGATTTCCTTCATCATGGGCTTCTCGAAGACCAACTTCTTGAAATTTTGAAGACCTTATCAGGAGAATCTTCCTCACTCAAAGGATTTTGAACTGTTGCTTCAGAGTGGGCAGATGATAAAGAGACTTCTCCCGAAAGCACTTCTAAAATCAAGAATGGATTCTCATCCAGACCTTTGAGGCAGTCATCTAAGTCTTTGGCATTATACACTGGTGTTGACCTAGATGAATCCCTCGAAAAGCCAGGAGCTTTTTCAGGAGTGCCTGATTCAGTCTGAGTGGTTTGAATCCTTCGAGGCGGAATCCTTGGTCCTTCGAGAATCTGGATCTTGAGAAGCTGAAGGATCATCTTTTCTTCTTCCATTTGAACATCTTCATTGGATGGATTTGAAGGGGATTGTACTTCTTCTTCTTCCCCTTTCTCTTCTTCTTGTTCCTCACTACTCTCTTCGATATTGTCCAAAGGTTTTTTCTGAGGTAAGGACTTCTTCGAAGAAGTAGCCTGAAGTGGACTCTCTATGGTTTTCTCTTCATTACCACCACTTTCAGCTTGGGAACTTGAAGAAATGTTTATCTGAAAATCAGAAAATGACTTAAGTTAGATAAACAAGAATATAAGGGTAGAAATCAATAGTTGATTTTTTTTCTCTTTCGAAGAGAGAGTGAAAAGGTTTACTTGTTCCACAACCCACTTGGGATTTGTTTCTTATAGGCCTTAATCTTAAATCTTTGGCCAACTCTCTGATGTTTTACATAAAGAAAACAGATTTCAAAAACAAAAAGAAAGAAAAGAAAAGTTTCAAAGATAATATTAAAAGATAAGAGGAAAATTGAAACTTACAGCTCCAATGGTTTTCCCTGGTGGAATTACAGAAAGAATTTTTGGTTTGGGAGCTTTCTTTCCTTTCTTTGTAACTTTTTCTCTCAAAGGGATAATTTGTTGTTCAGGAGTGCTTTCCTGTTAAAAGAAAAGAATAGTTAGATTCTTCGAATTCTATTAAGATTTTGAAATTAACAAGAGAATTCGAAAACACCTTTGAGAGAGATTGTTCATCAGATTTTTCAGATTGACTCTTCTTGACCCTTTACTGTCTTCTTCTTGGAAGAATTAGAATCATCTGCTTTTTCCTTCTTACTCACAGAAGCAGATTGGCTTTTATCCGAAGGTTCGTTATTTTTTTCGACCTTACTGGATGTAGCCTTCTTTCGAGATTTAGAAGCAGCAGTCTGAAAAAAGATAAAGGAATAAGAAGTTAGGTTTCGAAATCTAAATCTAAAATAAGTTCAGATTTTCGAAATAGAACTTACAGAGGGTTTTTGAGAAGAGGATGGAGCCTTCCTTTTCTTAGATTTCTTTTCTTCCTCTTTGTCACTTTCCCAGTCTTCTTCAGCATCCTTCGAGAGCTTGCACTCTTGAGCTGGAAAAGAAAAGAAACTTGTAAGTATAAGATTGGGATAAGTTAGAAAAAGAAAAGAAATGTTTATGTTATTACCTTGAACCATGAAGTTCTTAGAAACTATTCTCACATGTTCTATATCCAAATGAGGTATGAAAGGGTAATTGTCCAAAGTATATTTGGTTAAAGTAACTCTTTTTGCAAGAGGTTTGAGATGATTAAAAAGAAGATAGAGTTACAGGTCTAGTCCATTCAGGACCATATAAACTTTTTGCCAAACCAAATTTTGCTGTTGGTAAAGGAGGAAACTTTGGACAATTTTTTCGAAAATAGTTTTGCCTTTGGGATTAACAAGTTTGAAATTTTGTTGATTCAAAGAAATTTTTTCTTTTAAACAAAGAGCTGCTTCAGAAATAGTTCTATGAATTTTATTGGGAATATAGAACACATGAAAATATTTCTCGAAAGCTTCAATTTCTTTGATATGCGTACCTTTAGTCTTTTTGGTAGATTTCTGCGAAGGAGCAACGTCTTTGTTAGTCTCGAAAAGCAAGTAGCTTCATCTACTTGGATACTAGAATAGTATTTAGACCACCACTCTTCGAAAGACAAGGTGCAGTAGTGTGAAAGCTCGAAGGAGACTGGGTCAATAGACAAAGGCTTGTGGACCTTTGCTAGTTGTAATTTTTCGAAGCCCTTTTCTCCATCAACTAAATCCTCTATTAAAATTTGGTCTTCTGAAGTATAGAAAGGTGTAGGACGAAGCTGACTTAGACCAAATTGACGAGCTACTAGTTGTGGTTGGTAATGAAAGACTCGAAAGTCTTTAAGTTGGAAACCACAATATAGAAGATCAGGAGTTAAGAATTGTTTCCATATTTCTAAACTTTCAGATTGTGCACCTGGGGTATCACAAGGGAATTTTCGAGTAAACCATTCAGGTCCTCGAGTCCGAGATGAAAAAGGTGCAAGGTTAGGAGAATGTTTCTTGAAATTCAGAAAAGAGGAAATATAAGACTTGAAGTGTTCAAGACGATTCTTTTTGGAGGAAGGAGTAAGGTAAGACAACCTATAACCTTCAGCAGAAGTAGGAAGATTGGATCTGAAGGTTCAGAACTCTCGAACTTATCTTGAAAAATTGCATTTAGCCAAAATTGAAGGAACCAAAAAGGACCACAAAGGTTTCGAACAGGGTCTTTTAACTTGAGGTTCCAATAGCTTCAGAAAGCATGTCATAGACATGAGCTAAAAGACACCTGTTTAGATCAATTCTAATACCTTTGGCTAACATTTGAGCCATAGAAAGGAAAGATTTGGGAATCTGATTGGATCTAGAACAGAAAACGAAAGCAGACAACCAATAAAGAAGGAATGCAACATGTTCATTCTCAGAGACCTTACCAGATTTGGCATTTTCTGAATGAAATGAGAATAGGTCAGTTTCTCAAAATTTGGCTCAATGTGTGGTTCAGGTACTTTCAAAAAAGGAAGAATTAATTGGCCTTCAGGTCGAAGGCCAGTAATGGCAGCAACATCAAAAAGTGTTGGTGTAATCATGCCATAGGGTAAATGAAAAGAGTTGGTAGATCTTTCCCAGAAAAGAAGTGAAGAAAAGATCAAAGCAGGATCAAAGCTAAGGTCAAACCTACTTAGTTGAATGAGATCGAAAATACCAAGTTGCTTCCATAAAGCCCCCATAGTATTTTCGACCCTATTCAACCACATGACATAAGAATCTTTTCGAGCAGGAGGAGTTGCTCGAAAAGCATCACTAATGTTTTCGAGATGGTCCGTTCGAATTAAAGACCCAAAAATTCGAATTTTTTCCTTTTTCAAACTTGGGAAAAACTCATCATATTGATCAAGGGAGGAAGAAGGAGTATATGGACCTAAGAAAGCAAATTGTTTTTTCCTAATTGAATAAGGAATGAGTACCTGGGAATTCCAGATAGCTATTTTCTCTTCAACATTTTCAGGCTCAGGGACATAGACTCTATCATCCCTAGCAAGGAGATCACCTTTAACAATGGCAAGTGGTACTGGGACAGAATCTTCAGAAGCCATTAATGAAGTCTTGAGGTTCTTGAGAGAGAAAACAGAGAGTAATGCTATGGTGCAAATGAGCTGAAAACACATCAAGAAAGGTAAAATCAAAGACTTTGAGATGTTTAATCGGTGAAAATCAAGATTAAAACGTCAAAAAACTGATAAAAAAGCATAAAGATTTTACCTTGAAAGGAAGAAAAGACGCCGGTGAAGAGAGAATAGCAAAGGTTTGGTTGGAGGTTGAAGATGAAAAGTGGGAAATGAAAAGTTTTCACTTAGTATTTATATGAGAGAGAAACAAACATGATTACAAAGAAGTTTAAAAGGTAATCATGATTGCACGTTTCTTGAAACAGTGAGCTAATAACCCAGAAACGTGGGAAAGTCAGTTAGATTTCAAAAAAGTAACTGAAATATTAATTTAATTGGAAAATGAAAGGTTTTTATCTGAAACATATATTTAAGTTTTCCTTTTAAATTTTGAATAATTGTTATTTGGAATACCAAAGGTTTGTTCCAAAAATATCTCTTTCTGCAAAAATAAATTATTACTTGAAAGAGACTATTTTTGGGGGGGCATCTGTTGGGATTTGATTTTCAATTATTTCGAATTCCACAAGTGACAAGGGTATGATGCCATTTCGAATTTACAGAAGAGGTAAAATCACCTCATTTCGAATTTTGATAATAAGTCTGTTAACTTAGAGAAAAATTCTTGATTGAAGTCAAGGCAAAAAGACTTTAGGAATTCGAAAAGAAGACAAGTGTAAATTCGAGAAATAATACATTGCAGGTATTTCAAAAGGCAAGTGATAGTTCTTTTATTCATGATCCAAATTCGAATCACATCAGTTCGAATACATTGGAAATATATTAGAAAGGAAGCTATCCTAAGTGCCCAATACATTAGAAAGGAAACTATCCTAAGTTATAATGAGTCCTTGACTCATGTCTTCCACACCTCTTTCTCTTCCTCCCCCACAGGCTTTGATAGAGCCAAGGCAAAGGAGAATATGTTTTCCAATTTGTTGAACCACCTTCGACTTGGGGAAGAAATCAAGGCAGCATGGGAAAACAATAATATTCATTTATTATATAAATGAACCTATATTTGGCTATTACGTACAATCCAAAAGAAAACCTTCAAAGAGAAAGGTTGGAAAAGTCAATAGCTTTGGCTATTTCGTCAATCCCATAAAAAATGGAATCATTCCAGATTGGATTGTACGCATAGCCAAAGGGATTAACTTCTTCATTCTTTGAAGAGATTCTTTAAGAGAATTTAGAAAAAAAAAAGGAAGAAGAAAGAATGAAGAATTGTGAAAGGATTGTGCAAAAGTATTCCTATTTATAGGAGTGAAAAGGTTCTAGTGTCATTAATAAGACCATTTTAACGTCCAATGAGAAGAAATCTCATAATGAGATTGAGTGAAGTAGAATGGACGGTGGCGGTGGTCTTCATGACCTTTGAATTAGCCAAATAAAGCTTGACACATGACGAAGGGAAGAGTGTAGTCAAAATCTCGAAAAGAGAAAAACTCATTAAGTTCAAGTGTCAAGAAAAAACTAAGTCTTAAAGTTAAGGATTTTCTCGAATCCATGAAGTCAAAATTCCAGAAAGAAGATTTCGAGAAAACAAAAGAAGATTTCGAGAAATCAGAAAGCAAGAATTCGAGAAACAGGAACAGAGAATTCGAAGACAAGATATCTGAAGACTTAGAAGATTTCTGAAGAAATCAAAAGGAAGTTCGAAAAGTCAGAAGACAAAAAGAAGACAGTTATTGAAGATCAAAACGGTTTTCTGGTTAGCAGAAGACGTGGCAAGCATGCACGCTGCCAGCACATAGGGCTAGATGATGTGTCATATGTACATTAGTTAGCCGTTAGGATTAGGAAACTATAAATAGGTGAACTCTTGATGTAATAAGGTTGGCAATTCATTACACTCATACCCTTAAACACCTTCACGTCCGATCACACTGCGACTAACAGGTTTACAAGGATTGACTGTATGTGATGAACCCATCACTTTTATCTTTATGCAACTTTTTTCTTTCAATTCATTTACTTTCTGCAATTTACATTCTGTATTCTTCATTCCATGCACTTTTATCTCTTTGCTTTGAATTTGTATTCTTACAAACATTCTGAAACTGTGATTTTCTTTAAGTTTAAAAGAAGTCAAGTGAAAATTTAGAACTTTTGATAAAATTCTGAATCAAGTGGTTCTAATTCTTAGTGAAAGATAAGTTTTTGATAGAATTCTGAATCAAACTCTTTGAAACTTATCATTTCGGATTTCTAAAACTTAGCATTTGATTTGGTGAAATTCTGTAACAAACAACCTTTTTTTTAGAAAACTTGAACTTTTGAAAGTCTTTTATAAATCAGAAACACCATAAATCTACTTTTTAAAGAGTCCCGTAAGAGGATCTGATTCTAATCCCCATATTGTTCATAGAATCAAAGTGATTAAAATTTAATTTTCGAAATTAGATTTTTTCACCATAAACACTACTTCCATAATCCTAGCAAAGGCAGAGTGGTTGTCGCTAGGACTGTTGTATTCTTAGAGAAGGAATCTGTCTCTAAGAAAATGAGGGAGGAAAGTAGAACTTGAAGAAATTCAAGTAACACAGAGTAGCAATGAGCCAATAATGGAACAAGAGCAGATACCACAAAGTGTTGTGGAGCCACCTGCTTAAGTAGCGCAAGACTTGCGTAGGTCAGACAGGGTACGTCACCAACCTGAGAGATATGGGTTCCATGTGTCTCAGGAAGGCGATGTATTGCTAATGGATCAAGATGACCCAGTGACTTACCAAGAAACTCTTTTGAGTCCAGAGTCTGAGAAATGGCTTGATGCCATGAGATCTGAAATGGATTCCATGTAAACTAACAAGGTATGAACCTTGATTGGGCCACCCGAAGGGATAAAACCCATAGGGTGCAAGTGGGTTTTCAAAAGGAAACTAACATGGATGGTAATGTAAGTACCTTTAAAGCACGAATGGAGGCTAAAGGGTTTCACGCAAATTCATAGTGTAGACTATGATGAAACCTTTTACCCAGTTGCCATGCTTAAATCTGTTTGGATCTTGCTTGCTATTGCAACTTATCATGATTATGAAATCTGGCAAGTGGATGTCAAGACAGCCTTCCTAAATGGAAGCCTTCTTGAATATATGTATGTGATACAACCTGAAGGTTTACCTAAAGGTATATAAGTTGCAACGATCCCTTATGGATTAAAGCAAGCCTCTAGAAGCTGGAATCTTCATTTTTGATGAAGCTGTAAAGCAGTTTGGTTTTATTAAAATGAAGATGAACCTTATGTTTACAAAATGGTTAGTGACAGCATTTGTGATTTTTTTGGTTTTGTATGTAGATGACATACTCCTCATAGGAAATGATATTCCTACCCTTCAGTCTATAAAAACTTGGTTAGGAGATTATTTTTTATGAAAGATTTGGGCAAAGCGACCTATGTGTTAGGTATCAAGATCTATAGATAGATCTCAAAGACTTGGCCTAAGTCAAAGTACATACATAGACAAAGTGTTAAAATGGTTTAACATGCAAGATTTTGAGAAAGGATCTTTGCCTATGTCACATGGTATAGGCCTATCTAAGGCTCATTCTCCTTCCAGTGGAAGAAGAGAGAGGTCGCATGAATAAGATTCCTTATGCATCCGCTATAGGGTCTATCATGTTTACCATGTTATGTACTCGACCAGAAACATCATATGCTTTAAGCATGACTAGCAGATACCAGTCTGATCTTGATGAAGATCACTAGACAACAGTCAAGAATATCCTTAAGTACTTGAGAAGAACTGAGGATTCATTCTTGATATATGGAGGTGAGGAATAGCTACTTGTAAAGAGTTACACTGATGCTAGCTTCCAAACCGATAAAGATGATTGAAGATCGCAATCAGGTTATGTGTTTTGTTTGAATGGTGGCGCTGTGAGCTAGAAAAGTTCGAAGCATGAAACAGTCGCTGTTACAAACCCATCAAACCCCTTGTGCAGCAGAAGCATGATGGGCACACTAGATCATTGGGCATAAGAGTTATGTCTGAATGTCTCTAGTGCAAGTGGGAGATTGTTAGGAATATGCACTAGAGACTTATATATTTATGAACATCCATCACTTGTATCATGTTATTTTATAAAGGCAAACTTATTCTTTTAAAATATAATTATTGTCCTTAGAATAGTAAACTTAAACTTCATAAGAAATCAAGTAGATGACTTGATCGTGAGATCTTATGAAGAACTATTCTTAAATAGTCCCTAGTCAAGTATCATCTTAGGACAAAGATGCATTTAGACTAGTATATGAGTTCATTGATGATCACATCTCACAGATCATGGATATGAGATATCATGTGCTCGCATAGGTACACATTAAGAGTAATGGTGTACTGGACAGACCCACCTTAAGAACGTTGCATGGATTGTTACATAAGTGTCATGAACGTTTCTTAAATTGATAAGTGTTATTTATGAAGTCCTTCGACCTGAAATCACTACGATTCCTACATAAGGAATTATATGTTTTAATAATCATCAAACGTTACCTGTAACAGGGTAATCATAAAGTTGGTTTTTGGACATATAATAAATTATGTGGTGGGATGTGAGTGACCTAGATGGGATTTGTCCCTCCTATGTAACATGAGTTATATCTATAGGCCTCTTGATAAAAGTGAGACTGCAAAATGCATGGCCATGCTCAGGAGGATAAATATGAGATATTTATTTTCTGTACAGTCTACTTGGGGATCAAGAAAATATAAATTGAACTATACAAGGTTGACACAATTTATGCCCTTGTGTTCAATTAGATATTTGGACAAAGGGACAGATCATAAAATTATTATCATAAAATAGGATTTATCAAAGTTATTGATAATCTCAATATTTGGATAGTGATGTGTTGATAGATACCGCTCACTATTTATGATATTAAATATAAAAGGGTTTTATTTTAATATTATAACCAAATATTAAAAGCCTATTGGGTCACACGCATACAACAAGCCACTAGGAAAGGATAATAATTCTAATTTAATTTATTTAGAATTATAACATAATGGGCCAGGCCCATAAGTGTGAGGGTTAAGTGAGGGGGGGGTAAAACCCTAGCCACCACTCTAAATAGAGCATAAGATGCACTACCCCAGATACACATGAGTAATCACTTTTTACTTTCTAAGGCTACTAGCAGAGCTGAGGAGGGTTTCCTAGTCCGACTGTTGGCGTGGATACCAATAGAGACGTGACTACTCTTGCCTCATTTGTAATCCTAATAAGGTACGACCTTTCGTTTTAATACCTTTTATGCCTTGATTCGTGTTTTCGCAAACGATTATAACAAGGGAGGGAATCCATTTATTTCCGTTGCACCCTGACCACATGCTTGATTTCCTTCACAAGCTCCAAAAATAAAAAGAAAGGTCAAAGCAAGTACACTGCAACTGCTGCAACGCACATCAAAGCAGACCTAAGCCTGTGTCAGAAAAATGAAAAGCAATCTCTCTCTCTTGTAACGGCTAGTCTCATTTAATATAAACGTTGGAACTCAAGTCAAAACAGTGGGTGAGACACTACTAAATATTCTCTGACTTATCTGTCTTAGCTCAATCTCAAGTCAAGCTCAACTCAATCTCAACTATACTTGAGTGCATCTTAAGTCTATATCACAAATTCACTTTCATATTTTATCATTTGCTTGTAACTCTTTGAAAGAGAAACATCTAGCTAAGCTCACCGTATACCCATACCTTGTACGTAGCCTAAGCTAGTCAAACATCATCTCTACTTCATCAATCTGTGTAACAGACTCAACTGAGTTAGGAGTAGCCTAGAATCAATGTGAGTAGTGTAAGAGCCTGAAGAGGCAAGGTAAAGAATACTTGGATCTTAGCCAAGTTAGGAGGTGCCTAAGTTTGGTGTGAGGGTGAGCCTGAAGAGGAAAGAAAGAATACTTGTATTTGACAAGGTTGTCATAGTGGAAATCTCACAAGTTTTTGGGGACTAGACATAGACCAAGGAGTGGGTGAACCAGGATAACTCTCTGTGCATCTCTTCTCTCTATCTCATTTGCTTACAACTGCGTTTACTAATACATGAAGTTGAGCTCAACACATTTGATTTATGGAACTTAACTTAATATCAATCATAATTAATTTGTTAAAATTCAACTCTAAGTCTTACTGTTACATATACAATATGAGCTTTTCTAACCTTCACTCTCTAAGTCAATTTGAGATTCCAAGTTGTTGAGCTTGAGAGCTAAGCTCATCTTGATCTTAAGTTTTTCAGGAATAAATTTTTACAAGTCTCTATTCAACCCCCCTTCTAGAGACATCCAACCAACTTCAAGGGGTGACCACACTCACCTTAAGAGTAAGGGAATTGGGAGTGATGAAGGGGTGGAGAGGGATGTAGCCAAGATTCCTTGATGACTTGAGGTGGTGGAGTGGCTCCTCCTTCTTCCTTCTCTTCTTCCTCTCTCTAGAATCTCTCCCTAGAGTGAGGGAGGAGGGTTAGAAATGGGGTGGAAGCCCTAACTTAAGCGTTCTATAAAACTGGATTCGCGCATTCTCGCTCAAGCAAGAGTTTCTGGCTTGAGCGAGCCTCTAAAACCTTTTCTGGTCGCACGTTCTCACTCAAGCGAGGATATTCTCGCTTGAGCGAGACAAAGTCAAAGAGAAAACTCTGAAATTGCGCTCAAGCGAGAGGTTTCTCGCTCAAGCGAGAAAACCAGAAACAAAATCCCTTGTTTTACTGATATGGTGGCTCAAGCGAGAGATTCCTCGCTTGAGAGAGAATGAGACTCTCAGGAGTGAAAATGTGACAGTAACCCTATCATGTAGCATATCAAACTTAAGCCCCGAATCTTAGTTTTCTAGTGTAACTTGAATCACCTAATTCGGACACCTAAAACTCTAGATATCATCGAATTAGTGCACCAAGGTTATTAGGCTTAAAATCCAAAATTAAGCAACAACCTTGATTGAAGTCCAAGGGGGTACACTTCACGTGAACAATGATATAAATCATCAATTCACTCCAATAAGGCTAGGAAGTGTCTATAAGAATACGCTTGTCACAATTTTTTCCTTACCACTAAAACTTACTCCCCATATCCCAGCTTAATTTTCTCCTCAATTCATTTATGATTGAAAATGAGGACCCAAAGTTGGGCCCTACGTTTAGGATTCTCTCTAGAACTCATAGTCTTTCTCAAATTCCTATTCTCTCCCTCTGACCAGAGTTCTTAACCTGCGATTTCTCTTACAGTCCTTAGAGTCCTAATTTTCGGGATGTTACATTTTAGCATGTTTTAAATTTCATATTATATTTTTCTTCTTCTTCTTATATATTTCATCAAATATAATAAAGATAAAGATAAAGATAATAGATAAATAGGAATAGAATGTTAGAGTCCATGGATGTAATTGGAAGACATTTTTTAGAAAAGTTATAGTAATTAACATAGGTTAAAAAATACATTTGAACTATATTGTTATTTAATAATATAGGGTAAAATATAAATAATATATAGTGGGGAGAAAACAATAATATTTTAATTGAAAAAATGAAATATAAAAAAATATTATTTGTGCTTATAATTATGCTTGTGAAACCAATAACACTAATTTGATTTAGTACTATTTAAGAATAAATCAATTTGTGTTGAATTCCTTACTTGTGTAACACCCGCGTTTTACCGTTTTTGCCGTTTTAAGTGTTTTATTGGATTTTGAGTGATTAAAATTATTTAATCATCAAAATTTATATTTTTGGATTTAGAATTAAATTTCCTATTTTTAGGGAATTTCTGGGAATTTTTGGGGTTTTTCTGTGAAAATAACCTTTTGCCCCTCCTGTCTCTTGAACCGGGCCCGAATGTAACACCCGCATTTTTGCTTATATGCTGTTATTGTGTGATATAGTGAATTTTGAATGATTAAATATTTTTAATCATCAAAATTGGTTTTTAAAAGGTTAGAAATTAATTTCCTATTTTTCTAGATTTTTTGGGAATTTTTGGGATTTTTGGTGCAAAATGACCTTTTTACCCCTACACTTTTTGGAACCGGACCAAAATGCCCTTGATTTGAATCACCAAAATCTGCAACATTTAGCAAAAATATCTCATTTTTCCCTTCCAAAACCGTGAGCCATGTGATGGTATGGCACTTAACTTGTCTTGCACATTTCCTTGGTCAAAGAAGTAAGAAAGCCATCATTCTTTCTTACACTTGCACCATACCTCCTCATTTGCATGCAAACCACTTCTCACTCTTCATTTCCTCTCCTCCAAACCGTGAGCTTTCTTCCCCTTTCTCTCCATTTCTTCATTTTCTTTCCTACACACACATGGTGAAAGGTTCCATTTTTGAACCTTAAACCTCAAAATCTAGCCTACATCCTTTGGAGAAACTTACTTGGGTGATCAAAAGGAGCATCAAGAGGAGATTATCTTTGAAGTTGCTGCACCTTTTTCAAGTTTAATTTCCTTAGGTAAAGGGGGGGAGAACCTTGAACTCTAGTAGGATTGGTGACTAGAGTTAAGGATTACCCTTGATCCTTGTCTCTAACTCTTTTTCCTCTTGAAAAATGAATTTTTGGAACCTATTCCTTGGAGGAAATGGTTCGGCTATGTATATTAATGGCTGCATGTGTGTTTAAAAATTTTTGATGCTTAAAATGTGTTTCTTTGATGGTCTTGGATGCATGCAAACCATGATTGTTGCTTGAAAAATTTTCCTCTTTTCCTTGTTTTTGGTTCGGCCTTGGCTTGATGGAGGGGCTGCATGTGTTTGAAAATTCATTTGGTGCTTGAAATATGTTTATATGATGAATCTAAGTACATGCAAATGGTTGTTTGAAATTATGAAATTGGTTTGTATGATTGGATCATGAAAATGTCACTTTTGAACATATTTGAAAAGTATGAACTTTATGATGATGATTGGTATGTTTGAGTGAAATAACATGAAATTGATGAATTAGAATGCTTGTAGATCACCATACTTGAGTTTGCTAATTTTTGGAAATTTATTGAATTTTGGTGAAATTCATGTGTTCTTGATAATGTTCTTGGTGTTCATCATGTTCTTGTTCATGTTCATGAGAAACTCATGAAGTGAATGTGTTTGATCTTGAATTGGTGATGAGGAAAGTGTTAATGTGTTTATGGGCCTTAGTGGCCCAATAAGTTAAAAAGGGTAACCACTTAAAGTGACAAGTAAAGTTAAAAAAAAAGAACACTTTTGGGTAAAATGCCTAAGTTAAATTCGGGTACAAAGAAAAACCCATATAAAAGTCACCATAAAATTCATATAACTTAATGGAAACTTGAGAAAATAGACCCTTATGGGTTACCTAACCATTGGGCCTTTAGTTTAGGCCCAATACCTTCAAAAAAACTCATCAAACTCACCATAAGGCCAAACAAAAATAACAAATGCATATTGGGCCTGGATTAGTGTTGGGCTTCAACTCTAATCCTACTCATCAAGATCAAAGACTTAAAACTAAATTAGTGGGCTTACTAATCCAACTCACTTAAGTTCAATAAACTAATTCACTTAAGGTAATTAAGCAAGGAAGAATTAATTAAGCTAAAGTTAATTAACCCTAATGGAGATTAACCTTAATCTTAATCATTAATCACTAATGAAGTATTAATCAAACTAATTAAGCCTTAATGATGATTAAGAACTAATTAATTATGATTAACCTTAATCAAACGTAATTAAAAGCTTAATCCAAGATTAAGGAAGAGATTAAGGGATAATTAGGGATTAATTAGGATCTTAAGTAAGGATTAAGACTTAATTAAGGAGAATTAAGATTAATTATAGTTTAGTTAATGAAGACTAATCATAATTAATGGTTAAATCCAATCTTAATTAGACATACAAGACACAATTATAAGTCTTAGTAAGCTATAGGACTCAAGTGAAAGTGATCATCACTTCAAAGAACGAAACATTAGTACAAACTAACATAAAAATTTATAACCAATACACTCTTTTTGCATAAGACTTGAGAAGCTTAGTGAGAGAGTGCGGTCTTAACCCGAGATGGGGTTTGGTTTTCCTTGTGAAGGGAAGACATTGAATCGGGTCGTACCACGGGAAAGTGGTGACGTAGAATGATTCGATGGGCTTTGCCGGTAAGGATGTGTATGCTTTGAAACCTTGATGTGTGTCATGCATCATAAGTATTGATGATATTCGAGGTTGAAGACCTTACGACCTATATGGCAGTAACACTTGGTACAGTGTGAAATCGGTTGGGAAGGGTGCAACTGGGTTTTGCAAAGAACGCCAGTGGGTCCTCAAAAGGGACGCCAGCCCTGAGGATAGCCTAGCTCCCGGAAGATCTCAGGTGACGCAGATTAGCTCCCTACTGTCGAGATTGGGGAATCCAGCTTAGCTATTCCTGTCGCTCTCATGATTTTCGGGGTCAGTTGAGATTGTCTGGAAGAACGCTTAAATGATTTGGCCAAAATGTATGAGCAATGCTCTTTGTACCAATGCTAGTACAGACTCTAACTCCTGATACGTTGTACATATATGGTCGGGCAGTTGCTGTGTGCACTGTGGATGGAGATTTTTCCCCAGGCCCTCATGCATTAGATATAGCATTGTAATTGTAAGGCATGCAATAGTTTGAATGCGTCATGATGATGTTATGTGTATTTACTTGTTGCTTGAATTGTGTGAAATTCCTGTGTGTGTGCTCTAGTACATCATATCCTATGTTTTGTGAGTTCATGTGATGTGTTCTCACCCCTTCCTTTCTACTATCTGGTTGTTGTGTCTCTTTCGTTACGTCGATAGCCGGCATTGGAGATCCTCGATATGACGTCAATGAGGGTGGAGCTACGCTGGATGCCCAGGGGTTCCTGGAGGGTGACGGACATCCCTAGAAGATGTGTCTTCACCGGAGAGGTCCGAGTCATCATCACTCACCCTGGCCTCCCGTTAGTACCTGAAGTAGACTTCGTTGTACCGGTGACTCTTGAGTTCCAGACACCACCTAACTTAGTGTGTTATACTACCTTTCATCCTTCGCGTCACCGTCCTGCATCGTCTGTGGCATCACGGTCATCCAGGATTGAAGACTCGGTTGGGCCAGACTCCCCCAGATACTCACCCACTTCTGAGGCTTCAGGCCCACAGCCTTTGCGTGCTGATGCGCAAGGCCGCTCCCTCTCGGATGAGTTAGAGTTGATTATCATTGATGATATGTCAGAGGAGGAGGAGGATCCGGAGGAGGACCCCTCTAGCGACGAGTAGGATAGTGTTGTTTGAGTCTAGTTAGTGGCAGCTCTGATTTGGCGACCTCTCTTTGTATTTTATTGAGGTCTTATTTATTTCAGTTCACTTCTAGAACTCGTATTTTGATTTTGCTATTGTATGGCTCGAGAAGTACACTATTTCTGTATATAACTTTATGCACTGTTTATTTCCATATGTTGACTTGCAAATGTATGTATGATGTACACTTACGTGGCGTGATGATTACTCTCGACGTTTTATGAAAACAGGTTTCACAAGTAAGGAAAGAATATTTGATAAACACTTAAAACAGAATTAGAGATGTAGTAGGTTGACAACTATTAATCTATTTCAAAAAAAAATCCACATTTTTAACAACCCGCATATAGTACTTTCGTTGGTCACGCGTAACACATGTGGCATTCTTAGTGGTAACTAGGGGTGTCTCACCGAATACTCTTGATCCGGGCCAGAAAAATTTGCACAACCCTTCCTTTCCTCCTTCTAGAAGTCGTGCATGTATTGTGTGTGTGCATGAAGGACATTTGTCCACTTCACACTTTGTTTCTAGACAAGTGTCAAGCTTAGGGAAAAGTAAGACATTAAACACCAAAATTCATTACTCTTTTTTTTCCACATGCAAAGCTTAGAAATTCTCTCATTTTCTCTTTTCCTTTCTCTCTTGGCCGTGAACTCTCCATCAACTTCTCTCAAAAATTTTTCATCTCCCCTTAAACACATCAAGCCAAGGTTCCATCTTTGAACCAAAACTCCATTTCTAAGCTTTCTAGCCTTGAAAAATCCTTGTTGGTGACTAAGGAGGCATCTTTGGGGCTGTTTTTGGGACCAGAATTCTGCACTCATTTTCTTGGAAATTTGAGGTAAAGGGGGGAGAACTTGAACTCTAGTAGGATTGGTAACTAGAGTCAGGATTTGCCCTTAAAATCCTTGTTTTTTACTCTTGTTCTCCTTGAAAAAAATCACTTTTTGAGCTTTTCTTTGAGCAAATGTTTTGGATTCTTGGAGCTGGTTGTTTACATGTTTTTAAGTTTATTTTGATGCTTGGAATGTGCTTGGATTGTGATTGCTGGTGCATGCAAGCCAAGAAACAATTTTGGAAAAATTTTCCCCTTTTTCCTCTAATAGCTCTCGCCTTGAGGGATTTTGGGGCTGCATGTGTTTCAAAAACTTTTTTGTGCTTGGAATGTGTTTGTATGATGAATCTATGAACATGCATGAAGTTGGTTGAAGGTATACCATTGTTTTGGATGATTGATCTTTGAAAATAGTGTTTATGAGCTTGAAAATGGAGTTATGAACTTTAATGTGTATGTGGATGATTTTGAGTGGATTAGTATGATATTTGGCATTTAGATTGTTTGTTGATGAATGTGTGAAGTTTTGGTGAAGATTGGATGTTGTGAAAAATTTGAAGTTTTGATGAACATTCAAGTTGTTCTTGATGTTCATGAGTTGTTCTTGATGAAACTCATCAAGAATACCTTTTTGATCTTAAAAAGGTCAAGGGTATGTTGAAAACATGTTTATGGGCTTTGGTGGTCCAAAGGACTAAGAAGCAATTTACAAGTAAAAGGACTAAAGTGCAATTAAGAATAAGTCTTTAAAAATAAATAAACAAATTCGGATTTCCAATTCCAACCAAGTAAAAGTCAACTTAAAGGTCAATATTTTAGGTTGCCATGACTAAAATAAGTTCCTAAGAGTTATAAAACTTTTAGGCTTTTAATTAAGTTTAAAACCTTTAAGAAAAGGAGTTAAAGACTCATTAAAAGTCAATCAAGATTAGATTATGAAATTAAAAGTTAGATTGGAGTGGACTTCACTCTAATCCAAGTTATTAAGAAATTAAAACTTAGAAATTAATTAGTAGACTTAGCTAATCTAATTACCTAAGTTAAATTAACATAAGTCTACTTAAGTTAATTAAGTAATGGATGATTAATTAAGGTTAAAGTTAATTAACCTTAATAAAAGTATTAAGTAATTAATTAGTAATGTTGATTAAGAATTAACTAACTATGATTAACCTTAATCAAATGTAATTAAAAGCTTAGTCCAAAACTAAGGAAGAGATTAAGACTTAATTAAGGAGGATTAAGATTAATTATAGCCCAGTTAATGAAGATTGATTAAAAGTTAAATCTAATCTTAATTATTTATACAAGAAGAATTAGGATAAGTAATACCATCCATAAGACACAATCATAAGTCTTAGTAAATTATAGGACTTAAGTGGACATGATTATTAAGAACATTAGTACAAACTACTATAAAAGATTATAACCACAACACCCTCTTTGTTCATAAAACTTGAGAAGCTTAGTGAGAGAGTGCGGTTCCAACCCAAGGTAAGGTTCGGTTTTCCTTGAAGGAAAGACATTGAATTCTGGCCGTGCACGGGGATGTGGTGACGTTGAATGGTTCAATGGGCTTTGCCTGTAAGGATGTGAATGTTGTGAGCATTGTTGTGTGACATGCATCATGAAGCATTGTTGATGTTCGAGGTTGAAAACCTTATGACCTATATAACAGTAGCACTTGGTACAGTGTGAAATCGGTTGGGAAGGGTGCAACTGGGTTTTGCAAAGAACGCCAGTGGGTCCTCAAAAGGGACGCCAGCCCTGAGGATAGCCTAGCTCCCGGAAGATCTCAGGTGACGTAGATTAGCTCCCTACTGTCGAGATTGGGGAACCCAGCTAGCTATTCCTGTCGCTCTCATGATTTTAGGGTCAGTTGAGATTGTCTGGAAGAACGCTTAAATGATTTGGCCAAAATGTATGAGCAATGCTCTTTGTACCAATGCTAGTACAGACTCTAACTCCTGACGTGCTGTGTATATATAGTCGGGCAGCTGCTATGTGCTCTGCCTATGGTGATGTTTCCCTGGGCCCACATGCATTAGATATTGCATTATAATAGTAAAAGTTGCGTTCATATGAGTACACCATGATGAGATGTCGTGATTGCTTATTGATTCGACTATGTGGATTGCCTCTGTGTGTGTGCTCTAGTCTGCTGTATCCTACATGCTGTGAGTTCATGCGATGTTCTCAACCTTCTTTCTATCTCTTCTTTCTATGCTCTTCTCATCACGTTGACAGTCGGTATCGAAGATGTTCCGTCATGACGTCGATGCAGGTGCGAATCCGATGGTTGCCGAGAGGCACCCGGAGGGTGACGGGTATCCCGCGCAGGTGTGAGTTCTATGGGGGGGGAGTTTGTGTCACCATCATGCACCCCCGACTTCCTCTTGTACCTGAAAAGGACTAGGTTGTGTTGAGTCTAGGTAGTACGCAGCTCTGATTTAGGAATCTCTTCTTTTGTATTCTGTTAGAGGTCTCATTTATTTTACTACCAGAACTTAGTTTTAATGTGGTCATGTGGGTATTCGAGAGGTACATCGATGCTACTTAATATGTATGCATGTATTATGTCATACTGTTTTATGTTCTCTCAAGGTCTTTAACCATGTGTATGTTGTGTATGCGCGTAAGGTGTTATTCTTTCGACGCTTACGGAAAGATAAGTTTTTGAAGGTGAAGGAAAGGATATTTCATAAGTACTTAAATAAAGCTAGAGAGGTAATAGGTCAATGACACCTAAACCCTTTTCAAAAAAAAAAAACTTCGCATTTTTGACGTTCTACTTCGTTGGTCACGTGTAATGCATGTGGTACTTTTAGTGGTAACTAGGGGTATCACAACTTGCATTAGAAATGATTTTGTTTGTTTCTTTGTTTTTTAAAATATATAATTATAAAATAAAATATTAATTATACTTGTTTGTTTGTTAGATATAAATTAATTAGTAAAAATCAATAAAATTGTCATATGAAATTATAAACAAAAAACACTCATATTTTTTTAGATGCGAATCTCTTCATAAGTTAATATGTATTTTAATTATTAATTGATATTTTACAAAAAATTATTAATATTTTATAATATAAATGCTATTTGAAGATAATGAATAGCTAGTTAAAACATATTATAAATTTCTCAAAGTTAAAGTGTTGGTCTTATAAACTAAGAAAGTGAGGAGCATAACTTAAATAATTATATGGCCAAGTGTTATAAAAATCTAGTAGAATGAAGAAGTTTGAGATTGAAGATTAATATATTATGTATATTGAGTTTATATGATTGCTATAAAAAAATTAATTTTTCCTTATAGTAAATTTTCATTGATAAAAGTATATATATTATGAAATATTATGAAAAATTGGTTATATTAATTATATATATATATATATATATATAACATTTTTGTTATACTAAAACAAAAATGGTTATATTAATTATAATATATACTATATGTAACATTTATGAAAAATTGGTTATATTAATTATAATATATCTATATATATAACATTTTTGTTTATAATTACGATTTTTTAGCTCATTCTCCAAGGCTCCTTAGTAAGTTTTTTACACAATCCAAAAAAAATTATATATTTTGAAATTCTTTTCCAATTAACATATTTAGCACACAATCAATTAATTGATTATAAATAATAATTAATCACACGTAAATTGATTATTAATATATCTTTTTACAAAGAATTAAACGACTTAATTATAACGAAAGAAATAATTTATAATGTGTTTGGATTATGATATTTTTTTTATTAAATTTATAAATCTTGATTTGAACTTTTTTTATTTCTATTCATGATATTTGAAATATTTTTATTTAATTATTATATGGTTATAATATAATCATGTAATGGTTTTTTAACTTTTTATATCTTATTCAAAGCAAAAGTTAGAATAGCAATTTAAAGAATAGATGATATTATATTTTGAGTTATTGTGAAATAAAAATTTGTTTATAAGAGTAAGAAAGTAGAATGTTAGTTTCTTGTAGAAGTCATTATATTTGGCTTTATAAATGTGCATGTAGGTTTATATTGTATATTCAATTATAACTTAATTAGGAATTTTATATTAAATTTTAGGTTATACTATGATAGTTGAATAGATTAAATATGTTAATTTAATTTAATGTCTATACTGCATAAGTAATAACACATAATAGGAATACAAATGTAATAAGAGAATAATTTATAATATGATGAGTGTCTTTGGGAATATCACATTATGTAACTATTCTTTTTCACATATATAATTTAATTATGTTTGAAAGTTATACATTAAACGATTTATATTGAAATTAAGCTTTTAATTTATTAATGTTTGCTGTTAAGTTGGGAAGATGTATTGATGTGTGCATTTAGATATGTTGGATGGTCTAGAAAGAGTGAACTGGAATGAGGGGCATACCACATCATATTATTTTCCGTGGCAACAAATAAAAGTATGTGACAATAGTATAAATGACATAGTAGCGGGTAAGCTTCGACTCAACTTTATATATATATAATAATAGATTGATAATGATAGATACATATGATGGGTACTTGCTGATAAAGTTATTTTAAAATATTTAAGATGATGAAGAAGAAAATTTGGGAAAACTTCATCCAAAAGGTATAAGAAAGACAACGAAATGGAGTTCTACTCAATACACTTTAAAAAAAAAAAAGATGTCGCATATGACTACAAAAATAATAAAAAGTATAGTTTAGTATTTCTTATACATGTAATTTTGATTAAGAAATCAAATGTATTTCTCAACAAACTCAATGGCTCCTCTATGAGTTTATCATTTACTCAATATTCGGATGATGAAAAAATAAAAGGTACGTCCGGACGCTCCTAACCGTCTATTGCATGGTCTCCTATTATTAGTGAATCAATTTGATCGTTCAAGAAAAAAAAAACTAGGCATGAACCATAAGACATTATCACGATTTACAAGTTCTCTCATCTCCATGTAACTAAAACATTTGCACGCAAAACATAGTTCAAAGCAACCTCAACATTCGTGTGTTTCTTTAAATTCGATCCAAGAGAACTAGCTATAATTAATGTTTTTCTTCCCATTTTATCTTTTCAATACACGTTAAAGGAAATTAAGGAACACAACCTATAGCCTCTCACAAGGGTGTGGCTTGGAATGAAAAGAGTAAGATGAAGATCGATGAGGATCTGGGTCCTGATCGTGAAGATGACTTTCAAACTGAGTGATAGAAAATCAGGCACATAGGGGTGTTTTGAAATTTGGATGATGATACTGAGTCAGATAATTCACCCCTTCACGAAATTTGTTCTAATGAGGTTGCCGCTAGTCCCTCTTGGCCTCAAAGTTATAGGTAAATTGAGTTTTTTGTTTCTTTTTAATATTTTTATGTTTTCTTTCGGTCAAAATTATATATGCCATCACTTCTAGCTACTTTATTGTACATTCAATTCTATGTATGGCATTTGTTATTCATTGGAATAATTTACTTTTTTCCCCAGTTTTTGCATTTGTGATTTGCATTGCATGTCCTCTCTATCGGTTTCTGGAACAAATTGTTATTTCTATTAACATAACGTAATTTGGTCTTAGAGTTTCGACTTTCGTGTGCAATTCATGAATGGTTATGGTGGTCAACAATAGAGAATTGAAAGGCCAATTAATCTGAATGTAAATATGCATTGGAACAGATTTTTATGCAAGATGCCATGAACATACATAAACACATAAATTCATTGATTCATAGGTGTATATATAGTATAAATCTTCATGAATGGTGCTATTATCAGAAATTTTAAATGAATTTGCAATAATATTAGGGGAGTAGGTAAAGAAAGGGGTAAATGATTAATTAATATGTATTCAAACAAAATAGGTACTAATTCAATTCGATACATTTGCATTGATACACAATTAATTTTTTTAAGACATTAGAAAAGGGCTGCAAGAAATCATAATGTGATTCAAATTGAACGAACAAAAGAGTCTATAAGGAGTAATATCCTAAATCCCTTTGTTCATTATGTGTAGGCAATCTATGGACATGTTAACTACTGTAAGTGTAACACCACCTGGATTCACTCTCCTAAGGAGAATTAGTTCATCAGGGAGAGGTTCAGCATTCAAGAGATCTCAAGAATGCCAAACTGATTCTTCTTTGACTATACCTCTTGTTGGAGAGACAATTAGTTCAATCAATCAAGAGGAGACTACCTCAACATCCCATGTGCAATCACTTGTACCTAGCTGTGCGAATTTTTCTATCACTGAATTGCCACCACCACAAGAACAATGTTCATTTGCACAATCAGTAATTAATGGTAACTATCATCTTCATTCTACTATCTTTCATCTCCATAGAATCATTAAGATATTTATCTTGCAGAGTTTGTATATATATAGTTGTTGTTAGATCGATATTCCTCTAAATACATCCATATCTCCTTTTCCAATTCTAGTCACATCGTAATCTTGCAATGATATAATATTTCACTTGTGCAAATGAAAACTAGTAGAGATTTAATTTTAAGGTATATATGTAATGATTTGTTTTATTATTCAAAGCTGAACTCATTGCCATATGAGATTGGTTTATGCACAAATGCTTTCATTTTTCTTAGAGGACTTACATAATTTTTTTAATGAAGGTACCAATATATTATGTGGGATAGGAATTCTTACTATCCCATATGCAGTAAAAGAAGGAGGGTGGTTGAGCCTTATAATACTTCTATTGTTTGCTATCATTTGTTGTTATACTGGGATTTTGTTAAAGAGATGTCTAGAGAACAACACTGGACTCAAATCTTACCCAGATATTGGCCAGGCTGCTTTTGGAATTGCTGGTCGCTTGGTGATTGCGGTGAGTACAATAGGGATTACAGTATCAAATAATTACTTCCATAGGCATATACAAACTATTATTGTGTGTGTGTGCGCACGTAAGCTTTTGAAAGGGAAAACTAACAACTATGTTTTGTCCAAATGCAGATCCTTTTGTATGTGGAATTGTTTGTAAGTATAATAGTTTGATCTATTTGCAATTCTTTTAATTCTTTGGCTCTGTTCAACTCTAATATGTACTGAAAGATAATAGCTCTTACTTGTAGGCTTCATGTGTTGAGTATATAATACTAGTCAGTGATAATCTCGCATCACTTTTTCCTAATACTCACATGAGATTTGCTGGAATTGATTTTGGTACACATCAAATTTTTGCCATCACAGCAGCTATTCTTGTTCTACCAACAGTTTGGCTGAAAAATCTAAGCCTGCTTTCTTATATTTCAGGTTTGTTGATCACCATTATGTTAGTTTACAATTTTTCTCTTGCAGACTTAGCTGTTAATAACAGTCACCTTTGTTCTCAGTTGGAGGAATATTTGCAACAATAGCTGTTGCATTATGCTTGTTTTGGGTTGGGGTGATAGATAACCAAGTTGGATCTAAGCCAGGAGGAAAAATTTTAAACCTGTCACACCTATCTGTCTCAATTGGTGTTTTTGGTTTTGGCTTTGCTGGCCATGCAGTTTTTCCAAACATTTACTCTTCAATGAAGGAACCATCGAAATTCCCATCAGTTATATGTATCAGGTAAGCATTAAAATTCAGTATTAAATTTTGTACAACATTCACTCTCAATTCAGTGAATTCATTTTGCTTAAGAGCATTGTTGATCTATTTACCTTTTGCAGCATTGCCTTTTGTCTTGTTATGTACATAAGTGTAGCAACAATTGGCTATTTAACATTTGGTGACTCGGTTGAATCTATGTTTACCTTAAACATGCCTAAAGAATTATATGCATCCGAGATTGCAACCTGGACAACTGTAAGAAAGCAAAATTATGTCCTTTTGTTTTCTTAGATGAAACATTTTTAACAAATTTATGTTTTATATTATAGGTTGTGACCCCTCTGGCAAAATATGCCTTAACGATATTGCCTGTTGCACTGAGCATAGAGGAACTCGTCTCGTCTCCTAGGCTAAGATGTTATGCTATGTCTATTCTAATCAGAACACTTTTAGTGATTTTAAGTTTAGTTGTGGCCCTCTCTATTCCATATTTTGGTAAGTACTTACATATTTCTATTACTACTACTATCTTTGTTCATGGTTTCCCTATATTTATTTTGTTCTTTTTGCGGCTTTTGGAGAGACTTCTATTCTCACATCTATAACATTTGAGGATAGGAAATGGGTTGTGCATGTAAAAATTAAACCATTCAAGTGTGGATCTATAAAACATAGGCAACTAACTCAAAACAACACAAATTGACATATGTATATTTAGTGTTGATATCATTATTTAACTTCATGTGTGTTGCATCATTTACATGTCATAATGAAATGAAAAAAATATAAGCCTTGAAATCTTGAACATATGCTCAACCTTAAATGTAGAGACATATTTTTCAAAATTACAGAGAGTTCAATCACTTGTTCTACACCTAGGATTGGAAAAGTTAAAAGGTCTTAATGCATGTAAGGATTCAGTGGAGTTTCAAATACACATTTCAGGATGACATGCCATATTTTTTGTGGTTTTCAAATCATTCATTTTAAAAATCACAAAAAATGATTTTTAGTTTGAGTTGTAAAAACGTGATTAAATTTTTTTGAAAATAAAAAACTGAAAACTCGCAACCACCCAAATGAGGCCTTAGTATTTCAGGAGCAAGTAACGTCATACATCATAAATTTGTGTCGTTTAATACTTTGTTCGTGCAAATTTACTGCAGGTTCTGTGATGGCACTAATTGGTTCTATGTTGTCAATGACAGTTGTAAGTTCTTTCTTCACGTTCACTCTTCTTGTGCAAATCAAGAAAGTAGATTCATGTATTTTTTTGTCATGGTTCTCCACAGGCACTTATTTATCCTTGTGCATGTTATCTCAAGCTACATAGTGGCAGATTATCAAAAATGCAGGTAGATAGTCAGGTCTTCTTTCATATCATTCTTAAACATATTCATTTTATGATATGGAACTAATTTAATTCTATGTTTCTTAAATATTTTGATCTTCAGATAACAAATTGCATTTTGATTATGATTGTGGGGGCGGTGTGCGCTTTCATTGGAACATATTCAGCTCTTACAAAAATAGTTAGCGAGGGAGATTGACTGACAACATTTTTTTCTATGTAAAGTTCCCTCCTTTTCTGGATTTATGTTAGATATTGAAACTTCTTAAGATAAAGTCAGAGTTGTGAGTTATGTGTTTGTGTTTTCTGGTTTGAACTAACTATAGTTGATATGTAGTCATGAGAAAAGGATTATGAATTTATGATCCTTTTTATAAATTTGTAGTCTGAGTTATTATGAACGATGTCATTTGTCTATGATTTGTACTCTACATTTCTGTTGAAAATGAATATCAGTAGCACTGTAGTTGAAGCCTTCCACCACTAATGTAGCTATTGCTTCAATGATTTTGAGTAAAAATTTGTATGTATAACAAAATATTAACTGTGAAAAATCACATGAGATCAACCAAGAAAGAAAAAGCTTACTGATTAACTGTCTTAGTTCCCCATTTTTCATGCTGTGAAAATAGTTGTTATCTTTTTGGTGATTTTTATCTTCTTAATGATAATAGATATCTAGGACCAGCCCAAGAGTAAGACGGCTCAAACCCTTGCTTTAGGCCCCCAATTGCTAATAAAATCTTTTATATAAAAAAATACTCATATATACATTATTATTATTAGGCCTAGGCCGCATATTAGCTTTTTTTAGCAAATTGGTTTACAAATTATTCTTCCTCCTCAAGATTGAGGGTTCAATCCTTGTTGATTAAATTTTAACTTTCAAGGCCCCTTCTTTTTTATTTCATATTTTTAAAAGGGCTCCTATATGAAGATTTACTTAAGGCCTCTTAACATGTTGGGCCAGCCCATAAATAACTAGATTGTTTTTAATCAACTTAATTGTGGAAATACAATCTGTGTGCCTTTTTTTCTTTAAATAAGGAAAGAAACAATGACTAAATTAAAGCTAATGTAGAAACAGAATCTAATAAGATGAACTTGGAACTTATTTCCAAAATGGATTGGTCCTTGGACCCAACCATGTTGCTGTGTACTTAAGCATAGAACATAACACGTGAAGAAGCATTCGGCATTAATTGTCATCACCGTAAAATGAGAAGAATCCAATATCGTCATCTAATTATTCTGTGTCTCGTCAAATGTAGCTAGTGAGTACTGTTTGAATGCACTTAATGTCCTTAAATTTGTAAAGAATTTTTACAAGGCAGATTCTATGTTATGGTTTACGTATTAAATACAGAGTAAACTAGTAAATCAGTCCCTGATTCTGTGAGGACCATGCAGTTTTGTCTCTGACTTTTTTAAAATAGCACTTTAGTCCCTAATTTGTTAAAACATGCATAAAATACATGTTTTTCAATAAAGTGAAAGAATAAAGTACATGTTTTTTAATAAAATAAAGACTAAAGTACATGTTTTTTAATAAAATATAGACTAAAGTGTTATTTTAAAAAAGTCAAAAACAAAACTGAATGGTCCTCCCAAAATCAGATACTGATTTGTTAGTTTACTTATTAAATATCCGTAAAAGAAGGATTGATTACTAATTGTACTGTAGTTATAATCACGAGGTGTGACTCATCATTCGACAATCTCATGTAGTCAAATTTCACTTTTAAGTGTAGGAGTTCAACTCCCACTAAAATTAACTTGCACTTAAAATTACCTAACAAAAAAAGTGGTTAAATTTGAATTTCACTTCTCTGGACTATGGAGTGGAGACATTATTAATTGAAGAAATTTAAATATTAATTGAAAGTTAATGAAGACATTCATGGGTACTAGTATGTGACAAATTATAATATTATTAAAATCTTAATTATTAATGTCCGAATCTCACTTGGAGTTTGTAGAGACTAAATACACTTGTAAGAGATATAATAATAATAATAATAATAATAATAATAATAATAATAATAATAATATACAAATTATACTTTTTTTTACTTCAATATTAAGTACCACATTGACTAAGGGAAAAATATGTTTTTCATCCCTATAGTTTTGGTCAATTTTAGTCTTCGTCCCTATACTTTAAATCTCGTGTTTTTCATCACTAAACTTTCTAAACCCCCAAACTGTGGTCCCTGCCCGTTAGTGAGATTTGTTAACCTAATAAGCTGGCTAACAAAAGTTACATGTCAGCCTCAATAGTGAGTCTCAAATAACTGACTGATCATCTAATTAACTTGTATTAATTTTTAATTATTAAAATAAACCTAATTACTAAATTAGGGTTTTCGTCTGAGCAATTTTACCCGATAAAAATCTAATTTCATAATTATGGTTATTTTAATAAAAAAAAAGATTAATTAGATGAGTCAGCTATTTGGGGCTCACTATTGAGGCTAACATGTAACTTTTGTTACCCAGTTCATCAAGTTAACAAATCTCACTAATAGTCAGGGACCATGGATTGGGGGTTTAGAAAATTCAGGGACAAAAAACAAAGTATTTAAAATACAGGGACTAAGACCAAAGTTAACTGAAACTATAGGGACAAAAAACATATTTTTCCCATATGATAATTTGGGTTGTGTTAACTAGTGCCCTAAAGGTATAGGTTAAGGATTCCATATATAGAAAGTTTTTATTGGAAATCACGACGTTAATTACTTGTATAACATTAAATGCAACATGTTCCAATAAGAACTTTCTATTTTCGATTCGTTAACCAATGTCCTTAGGGCACTCGTTAGCATTATGCTAATAATTTTAGTAATTTATTTTACCTTTTTAATTAATATTGAAATTTATTCAATTAACATCAATATTAAAATTTCTATCAACTAATTAATATTACAAATCAATATTGACACAAATTTCTTTAGTAATTTCTTCCTAATTACATTATCCCAAATTACCCTTTATTTAATTCATATTTTATTTTCCAACCACTCTATGTAATATTGAATCATGTTCTAATAGAAGGAGAGTGTGTCCACTTGAAACAAGTTTCAATAAAATTGAATGTAGGGTAATTTAAACAATCTAATTACTTTTTAGATGATATCAAGAAAATTAAATGAGTTTAATTAACTTTCTTAATAAGTGTAAGTTTAATTATTTTTACTTATACTTGAGTCTGGAGGGGAGTAAATAAAGATGAAAGTGAGATATGGAACGTCCTAATTTCTAATCCGAAGATTTAGTCCGTTGGAAACCAAATCTCGAATTTCTGAAATTATTTTGCGCCATTTAGATATCAGATAACTTAACCATACATCATTCAAGCTACCAACGCTCACTTAAACAACATACGATGATAGAAACTGATTACATATACATAATATTGTCAAATGGCTACAGTCATCCAATACATAATATCAAGCTGAGGATACCCCCATACATGTGTTCTGACATGACAGAAAGTAAAGGGCACACATGTACAGTCATATCCCCTCTCAAAAGAACATTAAATTCACACTTCCAAATCTAGCATTAATAAAAAAGGGCTACATATGCCCACTACAAAAGATAACCAACAGTTCCAAGCTCCTAGCTCATGGGCTTGTGCGTGGAGGTACCTGCGATCTAGAATATGGTCCACGAAATGTGTGGTGAGACAAGGTCTCAATGAATAAAGCATGCAACAGACAGTGTAGGGAAACAGGCAAATGCAATGCACATATAAGAAGGCAAGCAGTAAACATAAAGCTCTAACATAAACATCATACTATGAATATCTCTAGTGTTATGCATTAACTGCGTTTCCCGGCAGTACGGGGTCTTATCTCTACCTCTGGGGCTACACCTGAGCTCAGACTACAAGGAACGTCTTCCTTGGGGACGTATCCCACCATTACTCTAGGGACCGAAGTCCAAATTTTACTCTAGGGACCGAAGTTCGTTATCTTTTTCTTAATCTATGGGGGCTAGAGCCCAAGTGTCTTATTAATCATTATCACATGTACAACACGAACATAATACAGGACATATAGAGGAAAAGCTAATGTAAAGGGGGAAAAACCCCAATTTGAAACCCTAGCATCCAGCTCTAATAAAATCATGTCAAATCCTCATATTTTAGCTACCAACAAATATCAATCACACAACAACCACATACAATCCTTAGAAAGGGGAGATAAGAGATAGGATTCATGAGGGAGAGCATTCATCAAATGAGGTGAAATTGTGTGAGCTTTACTCACCACAAAGGAGCCCTAAATGTTGAGAAAAAAGGTTGGGGAAGACTTGGAGGTGAATCTCTTGGCTTGGGATCCCTCCTTCAAGCTTGAAATGTTGTTCTCTCTCTCTGGACCAGTCTCTCTTTCTCGCTAGAGTAAAGGAGGAAGAAAAGAAAGTGCGTAAAATGGTGCCCTAATAAATGGTTTTAAAGCTATAAGTGGGTTCTCGCTCAAGCGAGACATTCTCTCTTGAGCGAGAGGGTCGGGGTAAAACTTTCCCTTCACATTCTCGCTCAAGCGAGAATGGACCAGAAATTACCCCTTCTCTGGAAGTTTATCGCTTGAGCGAGCCCCTTCTCGCTCAGGCGAAAAAAGTCCAGAGAGCCCCCAAAACTACCCCGTTTCTCGCTTGAGCGAGCCTGTTCTCGCTCAAGCGAGATATGCAAAATCTCATTTTCACATTTTTGCTGCGTAATTCGCTCAAGCGAGTCCTTTCTCGCTTGAGCGAGAATGCTGAAACTTAAAGTCTTGGTTTTTACTCTTAGTCTTTTCTCATATTCTTTCTTTATTTTTTTTTATTGTTACTCTTAGAGTCATTACCCTACGGTTTCATATATGTAACTAGTCTTAATTATCGGGATGTTACAAGATAAGTGAGCTTGTTTGGATTAGTGGTGGCATAATGTAAAATGTAAAATTGATTTCAAATCAATTTCATTCAATATAATTCATACATAATTCATTTTCAACCATTAATTCTAAAATTAATTATATCCAAATGTAAATTAAATGGGTAGTCTAGAGACATAGGTATTCAAACTAAAATATATCTAACAAGTGTAGACTTTTCCTTATTTTAAAAGGCAAATAAGCATATCCATTTTTTAATTAAATATCCTGATTAAGCAAAGCATTACGTGCTTTGCCTTAAGATAATTTCTTGGCATCTACAACAACCAAGAAAGGCTGCTAATAAAGCCATGTCTTTGACACAAGGGTGCAATCATCATATTCCTTGAAATTATTCCTTATAGAATAAGCAAACTAGAACTTCACAACCTGGCACAAAGCATTGTGGGTGAAGTTTGTAATGTATCTGCATCAGATGACATTAGTCAAACCAAAGGACTCATAAACTAGGACCAATTAAAGAAAATGATTAAATCTGATTTTCAGATTAAAAGTTTTGATAATTTGATTTATTAATTTCTTTATTTGTTTCTGCAGTTTTAAAAATAAATTTTAACCATGCAAGCCATTGGTTTAAATTGACCAAAGCAATATCTTTTAACTATTATTCACCTTCAATATTGATCACTAGTAAACTCTAGCCTTTGTTATTTTTATAAGATAAAGACGCGTATTGAATTTTCTGCTTGCTTCATAAAAAAAGCAAAGATTTAAAAAATTCCTTTTGAGCTACGCTGCTTGATTAGACAAGGTGGAACATTCTGTTTCTGTAATAGCAATAACACAAAAGAACATTACTTTTGGATGTCCAAAAGGAAAAAGAGGGCCAATCTCAATTGTTTAACAGTTTAACTACCTTTTGGTGGGGTCAAAGCTAGATGTTAAACTGATAGTTAAAGGGCCTTGATCTCATCTACATGGTAGTGTTCAGCTGGTTTGGTTAATCATTAATTTCACCTAAATAAACTTATTGCATAGCCTTCCACACGTTCATAATCAGTGAACTATATGTTGCTCCCACAGATAACATGAATACCTTATTCTCCTTTCTATAGAAAGCCTTACACGTGTACCATTTAAGCCATGATAGCAGCAGCTAATTATTATAAAAGAAAGAAAAAAAGCAACCTCGAATCACTTCATGGAACAGAATACAACAGAGAATAGAATCACACATCAGAAAAATGAACTCAATTCTAATCTAATATATCCATACATAGATACACCCTGATATACAAATATCAAACAGAAATCAAAATGCATATAAATTAGGTACTATATATGGTTACATGGTACAAGTTACAACCACACTCTTGTTGTACCTTCCCCAGTAGATCTAATCTCAGCCCTGTGTCAGATCTTTTTCTTGTGTAGTAGAACAGATTTTTTTACCTATAAGTTTAGAACATCAAGAATTCCCATGTCTTCCATATGCTTTTCTTTGTCCCCAAAATTTACAACAGTTTCTGCATAATTACTCAAAATCTCTATAGTAAAAGTCTCAAAACCCCAATACCCTGCATTTAACTCCTCCCAAACCAAAAACCAAAACGGTTTTATACACTTAGCAAATTGCAACATTGAAAAAAAAAACATGATGAGATCCCAATCCACATGCACCAGCTACACCATTTCCACAAACCCATGTCTCAAACTTCTCATTTTGCTCATTCTACAAACATCCCTTGGCATCACCCAGATCAAGCACTCTCATTGTGAAGCCAAGATCCTAGCTTTACCCCTCAAATCACAAGTGTTCCCATCTGGGTATCTCCCAAGGCCACCCAACAAGCTTAGGTTTCATCACAACGTGAGCCTCACAGTCTCCATCACAGTTGGCACACCCCCACAGAACGTGTCCATGGTCATTGACACAGGAAGCGAGCTTTCATGGCTTCACTGCAACACCACCACCACCACAACAAACCCCATCAACCGGGTCTCACCCGACCCGTTTTTCAACCCGAACAGCTCTTCCTCCTACTCACCCATCTCTTGCTCCTCACCCACATGTAGGACCCGAACCCAGGACTTGCCCATACCCGCTTCATGTGACTCCAACAACCTCTGCCATGCCACTCTCTCTTATGCTGACGCTTCTTCCTCAGAAGGGAACCTCGCTTCGGACACATTCGGGTTCGGGGGATCCGGTAACCCGGGAATAGTATTCGGGTGCATGAACTCGAGCTATAGCAGCGACTCAGATGGAGACTCCAATACAACCGGGTTAATGGGTATGAATCTCGGGTCACTCTCGCTGGTTTCTCAATTAAAGATACCCAAATTCTCGTACTGCATATCGGGTTCTGATTTCTCGGGCATTCTACTTCTCGGAGCATCCAATTTCTCATGGGTCGGATCACTAAACTACACCCCATTGGTTCAAATCTCCACTCCGTTACCTTATTTTGACCGGGCGGCATACACAGTCCAACTCAAAGGAATTAGGGTTTCGGATAAGTTACTCAATCTATCCGAAACCATATTTGTTCCGGATCATACCGGAGCGGGTCAAACCATGTTTGATTTGGGCACCCAATTCACGTTTTTACTTGGCCCGGTTTATAGTGCACTGAGAGAAGAGTTTTTGAATCAAACAAATAGCACTTTACGGGTAATGGATGATCCGAATTTTGTTTTTCAAATAGCAATGGATCTTTGTTACCGGGTTCCATTGAACCAATCAAAATTACCCGAGTTACCAAGTGTTAGTTTAGTTTTTGAAGGTGCTGCTGAGATGAGGGTTTCGGGTGAACAACTTTTATATCGGGTACCGGGTTATGTCCAAGGGAATGATTCGGTGTATTGCTTCACATTTGGGAACTCTGATCTATTAGGTGTTGAGGCCTTTATCATTGGTCATCACCAACAACAAAATATGTGGATGGAGTTTGATCTTATGAAATCTAGGGTTGGTTTGGCTCATGTACAATGTGATTTGGTGGGCCAGAGGCTTCTAGGATTGGGCTAACTAGGCCCACCTACTTAAGTGGGTTATGAACCAATTTGGAGTTCTTTGGTTTATAGGGAAAACCATGGTCAACAAAGTTTAAAGAAACGAAGGGTCATTCAAGGGTGTGGTCCACTTCCTACGTTCAATTACAATGAGCATCCGATGGAATAGATAATATTGAACTTTAAAGAGAATTTATGGGTAGGACCAATCTCCTATTTGTACATCCTATTGTTTTATTATTTGAAAATACAAATAAATTTGAAATAAATATTGCTCTGGTGTCACTCACTTCGTAGGTGATCTTAAATAATGTGTTTTCATTTTTTATTGTTAAAAGGTGGTATACAAAAGTATTTTTTATTATTAGTTTCATTAATTTTAATGTATAGATGAGTTCTATGAATATTTAAATCTTTTTATATACATCTAAATTAAACACAATTGATTTGAACATTTTAGTCAAACCTAAAGTTAAATAATATAAGGTGTCAAACAATTTACATAAAAGATAATTAAAAGAGGGATGTAATATCTTATGAAATGTAAATTTGGGTTCAAGATGTGTACCCACAAGGTGATACTTCTAAAAATGTTGGTTGAATGTCCTGCTAAAAGTTGCAACTAATAGCTCGAAAGTTAAGAAAAGGTAGGAAGTACTTGCAAATACATTTTGATACTTAAGTAGGAAGGTACGTAACATGTGCTAAAGAGTTGAGATAAAACTAGTAATAGAGTGCTAAGCCCTATCAAAATAACAATTCTAAGCTTAAGTGATTTACTTGTAGTACAAGACACAACCTATGTTATGTTATCTCATAAAGATCAATTCAATCATTCTAATCAAAATAAAGAGGTTATATAAAGGGTCTAAGGTTAAACAATAGGCTTTTTTATTTTTTACCAGAATAAGGTAAAAAAAATTAAATATCAAAATAATGTCATAAAAATCTTTTTACCTTTATGGGGTGATTTTATATACGTTGAAAAGGGGATAGTGCCAAGACGCAAAATCAAACAGCGCAATGCAAGAGGCACTTACTACAACAACGACTAGCATGAAAAAAGAAATTACATAAGGTGCCAAGGGCGAAGCCAGAAAACGAGTGTAAGGGGGACCGCTATTATAATTTTTCTTAGATTTAATTATATTTTTTGTCACCTAAAATATCGCGTTTTTTTCATTTTGTCCCTCATTTTTTATTTTTTTCCTAAGTGATCCTTCAAAAGTGATTTTTTCCCCAAATGGTCCCTCTGATTTTTTTACCATAAAATGTTGATGTTACATCGAAAATAGATGGACCATTTGGAAAAATCGCGATACTTTGGGGGGATTAGTTTGGAAATCTTGATATTTTATAGGGACTAGTTTGGAAGCCGTGATATTTTTTAGGGACCATTTGTGGAAAAATAATTGTAAAAAAACGGAGGGGCCAGTTAGGAAAAAATATTTTTGGAGGACCACTTTGGGAAAAAATAAAAATGGAGGACCAAATGAAAAAATCGCGATATTTTTGGGAATTATAAACATAATTAAACCTTTTTCTTAATCAATTTGCCCATCTGAAATGTAATTTTGTTATAACTACTGGGTCTTCTGGCAAAGTTGTAGAGACAACCTGATCTCTATTGACTCTACTATTTCCATTACCCCTATTATTATCATTATTGTTCACTGACTCATTCGCTTGGGATCGTGGACTCCCAGAACTTGTATTTGCATCCCTATTACTGTTTCCACTTCCTACTTGCCATGCGTTATTAGCCATTTGAATAGATATTGTTCTACCACATCTCAAACACATGCAAGATCAATATTTAGAAAATGATAACACACACTACTTTTGGAAATTTTGTCCCACGGGCGTGCCAATTTGTTTGTGGTGATAAAAGTTAATCTCGAAAGAGTCACTTCTAATTACTTTGATTCTAAGATCAATATGGGGACTAGAATCTGGTCCTCTTATTGGATTCTTTTAAAAGTAGGTTTACAGTGTTCAAAATATAAAGATTTGAAGTACCTGTATTGGTTTCAAGATATTGTATCAGATAATGAAAATTGTAACAACATAAATCAGAAAAGTAAAAGAAATGTATGAAGGCAGAGAAAAAGAAATAAAAGAAGTGCAGGAAATGAGAAATAAAGATCAAAGTAAGAACAAAAAGAAAGAAATAAAGAAAAATGTAAAAATAATTGCATTGAATGAAAGTGGAAGGAATTCACACACTAGCACTACTGATAACCAATATAGTCACTGACAGGATGGACGTATAGGTGTTTCAGAGTGTTTGTACAAATGATTTTCCAACCCTGATTACATAATGAATTTGCCTATTTATAGACTTCTAATCCTAACGGCTAACTAATTCCAACAAGACACATCAGCAATCTTCATGTGTTGGCAGCCTGCATGAATGCCACGTCTTCTGTTAACTAGAAATTGCTTTATGTAACATCCCAAAGTCTAAGCCTAAGTAGAAACTAGAAGAGGATCAAGAGGGAATAGAGAGTTCACGTTTTAGTGTGGGTCAGTAGAGCCTTTTTAGTAGCCTAAGTCTTGGAGAGTGAGGGTCCTTTAAGGGAAGAGAGAAAATAGGGTAAATGGTGAGAACAGGGGAGTGCGCACAAGCATACTTGGTGCGCTCCAGCGCACCAAAGCCAGAGGCTTTGCGAAATAATATTAATAATATATTAATAATTTGATAATATAAATATCAGAAGGGGATATAAGATTTGATTTTCGTAAATGTAATAATTGTTACCAATATAACATGATAATAATAAAATTTATAGGAGATAATCATATTATTAAATCACAATTTAACCTGATTGTCATAAATATAATAATAACCGTCTTAATATAACAATATCAAGGATTAATAATGATAATCTCAAAATAATAATAATAATAATTATTATCACTATAACGGAAAAAGGCTTTTACCGCGGTTCAAAAAGCCCTATTACCGCGGTTGTGACCGTGGTGGGATAAAAGGTAATTACCGCGGTTAATTTTCGGAACCGCGATAATTGAGTTAGGCCTTTTACCGCGGTTCCGAAAAGTAACCGCGGTATTGTCTGGAAGCGTGAAATTCCTGTACATTTTTTTACCGCGGTTGGCTTTGTGAATCGCGGTAAAAAATCCCTTTTTCGTAGCTATTTCGTAGTTAATGCCTATCTGTTATATCAAAAATCCCAAAAATCCCAATAGAAAGCCCGATAAGATTTAATCCCTGAAAGTAATTAACTCACAAGCCTTTACCTTCATAAATTTCAACTAGCCCAACAATTTCAACTAGCCAAACATAAATTTCAAAGAAATCCAATATAAAAGTATCAAGGACTTGGCATCAAAATACACTTGTTCAAAATGCTAAACTAAATGTCAAACAAGATATAATTAACTGGGCAAGATATCGATACCTCAAGAGAGCTTCATCAAGCATGTTTCTCTTAGTCATCCCAATAAGTAAAACGTTAGTATAGAGAGAGGAGCTAAACAAAAGTGATCATGTGCATGTAATAAGCAATTTTATCTTTTGTAGAATAAGAAAACTAAATGAGTTGTACCTTTTACACATATATCTCATTTGATTGAAAAAAAAAAGAACCAAGTCATATATGTCCAAGAAAAAAATCAGAAACATAATTCAAAGCCAAATTAAACTCTTTTAGTTTATCCAAGGGACGTAGAAGGAATAATCAAGATCCAGGATATCTGGCTATATATAATATCCATGTATTTAATTTAAAATTAGCTAGTTTCCTTTACGTGAAATTCAACTCACTCGTGGATTACACCAAAAGTTACAAAAGAAAAAAGAAACTAATTATATTAAAGGGTTTATGATATCCCTCTCATGCATTAGTGAATAAAGTAATCGAAAATCGTAGTATTAAATTGTCACTTTGCAATAGAATGCAGAATATCCAATACAGCTAAATCTAACCAATAAAGCTTTGATAAATTACCAATAGAATGCAGAATTTGTCCACTAAAGCTAGTGGTTGAAGTACATTGTCACATGAAACCTTGTCTCAGTTTGTTGAGGCAAGGATTGCTTGAAGTCACTACATCCAAAATTCAAAGTATCACAGGTTAGAAAATCTAAAGAGAACAAAAAACAGCCTTGATATAAACCTTTTTATGGTTGGTATAAACAAAAATTCAAACTAATATTTCTGCAAGATTCTACTAAATAATTTTGCCATGGATATCCATCAGTTGGGCTGTCCTATGTATATAGCAAAATCCTGAGCTTTTTATTTTCATTTGAAACATAGCATAATTGTACTAATTTCATCCCAATAATTAATGTTTGACTTTTGAACAGGGAGAAAACAAAAACTCATACAAACCGTTCAGAAATTCAAGTGTCTTGCAAAAATTGACCTTGCAGACTTAGACCAATGTCTCTCATTGGATGAGAACTCTGGTTATGATGAAGATGATGATGATGACAAAGATCAAAAAGTTGAAATACAAGATTGGGCTGAGGAAAGGGCAGAGAAGCTACTACATTGTATTAAAGCAACAGGTTCATCAGTGCAGAAATGTAAGGACTACTTGGATAGAGTTCTGTTGGATTTTTTCAGGGAAGAACTAACTGAAAGTATAAACCAAGATAAGAATGGTGAGGAGTTTGAGTGGGAGATATTGGGAACGGCTGAGGATTGGATAAATGGGTCATTTACTTATGATATAGGGCATGTGGATAAGGATGCTTACATCAAGGACATGGATAGGAGAGTTCAATGGAGCAAGTTTGAGGAGGAGCAAGGAGAATTGGTTTTGGAGATTGAGCACTTCTTCATTGGAGATCCTTTGAGGCAGAGAAGACACATATATTTGATAAAATTATTCACGCCATCCGATCATCTATAGAGATAGTTTCCTACAATAACTTTAATACATCAACAAAGGTTAAGGAATTTATAAGAGATTTGAATGAGGTCAAATTCTGTAAGGTCAAATCACTTAAAAAATATAAGAACTACTAATAAGGTCAAGTTCTGTAAGTTCAATATATTCAATGAGGTCCTACCCCGCATGGCTACATTCACATTGAGTTTGAAAATCAAATGAACATTGCAGTTACAATACTTACAAAATAATCAATCAAAACACCACATATCTAATCATAGGAATGCTTAGAAAATTAAATGAACATTGCAGTTACAATTAATGCTTAAAAGGAATGTTATATTACCATTGCAGTTTTTTAATTGCTAATCAAGCACAAAAGAGCTATAGGAATAAGGATAAAAAAGACATATGTACATCTAAACTCACAATATAATAACTCACTCAAAAAGCAAACACTGGTTATCACTTATATAATGCATATCTACTTATTTTTCATATATTTGCTCTGCCAACTTCTCTTTGATATACAACATGCAGGTAATTTGGGGATATGCACTAATGCCTTTCACAAAATTTGAATGAAGCATAACATTCTCTAAGTACTTGAAAAATGACAATCACATCCAACAAAGGGCCTAACGTGTCACGGAATACCTATGAGGTAGTCAGATCGTCCACAAGTGTTGTTAATCTCATCAGACTCCATCAATGACAAGATAAGCATAATTCATGAACATAACATTTAATATGGTTTAGTGCATGATTGTGTTTCGAGCTACTTTGGCATGTCTTGTAACTGTGTAAGTGCACAGGATATGTGCACCAGATATCCTATGCACTGGAACACACACACATTGAATGCAAATGAGAAATGACACAAATAGTTGAAAAGATTAACATAAAGCACTAACCAGCAAGCCTTCCTGGATTGGTATTTTCTTTGCAATTTCAACAGCTTCATCACTTGATATCTGCCAAATATGTCAGACTATACTGCAACTCACCATGCTAGAAGTAGAACACCATTGGTGACATGTCCATCATCTTGAATTTAACTAAATGCAAAGGGAACAAACAAATATCGGCTTACAATCTGAATCAAACAACTAAGTTGTGATAGAAAAACTTGAAAGAGTACCTGAGGAGTCTAAGCCCCCTTCTTTCTCTTGAACAACCTCTTGCAACTGACACTTCCCAAGAACCTTCATATGGAAACTACAATTAGTCCACATTTGCTATGAAAAGTAGAGATAAACAAGCAGAAAAGACTTCATCTAGTTATTAACTAAACAATAACATACCCAAGTCTTTTTCCCACTAGATGGATCAATTATATGAATCAAACAACACAGCATACTGAAAAAGAACATAGAAGGTATTACCTCCCATATCTCTTGATCACTGTGTTGAGATAATGGGTCCAAATTGTATCTGACTGTCCCATTAAAGAGAGTAGGATCCTGAGGTATAATACTAAAACGTTACCTCAAATCATGAAGTCCAATGGAGCAAATGTCAATGCCATCAACTATGATTTTTCCACCTGCTGGCTCCACAAGACGGAATAAGGCACCAATAAGAGTGGAGATGAAACTCTAATAGGAAGAAAGAAGAAATCTGAATCACCTATCATGATTAAGAGTGGGGATGAAACTCCAACAGGAAGAAAGAAGAAATCTGAATCAAAATAAAAAAAGATGAGAAACAGAAACACAACAGAAAAAAATCAAAACAGAAAGCAAGAGATAAAGAGAAAGAGAGAGTGAACAAAGAACCACATAGAGTGAGGGAGGGAACCACCCCGCCTCCGTGTGATCAACCGCTTGCTGCTCCTCCCTCGTGCGCCGTATGCGCTGTCTAAGTCGCGGCCGGATGGCCGTCATCTTGCTCTTCTCGCCACGCAACAACTCCACCATATCCACCCATCATCGATGACGAGGAGAAAGGGGATCCCGACAAAGACGAACCACCAGACTGATCTGATGGGTATGCCTTCGCGACGCTCACAGTGGCTTTACCACCCATTTGCAGTCGTCGTTATCCTCCATCGTGCGCAGCCACCGCATGCCGCGCCACCCTTACCGTCCTCCACCGCCTCTTGCCTTCTCCCTCTTTCTTCTCCCTTATATCTCTTTTAGGTTTTTCCTGTACCAGTGCGCGTATAGTGAAAAAAAAAACGAAGAGAAATTAAAATAAAAATCACGGTTCAATCAAAGGAACCGCGTTAAAAATTCACCTCTTTCTTTTTAACGCGGTTCAAATTCGGAACCGGATTAAATGCTATTTAAAATTAAAAACACAAAACTTAAAGGGGTAAACATGGTTTTAGTTCGGAACCGTGATAATATCCTTTTTACCTCGGTTATTTATTATAACCGCGATAAATTAGCCGTGATAAAAGCCTCTTTTTGGCATAGTGTATCATCATCATTATTATTATTATTATTATTATTATTCATCCAAGTAGGAAAAAAAAGAAACAACGAAATAGGGCGTGAGAAATGAGAGAAGAGAGAAAGGAGACGCGACAGCTATGGCCGCTGGCCGCGTGACGACGAGGGAGACGCGGCAGCCATGGCCGCTGGCCACGCGACGACGGATATGTCAGCGTTCCGGCAACTACGGGATGGTGAAACTCCGGGATAGGCGGCGCGCTTGCGTTGGGCTGCGAGGGGGTGCTGGGCCGTGGCAACCGCACCGAGAGCGGTTGCGAGGGTGGCTGGGCGCTGCAGTCTGGGGAAGCTTGAAGGCTGTGCAGCAGGGACCGGTGGTGCTTCACGTTGTTCAGGGGCGTTTTGCATTGAGGCTTTTGAAGGGCAACGAATATGCGATCCTCACGGTGGGGGAGATGCGATGGCAAGTTGCGCGATCTGCATGAGGGAACAACGGAGGAGAGGGAGACCTCCGCCAGGGCTGCAAGACAGAGCAGTAAGGCAGCGAGGGTTTGGTTTATTCATAACCTTGTCGTTCAGGTGCAATTTGAAGGTTAGAGGTGAGTAGAGCTCACACACTTTCACCTCATCTTGTGTATGCCTCTATTATGACCCCCATCCTTCTATTCCCTTTCCTTTTAGTGTAGGTATGTTGGGTTATTGTGGGATTAGAGAATATGTATAATTTGAGTTGTGTATGAGCTTGAATTTGAAACCCTAGGTTAGGGGATTTTGGGGAATTTGGGGATTTTGTGGAAATGATGGTTGACTAGTGAATTCCTTAAAGAATAATCATGTTCCATGATGATTTTAGTGTATAAGAATGTATGTGTATAGATTAGGGTTTTTATGGAATATACTTTCAAGGTTTCTAATTGAAAAGGGTGTTTTGAGATTCACATGGTTAACATGGAATGATTATTATTAGAAAATTTAGATTCATTATATGATATTTTCTATGTACATTTGTTAGCTCTATGCATGCCATGAGACTTGTATTCATTGTGAAGCTGAGCCATTGCATGTTTTAGGTTTATGGCCCAGCTAAGACTAAGAAAATGGTTTTTGGCTTCGGCCCAGATAAAATGGCTTCGACCCAGTTTTGACTTTGGCCCAAGTTAATCTAAAGTGAAAAGATTGTTTTCAGAAATTGATTTAAGACTTGGGTGATTAGTGCCCGGAGATTTAAGGGGTGATTAGTGCCCAGGATGATTAGTGCCCAGTGGTGGTGATTAGTGCCCAAGGAAGACGTTCCTTGTAGTCTGAGCTCAGGTCTAGCCACACAGTTACTCCAAATTTAAGTGATAAGAACCCGACGGCCGGGTTATGCCGTTTATGCGCATTCATGTTCAGTTATGTGCATATAAATCTATTTGAGTATTGAATGGCTTGGATGATCATTATGTAAGTAAATGCTAGTTTCCAATGATTTAAGATATGAAGGAAATGATTAGGATATTTGAGTATGCTTTAATGAACTGTGTTGGGTGTTGCATTACATCTGTTTGTTTCCCACACTGCTTACTGCATCGCTTTGCTCACTGGGACCGTAGTCTCACCCCACGTTTAGGGGATATATTTTAGTCTGTGCAGGAAACTTCCAGCTTATGTTCAGAGATAGATGGAGCTCTTGGAGTGAATTCACCCACTCCCAGTGGTCAAGAAGAGTTTAATAGTTTATTAGCGTATTGATAGTGTAATGATGTAATTATATAGAAATGTTATTGGAAAATTACTTGTAGTGACTTTTTAAATGATGTCTGACGTAAAAGTCTATAGTTTGGCCACAGAGGCCTATTGCTATCGAGATGGATTAGTAATTATGTTATTATGAATTGTACTAGTGGTTTTGCTGGTTTTCAGGTGAAGCTGAAAATTGGGAAACGTCCAGTTTTTAGGGGAAAGTCTGTCAGATTTCCGGTAGGAGTTTCATGGACTGTATCACGTCAAAGTGAAGGTTCTTCCCTAGGTTTTCACTAAGGATTGTTTTGATATCATTATGTTTGAATGTTGTGGAAGTCTAAGCAAACGTTGGATTGCTTAGGCAGTTGTGTTATTTGTATGCCTATATTGAAAATGTCACGGATAATTTTCAGAAATTCGGAATAGTGTTTTTGATAGCACTCTGCTAGAAGCTTGGACCTGCAAGACCTACACTGAAGGATATGCACCAACTTCAAGCCTGAGATTCAAGCAAGGAAGAGTTGGAGAAATTAGTGTCCTACAAATAAAGGTCACTACCCTACAAAATAAGGGTCACTACCCTACAGAAGGACACCTTGACCCTGGATAGGACCCTTGTCCTATGGACCACCCTTAATTAGGACTCTCTTGTATTTTCTTTTTATTTTTTTTGTAATTTTCCTTTTTAATTCATCCTAGTTGGGCGCTAATTGTATGGGTTTAGTGGTTAGTAGGTTGCCTTGCTAAAAGGCTTAGGAGTCTTGGGTTCAATTCCCACGTAGGATAGAATTTTACTCATCTTTCATTTTCTCCTTAATTTTGGGCGCTACATTTATGGCTTTATTGGCTTAAGACTTAGCTTAGCCATAAGCCTTGGGATCATGGGTTCAAATCCCACTTAGGAGTGTTTTCACCCATCCTTTTATTTTTCCCTTTTTCTCTTCCATGTGGCCGCCCCCTTCCCCCTATAAATAGGGAGGCCCTCTCTTTGTATTGGACACATTGAATTTTGAAGTAAAGGCATTATGCCCAATTTTCTCCTCCCTTTGTGAGTTGAGTGAGGCTTGGTGGTTGTTGCTCAAACCATACTGAGACTTATCTAATTCTCCTGAATTAGTAGCGTCTGGCATTGGACTTATCTGCTGCAAGTGGACTCTTGCTTCAGTGGCGTCCTTCCCATTTCTTCCTCTCCACTTTTTCTTTCATTTTCTCTCATTTTCTATCACTTTCTTGCGCAAAATAAGCTGCTGCCCTGCACCTTATTTTCGCAATTTATTCACTATATTTTGATTCTAATCGGTTGGTTTTGCTCAATTCTAGATCCTACACCTATCCGGCTATCAATTGGTATCAGAGCTTGTTGAATTTGAGCAATTTTGGAGCTGAATTGGGGCTGTTTGGGCGCACAAAACTGCACCTATTTAGTGCAGAATTTTCACTCATTTAGTGTAATTCCACCCCTCTTTTCAATTGTAATTTGGACTTGGACTGTGTCCCGGGCCCGAGGTGCCTTTCTGCTGCTATCAGTACTTGTCTGTCTTGATTGAATTGGTTGATTTCTTACTAGTTTTGGGGCTGTTTTGGGCCGCTAATTCCCACCCCCTAGGTGTTTGTTTAAATGCCTCTTTAATTTCTCATACTTGTTCTTGAGTAATTCTTGCAAATTTCTTGATATAACTGCTTGTTTGTGGTGAAGTGTGGTAAGAGGAGGCATTGTTGTCTTCATTTTTCCAAAGATCGTTCACCTACATTTCTCCCCTTCACCATTAATTGTTCATCCCCCATATTCATCTCTTTACTTTCCGCCTTTTAATTTTCCGCCATTTAATTTCCGCTTCTCCCCATCCTTTTAATTTCTGCTCTTCCCTTTACATTCTGCCATTTACATTTCTGCTCTCCCCATCCTTTTAATTTCCGCTTCCCCCTTTACTTTCAGTCATTTACTTTCAGTCCTCCCCATCCTTTTAATTTCCGCTTCCCCCTTTACATTTCTGCTCTCCCCATCCTTTTACTTTCTGCCATCCCCTTCTACTTTCTGCCATTTACTTTTCTGTCCTCCCCATCCTTTTAATTTCAGTTTCCCCCTTTAATTTCTTGCCATTTAATTTTGCGCAATTTTTCCTCTTTATTTTTGCCATTTTTGCGCATTTTTGGGCTCTTGTGTTGTTCAATTTCCTACTCTTGTTATGTCTGTTTGATTGGCATTCTGATTGCAAATTTGGATTGACTGCTATCTCTACCTTGGACTTTCCCTGTTTGATTGTGCAAAACGCTCACCTATAGGATTTTTTTTGGTTCATAGTATTGGAAGAAGATCAACAAATTCTAATTGTTGATTTTCCTTCAAATTTTAATTCCAATCTTAAAAATTGAACCAAACGCGTTTTTGTGACCATACCGGTTTTGTATAATCAACAAGGAAGTGCTAAGCAAATTTTTTGGCCATTTTTGAAATCAAGTTGCCATCACGTTTTTACAGTTTTTAGAAATCAGTTTATTCATTATTTTTGCTTTTTTGGGCCACTTGGACCAGTTTACTGTCAGAAAATTCCAAAAATATTACAGTAGGTACAGTTAATTTTCTTTTCATTGTGTACAAATTTCTGTAATTTTCTGTTGGGGAAAAAGACAAAAAAAGAAAGAAAAGGCAAGAAAAATACAAAAGGTACGTACGTGCCAAAAATAGAAAAAGAGGTGTAAAAAGCAAAAAAGGGTGCAAAAGTCAACAACAAGGAAGAAAAAGTCAAAAGACACCCAAAAAGTCAAAAAAATTCAAAAAAATTCAAAAAAATAGAAAAACAAAAACAAAGAAGTATCCCAACAATACAGTAACAGTTTTACTGTAATTTTCTGTTTCATTTTCCCTGTATACCGTAATTGAGTTGTATTTGCTGTTTTCTTAAAAACGACAATTTTGGCAACTCTTTTTTAAAAATCACCAAAAACAATTCTCTTTGCAATTTCTTCCGTCTTGTCTTGTTTGCTGTCTGCTCTTGTGTATAAGCTTGTTTGAGTGTCAGCTTTTCTTGTTTGTCATATCAATTCCTTGTTTTGTCTTAGGATTTTTCCAATCTTCTTCCAGTAGGTATTTTTCTTTGTTAGTGCGCTTCTATTTGGGTAAGGGTTAAGACTTATACTCACGTTGGTCTTTGCAACTTATAATCAACCTCCAACCGAGTAGAAGAGGCAAGAGAGTTTTCATTATAGAAAAAGCCAAAAAAGAGTGACATACACGAGTGTTAACATTCCATTGAGTGTAAACACTTAGTGAGTGGTGAGGTCCTTTAAAAAGCTTTCAAATAAAATCAATTTAAGATGTCATATAGAATGTGGAGAAAGGAGCTAGATGAAGATAGGAGAGAATTTAGAAGAGAAAAAGAAGTGAGAAGACACTCTTCTCATGATAAAGTTGAAGAAAGGTATAGGCAAGAAAGGAGAGAAATAAGTAGATATCATTTTGAAGATAGTAAGAAGAAAGGAGTTATGATAACTCTAACCATGAAAGGAGAAGGTATGAGGAGGAAAAGAAATTTAGAAGGTATGAAGAAGAAAGACAAAGGTATAATAAAAGAGAGAATAGGAAAAGTACAAAAGATTCTTTTGAAGATAGAATTGGAAGAAAGTTAGAAAAATTTGCTAATGAAATCGAAGATAAATTTTCAGAATGCTTTTCAAAGTCCTTAATTGAGATAGAAGAGAAAAGAAAATTAGAAAAGAAGGAACAATTAGAAAGGGAAGAAGAAGAAGGGCTTAAGAGAGAAAAAGAAAAGGAGGTAGAAGGAGTGCAAATAGAAGAAAAGAAAAACAAGGATTTAGGAAAGCAACTAATTTTATCTTGTGATCATTTGATAGCTAACCCTTTGTGTGAAGACATGAATAGGTTGATGGCAAGTACTTCAAGTGTTGCAAAGAGGACAACTCAAGTGGTTGAAAGGGAGTTTCCTAGACTAACTTTCTTTATGCATGACATGCCTCTTTCTATGCACAATTATATGCCACAAAGCAATACTTGTCCAAAAGAATTTAACAATTTTTATGATGCTTTGAAACCTATTGCATGCTTAGAAAAGCCAACTCAGTTTGAGAGTACCATGAAACCTTTTGAAAATGCATGTTTACCCAATCCATTTAGACATGTTGACTTGCATGCCTTGCATGATAGATTGGATATGCAAAAACAATTGGTTTGTATACATGACCTGCATACACATTATATATTAATCTTTTTATCTCATGAAGATGTGTATAATACTCTTAAACTAGTTATGGAAAAGGATGAAATTTTGATTAGGGATATCACATGTAAAAACACTTGTATGACAAACGCATCACATGTTGATATGCCTTACATGCTTACTCATTATGAATCCTCAATTGTTTCACCTTGCATGCAATATCATGACACTTTTAAGGTGATATCATCTTTCTATTTGAGTAAGTACATTCATAATGATATGCCTCTTGAAATAAGTTGTAAAAATGATCCATGGCATAATCATGTGCGATATGCTCCTAAGCAAGATGCATGTGGTAGAGTTGTAGGGCATGTTGGGATGTTATTGAAAAATATTAAAACATTCATGCCACATAGTTTCACTTGTGCATTTATTTGGGAACATAGTGTAGAATATTTTGATGAATGTTGCACATTGAAACACATTTTGTACTTATGTGGAATTTATGTCTTAAGCCTTCTCCATGACCACTTACTTCTCTTACTTGCAAGGGAGGGCTTCAAAAGATTAGTCTTTGATCTAGGATCTAAATCCACAGGGTACATGGACAAGATGGTTCAATCTTCATTAAGGGAATTTTCTAACCTTTATCTCAAATACCTCTTGTTCATCTCCTATGTTTTTCTTTTGCTAATCTTTATGATCCCCAAGTATTTTTGTTATGAGCTTTCACTTTTCTTGCTTTGGAATAATACTTATGGGTCTTCTTCTTGTTGTCTAGGCTCAAGAAAGATGTCCAGCTTGTGGACCTCTAACTCTACTCTCCAAAGGCTAAGGGAAGTATCTTCTTACTTCCTACATTTTGTCATCCATCTCCTTCTTCTACCCAGTTCATTATTCTTATGGCGTCTTTCTGAATTTTCAGATTTGAGGTCAAATCCTTTTCAAGGGGGAGGGAATGATAGCACTCTGCTAGAAGCTTGAACCTGCAAGACCTACACTGAAGGATATGCACCAACTTCAAGCCTGAGATTCAAGCAAGGAAGAGTTGGAGAAATTAGTGTCCTACAAATAAAGGTCACTACCCTACAAAATAAGGGTCACTACCCTACAGAAGGACACCTTGACCCTGGATAGGACCCTTGTCCTATGGACCACCCTTAATTAGGACTCTCTTGTATTTTCTTTTTATTTTTTTGTAATTTTCCTTTTTAATTCATCCTAGTTGGGCGCTAATTGTATGGGTTTAGTGGTTAGTAGGTTGCCTTGCTAAAAGGCTTAGGAGTCTTGGGTTCAATTCCCACATAGGATAGAATTTTACTCATCTTTCATTTTCTCCTTAATTTTGGGCGCTACATTTATGGCTTTATTGGCTTAAGACTTAGCTTAGCCATAAGCCTTGGGATCATGGGTTCAAATCCCACTTAGGAGTGTTTTCACCCATCCTTTTATTTTTCCCTTTTTCTCTTCCATGTGGCCGCCCCCTTCCCCCTATAAATAGGGAGGCCCTCTCTTTGTATTGGACACATTGAATTTTGAAGTAAAGGCATTATGCCCAATTTTCTCCTCCCTTTGTGAGTTGAGTGAGGCTTGGTGGTTGTTGCTCAAACCATACTGAGACTTATCTAATTCTCCTGAATTAGTGGCGTCTGGCATTGGACTTATCTGCTGCAAGTGGACTCTTGCTTCAGTGGCGTCCTTCCCATTTCTTCCTCTCCACTTTTTCTTTCATTTTCTCTCATTTTCTATCACTTTCTTGCGCAAAATAAGCTGCTGCCCTGCACCTTATTTTCGCAATTTATTCACTATATTTTGATTCTAATCGGTTGGTTTTGCTCAATTCTAGATCCTACACCTATCCGACTATCAGTTTTCCAACGAACATTATTCTTGAATTGAGAAATTAGGACGTTACATTTTGGTATCAGAGCAGTTCAATCCAATTGGACTGTGGTCAGGTTAGTTGCCTGTGACTTACTATAATTCCACCGTGCCTCATGCTTAGTATAGGGACTGATCACCCCTCTACTTGGTGTGATGCACACGGAATTATGGTTAGTGACGCGAGTAGGATGCCTTGTTAGAGAGTTGGGACACTTCTCCAACAAGGTTAGAGCCACCCATTTGTCAAATAGAAATAGTGTAACATAGGTCTAATTCTAATAGTAGGATCTCCACCCTAGAGACCTTATAGAGCAATTTCCTTAGGCCTAGTAAATAAGAGGAACACATAGGGACAACTAACCTAGATAGAATCCTTGTCAAGTGAAGAGTAGATGGTTGTTTGACTTAGAGTCCTAGCAATAAAGGTTACTTGAGTTGAATGGGATGTTTGTTTATCTGAATATGTGTGATGCTTGCTTGCTTGCATAATCATATGTTCTGTGCACTTGGTTATGGTCTGATGGATTGGTATGATTTTTTTTATTAATTGCTTGAATGATTGTTTGACTCGTATGTTTGGTTGCGTTTCTTGTAAGGTCATGTAAGTAAGGGTTAGGGGGTTGAAGGTAAAACTCATGGGAAGTTAGAGGAAACTGATACCACTAGTAAGGGAGGTAACCCTAGATACAACTCTAGGAATTGAGTTAAGGCCTTGATCTCACTTGTGGTTGCCTAAGTCGTTATAACTCCGGGTAGATGTCTAACTTGGTAGTCAGTGAGTTAATTGATGGTGATGAGAATGTTCAAGTCTTACGTACGGTGATTTGGGTTTTAACATGTAAAAAGCGGGTCCAACCCTGTGTTTCCTAAGATATTAGGCTGACACCTTAGAATCCTTAATTATCCTTTAGGTCCATGCACTGGTGAATACAATTCTAGTTCTTAAGGGAAGAATCTAAACCTTTGGTAGCCAAACAGATTAATATGAGAGTTCCCAGATGTAGCTTTGGCTCACATAGGTGCTTGTTAACCAATTAGTTATTTAAGTATACTCTTACTTCTTGAACCCATATAGGAACTTTAAGTTTGAAGGCCAAGACTCCATAACCACTCTGTGCGACCTTAGAGCACCCTTCTTACCTTAAGCCCCTTATAGTATAGAACCTTGTTATCCATGTTTGGGTTATGGTCAGGAATTACCGCTTAGTGAGGACCCCATGATTAGTTCGGTTGAGCTAGAGAATAAACCTAAGTATGTAAGAGAGCGAGTAACCTTGGAAGCTTAGATGGATAAGGGTACATAGTAGATTTCGATCTTGGTCGATTCCTTTCGGTTCTAGGTTTACTTGACCGTTAGCACTTGTAGCATAAGGCCTGTGTTGATTTAGTTAAAGTGTTTTAGAGTAGAAGTCTCATAATTATCAAGTTTTGTCCGTAGTGCATTGTCGTCTGTTTTCCCGTGGATAGACACTCTTGTCGTCTATGTTTAGGACTATATTATTAGTACACAGGTAGTGATCCATTCTCTAAGTTATTGGTGGTAGAGCTAAGTCTATAGGTTAGACTCCTCAGTTTCTTCTCTGTTGTTTCCTTAGAAGTAGTACTCTGATTTTAGAGCCCTTGGTAGAAAAAAATTCTTGCGGAACTTAGAATTGTTACTCAGAATTGAACTCCTACTAGGATCAACGACCAATATTTAATTAATGTTTTGTTAAGGATTAGTGTTAAGCTTAGTGTATTGAATCAATTGCTAGGTGTTGAACATTCTCCTTTTATTTCTCTTATTTCTGAAGTTTTCACCATTACTTTAGGCCTAGGTGTGTCCTTTGGCCACCAAGGCAATTGGATGTTGCGTCAATTGCAGGGGCTGCCAGCTCTAGTCAATAGCTGTTGTTGTCCTAGTATACGACAGGCACTCGTACTCAGGCTCCTAGGTTGGATCGTTAGATAATTATGTTTTCTACGTTGTGCACATGATGGAGTGATAGGTACAAGCAGACCTACACACTATCATGTTATGTATGATGAGACTGATTTTCCCTGGATGAACTATAGGAGTTTGTCCATTCTCTATCTTATGTTTATCAGAGGAGCACTACTACCTTGGGTTGTGGCTCCGTAGGTTGCGCACCCTTGACTACGATCTGGAACTCGTAATTGGGGTTTGCGTGTTTGCGTCTTTGAAACTAGGGGAGAACTGTTATGTATTCGGGTTCATAGTAGTTTGTTAGTCATGCATGTATACCTTTTTTTTATTTTTATTTTTGATAATCACATGTGCTATTGCACTATATATGCTCATTGAATGCATGTCTCGCCGGGATACCCTCCGGTGTAAGTTTCATGATTCCCAAGTTGTATGTTGCCTTTAGAGGGAGTGTTAAGTATTAGCTTCAAGGAAACATAAGGTAGTTCAGGAACTAACGAGGAAATTTCATTTTGAGACCAGGTCATAGAACAACGCTTCATGATGGGGTGATACTGTAATGTTTTCCCCCTTCTTGGATAAACCTTTTTGCTAGTTATAAGGATTTTGTGGACTTGAAGCATTTCATTGTACCGATATTTGTTGTTTTGGCTGGTTTTTCGGCAGGAATGTGTCATCATGTCATCCCACCCGCTCAGGGTAAGTTGTCAAGGGAAGTAAACCTAAAGCTTGGCTAGTAGATAAATAATTATAAGATAAGGCTAGGAGACCAAAAGACTTTTAGTTCCCGTAGCCATCCTTAGGGAATGAAGTATTTTGATCAAACGATGATTGGAAAATTCCTTAGGGCCCCAACATTCTGAGGAGGGATTAGGTCTGGATGTATTAGTGGAGTTTATCTACCTGAAATTTTGAGGGCAAAATTTATTTAAGGGGGTAGAAATGTAACATCCCAAAGTCTAAGCCTAAGTAGAAACTAGAAGAGGATCAAGAGGGAATAGAGAGTTCACGTTTTAGTGTGGGTCAGTAGAGCCTTTTTAGTAGCCTATGTCTTGGAGAGTGAGGGTCCTTTAAGGGAAGAGAGAAAATAGGTTAAATGGTGAGAACAGGGGAATGCACTCAAGCATACTTGGTGCGCTCCAGCGCACCAAAGTCAGAGGCTTTGTGAAATAATATTAATAATGAGTAAACTAACAAATCAGTCCCTGACTTTGTGGGGATCATGCAGTTTCGTCCCTGACTTTTCTAAAATATCACTTTAGTCCCTAACTTTGTTAAAACATGCATAAAGTGCATGTTTTTCAATAAAGTGAAGGACTAAAGTGCATGCTTTTTAATAAAATAAGGACTAAAGTGTTGAGTCTCAAAAATATCATAAGGAAGATTATGATGATTTAAGACAGCTCAATCCCTAAATTTTAATATTTAACAAATTTGGTTAAAAGAATTATCATGGATACATATGTTTTTAATGTTTTATCTATGATTTCAGCAAGCCACTTTAAATCTTAATAAAGACTGTCTGAAGGTTCAACCTGTCTGAAGTGTTGAAGCCGTCTGAAGGTTCAACCTGTCTGAAGTGTTGAAGCCGTCTGAAGGTTCAACCTGTCTGAAGTGTTGAAGTCGTCTAAAGGTTCAACCTGTCTGAAGTGTTGAAGCCGTCTGAAGTCGTATTTTATGACGTGGCACATCCTTCTGAAGTTGTGAGAAGACTTGTCTGAAGTTCTGAAGAGTCAAATCTCTCTCTGCTGCACACAACTATTCAAGGCTTATTTTGGCAAAGACACATAGACCTTTCCTGGGTTGTTTGAATTTCATACACCATTTGGGAAATCTCTGCAGCGCAGTTTTTGCAGCAACAACTGTGGCAGCTTTTGTCAGCAGCAACCTTGGACGTTGTCAGAAAAGTTTCAGAATGCTCAGGAGCATGTCTCACAACGAATTAAAAAGCATTAAATGCTATCTCTAAATGGTGAATTTTCAACGGATTGAAGACTGGGTATAAATACCTTTCATCTGAAGATCTTTCACAACAGAACAACAAGAACAAAAAGAGAACAAGAGATTACGTTTCAAGAGAAACAAAACGCTTCTAGTTTTACTCTGTAAAACATACTCTGATAAAAATTCTTTGTACATCATTTCATATATTCTGAGTATACCTCAATTATTTGTACATTGTAACAGTTTAAGCTTCAAACTGGTTTAGTTTTAGAGCTTAAACAATCTTTTCTCTGTAAAATTGTTTTTGAGCCTGGAGAGGCTTGTTGTCTAAAGAATACTTGTTTGTAAGAGCCTGGAGATGCTTGACTGAAAAGAATACTTGGTTGTAGAGCCCTGGAGAGGCTTGACTGAAAAAGAATACTTGGTTGTAGAGCCTGAAGAGGCTTGACTGTAAAAGAATACTTGTAATCTGGTTGAGATTAAGAGAAAATCCAAGTGCTAGTTGGCATTGGGACTGGACGTAGCTCACAGTGGTAGTGAGTGAACCAGGATAAATTCTGTGGCTAAGTTTTCTTACCCTTATCTCTTGTCAATTCGTTTATTCTAATCAAAGGGTGTTGAAAAACTGTTGTGATAATTTATAAAAGCAAGAAACGTTTTAAAAACATTTTTTCAGAACCTGTCTTAAGAAACTTCAGACAACCCCTTTAACCTGTCTGAAATTTCATTATAAAAGCTATTTGCGAAAAGCTTTCACAAGTTATTTAAAGAAACACTATTCAACCCCCCCTTCTAGTGTTTCCCTGTGTTTCTACAGTTGGTACCAAAGCTTAACTCAGGGTTGAGCACCTAACAAGTGTTGAGGCTTAAAGATCCAGATGGAAGCACAACCAAACAACAGCCACTACATCACAGAAGGAGCCTCTATGACAAGGCCTCCAGCCTTTTAATGGTGTAGACTACCATTACTGGAGAGATCGCATGAAGTTGTTCATTGAAAGCAGCAACATCAGTCTCTGGGATATAGTAACTGAAGGTGACTATATTCCCATGCGTGGTAATGAACCCATTCCTAGGTCTGAATGGTCCATGGAGCAGAGAGCTCAAGGTTCAATTAAATGCTAAGGCAAAACTCTACCTGGTATGTTCATTGAACAAAGTAGAGTATGAGAAAGTTCATGGATGCTCCTCTGCCAAGGAAATCTGGGATACATTGGCATCAGCCCATGAGGGAACTGATAATGTCAAACAATCCAAGATAAGCATGCTTGTTCATCAATATGAGATGTTCAAGATGCATGAGTCTGAAACTATTGACCAAATGTTTGGTAGGTTTCAGACAATAACAAATGGACTGAGATCTTTGGGAAGATCTTATGAATCTGGAGATAATAATCGAAAGATTCTGAGAAGCCTTCCCAAGGCTTGGAGACCCAAGGTTACTTCCATTCAAGAGGCTAAAGATTTAAACACCTTGAAAATGGAGGAACTATTGGGCTCTCTCAAAGTCCATGAGTTAGAACTTGGAGAGGATGAATCCAAAACTAAATCTCTGGCATTGAACACCAGGACCAGACAGACTAGGCATGGGAACATAAAAGCCATGCAAGCTGAGGAAACTTCAGAAGCAGATGAAGACTCTGAAGATAGCTCAGAAGAAGATGATGATCTTGCTCTTCTCAGCAGAAAGATCAAGAGGATACTGCAGAACAGAGGAAAGTTCAGAAAGAACCAATCCTCTACCTCTAAATCAGGTATGGATTTACACAATGACAAAATTATATGTTTTGAAGTGTAAACAACCAGGTCACATGAAGGCAGAATGCCCAAGACTAAAGAAGAATAACTTCAAGAAGAAGAAGTTCTTAAAAAAGAAGAAGGGTCTAATGGCAACATGGGAGGATCTTGATGAGTCTACCTCAGAAGAAGAGGAAGACACTTCAGAAGAGGCCAATCTATGTCTTATGGCCAGCCTGCCCTCATCAGACAGCTCAGAATCTGAGGTATTTCCTTTAACCCTTCAAGAGATGTATGATGACCTGAAGGAAAGTTCCAAGGAACTCTTCAAAGAGTATAAGAATCTGTCCAAAGCCCACACAGAAATGTGTAGTAAATATGAGGCTCTTGAGATAGAAAATATTATGCTCAAGGAGAAGATCCTTGTATCTGAAAACAGTAGTTCACAAACTGTGTCTGAAGAAAATCAAAAACTTCAGAAACAGGTTGAGGAACTAACAAGAGACTTAGCCAAATTTGTCAAAGGAACAAAAAATCTTAATATAATGCTTGGAAATCAAAGGCATTCCCTTGACAAAAGTGGTTTAGGCTTTTGTGATCACAACATCTCTGAACCTCCTACTGTCTTAAATTTTACTAAAGGCAAAAAGAAGGTTATTGGGTGTTCTCACTGTGGCAAGCCTGGACACAATGTGGCTCAGTGCAAACACAAGAGAAAAGCAAGGCCCAAAGCTAACAAGAAGGACCCAAAAGAATATGGGTACCTAAAAACTTGATCATTCCTGTTGCAGATGTGTTTAACAGGACAAAGGAAACCCCACAAATGGTACCTGGACAGTGGATGCTCGCGACACATGACAGGAGAAAGGTCTTTGTTCCAAAACCTTAGGCCCAGAGCAGGAGGTGTGGTCACCTTTGGTGGAAACCAGCAAGGGAAGATAACAGGAATAGGGACTGTAGGTATGTCTCCTCTCTCCCTCATTAAGAATGTTCTTCTGGTAGAGGGACTGCAACACAATTTACTGAGCATAAGTCAATTATGTGACAGTGGATATGTGGTCTCCTTTACTAAAGAAGGATGCATAGTCAAAGACTCTCTTGATCAAATCCTTTTTACTGCTAAGAGACACAGTAATGTGTACAAAATTGATCTATAGGAGCTAGCAAGTCAAAATGTAAAATGTTTTATCTCTGTTGAAGATGAAAAACTAGATTTGGCATCAAAGACTTGGGCATTCCAGCTTGAGATTAATCTCAAAGTTAGCAAAACACAACCTTGTTAAAGGACTGCCTAAGCTTTCTTACAAATCTGACATTTTATGTGAAAGCTGTCTGAAAGGGAAACAAACAAGACACTCTTTTCAGAGTAAGAATGTTGTTTCCACTAGCAGACCTTTAGAACTGTTACATATTGACTTGTTTGGTCCTATTAGAACAGAAAGCATTAGTGGTAAGAAATATGGTTTGGTCATTGTTGATGACTATTCTAGATTTACATGGGTGTTATTCCTAAGAAGCAAGGATGAGACTTTCAGGAATTTCACAATATTCTGCAAGAAGGTACAAATGAAAAAGGATTATGTATATCTGTCATCAGAAGTGATCATGGTGGAGAGTTTGAGAATGCAAACTTCCAACTGTTCTGTGATGAGAATGGGATCTCACACAATTTCTCTGTGGCTAGAACACCTCAGCAAAATGGGGTTGTTGAGAGAAAGAACAGAAGCTTGCAAGAAATGGGAAGAACCATGCTCAACTCTTGCAACCTACCAAGAACCTTCTGGCAGAAGCTATTAATACAGCTTGCTACCTTCAGAACAGAATATTGGTAAGACCAATTCTGAAAAAGACTCCTTATGAATTGTGGAAAGGAAGAAAACCCAACATATCATATTTTCATCCTTTTGGATGTGAGTGTTTTATACTCAACACTAAGGATGATCTTGGTAAATTTGATGCAAAGTCTGATAAAGGATTTTTCATAGGATATTCTGAAACATCTAAAGCCTATAGAGTATTCAACTCTAGAACTTTAATTGTGGAAGAATCAATTCATGTAAAATTCAATGACAAGAAAGAGACTGATAGGGAACTATCAGATCTAGAAGATGATTTTGCAGGTATGGAGCTGAATGATCATAACAGCTTGAAGGATGAACAGGTGTCTGAAGCACCATCTGTCACTGAACCTCTTCAGACAAATGTTGAGTCTCAGACAGATCAGACAGTATCTCAGAAAACTAACTGGAGATACAAGTCACATCATCCTAAGGAGCAAATCATTGGCAGCACTTCAGAAGGAGTTAAGACAAGATCAAAATTCAAGAATCTGAATTCTCTTGCTCTTCTGTCTGAAATTGAGCCAAAGAACATTGATGAAGCTCTGCATGATGAAGGGTGGATCCTAGCCATGCAAGAAGAGCTAAATCAGTTTGCTAGAAGTGATGTATGGACTCTTGTTCCTAAACCCCATGGGAAAACTATTATTGGAACCAAATGGGTGTTCAGAAACAAGTTGTCTGAAGAAGGTAAAGTGGTCAGAAACAAGGCAAGATTGGTGGCTCAAGGATACAATCAACAAGAAGGTAATTGACTTCACTGAAACCTTTGCTCCAGTTGCCAGGTTAGAAGCAATTAGAATTCTTCTATCTTATGCTATAAATAATGGCATCAAACTATATCAAATGGACGTTAAAAGTGCCTTCCTCAATGGGTTCATTGAAGAAGAAGTTTTTGTTAGACAACCCCCTGGTTTTGAAGATACTGCTTTTCCTGATTATGTTTTCAAACTGAAAAAGGCTCTTTATGGTCTGAAACAAGCTCCCAGAGCATGGTATGACAGACTGAGCAGTTTTCTTATCAAAAATGGTTTTGAAAGAGGAAAAGTAGACACAACCCTTTTCAGAAAACATATGTCTAACAAGACTTTATACTTGTTCAGATATATGTTGATGATATTATTTTTGGTTCAACTGATTCTTCCCTATGTAAGGAGTTTTCTGAGTTGAATGCAATCAGAGTTTGAAATGAGTTTAATGGGAGAATTAAAATTTTTCTTAGGGCTTCAGATTAAGCAAGATTCTGATTGTATATGGATCCACCAGGAAAAGTATACAAAAGAAATGCTTAAGAAGTTCAACATGAGTGATTGCAAACCCATGTCAACTCCTATGCATCCCTCTGCATCTTTGAGCAAAGATGAAAAGGAAGAACCAGTGAATCAAACTTTATACAGATGAATGATTGGCTCTCTGTTGTATCTAAATGCAAGCAGACCTGACATAATGTTCAGTGTTTGTCTCTGTGCTAGATTTCAATCAGATCCAAGAATTACTCATTACAAAGCTGTAAAGAGAATTTTTAGGTATCTGAAAGATACTACTAATCTTGGTCTTGTGCTATAAGAAGAGCAAAGATTGCAGGTTAATAGGATATTGTGATGTTGACTTTGCTGGAGATAGAATGGAAAGAAAGAGCACCAGGTGGAGGATGTCATTTCTTTGGAAATAACATGATCAGCTGGTCAAGCAAAAGGCAAAGCACCATTGCTTTATCAACAGCAGAAGCAGAATACATCTCAGCAGCCAGTTGTTGTTCACAACTGCTATGGGTGAAGTATCAGCTTGAGGATTTTAACATTCCTATCTCTGCTATACCTGTTCTTTGTGATAATACAAGTGCTATTAATCTGTCCAAGAACCCCATCCAACATTCTAGGGCAAAGCATATAGAAATCAAGCATCATTTCATTAGAGACTATGTTCAGAAAGGTGTTTTTGATATTCAGTTCATTGACACAGAGCATCAATGGGCTGACATATTCACAAAACCCCTAGCTGAAGATAGATTTAAGTTCATACGCAATAATCTGAACATACATGCATTTTCTAAATGATTGTCTGAAATATGCTGTTGTCTGATATATTAAGTGTGTCTGAACTTATAGCTTGTCTGAACTTTGTGTGGGTGTCTGAAATTCTCATATGTCTGAAATAACTGCTGACGTGGCTATCTGAGACGGTTGATTTCCATTATTTTAAAGTTTTGTCTCTTCCACTTCGCACGTTACCCGAATGTCTGTGCAGCCGGTACAGAGAATCATTGCATCGTGGGTCTATAAATACAGCAGTAAGTGTGTCGAGGAAGTTTTTACAGCTCTCACACTATCTCTCTCTCTTCAACAGTCAAGAAAGCTTTCTCTCTCTCGAAGCTTTTTCTCTGCAACAACAATGGCACCTAAGGCATCTTCTGCAAGAAATGTGGTCAGAACCAAGGGTGTTAACCTAGAGGAGCTTCAAGACCTTGGTATGGACTTGGTTGGTGAGTTTGATGGAGCAGGATGGACTCCATTCTTTGAGAACATCTACACTGCTTGGCATGAACAAAGTGTGGTGGAGTTCTGGACTTATGCTAGAGGTATTCCCAACTCTAAGGGAGTATATACCAGCATCAAGTCTACTGTGCTTGGTATCCCTGTGTTCGTTGATGAAGGGATTCTTTCCACCAGTTCTGGGTGTGAAAGCTGAAGGTGTTACCTTCACTCCAGGGCTGGGAGGTGAAGAAAGGTGGGCACAAGGAGTTCACCAAGTTGCTGTATGGAACAGAAGAACCTAGAGAGCATGAATGCAAAATACATGCTGGAGAAAGTCAGGGTTCTTCATGCTATCTTAGGGAACACCATAATCCCTAAGAGTGGAAGCAGGGATCATGTTTCAGAACTGGAGAGGTTCTGTCTGATAAACCTGATCAAGAAGAAGAAGATGAATCTTCCCAGCATCCTTCTGTTTCACATGCAAAAGAAGATCAGAGATTCTGCATCCAGTCTTCCCCACAACACTCTCATCACAAGAATCCTTCTGCACTTCAAGGTTCCCATAGAAAGGCTGTTTGATCACAAAGGCCCAGTTTTCTTTGGAGAGAACAACCTGAAGAGCATGCAGATAAGCTGACTCCAAGGCCTCCATCTCCCTCTCTGAAGGAGAGCATTCTGTCTGAGAAAGCTGCAAGGAGGAGAACAACCTTAGAAGTCCTTGAGGATGAGCTTCAGGGAGATATAAGGAAGAAGGAGTTCAAGCCTTCCCCCCAGCAGAAGAGAAAGAAACTCCCTGTGAGGAGCTCAGCAAAAGTTTCTCTGGAAGCTTTACAGACTCAGGGATCTGAACCTGTTCAGAAGGCTCTGATAAAGTCGTCTGAAATTATGGGTCAGACATCTGAAGCTGTTAAGCCTCTGTCTCCTAAGCCTACTTCTGAACCAGAAGGAAAGGCTCAAGTGATGGCTGAGATTGCTGACTCTGAGACAGTACCAGCAGTACCCTTAGCTGCATGTCTATCAGATCCTGAACTGATTCAGGTAGCAGCTCTTGCTACTGCATTAGAGCAAGAAGAATTGGAGAAGAAAGCAGAACAAGAAAAATCTGACTATGCTATAGCTGTGGCCTCTCAGCTTGCTATTGCTGAAGATGATAGGCTAGCTACTATAGCCCAAGCATCTAAGAAAAGGAAAAGATCAAGTGCTCAACAAAGGAAGAGTGCAAGGACAAAGCTGTTTCAGACAGCCCTTGCACCACCTGCCAGAGTAACAAGGAGCACTGCCAGCCAACTTGAGGAAATGGATGAAGCTGGTAAGTACTAAAATTTCGTTAAAGCAAACCTCTTTTTTCAAGAGGATAAGAGAAGAAAAAGAAAAGGAATCTGAGATTGTGAAGCCTCCTGTAAAAAGGCTCAAGGTGAGATTTGACTATGTTACACCATCTCCACCATCCTCACCTGAGAAGAAAGAGGAGAAGAAGAAGAAGAGAAGGTTATAACTGAACCTGAGAAGAAGGATTCAGAGATTCAAGAAGAAGAATCTGCACCATCACCACCATCATCACCATCATCATCCCTTTCATCTTCAGAAGCTACACAGTCTGAAGATTTCTTAAAAGATCAACATGAAGAAGGCCATTCACAAGTCTGGAAGGGAGGTATGCTGCCTGAGCAGCTGAGGCTAGGTCCTAAAAGTAGGGATTTCTTCACAGAACCTACTTTTGACCCCTATGCATGGCCCCTTACTGATTGGCATTTTGAGTTAGCCTCTGAAGTTCCACACATCAGGTATGAAGGCCTGTTTACTGAAAGGGTCAGGGTTCCCAAATTCCCTAATCTATTTGAAGAGCTTCAGTACTTCAGAGATGAGCCCCCTATCTCTCTGCATCAAGGTCTTATCAAGCAGACTGCAGCTGAAGTTAGAGCAAAGTACCAAGGAAGTTCAGGTGAGGCATATTATGGTCAGCTGGAGAAGATCAGAAAGGGTAAAGGCCCTGCTCATAAGTGGGCTCCTCTTAACCCTTTTTCTGCTGACTCTTTGAAGCTGTCCAATGAGGATTGGAGCTTTGCTAGGCAACTATTAACAGAGGCTGAGCTGTTTGAAAGGGACTATCTGAAGCTGGTAGGCATGAGTGGGTACAGGCCCCCAAGGGCAATTTCCATCAGGCCAACCACAAAGATCTTAGTGCAACCTGATAGAATCATTCCCAGGTATCCCCTGGAGGAAGGCCCTGAAGACAAGTTTAAGGAGCTCAAGACTTATCCTAATCTTCTGCAGATGTATGAGTTCTTGTCTGAAGCTTCCTGGAATAAGAAGTTCCCTGCAATGATCAAGAAACAAGGTGGAGGCTTAGATCATTCTTCCAGGGATTGGATGTGGTCATCCTACTGGAATATCAGAGAAGGTGCTGGATCTTCTTCTGGTACTTCAGGACAGGATGAAGACTCCATGACATATCCTAGTGCCTCTACTCTTGTAGATTATCAGTATGTCAGAGGCAGATTCCCTATGGCTTCTTTCACAGAGGATTGGCCTGTCATGATTCCAATTCATAAGTTCCACTTTGCTGTCAGCCATCCTGAAGACTATCATCTGCCACAAGGGTTCAGGATTTTCCGATTCTATCATGACTGCATCGAGATTGTGCTATATGAGGTTGAGAAGGACCCTGAAGAAGAGAACAGAAGACTGAAACTGCAATGTCAAGAGGTTAGAGAAGAAGAATGTTGATCTGGTTGCTAAACAGGATCAGATTCTCCAAGAACAGTTGCAGATCAGAACTAGGCAAGAAGAACTGAAGGCTACTGTTATCTCTCAGATTGACAAGGCTAAAGAAGAGATTTATGCTTTACTGATAGCAGCCTTGCTAAAGAAGAATAATGGATAGTCTATGATGTGTAGCCAGTCTGATGTTATTTCAGTCTTGTGTTAATTTTCAGATTCTATATTTTTTTGTTGTTTGTCTGAACTTGGCTTTAATACAATCAGTTGTTGGTATCATGTGTTTTTATAAGCTCTGTTTGCTTTGATTATATTGTTTGATCTGATTGTTATTCTTGATCTTGATTTGTGATTATTGCTCTGAAGTTCCCTTTTGATTGATGACAAAAGAGGGAGTATTAAAATCTAACAAATCTGAATCTGAAGTGGTTACAGGTCTCAGGGGGAGTATTTTAGAAATATCAGAAACTGTTAGACCTGAGAAGTATTTATCTGAGGGGGAGTTATACTTATATTACACTTATGATAATTTAAAACTCCTTTCAGATTTATTTATTTTCAAGCAAATTTGTCATCATTAAAAAGGGGGAGAATGTTGAGTCTCAAAAATATCATAAGGAAGATTATGATGATTTAAGACAGCTCAATCCCTAATTTTAATGTTTAACAAATTTGGTTAAAAGAATTATCATGGATACATATGTTTTTAATGTTTTATCTATGATTTCAGCAAGCCACTTTAATCTTAATAAAGACTGTCTGAAGGTTCAACCTGTCTGAAGTGTTGAAGCGTCTGAAGGTTCAACCTGTCTGAAGTGTTGAAGTCGTCTGAAGGTTCAACCTGTCTGAAGTGTTGAAGCCATCTGAAGTCGTATTTTATGACGCGGCACATCTTGCTGAAGTTGTGAGAAGACTTGTCTGAAGTTCTGAAGAGTCAAATCTCTCTCTGCTGCACGCAACTTTTCAAGGCATATTTTGGCAAAGACACAGAGACCTTTCCTGGGTTGTTTGAATTTCATACACCATTTGGGAAATCTCTGCAGCGCAGTTTTTGCAGCAATAGTTGTGGCAGCTTTTGTCAGCAGCAACCTTGGACGTTGTCAGAAAAGTTTCAGAACGCACAGAATGCTCAGGAGCATGTCTCACAACGGATTAAAAAGCATTAAATGCTATCTCTAAATGGTGAATTTTCAACGGATTGAAGACTGGGTATAAATACCTTTCATCTGAAGATATTTCACAACAGAACAACAAGAACAAAAAAGAGAACAAGAGATTACGTTTCAAGAGAAACATACTCTGATAAAAATTCTTTGTACATCATTTCATATATTCTGAGTATACCTCAATTATTTGTACATTGTAACAGTTTAAGCTTCAAACTGGTTTAGTTTTAGAGCTTAAACAATCTTTTCTCTGTAAAATTGTTTTTTGAGCCTGGAGAGGCTTGTTGTCTAAAGAATACTTGTTTGTAAGAGCCTGGAGAGGCTTGACTGAAAAAGAATACTTGGTTGTAGAGCCTGGAGAGGCTTGACTGAAAAAGAATACTTGGTTGTAGAGCCTGGAGAGGCTTGACTGAAAAAGAATACTTGGTTGTAGAGACTGAAGAGGCTTGACTGTAAAAGAATACTTGTAATCTGGTTGAGATTAAGAGAAAATCCAAGTGCTAGTTGGCATTGGGACTGGACGTAGCTCACAGTGGTAGTGAGTGAACCAGGATAAATTCTGTGCTAAGTTTTCTTACCCTTATCTCTTGTCAATTCGTTTATTCTAATCAAAGGGTGTTGAAGAACTGTTTTGAATAATTTATAAAAGCAAGAAACGTTTTAAAAAACTTTTTTCAGAACCTGTCTTAAGAAACTTCAGACAGCCCCTTTAACCTGTCTGAAATTTCATTATAAAAGCTGTTTGCGAAAAGCTTTCATAAGTTATTTAAAGAAACACTATTCAACCCCCCTTCTAGTGTTTCCATGTGTTTCTACATAAAGTACATGTTTTTTAATAAAGTATGGGCTAAAGTGCTATTTTAGAAAGTCAGGGACGAAACTGCATGGTCCCTTCAAAGTCAGGGACTGATTTGTTAGTTTACTCTATTAATAATATATTGATGATTTGATAATATAAA